>CM053769.1:418530800-418765736 GCA_028658325.1 Potorous gilbertii
TGCGAGAGTTTTTTCTGGTAGACTTGGAACTTTGTAATAACACAAGAACTTACTGAAAAAAAAAAATCCCAATGTCAATTTTCTAAGGCAAAATGCCTTCCACACTCAGAGAAAGAAATATGGAAGTCATTCGCAGAATGTAGCAGATCATGTTTGTGTGTCTGTGGGTTTTAGTGTATTATGTTTTGATTTGTTATATAATTTCTTCCACTTATGTCAATGTGACTACATAACGTCACTATAGTGAAAATATGCTCAATAGGAAAGTATATGTCGAACCTATACAGAATTGTATGCTGTCATGGGGAGGGAGGGGGGTGGGGGGGAAGGTGTGGGGGTATAAAATCTTAATTTTAAGGAAGTGATTGTAGAACATTTATAAATAAATAAAATAAATATATATAAAAAAAAAAGAAAAGTTAAGAAAGCACCCTCTGATCACCCTGCTTCCAGCCTGGTGCCCATTCTTCTGCATACCTTTTAAAAACATATGATCATGTCCACCCCACAATGATACATCAGAGTAGGGCTTTCACCCCCATAGGGGCCATCTTGATGCATTTTGCTCAGTTTTTTAGCCTGTCACTACCTTTTGGGACCTTGCCCCTGTGAGTCCAGCATTTTTGTATCATCTGATCTACAATTTTACTTGAGTCTTTGATTTAAAAGATCCTGTATGGGACACTGGAAAGAGCTTTGGATTTGTATAGATAATCTGAGTTCAAATTCAGTTCTCCCATTTATTACCCTTGTGACCTTGAGCAAGTTATTCATCCTTGATGAACTTTTAGTGTCTTCATGTGTCCAATGTGGGGCTGGACTAAATGACTTCTAAGGTACTTTCCACCTCTAGGCCAATAATCCTATTTAAGAAGTACAGGGCCAAGCACATATCCCCGGATACTCTGCATAAGACCTCTCAAGGCAACACAAAGGCCATCACCAGTCATCCTGACTTATGTCTTGCCACTGGACTCTGAGGACTCTGGAGGAGGGAGTGAGGTTGATGACTTGGCTTGGCTCTGCCTCACTTAAATCCAGTTCACAGGCAAATAAGATATCACCCTTGTGTCATGGATCCTCTTTGAGAACAAGGATGAACAACAAGAAACAAGAAGGTGACAACACCATTAATGACTATTCTTTTGAGCCTAATCATTCTGGAAGGCGGAAGGGAATAAACATTTATTAAGCACCTACTATGTGCCAGGAACTGTGTTAAGCAATTTTTTAAATATTATCTCATTTCATCCACACAACAACCCTAGGTAGTAGTACTATGATTACCCCTTTTATGGCTGAGGAAATTGAAGAACTAGAAATTAAGTGACTGACCCAGGGTCACACAGCTAGTAAGTGTCTGAGGCTGGATTAGAACTCAGATCTTCTTAATGCTAGACCTATTGCTATTAGCTACATTCAACCCTCTAAATGCATCAAATTGTAGATGATTATTTTATTTCTGCAGCTAGAAATATTCCTTTCCTTTTTGGACCTTGCAGAGCATCTTGAAATTCTCTCAGGCACTTTTTGTGTATTGGTCTTATCCTTCTACTAGACTATGAGTTTCTTGAGGTCCAGGTTCAAGCTCCATTCATCTAGTGCTTTGGCTCAATGTTGGTTAGGTTGAATTAATTCTCTGAATGGGAAAATCATGTTCCATGATTCAAAGCACTTCCCTGGGGATCCAGACTAATCCCTAACTTTAGCTCCGGGCTGACCACTAACTCAGACTACATTCTGAACCTGAACCCCTAGCTATTTGTACTGCTTTCTGGGCTTTGGTAACAAGAATGAGGAGAGAGTGTGATTGGCTCTCATCCCCCTGGCCAGGAAAACAACTTAAAATGCCCGTTCTGCAGTTGATGAATCAAGAATGCAATTTTTGTACAATGTTGAGTTCTTACAATGTCTCAGGACAAATCCAGACAACACTGGGCTTGGTATCAGGCCCAGGATGCAGTCAGGGTGCAGCTGGGACCAGAGGTAAGCTACAGAATTGGGCAGTTAACTGATTTTTTACTGGGAGAGTTCCTTGAAATAAAACCTCAGCCTGCTTTGAAAAATAAATTTTCATGGCAATAACTGCTCCTGAAGGTTTTCTCTTACCAGATAAAATATCATGGCTAAAACTTTTCTAGGAATTCTCACCAGAAGTTTGACTTTTGATTAGCCAAAAATTTAAATGGGCAATTGTCCTGTAGCTGGTGTAGTTCAATTTTCCCTGAAAGAAATTTCATGTTAGATTGAATTAAGACTAAAGTAGGTAGTCTGAATTTTTTCAAGAGGTAGTGAGTTCCCCATTCCTGGAGTTTGTTAAATGGAGGCCAAATGACAAGTTGCCAGGAATATTACAAAAGGGCTTCTTGTCCAATTATCCAGCTATGGGTTGGACTAACCTTCAAGGTCTACTCCAGTTTGAAGATTCTACAGCTTTACGTACTAGAAGAAACCTTAAACATCATCTTGTTCAACTTTCCCTTACATCCCCCACTACTTACTCTGTCCTACCATTTTAAAGAGGAGAAAACAGAGGAACAGAAACAGGAAGCGACCTACTCACAGCCAGTGTCAGTGGGAAAGCTGGGCTAAGAAGTCACCTGACTCATAGGCCAGTAAAATGGCATAATTTGTCATTTTAATTTAATTCATCAGCTACCAATAAAGAACCTACTGTGTGTAAAAGGCTATGCCTTTCAACGATCATTGTCTTCCTATCTTCGCTGTAAATCCTCTAGGTGAGTAAGTGTGCCTGAAATTTCTCCAGTTTCCATTGCGGCTAAGTCATTTTTCAGTAATGTCTGATTCTTTGTCAGGTTTTCTTGGCAGAGATACTGGAATGACTTGCCATTCCTTCTCCAGTCCATTTTATAGAAAAGGAATTGAGGCAAAGAGGGTTAAGTGACTTGCCCAAGGTCACACAAGTAGTATGTGTCGGAGGCAGGATTTGAACCCATAAAGATGAGTCTTTCTGACTGGCACTCTATCCATTATGCCATCTACTTGCCCCTAGTTTCTACAGTGCCCAGTTTCTATACTGAAGATGCTTTGCCCTCAATGCATGCTTATTGGTTAGTTTATCTTTCTTACAAGTCAAAGGTTATGTATACATCATTTTAATTACTCATAACATGAACCCATTAGAAGCTACTTGTGAAAAACTGGGAGGTCTGAGAACCTGGCTTTGAAGTATCTGAAGGGCAGAGAAAACCACAGGTTACTATGATCCTATAATAATAACTTGTGTTTACATAGCATTGTTTTTTACAAACCTGGTGAAGAACATAGTGCAAGTATTATTATTCCCAAGGTACAATGAGAAAACTGAGTTTCTAAGAGTTTAAGTAACTTGTCCATTGTTATACTGGTAGTAAAGAGCAAAGGTAGGATTTGAATCCAGGACCCTAGACTCCAACTTCAATGTGCTATCTCCACAAGAGGAAGCTTAGGTGGCACTGAGCATTAGACTCAGTTTTTTCAACTGTAAATTAAGTATAATTATAGCATCTACCTCCCAAGGTTGTTGTGAGGGTCAAATGAGATATACAGAACGCATTTACCATGGTACCTGGCACACAGTAGATGCTTAATAAATGCCTATTCCCTTTCTTCTTTTTATGGTTTGGAAGAGAACTTAAGGATTATCTACTTCATCTTCTTCCATCATTTTACAAAGGAAAATAATGAGGCCCAGAGAGGAGAATGGGCCTGTCCTCAAACACACAGTAAGTCAGTGAAAAATTAGACCTAGAACTTTGCTTTCTTCCTAGGCCAATATTCCTGATTGGCACTCTATCCACTGTGCCATCTAGCTGCCACTAGTTTCTACAGTGCCTAGTTTCTATGCTGAGGGTTTGTTTATTCTGTTTATCCTGAGCCAGTGCTGATGGTCTTAAATGGCAACTTGTGGTTCTGACAGTGGAGCAATGAATATGAATGATTCTATCACTTGCTTCCATTCTGGGGGGGGTCTGATAATAATTTCTAGGAATATTTCTGGAGGTCCCAAGACATTGCTTTCTTCCTTCAACCTCTAAAGGCTTAAGCAGGGTTCATCTGGAGCATAAGTAAGATAGAACTCATCAACAGGAGTGATGGCTCCTCCAGCCACTAGGCCTCCTCTGATCTGAAACTCGAGGGTTTGGCTTTGGCTATGATTAGAGGTGGTTCAGATATTGCCTTTACCTTAGCATTGGTTGACCTTCTGAATATAGCTGTTTTAGCAGTAGTTCAGCTATTTGCTACTTCTTGGAAGACAGTAAAATGACTCCCATTTCCTGGTTTCAGGGCATCATTTTTGTCCAGTTCAATACAGCAGACATTTATTAAGCCCCTGATATATGTCTGGTGAGAGACAGCAATTTGTAGTGAATAGCCCTTCCATTGCCAGATCTTATTATATCTGCTTCCACAACATTTCTTGAATTTAACCCCTTTTCTCCACTCACAATATCAGAAGCAATTTTAGTGTAAATCCTTTTACTACCTGCCTATGTTACTGAAACAGCCTCTTAATTAGTTTCCCTGGCTCAATCAAGTCTCCTTCTGCTCCACATAGCTGCCAAAGTGATTTTCCTTGACACGTTAAAGGGACTCCGTGAAAAAAAGATACACTAATGCATTGTTGGTGGAGCTGTGAATTGCTCCATCTGTTCTAGATAGCAATTTGGATCTATGCCCAAAAAGTTACTGAATTATCCATACCCTTTGACCCAACTATAGCAAGAGAAAGACTATTCCTTCCAAAGAGATCAGAAAGAGGAAAAGGACTCATATGTACAAAGCTATTTATAACAGCTTTTTTCATAGTAGTCCAAACTGCAAAACTAAGGGGAGTATCTACCTATTGGTGAATGGCTAAACAAACTGTGGTATATAAATATAATGGAATATTTTTATGCCGGAAGAAATGACAAAATAGGCAATTTCAGAGGAAATTGTGATGACCTCTACAAGCTATTACAGTGAACTAGAAGAATAGATTTCAAAATGACAATGTTATAAAGGGGAAAAAAATCTTGACATTAGAATTCTAATTAATGAAATAATAAACTATGAGTCCAGAGGACTAAAGATGAAATCTCTATAGCTATCTCCTGCAAGAGAGGATGGACTTAAGCTAGAATAGACTTAAAATCTAGAATGAGACAGAAATATTTGGACATAGACAATGTGGGAACTTTTTTTTGTATTATATTTTTCTAAATTCTGAGGGTTTTAAAAAATTGTTCTATTTGGAACATGCAAGAGAGAAAAGAAATAAAAATAAAATTGTTTAAAAGTTACTTTCCTTAAGCACATCTCACCTCCCTATTTAATAAATTCCAGTGGTTTCTTATTGTCTCTAGGATGAAACATAAACTCCATTTCACTTTCAACACCCTATACAACCTGGCCCCATTATACAATTACCATTCTGTGGTGTAGCCAAACTGGCCTTTTTTTTCTTCCTAAGTGACACTTTTCCTACCTTGAGGTGTTTGAGCTGGCATTCCTCCACACCTGAAAACACTAAGTCTCCCCAGCCTCATAGAAGCTTTCGCTTACTTCAAGATGCAGCTTAAACTCTTTCTACATGAAGTCTTTCCTAATACTCTCAAGCGCTAGTGCCTTCTTTTCTTAACAACTGTGAGTTTAACTACCTTGAATTTATTCTCTTCGTATCTGTTAACTAATAGCTCCTAGTCTATTTGCATGAGGTCCTCCTTATTGGTGGAGAATGATAATATTAAATGTTCATGCCTAGAGATGGGAGGAGTTGGCAAGAGTTTGAAAGAGAGAGAGATCTTGGTCTTCTGGCTTTCAGCTTTGACAAAGAAGACAATTAATTGGTTCCAGATTTTCTGCAAGTCCCTGAAGGAGAAAAAGACTCTTCAAAGAAGCCAATGAGTTTCTTTTCTCTTAAGCTCTCAACTCTACTCTTTCACTGGCACAGAGTAATGAATAATTAATCTCTACTAACGAGGAGAGTCTTATGCAAATTGGTTTGGGGCCAAGGGTTACATATTTATTCTGCATATACTTAACATATGTAATCATCTTCCTGTTAGAATGTAATCTCCTTAAGAGTAAGAATAGTTTTGTTCTTTTGGTTTGTGTCTCCAGTGGCTAGCACAATGCCTAGCTCATAGTAAGTGCTCAATAAATGATTGTTGATTTATAGGTTGATACAGAGCCTCTCTCCGTCTGGAAGATCTGGTTTCAAGTCTTCCCCTTTTTGACACACATCGGCTATGTAAACTTGGCCAATTGATAATGTCTACGTGACTAATGGTCAGATTTTCATTGATAGAGAGTTCTGCCTATTCTAATGACATTACGAGTCCAGGCCTCTATTGTACAAGGCACTATAATTTTTGAAGTGAGGAAAAGGAAAGTGAATGTATTTGATGAAGAATTCCTCTCCTGTACTAAAAAGCACCAATCAATTAAATCAACAAATGGGTAAGTATTTATTGAACCCTTGCTCTGTACTCAATCCTGTATACTGTCAGAGAAAAGACAACATTCTTGCTTTCAGAGAGATCAGTGTCTAGTTGAGGATATAAGACTCACACCCAAGGAAATGGAGACTCAAGTACTGTATAGAACCATGGATTTTCGAGTTGGAAGGTACCTTGGGGGCAATCTAGTCCAACCCCAGCAGACACATAAATGCCTTTTACTTTCTGGCAAGTAATCATCTAGCTTTTGATTAATCACATCCAGTGAGAGTGACATCACTTTCCAAGGCAGCCCCTCTATTATTAGACAACAAACCTTATTAAATTTTTCCTTATACCAAGCTAAAAATCGTCTTCCCCTAACTTCTCATGGTTATAAGCTCCTAAGGTTTCTGTTTTTTACACTTGCCCAAAATATGAAATGGGACTTGTTTGTGTTGTACAGATTATCAAAGTTGCAACGGACAAGAGAAATGAAGAATAAGGGAATAGGCAATGCTTTTGGAGTCAGAAGACTTAGGTTCCAGTCCCAGCTCTGGTGCTTACTACCTGTATAATCTTGGCCAAATCACTTAAACTTCTGACTATTTTCCTCAACTGTAAAAGGAGGGCATTGAATTTTAGGATGCCTTCTCCTGCTCAGTCCTATAACTACCGTCTATCCATCTATAAAGCACTCTAAGGTTTACAAGGCACTTGATACACATTATCTCATTTGAACACTTGTGAGTTGGTCCTATTATTATACCTGTTTACAGAGGAGGAGACTGAGGCTGAGAGACATGAAATGACTTGCCTATTTCTGTGCCCTGGTGTTTCAGACTCTAGGTCTGTACAGACTTTAGACTCTTTAGTGACCTAGAGGTGGGACACAAACTGAGGTGAAGATGAGGCAGTCCTGCGCAGAATCTGCTAGTTATAGAAGGCAGATAGGAGGGCAACAACATAATCCAAGGTACAGGGACAAGATAAGGCAGAATATATTTGGGAACAGGGAAGAGATAATTTTTAGGGAAGTAGAAGGTTAGAACTGAGGAAGTGGGAGGGGAGAGCAGCACTTTGTACAGTAAAGGGACTGTAGGGGTCCTAGGATGATCTGTATTTTGTGACGGATTGCAGCTTTCCAGGGTGAAAGGGGCCACAAAATTGTAGATCCTCCTATCTCTCACCTTGACCCTTACAATGTGCCAAACTTGGGAACCTGGGTTCAATTCTGATCCCCGCTAATTATTTCGCCTCTCTAGGAGCCTCAGTTTACTCTTCTAAAAATGAGGAAAATACTTATCCTATCAAATCTTGTGGAGTTATTATGAGGTAAGTACTTTGTCAACCTTAAAGGACCACATGTATAAAAATGAGCTATTATTAAACTACTGTTCTGTCTTCTAATGACTGCTTCCAGATGGGCCAGAATTTAAAAAAAATTTTTAAATAGCACTCTGACCATCTCAAGTGCTAATCTAACCCAATTCTTCCCCAGGACTCAAATTACTGTTTGGTCACAGGACAAGTGTTGTGACAGGGACATGAAGAGGTTTAGGCCATTACTGCAGTGAATCAACTGATACCCAAGTCAAAGAAAAGGAGCAAGGCAGGGTCATCACATTCTGCCTCCAATTAATAAGTCCACAGCCATTTATTAAGATATCTAATGCATGCAGGACCCAATTTTGAGTACCAGGAGGCAGAAAAATATAATTAAAATTCAAAGGGATTTGCAATCTAGCAGGGAGAATACAACTCCATTTACTATGCACAAAACCCTTAAACTACATCAGAATATACTAAGTATAAAGGGTTATTTGAGGTCCAAAGAGGAAATGGTCATCTCCAAATTCGGAGGGATTTGGGGAGGCTTTTAAGAAGTAGGCTTTCAGGAATAGGTAGGCTTTCAAAAGATAATATGTGAGTGAGTGTGGAATGTTACTTAAGTGGCTATAGTTTACCTAGCAACCAGGCTCAGTAATATGGGAATTACAGGAGAAAATGTGGTCCTTGCCTTTGGGAAGTTTCCAATTAAATTGCAAAGATAAAATTATCATAATAATAGCTGACTAATATATAGTAGAATAAGTTACAAAGCACTTTACATATATTTTCTTCACAACCTCTCTGGAAAGAACCTGGATTATTATGTCCATTTTCCAGTCATATAAACTGAGGTTGGGAAAAGAGAGGCTTTCTTTTTTTCTTGTTTTTAAAAAAAGTTTTGTTTCTCTGTCACAATAATTTCTGAAATGACTCCCATCCTCTCTCTTCGAATTTAACTCTTCCTTGCAACAAGTAAATATAGTTAAGCAAAAATATAAAATATAGTGGCCCTGTTTGCCAAGGTATACACCACTGTGCCCTAGTAGTCCCCTGCCTGGTCTCTTTCTGATGAACCAGCACATGTGAAAGAGAGTAAAACATAAATTCTTTGAGAACAGGACCTGGTCTTCTATTGCCTTTGTATCTCTCCCACCTAGCATTAAGGCTTAGCAGGACAATATTCTTAACAAATATTCACTGAACTAAATTGAATGGTGAAAGGAGTGATTTCAAAAGTGTTTCTCCTAGGGAGAGTCACAGAGCTCTTTCTGACAACTCAGAGTTCCCTGCTATGGTGCAGAGAAAATATGACTGTTGTCTGTTGTTATGATTATTAGACATGATTGCACTTTTGTGTCATTCTGACCATGAATCATGTTTGCACTTTGGGAACATGATCCTAGGAGAAATGGTCCTGGAAGTTGCCATGTTTCCTTACCATCATCCCACCCGTAGAGAAATGAAGACCTAATTGGGTAAGATCTAGTTAGACCCTGAGGATTCCTAGTAAATTCGGAGAAACCATGATACAGGCACTGGTTTTATGAACTCAATGGTACCTGAGCATTCTGACCCAACTAACTTCTTTAACCTTCCAAGTAGCATGAGACTAGAAATACTTGAAGGGATTTGGGTATCAACAGGGCTCATAGGACATTAGGTAGCCTGATCGTGTGTGTGTGTGTGTGAGCTGTGGGAGTAGGTTGCAGAGAGGCAGGTTCTGGAGAGGACATTGAATTAAGAGGCAGAAGGCTTAAGTGTTCAAATTCCAGCTCTTTTGCTTATGGGCTTTGTGATTTGGGGCAAGTCACAACCTCCTGGGGTCTCAGGCTTCTCACCTGTAAAATGCATGTCTTCCAGTTCACATTTTATGATCCTATGCAAAACTTTCTAATAATGAAAACTACCAAAGTTGAATGAGCACATTTAGGATTTAATACATTTCTCATCACTGGAGGTTTTCAAGCAAAGGATATCAAGGGGAATCCTGCTCAGGTACGGATTATCAGATCATCAAACTAAGCTGGAGGGCACTTTAGAGATTATCTCCCTGCATTTACAGATAAGAAAACAGAAGCCCAGAATAGCAAACAAGGAGAGTCAGGATTTCGAACCCAGATCTCATGACTCAAAATTCAGTTATCATTCCATTCACAGAGTTGGGACTGGACGCTCTCTATGCCTCTTCCAGCTCTGAAAGGCTGAGATTCCATAATTTAGGTCTCCAAACTCCAGGCCAATTGAAAAACAAAACAGATTTAGAGCAGAATGGGGTGGGGCTCTGGATAAAGTTTGCACTTAGACATACCAGGATGCTTTGAGACAGCTCCACAGCAGGACAGACCAGACATCACTAACATGACACTGTTCACCTTTTTGATATCAACTCATTTCATCCTAACTAACCTATACCAGGCACAAGAGTTTACGAAGGTGCTTTTCCATTGTAAAACATAGTCCAAGGACCTTCAGGACCACCTTGTCCAAACCCCAAATGGGAAAACTGAGACCCTGAGAGGACACACACAGAATCAATGGGGCAGAGTTTAAAAAAAAAAGCCATCAGCTACATTCCCTTTCTACTTGATGACCTTGGGTATATGGAAATCAAGTTATATCTTCAGGCACACTAAAGATGCTCATCTCTGACAACCTTTTGGATCTTTCCTTCAAGGTTATTCCTGCTTTCTCTTTAGCTAGGGAGCAGACACAGGCTTGCCGTTTTTTGTGAATGAAGAAGTCGAACGCTGCCTTCGAGATTATTTTTCTTGTTTTAGCATCCATCATCTTGGCCTTTGTTGTGTCGACAACTTGTCCTGTGAGAGGATCTGGGCTGTTATCAGTTTGTTTATCATGGGATTTATTTCTCCTATAAGCAAATGTGTTCACAACATTCCATCAGAGAATCTTCCTAATTGTCACATAAATGTCATCTTATGTAAATTGCACATCTATCCTCAGGAAGGGGGCTGAAGCCCATAAACAACTTTCTGTCTAAGAGACTGCCCTTCCCATCGCAGTTCACAAATCTTTCCTCCCGTCCTCCGAGGGAAAGGAGTTCTTTTCGAATTACTGGATCATCTTGAGGTGTAGCCAAAAGGGGAAGGAAAGAAAGTTGTGTTTTGGTGTCCGGAGAGGCTCAGAGCCTCCGTGGTGGGGGCGGGGAAGCATTCTCATCCCCACGCAGTGGGTGTGAGCTGGGATAGGAAGGGGTGGGGTGGGGGATGCAGGAGCAGGTTGTGGGGCCCTGCGGCCCCCATTAATAACAGTTCTTCCTAGAGGGAAGGGAGACTCGCAGGCCGGCAAGGGTGGGTGTGGCTAGGCAGATACTGGAAGCGCCACGGCTTTCATCCGCAAACAGACTGGCAGGCGAACAGCCCTTGGAGCTCTTCTAGAAAACAGCCAGCGACTGAAGTGCATTGTTTGTGCACTACAAGGTCAAGTCTGGAAGCAGAGAAGGTGGCTCTGGAGAGGAGGAGGGAAGCAGGAGTCGGGGGAGGGGGAGACGGGACAGGGACGTCCAGCTTCCTTTTAAAGAGCACACACTTAAAAGTTGCTTTTTTTTAACCCTTTAGGGGGACTGGGATTGGGGGTTGGGGAGAAGTGGGATGGGGTGAGCAAAGGGGCGGGGTCACACAAGGGCAACTGAAGCTGGGGCTAGAGCGAGATTCACGCCTCCCCACCCCCACCCCACCCCACCTCCCGCCCTCCGGATGTGAAGCCGGGGAGCCGCAGCCAGGGGGGCTCCCCTACCCATTCGGGTCGTCCTCTCCTCTTTCCTTCAGGTGGCCCCCCAACTTCTCGCGCCCCTCCCCCCCGAAGTTGGTGTAGGGGCTCGGGGAGGAGCGCCCCCTCTGCGCTCTCCGGCAGCCGCCGCCGCCTCTTGTTGATTTCAGCGGCCTTTTTTAAAGCGCGGGGCTGCGGGTCCGGGGGCTTCCCGCGCCCGCCCACCGGGCGGGAGGGGGGAATCCGGCCCAGCCCCAGTGCCCGGCGTGTGTCCCCTCCGGTCTGAGCTGTGCAAAGAAACGTATTTTTGACGCAGGGAGAAATGGCAAATTTTAAGTACGTCATTAATATGGCGCCAAAAGATTTTTTTAAGTATAAGCTTTTTTTTTTAAAGGTTGCGGGAAGGGAGGAGGGGGAGGGGCACCGCCCGGGCCGGGAGATCCGCTGTGCGCGCGCGCGTCTGAAATAAAGTGCGCTGCTGGTGTGTGTGTGTGTGCATGTGTGTATGTGTATGTATGTATGTGTGTGTGTTAGTGAAGATCATTGCGAAACTGACCTAATACAACTTGCCCAGAGTGCGATCTGTCCGCTTTTCCCGGCGGCAACGGCGGAGGAGGAGGGAGGAGAGAGACTTGGGGAGACCCCCTCAGCCCCACCGGGGGCCCGGGAGAGAGGGAGGGAACGGCAACACACACGCAACACAATACAGCACATACACACACTCCCAGGGATGGGGCTGTGCTACCTGGACTCGCAACCACCCTGGAGGGCGAGGTGGGGGGTGGGGAGCGGGGGGAGGAGAAAAATTAAGAAAGAAGATCTGAGTGAATAAGGGGGGAAAAGTGGCTACTCCCCTTTCCTCCCCCCAACACTTTTTTTTTCTAAAGAGATCACAAGGAAGTCTTGGTTTAAAAAGAAACAGAAACATACACAGGGGTGGTGAATTGTGCAGAGAGAGGCTATCGCAGTTGGAAGCAATTTTTGGGGAGGGGGAAATTCGCATCTATGGAGTTACTTTGTATCCACTCTTGGGCTGGAGGAAGCATCTGAGGAACCGGCGGGGTTCGGTCCCCAGCTGTGTTTGGGGGTCTTGGCCGGCTGGTTTGATTTTTTATTTTTGCAATGATAAGCGGCTGATGATCTGCCTGCTGCTGTCTCCGTGCCCCCTCCCCCAAGGTGTTTTAATTTCGGGAGCATCCCTTTCTCCCTCCCCCCTGCCCTTCCTGTCCTCCTAACCTGAGGGGATATCAACTCCCGAGGACGCCTCCCCGCAAGGTAAAACCGAACTGGAGCTGCTGTTGCTACTGCTGCTGCCGCCGCTGCTGCTGGTGAGCAGGGCTGGTGGGGATGGGGATGAATGGATGCGCGTCACAGCCATTCCAGGCTTTATTGTGGATTTATTTTATTTTTGCAGCGGATCTACTGTAGACTTCTCATTGCTCTCCTGAGTCTCTCCCTTTTCCCTTGCTTCGCTCTGTCCTTGGGTCTCATTTTTTCTTTTTCTCCCGTCTCACCCTCTTTTCTCCTCCATCTCATCTTTCTCCTCTAGTTCCATTCTCATTCTCTCTCTCTCTCTCTCTCTCTCTCTCTCTCTCTCTCTCTCTCTCTCTCTCTCTCAGAAGGAAGCTGGTGCGAGCGGGGGGGGGGGGGCGGTGGGGATGCACAGCATAGCGAGGGAGAGATTGCGCATGTTGGTCAGTCCTGTTTTAAAGAGTACTGTACCGGGAGGCAGAGAGGGGAGGCATGTAAACAACAACTTTTAGAAGGGTGAGCGTTTAAAACCTTCCTTATTAATGACTGCGGCAAATCCACCCCGGGGGCCGGGCCAGGGGGCAGGGATGGGGTGTGGGGGGCTGTGCAGGCTAGGGGCCGGGGGCGGTGCAGGCGGGGGACCGGGGTGGGGGGAGGTGGTGGTATGGGCTTGGTAGGAGATTACAACTTGGCCAGCGGGAGCAGGGTTCGAGCTGGAGCTGAGGCTGGCTTTGGGCGGCGGGGCCGGGAGTCAGTGAGAGGAAGGTGTGCTGGTGAGGCGGGCGGGCAGGAAAGCAAGCTAGAAGGCAAGCGAGCTGGCGGGAGCGATGGAGAGGGACGGGGAGGCGGGCTTGCATGTGCGGGAGGCGGCGGGGGTGGGGGGTGGGGGCTCGAGGACCGCCCGACCTGACCCGAGCCTCATTTTGCTGATACGCAGCACGTCCTGGGCGCCGGGGTGTTCGGGCTCCGGCTGGTGCACATGACCCTCGGCTCACGTGCTGGGGGCTCTCGCGCCGCCCAGATACCTTTCTCCTCCGTCTTTTGCAGGCTTCCCCCCACGCCCCCTTACTCTCCCTCACCTTCATCCCCTATCCCACCCCAAGCCCAGGCCGGATCACTTTTCCCGAGCGCTTGCACTCTGTGCCCTGGAAGCAGGAACAGGAGGTGGGGGTGCCGGATGAAGGGGAGGAAAAGGATCCAGGGTGTTTGGGGTGGGCGGCACTGCCCAGGTGAGCGGACGACCGGCTGGCCAGCCGCCGGCGGGTGCTGACGCCCCTGGGGAGGGGCTGCGGCCGGGCGTGGGGGCGGCGGGGTCCTGGGGTGGCGCGCGCTGTCCCCCGCCCCCTGCCCCCGGCAGCCGCGTGAGGGCCGGGCGGGCGCGAGGAGGAGATACGCTGGGAGTGCAGTGGAAATGTACCCGCGGCGGCGGCGGCGGCGGGCGTGCGCAGCAGCGGGGACTGACTGTAGGGGGCGTGGCTGTTTACCTTCCTGCTAACTCACCGTTCGCATCCCGCTTCTCGGGGGCGGCTCCCCCTACCCGCTGCGTTCTCTCCAGGATCCCCCCTCCTGGGAGGACGGAGTGGCCGAGGCTCGGCCTGGGACGCCTACACTTCTCCCCTTCCCTTTGCTCCCTCCCCTCCCCTCCCCCAAAGAAGGAAGGAGATTACCGGGAGCTGGAATCCTGGGGAAATCCCACCTGATTTAAACCCGATCCCACACCCACCCCGCTGCGGCAGTGTCACCGAGGAGCTCCCCCATGCCCGTCCTTCTGCAGCCTAGTGTTCCTGCAGTTGCGTCTTTGAGACTTCGCCTCCTTCCATTGCTTCCTTGCCTTCTTCCATTCCCTCCCTCCCTCCCTCCTTTCCTTCCTTCCTTCCTCCCTCCCTCCTTTCCTTCCTTCTTTCCTCCCTTCCTCCCTCCCTTCCTTCCTTCCTTCCTTCCTCCCACGCGCAAAAGCTTTCTCTCCCTCTTTCCTCAGTGGCTGGTGGTCTTACCCAGTGCCTCCAGCTCTGTTCTGGCCCTCCCCAGATACATCTCTGCCCTCTCAGCCACCCCCGGTCATCCTACCCGATGACACAGGATTGGTGCTCGTGGCAATTGGGGCCATTGCTGTCTTCACAAGCAAGGAGCCAATATTGTGTCGTTTTATGTCTCCTCACCTCCCTCCCCCCCCCCAGCAGTCTGATCAACCAGGGAAGGGGATGTCTGTGAGACAGGAAGAAACAGTCCTGTGAAACATGCCTTCCAGGGTTCACTGCCTGCCACTAGTCCTGGAGACAGCCCCTTCCCTCCTCCACCCTGTCTCTCTGGGGTCTCTCCAGGATAGTCATAGCACACACTCTTTTCCTCTGATTACCCCTTTGTGAGACCCAACCCCCCCCCCCCCATTCTGCCTGTCACTAGGCAGCCGACTCTCGTTTGAAGGTGTTATGCTTGCCCACCCTCACCCCCCCTCCCTGGCACAGCCTTATACCCCTCTCTCTGACCAGATTTCTGTTGATTGCCAGAAGCTTGTTCTCTCCGTTTTTGACCACCAGGACCCACCTTCCCTCCATAGCCCTCTTTGCCTTCTCCCCTCTTCTTTCCTACTGAACTCCCTTCTTGCACAGACCCGCCTCCTGACTCCTGTGGGCTGAATCATGCCAGCTTGTTCTCCCATTCCCTTCCTCTAGGGGCAAGCTGGAGACACCATAGATGCAGCTTGTGCACTTTTTAAAAGATTGGCAAAGGGCCCTATGCCCTGGTGCATGTGTTTTTGTAACGCTTGCTGGTCCCTGAGGGATTAAGACACTCGTTTCAGCCTTTAAAGTGGGGAGGAAAGGGGAATGACCTATTGTAGCCCAATTCTCCCTCATCCTGCCTTATTTTCTAGCAAAAACACCAAAACCCTGTTCTGACTGAGTTTGGAGACAGGATCTTGTACTCCTTTGGCCTATTATTTGGGGTCTTAGTTGAGGAGGAGCTTCCTACTCTTTGTAGATAGGAAATTTACCTTCAAGATACAACTTTTGAGAAATTTAGGGGAAGGAAAATACTTGTAAGGAACCCGATGTCTGCTGATTAAGGGAACCCTCACA
This sequence comes from Potorous gilbertii, assembly GCA_028658325.1. Taxonomy (NCBI): domain Eukaryota; kingdom Metazoa; phylum Chordata; class Mammalia; order Diprotodontia; family Potoroidae; genus Potorous; species Potorous gilbertii. The sequence continues at coordinate 418,546,609 of CM053769.1, forward strand.
TCCCTGTTTCCTGGGGGGCACTTAGCAGGCCGCTGGCCCTGAACAGACATGCAAATGTGGGCCTACTCTGCACTGAGGTGGCCCAGATCCTCTCTTCGGGCAAATGATCCCAGCTCCTTTGAAAGTGAGGAACTATTTCCCAGGAGCTGACTTGGAGTTCAGCCTCAGGCTTGCAGTAAACTTGCTAGAGAAGGAAGGAGCCATATTTTTGTTAAGTAGTGACATTGCTGGTCACAGCTGGGGTTCAGTTTCCCTTTCTCTGAAGCTGCTTTCAGATCATTGTTTGAAAACTAGAGTCTGACTGGTAGTCTTGAGTAAATAGCCATAGGCAAGGCGGTGAGATTAACTCCCCCCACCCCCACCCCACCCCCCGGCTGGTAATATTCCCAGTAGGACACTTGGCTGAGGTTCTCAGGTGTAAGAACTGCCAATTTGGCCTGGTTAGTTTGTTCCTATGATACTTAGGGTACAGAGGTTTCCTCCACCTTGGCCTTAGTTAGCATTCAGGTGAAGTAAATAACCTGGGTTATGACATCTAAGGTTTGGGTTTGTGAGAAAATGAGATAGCTCAGAATAAAAAAATAAATAACATGGAAAATCAATGAGTAACAAAAACCCTGTCTGGGTAAAGATGAGAAGGATAGAAATGTGTAAGTGCTACTGTGTAGGGTTATAGGCAATAAAAAAAGACTTTGAGGTCAGTATGTAAGTAGACTAACAGACCCAGAGTGAAAGGACCATCTAGTCCAATTAATACCAATCAATCAATAAACATTTATTAAGCTCCTAGAATATTCTAGGTACTGTGCTAAGATCTGAGGATCAAAAAAAGTTTTCCTTTAAAGTAACAAGCGATCTTCCACTTTCTGCAAGCCCTTTTCTTCTTGAGCCAGCCCATTTCCCATTTGTGTACCTCCATTTGCTACTATGAAGCCCAGATTCTCCCTTTTCAACTTGTTCCCTTTAATCCTGGTTCTGCCCTCTGCTGAACAAGACTAATCCTGGATGCTCTCTCCGTCCCTTCGTTTTCCAGGTGAAGAAAATGGGGACGAGAGAAGGGATGTGATCAAGGTCATGCATATACCTAGTGATGGAAGCAGGAAGGCCTTGCCTCTAACTCCACTTACTGAGAAAGTTTGCATTTAAAAGAAAAACTTTTTTTGTGTTACTTGGGTTAATTTTGGGTACTTCAGTTGCCCCAATTGTTACTGTTGTTTTGAGTTTCAACTGCAAATGTCTCCAAAAGGGAAGCACTTGTTTTGGTCTCTGAGACATGCAATAATAAATGTTTGTTTTGAGGGTGTTTGGCTGTGCTTCCTGTTGGCACTAAGAGAGGCAAAGTAGGTGATGTTTGGGCCCAGCACAGACAGAATGTTCCCAGAATATTTTTCCCATCCCAAAAGCTTTTTGCTTTCTTAATTTTCCTAAATAAATGGACAGTAAGTAGCACAGTCACAAATTGTGCGCAATAACAGAGGCACAAATTGAGCCTGAGAAAAATCAAGGTGACATTTGATGACTCGTGTTGGTGTTGAGTCATAAAAGACCCAGACGAATTCATAAGCCCTCCTTATTTGCCATTAATTGTGTTACCATCTAAAATTGTTGTATTCACTGCTCCCTCCCTCCCTCCCCCCCTTTTTTTTTTTCCTGTTTTGCTATTTGGAGATTACTAGGGTTTAGAAACATCACTTTTGTCTTCATTGGTCTTAAATGCTACTCTTACTGTTTGAGAATCTGACTGGGACCCAGAACCTGCAAATCGATCAGTTCCACAGGTGAAGATTGTCTGCCTTGAACTGGGCCTGGAACCCATTTCCCACACAACCCTAAGCATACTAATTCCATAGTCTGGCCTTCCCAAATCAACTGATTTCCCTCCAGCCACAGAAATAGCCACATACCCATCATTCTTTCAAAAATGAGTTGGCAATATTCAATACCTATTATACCTTCATTTAACTGATCTACATGCTACCATTCTGTTTGCCTCCCCATTCTACTTCACTCAATCATCTCTGTATACCTGGGAATCATACCAGTCCAGGGGAAAGCAACGATCATTTCATATTAGTGGGGAGTGACCAGTTTCTACCTGTGTTTGTCACTAGAGGAGAGTGTCTAGGTCTAGGGACATGCCCTAAGACTCATTCAGTCAGTCAACAAGCATTTAATTAAGTGGTTACTATGTGCCAGGCACTGTGCACTGGGAATTCCAAGAAAGGCAGAAAATAGTCCATGTTCACAATGAACTGACAATGTAATGGTAGACATGATATACAAATAATTAGGTACAAACAAGATATGTAGAGGATAAATTGGAGATAAGCACAGAAAGAAGGCATCAGCATTAAAGGGAACTGGGAAAAACTGCTTGTAGAAAAGGATTTTAGTTGGAACTTGAAGGAAGCCAGAGAGGCCAGCAGATAGAACTGAGAGAATTCTAAGTATGGGGAATAGCTAGTGAAGATACCCAGAGTAGAGAGGGGGAGTGTTTTGTGCAAGAGTCAGCAAGGAGATAGATCACTGTCATTAGATTGCAGAGTTCATGATGGGGCATAAGGTATAAGAAGAATGGAAAGGTAGGAGGGGGCCAAGTTATAAGAGGCTTTAAAAGCCCCAAAGGATTTTGTATTAGATCATGGAGGCATTAGGGAACCCCTGGAGTTGATTGAATCAGAGGGACTGGAGAGAGAGTGTGACATGGTTAGACCTGTACAACAGCTGAGTGGAGAACTCTAGAGTGGAGAGAGACTTGAGGAAGTAAGAACAACCAGGAGGCTCTTGGGATAGTACAGAAGGCATGGGTTGATGAGTGCTTGGACCAAGGTAGTAGTAATGTCAGAGGAGAGAAGGAGGCATATGTGAGAGGTGTTCTAAAGGTAGAATTGACAGGACTTGGCAACAGATTATCTGTTGGGGTAAAATAGAGTGAGAAGTTGAGAATATCAAGTAGGTTGTGAGCCTGGATGAGTGGGAGGATGGTGGTAATGAAAAAATTAGAAGAGGAAAGGGTTTGAGGGGAAATAGGATGAGTTCAGTTTTGGAAGTGGTGAATTCAAGATGTCTACGGGATATTGAATTTGTGATATTCCATAGAAAGTTGGAAATGTGATACTGAAGTTTAGGAGAGCTTAAAATAGGAGAAGTAGATCTGGAAATCATCAACATAGAATATAGCTGTAGCAACTGGGGTTGTTTAGTTCCTTCCTTTTGAGAATACCTCCAGTTAACCTTGTTCACTCCACTTTATTACTAGCTATCTAGCTATGCATTTACATAGTGATTTAAAACTTTCAATGTGCTTTACAAACTTTTATTTTATCCTCACAACTTCTAGAACTATCTTCTTTTACAGATGAAGAAACTAAGGCAGAAAGAAATTAAGTTCTTTGCCCAGGTTCACATAGCTAGGAAGTATCTGTGTTCTTCATGACTCTAGGTCAAGCCCTCTATCATGCACCATGCTACCTAACTGCCTGTGTGTGTCTAAGTATGTATATACAAACATCACACACATAGAGAAAGGGACTGACAGACAAATGTTAGTTCCTTAAGGTGTCAGGGACTGTACTTTTTCTTTCTGTGTATCTCTAGTATGTAGCACAGTATCTGGCATGTAGTAAGTGCTTGTAGTCACGCTTGTTGCTTGACTGACTGTTGTTGCCTCTGGAGGCACAGTGTCCCATCGCTGAAATCTTAAAGCCAGGTATCTCCTTGTTATTCCCCCTTATCAGGTGCAGTTGGATTGTCTTCTAACTGCTTCCTTCAACTCAAGATTCTGTGCTGTGAAGTTTGACTCTAGACAGTGTGTGGAGCCTAGGACCATATACTGCCTTCTGGGAGAAGACAACTGTGAAACTTTCAGCTATGCTGAATGACAAGGTTATAGGATATTCAGGTTAAAGGCGAGTTGTTGCGTTTAAGGAGTTAGAATACAGTTGAACATACGTCATAGTAAAATCATACCAAAAATAGTTGAATCTGTCGTTGATAAATATCCAAGTTCTTCAAGATCTTAAATTGATAATATACTAGATGGAGAGACAGTGTGGCATAGTGGCCAGAAAGCCTCACAGGAAGACCTGCCTTTAAGTTCTATCTCCAACATACCCTGCTTCTTTGACCTTGGGCTTAATGGCTAATGTGCTCAGGAAAATTTCTTAAGATTCAGTTAGTGCCAGTAGGCATTTGTAGAGGGAGCTTTTGTATTACAAGTTTTAATAAACTGCTAATGAAATCTTAGGTCCAGTCCAGAAGTATGTTAGCTCACCCTTTCACCGGTGTCATGCATGCTTATACATTGCTTGCCTTGGTACTCTTTTCAAGTAAGGACTGAGATTTTGTCCCTTGTGCTAAAAGCTGACAGGTGGCTGCATTAGTAGAGGCAGTTTCCAGATTGAGGGAAGTGCTAATCCTGCCATCCTCTGTCTCAGACCACATCTGGAATATTGTATCTGGTTTTGGGTGCTATATTTTAGGGAGGAAATTGACAAGCTGGAGTGTTTCCAGAGATGGGTGAAAAAGATAGTGAGTGTAGGAGAGCTGTACCATACAGGGATCACTTGAAGTAAGTGGGGATGTATGGAGGAGGGGGTGGAGAATTTAATCACTAAAGATATTTGAAGGACAGATGTGTCAAAGAGGGAATTGCATTTGTTCTATATTGTAGCTGGCCCTGAAGACTGGAATCGGGAGTAGTAGATGAAAGTTGCAGAATAGGCTGGTTTTGACTCAGTATAAGGAAACATTTCCTAATAGAGCCATTCAAAAGTGAAATGGGCTGCTTTGTGAATGGAATGAGCACCTCCCCACTGGAGGTCTTCATGTGACATTACATTTTCACTTTCTGGAGATATTGGAGGGGGAAGTTCTGAAGTCCATGTATGGGAATGCACTAGATGACCTCTGAAGTCTCCTCAAACTCTTGAGTTGTGAAACTGCCAGGTGGTCCATATTTACCTACGATACTCAAATGACACTAAGGAGCAGAGATTATTAGAAGAGCCCTTAGCTGAGGAAGACTTTGCTTAAATGGGACTTTGGGCTTTGATCCATAAAATTTGCTTTTTGGCTTCAGAGTATAGTTTCAAAAAGCCAAATAACTTCATCCTGGCCTTACTCCAAGAGTAATGGAAACCCCTTCTGAGTTGGGCTCAACTCTGGTCTATAGAACTCAAGAAGATTTGGAAATATATTACCTCCCATTTTTCCTACCTGGGCTCTAGGTGTCTTTAACTAGGGTTAACTGACTTTTGGCTGGAAAGCCATGGGTTACCTTGAGAATGAAGTTTATTCCTATTTGGGTATTTAGTAGTAGATAGAAAAGGAGGGATGTTTTCTAGCCTCTGTGCCTGTTTAGAAAGTTGGGTGGGGGGAGAGGGGAGTAGGATAGATCCAGGAGAACCTTCAGCCTAGCCTAAAAGGGTAGAGAAAGGACTAAGGGATGTTCAGAGACACTGTTTTATAGTTTGTTTACTAAAAACATCTTTCTAAACTGCAATTATTGTCTCCAGGAAGACATTAGAGTTAATGAGGTATGTGAAAGATTGGGGTCACTGACCCCCATCTTAAAGTGGTTTAAGAATGTGCAGGTTTGATTTTCTGCATAATTCCATCCTTCCTATCACAAAGGGGCTCTAAGAACAGGTTTGCACAGTCGAAATATCATTAAATTGTATTAGCATTTTATTATACAGTCTTTCCTGGTATAGTCAGGGAGAGGCTTGTTTCTTTTAAAAAGATTGTGTCTGAAATTGTAAATTATCTTCTCAAATGGCTTTATTTTAAAAAGAAAGGCAGACATTACTCCGAAATTTCATGGAAGGCATCTGTCCCACACCCTGTCCCATAGGGAGGAGCAAGAAGGGAAGCTTGAATTTGGGGTCATTTTAATGCGTTCAAGGAGGGGAGCCCCAACCACAACCTAGTGTAGAACCTAAGGTCTGAAAGGCCTACAGTTAGCCCAGTCTACTGGAGGGTGTTCATAGGTATGCTTGTGGGTATGTATTTGAGTTTATTTGGGGAAAGGCCTTTAAAAGGGACTGGGAGCTGGGCAGTTGATGGCTACTGTAAACATTTCAGAAACAGCCGAACCCCACAAAGGGGGGCTCTAGCTGAGATGGGCAGCCCATGGTGGCCATGACTACTCTTACTGCCAAGAAAACATCTGCCACAAAATTGTAGCCCTATTACTTAGTTGACACTGATAATTAGCCAAGAACTTGACCAAACAGAAAATATTTGGAGGTCTGCTACAGAAATGTGGTAAAGCTCATGTAAACCATCCAAGAGTCAGGCATGCTCATAATCTGCCTACTGTGGCCCCCTCTCGTGAACCAGGCAGTGAGCCCATACTGAGAGTAGAGCAGCCACCTCGAGGTCCTACTGAATGGGATGCAGAAAACAGCACAACTTGGCACTTCTCAGTATGCCACTGAGCCCAAATAGAAATATGGATAATCTATGGTGATGCTGACTGTGTCAGGCAGGGAAAACCTACACCATCAGAACCTAAAGGGACATAGGATCATAATTTTAGAGCTAGAAGAGATCTTAGAACCTTCATATATATTCTGAAAGTTAGTGAATGGTAGACCCCTCTTTCGCATGTCCTCCAGCTTGAGATTCATTAGTTTTCTGTTGTGCCAGAAATCAAGTCCAACTTCATTATAAAGATGGAGAAACTGAAGTCCTGAGAAAGAAGGACTAGGCAGCATCTTAAGAAGTTCATGGTAGAGAGACCAGATACTTGGACCAAGCAGCACAGACCTTTGCTCTTTCTTTGTTGTAGTAAAAGGATATGAATGGGGACAGAATTTGACTACAGCAAGGCAACCTATAGAAGTGTGCTTGTGTATTTCTCACTTTGAAGGATTCATAAAGTCCAGTAGGCAGAAATACTTATTTCTGTCTCCACATAATTGTGCATGAGTATGTATTTAAATCTAATGAAATCTATTCACTATTATATGCCAGGAACTCTGCTAGGTACTGGTGATAAAAAGACAAAGATGAAACAGTCCATGTAACTAAATATAGAGGGATAGGGGTAGAGATAGGACCTGGGATTTCCTTAGTATAGAGAACTTCCAGGTGAAGAAATTGTACCTCTCCATTTAGATCAGCCCCTTCCCTGTAACTTCTAGTTTTAGATGTGCCTGGAGCATTGAGAGGTTAATTGACTTCCCTAAGGGCACACCTTCCCTTGTGTGTCCAAGGATGTCCTTGCTTCAAGGCCAGTTCTATCCCCTCTGTCACATGATATGCTACTTCTCATTGATTCATATTCATATAGGCAGACTTTGCCATATTAGTATTTGCTGCAGAACAGGATTCTAGTTACTCTATTTTATTAGAGGAATATTGACAAGTTGACCTACTGGGATAGCTTGAGCTGTCCAGCAGAGGTTACCAATGAGGGAACTCCTAACCATACCAGACAAAAAGCAGTTGGAGGAACTGGGAATTTCAGTTTGGAGGAAAGATGACTTGGGGACATAGCAGGACGCATGAGAGCTGTCTTCTCACATTTGAAGGATTATGTAGGAAAAGGAACAGACTCTGCAGTTCCAAAGGGACTAGTGGATAAATGTCATGGGGAGGCATATTGTAGGCTGGATAGAAGAATGAATTTTCTAACAATTAGAGTTTTCCATCAAAAGAATGGGTTACTCATTACTTACTTTTTCAGAGACCACATGTCTCTGTCAGGGATACTGGATTTTTGCATGGGAGGGGAGATTGATTTAAAGGCCTTTGAGGTTCCTTACATCTGACATTTGGTGATTCTGTGAATTATTTTGGACTTTTCCCAAGAGGTTATAGTTTCCAAAATTTCAAAAACCCTTCTAAGATTTTCTTAAGCAATCTTTGATATCATTTATTCCAACCTTTTGTCCCAACAGGAGGGACTTAGTGGAGGAAAGTAGTTTTTCCACTGACTCTGTGTTAACATAACAGAACTTAGATTTGAACCACATCCTCTAATTCTTTATCTGTTTCTCTACCACCTTATGCACAACTTTAGAGCTTTATTCCTTTAGACTAAAGCTTTGATTCCTGTGAGAATGTGCTGGGAGAGGGGGAAGAGGAGCATCACAAAGTTCCTCATACTTTATTAGGAGCCACTCCTTCAATTTAATATCATATGCATTTCTTAATTCCCCACTTGGGGCTGCACACTTTACTAGGCACTGGAGATTACAGAGACATCATACCTCCCTCTCCTTTTCTTACTACAAGTAGCTTACATTCTCCCGGAGAGTAGATTTGGATAGGGGGAGGACCTAGAGTAAGTCTGGCGCCAGAGTGGGTGAGCAGGGACACCTTTAGAAGGAAAAGGCAGGGAAGTGATTCTGTGTCATCCCAAGAGATGGACTGTTTCTATGACTTTATAGAACAAGCCCTTGTGTTGTGAAAAAGTTTGATTTGTTGGAGAGATATTTGGAAAACTGTGTTCAAAGGGAAAACACACTGGCAAAAAGGCCATCTTTCCTGCAAAACCTAGTAATTATTTTAATTAAGTCACCACAAAATGTGCTCTGTTCAGTCGCCTTCATTTGGATAGCACATGTACTCTTGAATGTTCCCCAAGTACTTCAAAAATATCCAGTGGTTTCTCTGCTGGAAGGCAGAAGCCAGGTTAGGTACTGTGTAAATTGGGACAGTAGTACACAGATGATTTAATAACTAGCTTGGAGTACCTGAAAGGTCATTTTTCAGAAGACTGTAGCCAAGTGCTCTCTACGTCCCCTGAGGGCAGAGCAAGAGAAGCCGTAGGGACCTGGATTTAGGTCTAGAGTGGAATTTAGGTTAAAGCTCTGGGCTGAGAGTCTTGAGCCTGAGTAAAAACTTTAGGAACTTAGAGTCACAGAATCTTAGAGTTGGCAGGGACCTGAGAGGGCATCCTATCCCTGAAACAGGAATCCCCAAATACATCATCCCTGAGAAGGTCATGCAGCCTCTGCCTGAACATCCCAGTCAGGGGCAGCTCACTGAGTCAGCTGATTCCATTTTGGACCAAATCTAATGGTTACACGTTTTCCTTAGGTCAAGTCAAAACTTTGTCTCTCTAACATTTCTTTTCTTTTATTTTTAGTATTTTATTTTTCCCCAGTTACACGTAAAAACGATTTTGCTTCTAAAGCTTTGAGTTACAAAGTCTTTCTCCTCCCTCCATCCCATCTTCATTTAGAAGGCTAGCAATTTGATATAGGTTATATGTGTAAGATGATGTCTGTTCTTTGCTCCTTGTTCTGCCCCCCTGGGCAGAGCAGAGCAAGTTTTAAGTTTTCTTCCAAATAACAACCCTTCATACTTTTGAAGATAGCTTATGAGATGTGCCCCACAACTTTTCTTCTCCAGGTTAAATATCCCCAGTACCTTCAGATTTCTCACTAAGTGGCTAGGTGATAAGTTCCCTGGCCATTCTGGGCATACCTCTTAGTGCCCTCTTTCTACTCCCCTTCTTGTATCAGCTGTCTAATAACCTTCCTCAAACTGAGTATAGTATTTTAAGTGTGGTCTGAGGTGGGCAGCTGTTCTCGTAACAAGCCAAGGATTCCATTAGCTTTGTGGACTTCTATGTCAAACAAAAATATATGCCTCACATATTAAGCTTGCAGACCACTGAAACACCAGATCTTTTTCATAGGAACTCTTGTTCAGCCATACTACTTTCATTAGATACTTGTGCAAAGAATTTTACATTTATCTGTCTTAGATTTTGTCTTATTAGATTTTACCTATCATTCTAGCCTTTTGAGATCTTTCACATCCTCACTCCTCATCATTGTAGTTCTTTCAGCATTATTTCATCTACCCCCCCGCCCCAAATCATGCTGTTATTGATAAAAATATAGCCTAGCACTTTATCATGCCAGGTTGATTCTTAGAGTGTTCCACCAGAGGCATCCCACCAAGGTGACATTGACCCATTAGTGGCTATTCTTTGTTTCCATTCATCAAGCTAATTCTAAATCCACCTAAGCTAGTTAACATCTTTCCATCTCATCCTTAGGTATGGGCATCTTGGTCAAATTCCTTGATGAAATTTGGTGATACTATGTATCTAATGAGTCCCTGGTTTTATTCATCTAGTAGGAAATTGACAGGACCTATGATTTTATTCATATAGGAAACTCCCAAGATAGAAAATTCTTTCTTACATTGTAGGTATCTGCACCTTCTATGCAACCGGATCATCTAAGACAGTCACTCGAGTGACTTACCTAGGGTCGTAGAGTCAGTATGGACTTGAACCCTTTCTAGGTGTAAGGCCAACTTGCTATTAACTTAAGTCTTCTGTATCTCTACTATTCTAATAACCTTAAAAAAAAGAAATAAAGTAAGTCTGATATAACCTGTTATTGTTGAAGCTATATTGGCACTCAAGTGATCTTTGTTTCCTTTTCTAAGTGGTCACAAACTAAGCTTTAAATAAAGTCTGGAATTTTTCCAGGAATAAAGGTCAGACTTAGTGGTTAATAGTGTGTAAATGCCATCATTCAGTTTCCTGGGGGATAAAAATTGAGAGCTGGCTTATCATCATTTCTGTAGTGCTCCTCATTCTTTCCAAGATCACTGATAGTGCATTAGCAATTAGATCTGCCAGTTCTAGGAGTCTGGTTCTCTCTACCTGGTGACTTGCTTTTAACTGAAGGCAGCAAAACTTACACCATCTAAGATCAATTCAAACAAACACTTGTTCAGTACATCTCCTGTTATACAAAATACATACATAAAAATGGAATAGTCTCTGCCTGGAGGTTTACGTTGTCTTGGGATACAGTGTAGACAAATAACTAAATACAGGGCAATTCTGGGAGGGGGAAAGAACACTTGGGGTAGGATAATATCAAAAAAAGCTTTACTTAAGAAGTGGCCCCAAAGCTAAGCCTTGAGGGGAACTGAGGTAGAGGTAAGAAGGAGTCTCCTTGTACAAAAAGCAAAGAGAAAGGCAATGGAATACTGATATGATAATATATATTATACATACATATTACATTATACATATATATAATAAATATATGTAATAAATAAGAGACTAGATTGAATGACTCTAAAATATGTAAAAAAAAGAATGTAAATGTATAGAAAGGGTAAGTTGGAGACAGAATGTAGGGGGTTTTAAATGCCAGGCTGAGAAATTTGTACTTTATAGAGGTAATAGGGAGCCACTGAAGATTGAGGAGTTTGACCTTAACAAGATTGTTTTGTTAGATGTGGAGAGAATCAATTGAGGAGAGAAAAGACTGGACTAGAAGCAGACTAATTAGGATGGTATTTTTTTTAGGATGTTATTGAAATAGTCCAAACAAGGGGTGGATAGTAAGGGTCTGAACTGGAGTAATATGAGGGTAGATCAACAAACAATTTTTCAAGAGTGCTTACTATGTACCAGAAACTATGCTGAGTGCTGGAGGTGTACAACAAATAGCAAAAAGAGTTCTTGTGCTCAAGGAGCTTACATCCTAGAGATAACATGTAAATAACTAGGCACATATAGCTAATAAAGAGAAGATAAAGGCAATCTGAAAAGGAAAGGCATTAGCATCTGCAGAACCAGGGTAAGGATCAGACCAATCACAGTCTCTCGCAGAAGGTGGATTTTGAGTTGAATCTTGAAGGAAGACAGGGAAACTAAGGGGCAGAAGTGAGGAACCAAGGTATTCAAGACAACCAGTGAAAAGGCATAAAGATTCATATTCAAGAAACTCTTAAGTAGTCCTGCATATGGAGGGGAGTAAAGTGTAAGAAGACTTTGGAAAGATGGCAATGGACCAGGTCATGAAAAACTTAAAATGCTAAGAACAGCTTCTATTTGATAGGGAGCGGCTAGACCCAAAGAGAAGGACCTGTGTTTTTAAAAATCACCCTGGTAATCAAGGGTTGGATATATTATGAGTGGGGTGGAACCCAAGACAGAGATCAATTAGGAATCTCTCATAGTAGTCCAGGTAAGAGATGATGAGGGTCTTAACTAGAAATTAGGCTGTGTGAGTGGAGAGAAGGGGATGTGTACCCCAAGGACATTACATGAAAGTGGAAAAGACAAGATTTGGCAGTGGATTGGATTTGTAGGGTGAGTGAGAGTCGTTAAGGTTGATAATCCTCAGTGACTAGGGATTGAAGGTACCCTCAACAGTAATGGAGAAAAATTCAGAAGGGTGCGAGGTTTTGTGGGGAAAGGTAACGAAATCTCTTTTGGGACTGTTGAGTTTCAGGTGCCTCTGTCAATTCCAGAGGCATTTAGAAACAAGTGAGTAGCTCAGGAGAAAGGCTAGGATTGTATATACATGTCTAGGAATCATCTGTAAAGGGAAGATAAGTGAACTCATGGGAACTGATGAGATCCCTAAGTGACACGGTATAGAGCCAAAGGCTCAGGACAGAATCTTGAGGGACATCCATGGTTAGTGAGTATGACCTGGATAATGAACAGCAAAGGATTTTGAGAAGTCAGAGATAGGAGGAGAACAAGGAGATAGCAGAAGCATGAAAACATAAAGAATAGAGAGTATCCAGAAGGAGAGAGTGATAAACCATGTCAGATGCTAGATAAAGAAGGATCAGGTGTGTGAAGAGGATGCTAGTTTTAAAAATTAAAGGAATGTCGATCGTTTTTGGAAAGGGAAATGTCAGCCGAAAGATGAAGTTGGAAGCTGGATCAGTGAGATCTAGAACTGAGAGAAGAGTTGGGGACCCCCAATTTCCTAAGGCTTTCTTAAGGAGTTTAGCTGTGAAGTGGAGAGAGATGGGATGATGGCTAATAGGAGGGGCAGGATCAAATGAGAGTTTTTTAAGGTTGGTTTCAGTGGAGAAGGGAAGGAGCCAGTGGACAGGGAAAGAAGATGGATGCAAGAAGGTGTCATAGAGATAGAAACTAATTAGACTTGGCAACTGGATATGGGCAGTGGGGCAGACGGAAGTCAAGAACGTCTCTGAGGTGGTAACTTGTGCAACTGGGGGGATAACTTGGGTAACTGGAAGGATAATAGTGCCTTCAATTAAACAGGGAAGTTTGGAAGGGAGGTGTGCTAAGGAGAGGCTGGAGGAGATGAAATCTACTTTGGACTAGCAGAGTTTGAGATGTCTGTTAGGTAGTTGGTAATACAGGACTTGGGTTCAGGGGAGAAAGTAGGGCAGAATGTATAGGTTTAATAGTCATCAGCATAAATGTTATTTAGGGAGAAAAAGACTCAGGACAGAGCCTTGGAGGATACCCCATGCTAGAGGGTTCAAGACTTAAGAAGGAACCATCAGAAAGGAAGAAAACCAAGAGAAATGAGTCATGATTAAACCAGAGGAGAATGTATCTAGGAAAAGGGGGGACTGTCAAAAGATGGAGAGCTGAGTAGAATGAGTACTAAGAAAAGATCATGGGATTAATAATGAAGAGATTTTTGGTAGCCTTAGAGAGAACAGATTTAGTCCAGTGGTAAGGTTAGAAGCCAAATTGTGAGAGACTGAGAAATGAATGAGAGATGAGAAAGTAGAGGCAAAGAATTTTTCTAGGAGGTTTAGTGTGAAAGCAAGGCACAGACCAAAGTGATAGCTTTGATAATGTATTGTAATTTTAATTTGAAATAAACTTTTCATCCCTTCATCTGTTTTCTTTTCCTTATAGATTAAAAAATGCATTTTGTCTTGGTCTTTTGAGGTATTTTCAAATTACCTAGTTATGGTGATGCTTTTAAGAGGTGAAATTTTCTTCATCGAATTAGAATTTCTACTTAAACTTGTTTATTACCCTTACTTGTTTTACATTTGTATATAGATATCTGAGGCAATTGGCTTTATTGTCTTGTGTTATCCTCTCCCATTAATTACTTTTCCTCTCCTATTCTCCCCATGCTGTGTGCCAGTTCGTCAGTTTTATGTAAGATATTTTTTCCCTCCTCTCCTTTTCATTTTAAAGCTCTCTTGATGAGATTTACAAAACTCTAGGCACATGGTTGTTGTTGTTTTTTTTAACTATCTCTTCTTAGGTACATGCCCATCATTCCTGTATTTTAAGCTCTAGTCTGGAAAATGTAAAATCTATTCTGAGACCCTGTACTCTTAGCCAATTGTTCACTCCCTAAGTTTTCTTTTTTCTTCTTAAGACCCTCATTTCAATCAGCAGTAGGGATAGGAATAGGGACTTTACCTGTGATTTCACTGGTATTGCAAATTCTGGGGGCAAGAAACGACTTCTACCAGTGCAAGCTTGTGTATTCTCTATATTTTATAGTCTTAGAGTCATAGTTAGGGTTAAAGACTAAGTGACTTGTCCCAAGTCACACAAGACAGATAGTATGTTAGAGGCAGTATTTGAATCTCGGTTTTTCCTGGCTTCAAGGCCAGCCCCCTAGCCATCATGCTGCATTGCCTCTCTTAAAGAATGCTACCGAACAAGACAAAACAAAAAAATCCCAAACTCTTGAATTCTCCAGTTTCTTGACCAGGACTTCATCATCTTTGGCAATGCTTTCTAGGTTACTTCTAGTGACATCATTTATTCTCACATGAATCTCCAGCAATAGATAGGTTTGACAAGTCCTAGAAGGTGTTCTGGATACAAGTTCCTGGAAGACAGTAATCTCTCTCTTGTTTATGTTACAGTGAGAGGCAACCCTTGGATAGTGAGTCATCCTTCATCACTATTTCCTAATAGCACCTGAAGGGCCATATCATTCTTTAAAGAATAAGAAGCTACTTCTCCATGGAAGGCCCAGTTACCGCCTTTCCAGAAAGAGCCTAAACTGCTTTACTTAGCTTCAAATATTCGGGGCAGTGGGCTGAAGGCGCTGCAACTCTGACCTTGGAATCTCTACCATTTTGATTAATGGGACCCCCTTCAATCCAGCCTCCCATAGATCGCACCACATTCCTTCAGTCTTCCCTTTTTCTGATCTGCCAATGGTTTATACCACCATTCCTCTCTGTTTCCCACTTCTGGCCCTGGTAACAAGTAAAAATCAACTCCATGGTTGCTCCTAAAAGGGGCTTGTCACTTGTCTGCCCTCTTGTCCCGTTTACCAATCCTAGGTCTTTCCAGACAAAAACACCTTCTCTAGATGGCTCCCCATTTTTGCCACATCTCCTTATTGAAATGGAAGCACCTTGTGGGATCAGAGGCCATCTGTCTTTTGTGTTTGTATCCTGGTGCTTTGCATTGTGCCTAGGGAATGGTTAGCACTTTTTTCTTTAATTCATTTCTTCTTTTCTTTCTGGGATCTTGTTCATTTCCCCTCCAACCTCCTCATACCATTTAGAATTCTTTTGCTTCATATTGCAGAGGAGAGATGTTTTACTGCCCTTTCTGTGACAGAGACCAATGTGCATTTTGGGCCCTTGTAGGTACTACTTGGTATTGGCAGAAAAACAAACAGCACACTTTCCAAAATTCTCTTGGCCTTACGTTCTTGCTTCAGTCAAGATCCTCAGTCCTTTGTCTTTTTAGTAGCTCCCTTGCTTTGCTATTGTGTCTAGCTCCTACCTGGCTGCTGTGCTACCAGTTTAAGTCACCAGAGACACCTAAGAAAGGCTTAGTTTGTTTATGACAGGGCTTCCTGCCTTTTCTGTCTTTAGCTGCCTTTTAACTAGCTTTGAGCTCATTTTTGCCACCTCCTAATGTGCAGAAAAGCAAACAACAGCAGGGGCTGATTCAGGAGCAGAAATGCCTTTTATGTAATTATATTTACATACCTTTGCTGCAAATTTCAAGATATTCCCTGTATTTCCTTGGTTACTTGGTTCTCTATGAAGAAGTCACCTTCTTAATGAAGTATTTTCTGGCCATATTAGTTTAGTAGTTAAACTCTTGTGCTATTTGACATTGGGTCAAGGTAGATCCCAGCAGGCCCAGTCAGCAATGTTTATTTCCTGGTCTCATACTGAGTCGGTATCTGACTAGTCATCTCTCAAGTGAGATGCCTTTGTCACCGTGAGAATAGGGAGACAGCTCAGAGTTCATGCATTAAGAGAACATCTGCACAGTGGAAACGACCTGACTTTCCTCTGCTTTGCCTTGTACTTCTCTTGTACCCCACTATTCAGTGTAACATAGCTCAAATATCCAAAGGGATCTAGGATCCCATAAGATCATGGGGTCTGGTATTTCTTCCCAAAATACAGATCACCGTCCCTCCATGCCTGTCTCTTCCATGCACCTCTTGCATCTTTTTTTTTTTTCTGATGACATTCATTACTTTCTGTCCTAAGTAATTCTGTTGGTGATAGTATGCTATGTATTTATATCCACCACCTTTTCATTGTCCTCTGGGTGATCGTTCTTTTTAGTTTTTAGTTCTTATGAGATAGTAATGTTCCATGTGCCACAGTCATACGATCCCATTAAAGAATATTGACATTAAAAAGATGGACCTTTGTTTGGGATCCCCAAAAGAATTTTGCAGTTTCCCGAAGTCATCCTTCCTAGCTTTTTTCTTCCTCTTAGATCCTCAGCTTTAACTCATTGTCCATTTGTAATAACTGTTCAAGATATACATACTAAGGGGGTAACTGTAGTTTCTGTGTCCCATTGATGGGGTGCTAGTAAGTCCTTAGCACCATTGCATAATGTAGTCTGGGTAATACATTCGTCATCTACTTTTTTCCCTCTGATGGGTCATTATTGTGGTGAACTTGTTATATCCCTCTACCTCTTCTAATACTGAGGGATTGATCTAGTTTTCATTGAATCTTTGTGCATTACTAGCACAGGGCTTAGTAAATTGTAGCAGTCACTTACTCAGCATTTGTTGAATGAATGAGTAGAACAGCCTTTGATCACCATGTCACAGAATGTTATAGTTGGAGAAGTCCTCAGAGACCAGCTTATTCAAACTGTACGTTTGGGCGAGAATTCTTTCTGTGTCATTGACAAATGGCCATCTTGTGGTACCAGTGAGGGGGAACCCATTAAATCCCTTCCTCTGACTCAGAATTAAACATGAGGCTAGCTTTCTTGGAGCCGATTCATGAAAATGGAACGCTTGTTTGGTAGGTTGCTTTGTGAATTAAGCCCTGGGCTTAGATTTAGGAAGATCTGACTTTGATTTTTGCTGTAGATGTTTACTATGAGACCCTGGGCAAGTCTTAAACTCCCTAGGCCTCAGTTTCCTCATCTGTAAAATGGGAATGATACCTGGTGGTTATGAAGATCAGTCAAGGATTGTATATGGGAAGCTCTTTTGCAGACTTTAAAGCACCAAAATAATTCTAGCAATTATAACTATTTCCTTTCTCTCTGGGCTGGGATCCCTCTCTGGATTCCTTCCTGGGCCTTCACACATGTTAATGAATGAATGAAACTAGAGGAAAGGATACCTTTGTAATGTAAACAGTTCCCTTCCTTTCCCAAGATAAAAGGGCTTTCTTTAAGCTGCTTCCCTTCTCACTCCTCTGGGCTGGGCCCCCATTCGCTTGCCGGGCCTGGGAAATGGCCAGGTGCCTTTCTAAAGGTGTGCCACCAAACTTCGAAACTGCTGCTGCTCTCTTCCCTCAGGTACAACAGCTGATTGACTGAATGGTTTAGAAGGTGACTTCCTGTTCTTCTTTAGAGACCTGGGCTCAACATTCTTAAGGGAGTTCCCCACCTTTCTCTCCCTTTCCTTTTCTGCCACCTTGGCTCCTGGTATCCAACTTCTGGCCATTGCTAGTAGATACTTCAGCTGGGCTAAAATTCCCTGTGGAGAAGGAAGTGAAAATGGGAGAGGACTGGCCCCGCTCTGTCAGGTCTTTGCCTTCGATATTAGGACCCAAGTCTTCCAGCTTCCCTCTTGGGAGGGAGGGTGGGGAGTGGTACATTTGGCTTCCTTTTGAATGCCTGAGGGAGAGTGTTTGTAGTGGTGTTTGGGTGGTGTGCTGATACCAGAGATAATTGTGATTTGCTTCCGTAATGAGTTTCCTGAACAGTAAGGGTAATGTTCAATTTCTTTTTGTTACAGATGGAAGAAAAGAGGCGAAAATACTCCATCAGCAGTGATAACTCAGACACCACTGACAGTAAGACCTTTAATTCAAGGCTTTGAACATGATAACTAAACCATTCACCTCAGATTGGAAAGGCAGTTGAATAATTACTTTGCTGGGGTGGGGGTGGGGGTGGAACTGCCCTAGCTGGGTGGTCACTTTACAGTAAATTGTACTTGGGAATCAGTTCTTCAGAGAAGTTAAAAAAAAAAACAATGACAACTGAACTCTAGCCCCAGGGGTTCTGTTTATCAGCTGAAGCTATGTTCTGGTATCCAGGTTTGAGTCAGGGTAGGACACCACACAGAACCCGCCTGTCTAGGCTTCCAATAGGAGGAGTATGGGGAGAGAGGGGACAAAGGGAAAAATGAATTGGAATCCATAAGCACCAGCTCCCTGCAAGGCACTGGAGAATAGATAAAAATAGAAAAATCTTGCTCAAAGATCTTATATTCTGTGGGGAGAGGTGATGGGTATACATAGAGACATATCAAAAATACAAGGTGATTTTGTTGGGGGGAGGGAAGGCACTAACGCCTAGGAGGGAGGAGAGAGAAGCAGGCAAGACTTTGTGGAGGAGGTTATGTTGAGTTATGTTGATTTTTGGAGAAAATGAAGGATCCTAGAGTTCTCTGCACCCCAGAAACAGTTGTCTGATCCAAGTGAGGGACTGAATAGTGGATACAAATTCTACAGCCCCAAGCACTCAGTAGGTTCCTCTCTTAGACATCTAGTATCACTAATGGAAAGGAACACAACTACTTTGTCTCACATCAGAGAAAAACTGAGGCTGGCTCAAGCAATCTCAGGACAGAAGTCGGTAGGACTTTCCAACCAGTGGTTTCATGTTGTTGAAAATAAAGCATTTTGGTATTGTGCTGAGGTATCAGCTGCCAAGGGAGAACCCCATGATTAGTCTAAAGTAGTGACTGGAAATCTCTTTTAAAAAATCACATGACAACAGTAATCCTCCTTGACTTATTAAAAAAAAAAAGCCTCATCCTTGTAAAGGCTCTCCTGACTTACCAAGCTCTTATTATGATAAAAATGCTGATTAGGAGTCCAGGGATCTGCATTCTAGGCTGCAGTCTGCCACTTACTATGCCTATAACCTGGGACAAGCACCTCTATTATTCAGGGCCTCGGTGGCCTGTAAAATAGTAAAAGGACTACATAGATGACCTCTACACCTTCCATCTGTGAAGGCAGGTATTAACATTCTCATTTTTGTAGGGATGAAAGGGGCTGAGGATGAAGCTATTTGTCCAGGGTCTTCTGAAGCCATTGAGAGAGAGGACTTAGAACTCATGTCTGAACCCTTTTCACAACACTGTTCATTTGAATGCAAAGCCCTCAGACTACAGGGGTCTTGGAATTTAGCAATCAGAGAAGAATCTAGAGGAAGGCTTTGGACCTTTGTAAATAAACAAAGTTGCCCAGACACATCAATTGAAGAGACTCCTTCTACCTCAGTAAAGAATATCCTTGGAGCTCTCACTTTCTACTCCACTTAGGTTAGCCATCTTTCCTCCTCTCCTCCTCATTTCCCACCTCTGATTAGGCTGTTTCTTAATCTACCTAAGTGTCTCAATTCCTTTTAGGCCCAGATCAGCCAGTCAGCCAACAACTGGAAAAGTTTGGGGACCAGGGGAGAAAAGGCAGGCTATAAAAAGCTTTAAAAAGCCAGAGGATTTTATATTTTTTTCTAGAGAAGATACAGAGGGATGGGGCAATGGAGGAAGGGGGATGTGGGATGAGGTAACATGGTCAGACCTGTGCTTTAGGAAGATCATTTGGACAACTAAATGGCAGGTGGCTTGGAGTGGGGAGAGACTGGAGACAGAGAGACCAACCAGCAGTTTAAGATGTTAGAAATATGATGTCGGAGGTCTGGAGAGGGGTCAGGGCTAGATAAGTAGATTTGGGAATCATCAACATAGAGATGATAATTCAGTCCATGGAAGCTGGTGCTGGGTGCATATTGGGTACACAAAGATGGAAAGGTTAACACAGCCCTGCCCTTAAAGAGTTTTCATTATATGGTAAGGAATTATACTAACACACACGCTGAAAAATTTGAGGGTACACAGTGATCATTTTCCCCTGGGAAGTTGGCTAATGAAGGCATTGTCAGGAGTCTGGCCTTGAAATGACGCCTTGGGAATATTTTCTAGGTATGGACAGTTCCTTACAGGAGGTGAAAGAGGACAGGATGAGGTGGGGAGCAGTGAAGCAGTGCAGATGGGTAATGAAAAACAGTGTGTGAAGGAAGAGGAGCACTTAGGCGGGTGGGAGCCTAGACTCTGGCTTTCTCTGGGTTTGCGTCTTGTCCTCTCTGGGCTCCTCAGACCAGCTGGGCCACTGCTTCAGCAAGTGGCAGTTCGATAGGCTCTAAGGCGTAGGCTGGAAGGGGAAGCTGCTGTGCTGGCCCCTCTTTCTACTGTGTGAAGTTAGGTCTTTCACTCCCCTTCTAGTAGCCTCATCCTTTTGACTTTCTCCAGATAATCTGAGGGGACTTTTAGCTCTGGGACTTGGATTTCTAATTGTATCTGCCTCATTGGCCAAAAGCCAATCTCTCTTCCTAAAATGGAAAGCTTAGAGAGTCTGAGCCAGTGATAGTCTGAGGCCTCAGAACCTTTATCTTCGTAGACTTTGATATGCAAGCTGAATGAAGAAAACTTCTCCCTTCTACCACAGTAATTGGTTACAATTGTAAACAAAACTTTGACCTTTTTTGATGGCTTTACTTAGTAGGAGAAGCAAGTATTGTTATTGTAGGTGGGAGCTTTTTTGCCCTGTGGTAGGAACTTAGTTTAAAGAAACTAAGTGGAAACTTTTGATTATTCGTTTTTTGATACCACTGAGTGGATTATGTATGGGAAGATAAGAAATTTCTGAATGGAGAAGTTGTAAAGGTTCCCACGGATTGTTTTTCAGAGGTCTAGAAATAGGCTCTTTCCTCACTGTTTTCTTTCTCCTCTCAAAGGCCTCTCTCTTCCATAGATGTCTGGGTTCCTAGAATGACCTTAAAAGGAAAGAATAGTGACCCTAGAGCTATTTCAAGAAGCCCCATTGCCAAGGTGTACATTTCCAGTGTGTGATGACATTTCAGGGACGGAGTGATTGCCTGCTCTGCCACGTTAAAGCAGACACATGTAGTTGAACCTAACAAGTCCCCTGTCTATATGTGGTACTAAAGTTATGTCTCCTAGACCATATTTGGGAGCTGTATCTAGTTTTTAACCTGATGTTTAAGATCACCCTCAAAGGACTATGGGGCAGGTTAAGAGGGAATGACAATATTTCCATTTCATAGATGAGAAAACTGAGTCATAGAACAGGGAAAAGGAACTTCACACAATCATAGAGAGGACTGAGAGAATAGGAGACCTCAGTTTCCTCAGATCTCTAGCTGTCTTCCTAGGTAACTGAAGGTGGTGGTTGGAAGAAAGGTATGGATATGTAGTGTTTCCTGAGTCTTAACTTTACAGATCAGAGGAATATACCCAGCATTTAAGGTCCAGTTAGCTTCCAGCCAAGATCCTATGTCTCACTCTGTCTTTGTGGTGTCTAGTTCACAGGAAGTTCAGAGTTTCCAACCGCTTACTTAGACCTTTTGGTTAGTTGCTGATCGCCTGACTTCCTCAGAACTAGTCTTCATTATTCCATGGGAATAAATTTCTGTTTAACTTGGTTTAAATTTAATTTTTAGGCGACTTTTAATATGAACTCTATTTGGTTTAGTCATAAAAGGTCAATGCCATGGCTAAGATGGTTATTTCTGGGATTACAGGCTTCTCTTTGTCTAAGGTTGATGATTTGCTCTTCCAAGTGGGATGGGGCCCTCTGGAAGCTCACAGGTCTCTGAGCCGGGGAGCCATTTCTGTGGATAACCTTCCCTATTCATTCTTTCTAGGTCACACCAATTCAAGATGTTCCAAGATTCCCACCAACAAGCCCAGTTGGCCCAGGCAAAAAGAGAAGAAGCCGTCAGAGGTGTGTCTGATTTCCTCCTCACAGTTCTCTGGGGATGAAGTCTCCCCAGTTCCAGGACTGTAGTTAGGGCTAGAACAGAAAGTCATTTTCCCTGAAGGTTCAAGACAAATAGAGAAATCGGGGTTTATGTGTAGACCCAGAAACTCTACATAGTTCAGAGGCCAATATTAATCCTATAGGGCGTTCATTCATTCAACAAGTCCACGTGGAACATTTGTCATAGATTGGGTTCTATTCAGTATTGCTTTGGGAGTGGGGCGGGGCATGGTATGTAGAAGGGTAAGACTTGGTTCCTGCTCTAGCAGAGCTCCCAGAATAGTTGAAAACACCAAACATACATATAAGAAATAACTAAGTAACTTAGACCTTGCATATACTTAGCACCGTTTGAGAAGCCCCAGACAGAAGCAACTGTGGCTAATGGCCTGCAAACTCAATTTAGCGTCAGAGGGCCTTGGTCTTGCTCTGCTGTTGCTCAGTCTTGAGCAAGCCTGCTTCCTTGAGTTTGTTCCTTCATCTGTAGGAAGAGGGGTTTGGCCTGGATGATCTCCAGGTGCCCTTCTAACCATAAATCAGGTGTTTCCAAGAGAGGTAGGAGTTTAGGGGAAGGAGAGAAGAGCCTTAAGTGGCACAGAGGCAGAAAGGAAACTTTAAGGTAGCCCCTTAGTCTGGGCATGCAGTTAGTTCTTTATTTAAAAAAGAAGTCACATTTTCCGGCCAGAGGAGAATCAGAAAGGTATTCTCACAATATATCAGAGCTGGGAAGGTCTATCACCCTTATTTGTCAGATGAAGAAACTAAGTCTTAGCATAAGAAAAAAATTGCCCCAGATGACACATTAAATCAATTCCAGTGTCTGGCCTAGGACCCAGATCTTCAGTCTCAGGCCAGAGTTCTTTTCATTAGGAATGTGACATGTCAGTTAGCCCAGGAAAGGGTTCATGGTTCTCTTGCCTTTGAGCAGATCTCATCCCACCTGACACCAGAGAATGCCTGAAAAGGAAGGTTGAGACTTCTCCTTCAGAAAGCCAGAAACTCCCTGCACTTAGCAAGCTTGTTTAGTAATTGGCTATCCTCAACAACATTTTGAAATGGGAGAGAAGTTTGACACTTTGACAGGTCTTCGTAGTCTGCCTGGTGATAGAACG
The DNA here is from genome assembly GCA_028658325.1 of Potorous gilbertii. Taxonomy (NCBI): domain Eukaryota; kingdom Metazoa; phylum Chordata; class Mammalia; order Diprotodontia; family Potoroidae; genus Potorous; species Potorous gilbertii. Next base: position 418,569,714 of record CM053769.1, read on the forward strand.
TCTGTGTAGGGGGTGGGGGAGAGATGACTAGAGGTCAGAGGTCCCTCTCCTCAAGTTTACACAGCACTTGACCTGATGTGATCTCATCTGAACCTTAACAACAACACTTTTCTGGAGTTATTATCCCCTATTTACATCTGAGTCTCAGAGATGTTGACCTGTTCATGATCGCAAAGCTAGGAAGTGTCAGCGGCAGAATTTAACCTAGGTTTTCCTGTTTCTGTCTAGAATTTAGCTCTCACTTTGGAGATTTAGTACACTCTCCATTCCCCAATTTTATAGCTAGAAAAACAGGCCCAAGGGGGAAGTAACTTAACCAAAGTCACAAAATCAGTAATTCCTGAGATAAAAACGAAGCTCCATTGACTTAAAATACAGGTTTCTTTCCATAGCCAGCATGGTATACTTGGAATCTGTTAGACTTGAATCTGAGACTTAGGTTCAGATTCCTTCTCAGACCCTTCCTGGCTGTGTGACTTGTGGGCCAGTCCTTTAGACTGTTTGTTTGCCCATCTATGAAATGAGAGAGAATATTAGCGTCTACCTCAGGTTTGTTGTGAGAATCAAATGATATAATAATGTCATAGATCTAAAGTCATATTACTAAGAAGGAAACCGAGGCCCCAGGAAGTTGTGTGACTTGCCCATGGTCACACAGGTAGTCAGCGTCAGAGTTGGGATTTGAACATAGGTCCTTTGACCCCAAAGCCAATGCTCTTTTCATTGTACAGCACTTTGTAAACCTTAAGATGGTATATAAGTATTAACTATTATTAGTCATTTAACATCTTAGGCTCTGGACTCCCAAGGAGAGACTTCAGGGTTAAAAGACCAGCTCTCCCAAAGTCACTGTGGAAGAGAAAGTTGGATTCTCCCTGTGGCCCATGATGGGGGCTTTGAAAGTATGCAGGAGTATTTTAATAACAGCTAATTTTTATGTAGTGCTTTCAGGATGACAAAGCATCTTGCCGTACATTATTTCATTTGGTCTTTACTCACCCCTGTGAGGTAAGTCATGGAGTTGGATAAGATGAGTAAACTGAGACTCAAAGGTTAAGTGACTTGCCAAAGGTCACAGGGATGAGGGAAGATGCTGGGATTCAAACCTGGAACTTGTGACTTCATATAAAAATCAGATGTGTTTTGTTTTATTTTTTTTCCCACGGTCCCATGGCTTGTTCTTCGCCCAAGTTGATTTTCCTAGTCTTAGTCATAGTTTGTGCTGTCTAGAAGCTTCTTCCTCCACATCCTTCTTACTCAACTCCAGATCCCAACCAGGTAACTTGTCACTGTTCAGGCAGAGACATGAGTGCCTTTGTTGTACATCGATTGCAACTGTTCCTGCAGTTCTGTATGAGGAACCTACCGAGCACAATGCTAAGAGGCCCTTGGGTGTTTATTGATAGGAAGCTGGTGAACGCGTATAGGAGGTGGTGGGGACTCAGCCTTCAGAGGCTGTTCTTCCCTGCTACCCACCCTTCCCCTCCATCTAGCCTCTCCTTTCTCTTCTCTATAACTTGTGGTGGGCCAGAGATGGTGGGAGGGTGATAGGGAGCCAAGAAAAACATGAGAAAAATAGAGACATAACAGCCTATAGGGGAGCAGTGAATGACATTTTAATGTGAAAATTGCCTGAGAATAGGCATGGGTCTGTGTGGGCATGTGCCAATTATATGCAAGCAATGCTAATTTTTCCTAACTGCAGCAGAGCCCTGGTATAATATGTACCATCACTCCCCAGTACAGACCAGCTCCTTCTTACAGTAAAAGCCTGATGCAGCTGAGTAGCCTGTGTGAGGTGGGTGCTGGCCTCTGCCTTCCAAGAGACCTATGTTTCAGATGACTGGTGTCAATTCATTTCTATAAACATTTATCCAGGGTTTCTTCCAGATCTAAATCTTGTGGTCCTATTAATCACCTCCTCCATGCAAAGCAAGCAAGGGAGATATTAGATTCACATAGATAAGCATTCTCTGAGGCAATTTGAGGCAGGAGAGGAGAAGGAAATAAACATTTCTCTAACACCAGCTATGTGTTGGGAGCTGTGCTAAACACTTTACAGATATACTCTCATGTGCTCCCCACAACAACCCTGAGAGGCAAACCTGTTATTCCTCCCATTTTACAGTTTATTATTCCCATTTTAGAGTTGAGCAAACTGAAGCAAACAGAAGTTAAAGTGACTTTCCCTTGGTCACACAACTAGTAAGTGTGTGTGTCTGCATTTGAACTCAGGTTTTCTTGATTCGAGGACCTATGCTTTATCCTCTGTGCCGCCTGGTTATCTGGAACAATAAGGGAGGGAGTCAGGGAAAATTTTTTGCCTTATAGGAGCAGAGATAAGGAAGAGGCACATAGTAGGCATGGTAGTGGTCTATATAAATGCATTGGACAGCCAGGAATCCTGTTTCACTATAGCCTAGAGTGTTCGAAGAGCTGGGATGGAAAGATCTGGGGCGCAGCAGGGAGTTACATTGTGAAATCTAGGCTTTTCTGCCAGGCTGGGGTGGTGGGGGACCCACGGATGGTTTTTGAACAGGACAGGGTCATGTCCACATGGTTGAGGAAGATTATTTTGGTGGCTTTGTAGAAAATAGGTTGGAGAGGGGAGAGACTGGAATAGAGCCTTCAAAATGGTCTGCAGTGGTCGCCTAGGTAAGAGAAGTGAGGGGAGCCCGAGCAAGGCTGGTGGCTGCATAAGCAGAGAGGAGGGTGGAGAGAATGGACATGACTTGGCAACCAGTTAAATATGAGTCATTAGAAGAGAGTAAAGAGAATGATTCCAAACTTAGGAATTTGGGTGATTAGGAGGAGGCGGAGAAGCTCTCAGCAGAATCTGGGAATTGAGGATGAGAGCAGCTCCTGGGGAGAAGATAGTCTCTTGGATATGGGGAGTTTGAGAAGTCTAGAGGACCTCTAGGTGGGACTCTAGCAAAAGAGAGAGATTAGGTCCACATAGAGTGATTTTTGTGGAGTTGTCCACAGAGATAGTACTTGAATCCAAGGGAGCAGGTGTGGTTATTAAGGGAGAAAGAAAGAGAGAGCATTCAGATAGATAGGAGAGTCCAGTAAAAATAATATAAAGGAATCCAGGTGGATAGTGGTATCAAGAAGGAGGATGAAGTCTGTGAAAAGGCCATGGGATTTAGCTGTTAAAAGAGCATTTTGAGGGAACAGTTTCAGTCAGGGATGGGATCAGAAGACAAACTACAAAAAGGTTTAAGAGTAAGAGGGAGAATATACAGAAATAGAAGCAGAGGGAATTCAGCTGTGAAAGGGAAGAGATATAGGATGATAGCTTGAGGGGATGACATTGTAAAGGGAAGAGTTTATTTTTTATTATTTTATTTTTTTAAGCTAAGGGAAACCTGAGTGTGTTTGTAGGCAGCATGGGAAAGGAGACAGTAGAAAAGGAAAGACTGACGATGAGAGAGAAGGAGTGATCTGGGAGCAAGCTCCTGGAGAAAACTCTTATGTGATAGATGGCCACCAGTAGAAGGATTGACCTTGGCAAATAGAAAAAGCTACTTCCTCAGAGATAGGAGAGGAAGAAGACTGATGAGAATGTAGGAGCATGTTGAGGTATGGCATATACAGATGAGGGAGCTCACAAAGTATGGGTTCTGTTACCTCGGTAATGAAGATGGTGAAATCTGCCACAAGGAAAGGCAGTTTGGGAAATGAGACTTGGAGTGACTAACAAGTTTTGGAATAACCCCCGAGGAGAGTAGGATAGAATCAGTCAACAAAAATATAAAGGGATTGATTGGCTGTGACTTTTTGGAATGAAACTATAGTGGAGACTGCTTCTTAGGGCTTATGGAATACATATAGTTTTAATGAAAAAAGGTAGCATGGAGTAGTTGAGAGATCAAAGGGATGGGCTGTGAACTCCTTTTTCTCTTCATCTCACAGCCTATTTGACATCATCTTCCGCTTCTCCTCCCTTACTCCAGTCTTTGAGAAAGAGATGTCCTTCTTTTAAACACAGCCAAACCTTCTAGTAGACACACCTTCCACCCTCATCTTTGACAGCTTGTCTTTACCATTCTTCTTTCTCCAGTCTTCAGTCTTTCACTTTCCACTGGTTCCTTCCCTTCCGCCTCCAAACATCCCTAGGTCTCCTCAACTCAGAAGAAAAACAGAAATCAAAATCTCAGTAGATTCTACCACACCACCCCCTGCCACCACCCTTCGCCTCCTCTCTCTGTTTTCTAAGTCCTCTGCGTTTAGGTGTCTGATCTCATTCTTCAAAGTTACTGGTAATCTCTTAACTGCCACATCTGATGGCCTTTTCTCAGTTCTCTTCCTTCTCAACCTCGCTGCAGTGTTTGACACCATTGAGCACTGCTTTTTTCTAAAAAGTCTTTTCACTTTGGATTTTCATGACCTTGCTCTTTCTTGGTTCTCTTTCTGCCTGTCTGACCTCCTATCTCCACTTCCTTTGCTTGATTATTATCCATGTCATACTTCCCAAATTTGAGTATGTCCTAAAGTTCTGTTGTGGACTTTCTTCCCCTTTCTTTCATATACTTTCTCATTTGGTGACTGTATCAGTTCCCCTGTGTTTAATGATCATCTATAAGTAGACAACTCCCAAAACTGTGTATATGTACAGTCTTATTCAAATCCTAAGCCATTAACTGCCTTTCAGATGTTCCCGAGGCATCTCAAACTCAATGTTTAAAAGATAACTCATCTGTCTTTTTAAAAATAATTTTTATTGATGTCTTGTTTTTTATGTCACCAGAGTTTCTCCCCATATCCCACCCCAGCCTTCTCCAAGAGGCATCCCATATAACAAGGAATATTTTTAAAGAAGAGTAATAAGAGGAAAAAATCTTCAAAGTCAGACAGTTTATCCAAAAAAAAGGTGTGAAAATATATGCAGTGTATCACACTTGTAGACCTATTACTTATGCAGATATCTGGGATATCTTCTCATATCTCTTCTTTGAAGCCATTTTTGTCCTTTATAATTTTACAACATTCATTTTTGATTGTTTTATGGTGGGTCTTTCCATTTGCGTTGTTGAAATTATTATGTATATTGTGCTCTTGTCTCTGCTTAACTTCACTTTTTATTAGATCATATAAATCTTTCCAGGCTTCTGTATTATTCACCATTATTCATACAGTAATATTCCATTGTGCTCATGTTTTGTCATTCCTCAATCAATGGATATCTACTTGGTTTCTAGTTCTTTGTTACCACAAAAGTGCTGCTATAAATATTTTGGTGCATATGGGGCCTTTCTTTTTATCATTGACCTCTTTGGATAATAGACCTAATAGTGAAACCTCTGCTTCAAAAGGGCAAGGGTATTTTAGTTACTTTATTTGCATAATTCCAGATTACTTTCCAAAATGCTTGTACTGATTCACAGAGCCACCAGCAATACAGTAACTTTCCTGTCTCCCCACAACCCTTCCAACATTAATTATTGTCATTGTTTTCAATTTACAGGTTATGAGGTTAAACCTCAGGATTGTTTTAATTTGCCTTTCTCTTATTAGTTTGTTATTTGGAGCATTCTTTCATATAGTTATTAAAAATTTGCAATTCCTTGGAGAACCGTTTGTTCTTATTTATTGAAGAATGGTCTTTGGACTTACACCTATCTGCTAATTGTTTATATATCATGAATACTAAATTTTTATCTGAGAAATTTGATATGGGAATTTCCCCTCCCCTTAGTGTCGTAAGTGCATCAGTTTTGTTCATGCAGTTTCAAAGTTAGCTTTTTAATCTTTTGTAATTGGCTTTCATCACTTATTTGGTTAAGAACATATCTCCTACTCATAGCTGTGGGAGTTATATGATCTACTTCTCTTTTGACTTTTTTGTAGTATGATCTTAAATATTAAAGTCACATATCTATTTTGAATCTATTGTAGAATATTGTGTAGACATTGATCTAAGTCTAGTTTCTTCTAGATTGTTTTCCAGTTTTCCCAGTAGATTAAAAAATAAATCAAATAGAGAGTTCTTTCCTAAGTAATTAATTTTCCAGTTATTGAACCGTGGGTTATTGATTTCCATTGTTTCTAATTCTCTCTTGTAAGGTCTCTTCCATTGGTCTGCTTTCTATTTTTCTTAAACCAGTACCAGATGGTATTGATGACTTCTACTTTATAATATAGTTTGAAACCTGGAAGTACTTTTTTCCCTTCCTCCCTGACTCTTTTAATTATTTCCCTTGATATTTTAGATCTTTTATTTCTCTAAACAAATGTTATTTGAGTTATAAAAAATACCCCTTTAATAATTGTCATTTTTATTATATTGGCATGACCCAGCCATGAGCACTAACTATTCCTCCAGCTATTTAAGTTGTTATTTATTTCTTTATAGAGCATCCTGTTGTTTAATCTATACAAATATTTTGTGCGTAGATATTTTCGTTTCTCTATCATTGCTTCTTGGATTTTATGATTATTGTATAAACATGCTGTTGATTTTTGTAGGCTGAAACTGTACTGAAGCTATTATCTCGGTTAACATCTTTGCTGATTCTTTAGGGTTTTCTAAGTAAACCATCATGGCATCAGTAAAACTGGGATACTTTCATCTTCTCTTTTACACCTTTAATTTCATTCTCTTACCTAACTGCTGTTTCTAGCATTTCTAAAATTTTATCAAATGATTATAGTGGTGAGAGCAGGCATTTTTACTGTATTTCTGTATTTTTTGGAAATGTTTCTAGTGTATCTCCATGGAACATTTGCTTGCTTTTGACTTTGGAAAGTAATTTTTCTGATATTGAGGCAATTTCTTCAATGCCAGCACTTTTGTAGGGTTGGTTTTTCTTAAGTATAAATAAATGAGTGTTGTTCTTTGTCAGAGGCTTTTTCTCCATCTCTTTAGATAACCATATGGTTTTGGATGCTTTCGGTTTTTAATGTGATTTATTAGAGTGATTGTTTTCCTAATGTTGAAACATCTGTGCATCCCTGTTACGAATGCAACTTTGTCATAATAAATTATTTCTTGAATGAATTGATATGGTCTGACAGGATTATTAAAAATATTTGAATCAGTATTCATTAACGATATTGGTCTCTAGTTCATCTTTCTCTGGGTTAAGTATTCATAAGATTTGTCTCACAAAAGGAATCTGTTAGGGTGCTTTCTTTTTTGAGAAGAATTTGTATAGTATAGTAAAAGATTGTTAGAATTCCTGTGAATCCATCAAAATGAGCAGTTTTTTTCTTTGATAGTTAATTAGTTTTATTTCTTTTCATGAGATTGGATTATTTAATTTTTTTTTAAAAAAAGGTCTTTTAAAACATTTTGGTCTTCTGTAGTTTAGACTTTTTAAAAAAGATATTCTGTTTCTTTTTTGTTTTCAGTTTTGTTAGCATATATTTGCATAGGAGGATCTGAGCATTCTTTTTTTTCCTTTGAGCTTTGTTGTTGATTTCAACCTTGTTCATTTCTTATTTTGTTGATTTGATTTTCTGCCCTCTTTTTAATCAGGTTGGCTGAAGGTGTCTCCATTTTATTAGTCTTTTCAAAGAAGCCGTCTTAGTTTTGTTTATTATTTCTTAATTTTTATCTTATCTATTTCTCCTAATTTTCATTATCTCTTCTTTTGTGCTTATCTTAGATTTGTTCATTTATTGACTTTCTAGTTTTTAAAAATGCATATTCAGTTCATTAATCCTCTCCTTTTCTATTTTGTTAATGTATGTTTTTAGGGATATAATTTTTCCCCTGAGGACTGCTTTAGCTGCATCCCAGAATTTTGGTATGTTGTTTCATCATTATAATTTCTTTTCATATAATTATTGTTTCTATGATTTGTTCTTTGACCCACTCATTATTTAGGATTTCATTGTTTAGTCTCTTTTTGACTCTGTGTCTTTTGCTTGTGTTCCCTGAGCTCTTAACTATTTTTATTGAGTTATGATCTGTAAAGGATTTGTTTACTATTTCTGTATTTTTTAACATTTATTTGCAATATCTCTGCCTTAATGCATGGTAAATTTTTGTAAAAGTTCCATGTGGGTACTGAAAATTTTGTTTTGTTTAGCCCTAGTTTCTTCAGTTAGGCTCAATTCTATATTGTTTATCTTCCTAGATTTGTTAGATTTGTGCAAATTTGAGAGAGAGGGACAGACATTAAAATCTCCTAATATTACTGTGTACTGCCTATGACTTCTTGTAAATCAGTTAATTTTTCTTTTATGAGTTTAGATGCTAAGGCATTTGGAGCATTTAAGTTTAATATTGATAATAGATTTATTGTCTTTGGTTCCTTTCAGTATAATGTAGTTTTCTTGTTTCTCATTTTTTATGTTATGAATTTGTGCTTTGTCTGGTAGCATCATTGCAAGTCCTGGTGTTTTTGGATTCACCTGATGCTTAGTAAATTTTATTTCATCCTTCATTTTTATTCTGTGTATATCTTTGCTTTTTAAGTATATTTCTTATAAGCAGAAGGTGGTTGTATAGTTTTATTTTCTGACCTAATCTGTCACTCTTTTATCTTATTAAATTGCTTAATCTGTTCACATTTAAAGTTGGGTTTATTTCCCTCCATTTGGTATATATGTTTGTGCATTATTTTTCAAGTTAGGATATTACAGTATTTTGATTCTTCAGTTACTTTTGCTTAATTTACCTTAATGTAATTATGCTCCTAGACTCTGTGCATTTCACTCTCAACCTCCTCCACCTGTTTATGAACCCGTTCCCCAGTTTTTGAGTTTTACGTATTAATTCTTTTTTCACCCTTTTATCTAGTTGCCTAATTCTTCCCTTTTCTTTCTCTCAGTTAAGTAGTCAAGATGCTCTTTCCTGTCCTTCAAAGTGAAGCTTAAACTTTTCATTTTCTTTGCCTTTTTCTAAAAAAGGATTTATTTCTGTTGTTCTCTTCATTGATTCCCTTTTCTTTTTCTATTCCAGACTTCTTTATTTTTTCTTTCATGGTTTGTATATCTTATTGCCTTGTAGATCTTCTCCTTCTCCCCTTTTTTTCAGTTGTAACTCACTCTTAGAATTATCATACACAAGAGAGAGAAGATAAGGTAAAAATTTTTCAGTGTCCCTGATTGTGTAGTCTCTTAGTACTCATTGATTTCCCCATGATCATTTTTTCCCATTTTCCAGAAATGAGTCCATACCCTTTCATCATCCAGGGTATCTCTAGGAGTTCTGATAACCCTCTCCTGAGGCACATGTCCACAGAGGCACAATAATCACTTAAAAGTAGTGGTTTCTCTAAGAATCAAAATCCCTGCAGATTATTCCTAATTAAGGTCCCCATCTTTGGGTATATTTTTCTCCTCCATAGGAGTGTTCTTTAGTGTGACCTCCTCCCTCAACTAAATCTAGATTCCCCTGTCTTTTTTCTTGTTTCAGTCTTTCCTTTGCCAGAAGAAAGCCTTCTTCCTCAGACCTCTATTGTTTACTGTTGATTTGATTAGTGTATATCGCACAATTCTCTCTTCTTCCTCTCTTCTCCTCTCATCTTTTAATGATTTCTCCCTTTCTGCAATTTAATTCCATAGAAGACAATGATGCATCTGTAGGAGAAGTGCTGTGAGGATTGATCTACTGTATTTTTTCTCCCCTCATTCCCTTTATTTAAGTTCTGCTTTTAGTATTATATCCTTGTTTACTTTTAGAAAAAAATCATTTAGTGGTCCCATACTTGCCATCTCCTTTTTTTGGTCTTTAACCCAATAGATATCTTTCTCTTTCAAGTTGCTTTCTCTCTCTTTTTTTATCATTTGTATCTTCTTTGGATGCTGTATTTCTTTATCTTTCATGTGTTTTTGTTTTCTGGGTATTTACAAAAAAAAAATTTGTTCATTTCTCTTTTTCCTGAGTATCTGTCCTTTTTTATTGATAAATAGACTTAGGTTTGCAACTTAAGTCATCTTGGGTTGTATCTTGAGAATCCTTAGCTCTTTAGAACACATCATTCCATTTCTGTCTCTCCTATTCAGTAGGTGTGAAATAGCTGTCTGTTGTTCAACTTTCTTTTCCTTTATATTTATATTCTCCTGATGCCTTTGAAGAAATTGTTGCCTGCCGTTGTAATGGTTTAATTTAGCCACAATCTGTCATGGAGTTTACAGCATACTTGTTTTTTGTTTTGTTTTTTTCTGGAGACAATCTGTGAATTCTTTCAGTTTGTTCTTTGTTTTCTGTGTTCAGAAGTTCTGGATGGTGTTCTTGTATTTCTTATATTACGATTTTCAGGTTTTTTAAACTTGTTTTCCTCTTGAGACTTACGATTCCCAAGTTTTCACTATATATCCTGTCTTCCAGATCAGTATGTTTTGCTTGTCTAGAGATTGTGTTCTTATAATATTATTGCTTTTTGCTTCTTTTCCAGATTATCCTTCACTTGTATGTATTTGTATTCTAAGCTTTTGTTCCTTTGGAAAGCGTTCCTATTGTAGATTCAAGTTTTTCTTACCAGTTTCTTTTCTTTTTAGTTTTCTAAAATTGATTTCAAATCGGCAATTTAAAAAACACAGGCTACAAATTCTGCTTTTATGATTATTATTCTCTCTTGAATCCTCATCTACATGTTCTCTTGGGAATCCATCAAGGTCATCTGCCTCATCAGATGCTGATTCATTTTCCCATCTTTTTTTATTCAGAGGTGTTTGGACTTGTTTAGTTATCCTGGAGGTTCTCTTCCCTAATGTAACTCATATTTTTCCTGCTGGTTTATCTGCTTAAGGTTTTTAACTGAGTTTTCTTCTTTCTTAATTACAGGTTGTTTTTTTTTTCCTTTATATCCCCCTATTACTCAATTTCTGACTCCTTCCCTTTTGATGGTGATGTTCCTCAAGGTCTGGAACTCCAAGTTGTAGCAAGGACTTCTCATACTAGGGAATTCACTTTTCATCAGTTTAAGTCCCTGCTCCAGGAGATTTTGGGGGGGAAATACCTAACTCCAGCTAGATGCCAGTCCCCTTCCCACACAAACCGGCACCCTTTGTTCTTTAGTTCTTTGACTGAGTACTGCTACAGTATAGCAAGCATACTATCATCCCAAGCAGAGTCAATTTCTGCTTTTCTATAACTTCACCTCCTCCTTGGGGGTTGAGAGTGGGTAGAGTTGAATTCTGCTACTTTTTGCCCTAGAATGATGGGGTGAGGCCCTGGATAGAGGGATGCGCTAGTAGAGCAAAGGAATGGCTGCATGGATCCCAGAGCACAAGCCTGTGTCACTTTGCCAGAGGCTAGAAGCCAGAGTTGAGTGAGTTAAAGATTAGCGATTATCTTCCTCTGCTGTTAATTTATCATATTGTTTCCTTACTAAGCTTCCTGGTATCTTAACGTTTGAAGATTTTCTGTCTCATCATTTTTATTTTGAAGAGCTTTTAAGAGGTTATGAAAATCAGAGAAGATGTTTAGTCTTCCATCTTATTAGTCATAGGATTCGGATATAGAACTTCTTTACCTCAAACCCACTGTTCTTCTAAGGTTCCCTATTTCTTTTCTTTCTTTTTTTTTCGGCAGTTGGGGTTAAGTGACTTGCCCAGGGTCACACCAGATAGTAAGTGTTTGAACCCAGATTCTTCTGACTCCAGGACCAGTGTTCTGTCCATTGTACTACCTAGTGCCCTTGAAGTTCCCTATATCTGTCAAGGGTGCCACCATCCCAGATTCACATCCTCAGTGTTATTGGACTCATCTGCTCACTCTTCATTACCTCACATATCTAAGCTATTGGCAGAGCTACGCCTTTTTATTTTCATAACATCTGTCCTGTTAAATCTCCTTCTCTCTATTCCCATTCTAGCTCGTACTCTCATCATTTCTCACCTAGACTATTACTATTGTTTCCAGACCTCCCTTCCTTACATACCCCACCTACTCAATAAAATCCATCAGTTCCTTGTTTATAGCTAGGATCAAATAGAAACTATTTTGTTTGACTTTTAAAGCCTTTCATGACCTGGCCCCAGCTTTATTATGCATAACTCCCCTGCATGCCCTCTGCAGTCCAGCCAGGTTGGCCTTTTCACATTCCATCTCCTACTCCCTACCTATGCATGGAACACACTTCCCACTAAGCCTTCTTGGAATTCCTGGTTTCCTATAGAACCAGTCATTCTTGGTCCACTTTCCCCTCTCCACAGCTTCTGTTCTCTCTCCTGCTGCTAATGTCAAGGTTTCCTCATTATTTACTTTGCATGCATTTTGTGTTTATGGATGTCACTGGAATGAGAATACAAGCTGCTTGAGAGCCTATACTCTTCTCTCTTTGTCTTCACATCTCAAGTGCTAGCCTAGTGCCTGGCAAGTAGTAGGTGTTTAATAAATGCTTCTTGATTGGTTGAGAGTAGGAAACCTGGCATTGAGAGTCTGATCTTGAGCAAAGACTCAGATTCTTTATCTGTAAAATAAGGAGTGTCATTAGTTTTATTTAGTATTTTATTTCCTTTTGTGTGTTTGTCTTATTAAGCTAGAGATGTGGTAAGCTTCTAAGAAAAATGATTCCCCAAATAGACTAAAATTAGAGGGTTGGACCAGTGTAGTGTAGAGGCAAAATTTGAGGGCTAGGAGTCAAAAGATGAAGGTGCTACTACCTTGCTTTTTGATGCAGCGTAGGTTGCAGTGCTTCCTCACTCTGGGCTGCAGTTTTCTTGTCTGTGAAATGTGGATCCCTAAGGTCACATCCACTCCAAAGTTTTCTTGAGTTCTATCATTAACATCCTGTGGATGTCCTTTGGGGAGTTGTGATTTTTTTTTTGGGTGGTGGGATAGAAAAGCTCTTTCCAGAGAGTAGAACTTCAATCAGCAATTGTGTCCTTCTGACTAGGGTTGGATCCCTCAACTTTGCTACCTGTCCTGATAGCCTTGGTTTCTCAGGATCTAGGATACAAAGTCTGATTCCAGGCTTGCTCTTTGACATTGTAGAAGACAAAAATGACATTATGAGGAACCTCCCTTTTGGAGAGAGCTGCTAGTTAAAATATTTGACTTTGTGAGATAGCTTAAATATAGTTCTAGATAGAGGTGGGGTTCAACTATATGAGTTGGGGGCCTTTCCCAACCACTATCAGGTGACCTTGAACTACATACCCTCAGGAGTAAAGAGCAAACATTTATCAAAGTCCCTAAAACATGTACAGCCAACCCTATGTTAGGCACAGGGAGAAATACAAAGATTAATTGTAAATCATCCCTGTTCTCATGGAGTTTATAGTCTAGTAGGGAGAGTAAGGCACAGATGCAGATAAGAAGCTGATTCTATCTTATGTATTTGTTGAAGAGGTACAAAGTACTATGTTATCAGTCTATCATTGGGGGATGGAGGAAGGCTTCCTGGAGGAAGGTGGCACTTGAATTTTGCTTTAATGGATGGGAAGAGATTTAGCAGGCAAAGAGGGGGGAAGAGAAACATTCCAAGAGTAAGAAAAAAATAACTTTTAAATGCATAGCAATGGTTTGATTTGTGGGGAGCATAAAGTGTGTGGAGGGTAGTAATACAAGGTAAGGATAGAGAATTATTGGGAGGCAGTGGGTTAAGTTCTTGGAGGAAGCCTAGATCAATCCTCACTGAAGAGATTTCTAGTGGGAAGGTGCCTTTGGGGCCATCTGCACCAACTCCCTCATGTTACCAGTGAGGCAGCTAAAGTCCAGAAAAGCTAAGCAATTTGCCCTAGATCACATAGTAAGAATCCAAAGAGAGATTTGATTTCTGGCCTGTGACTCTAGAGGCAGTGCCATGATTTGTTGGGGGTGCAGTGACAGGATTTTTGTTTAGGTTCTGTGATGGGGAGGAGACCATTCTTTGCGGATGTTAGAGAGAAAATAGGACACCAAGTTTCTGGTGACCTCTCCCTCTTCTGAACTCCTCTAACCCTTGTCTGCAACACTCATGGCATTTAATCAGGAGCTATCTTGTAACAGCCTCCTCTCTTACCATTGTTTGAGTCTTAGAAGGATGCATGCTGAGAGGGATGTATCTTATCTCTACACTGAGGGCAGGAACCAGTTTCCCTTGTGATCTCCCAGGCTGCTTTTCATGGGATAGGCACTCTGGAAAGATTTGTTGAATATTAATAGCAATTGCATAGCTAGTGCTCTGCCTTTTACATGGATGATCTCATTTGAGCTTCTCAAGTAGCCCTTATGGTAGATACTATAAGTATAATTTTACAGATGAGAAAACTGAGCCTGAAAGAGGTTGAATGACTTTTTGTAGGGCAAATGACTCTAGTGTGCCAGACTTAAGATTTGAACCCAAGTATGGGCATGGCTTGCAGTCCAGCACTTTTTCTGCTCTCTCATGATGCTACTCTTTGTTAAATGGAAACTTACTAATGCCACAGAGGAGGGAGAAAATCTGGGCTGAAGTATTTTCTTGAAGAAAAGAGGGAACTCTTCTATCTTGGCCTTCCTAGCATATACTTACATTTGCAAATCACTCCAGAAAAAGACTGAAGATTGGGGAGATGCCTTTGGGAAATGATAGCGCAGCTTGGCCTATTACTTTGAACATAGTAAGCCTCTATAAATGTTGAATGAATGAATGAATGAGAATCCGCTCTTGATAAATCCATCTGGCCCTGAGGCAAATTACCAGCAGTCCACAGATCCATCAATCAGGCAGGCGTTTATTAAGTACTTACTCTGTGGCAGGGAATTTTCAGTGTTTTAGGTGTACAAAGGCAAAAGTGAAATAGTTCTTGACCTCAAAGAGTTTATATTCTATTGGGGGAGACAGTATCTACATAAAAAAGTTATTCCTTCCACTATGCAGGGTTTAGGGGAGTGGTGCCTTGGGATCTGGAAAATCCTATCCAAGTAAAATTTTTTGGCTGTCCCTTCACAGCAGAGAAGTTGGAGTTTTTCCTTTTTCTTTTTCTTTAATGGAGTGTTTACAGTATCTTATTGTAAAATTGGGGTTAAGTGTTTGGTCCCTGCCTTTATGCTGTCTACTTGTCTTTAAGTATTGTCTCTGACTTCAGCAAAACTCCCCAAAATTCCCATTTAATTTCTTGAGCTGATCCTTGATAAATTGTAACCTCTAAGAGAAAACTTTCAATGTGGAAGGGATAACTGTAAATACATACAAAATAATTGCAAGGTAATTGGGAATTAGGGCAGGGGGCGAAGAAATCATAAAAAGTCTCATGAAGGAGATGATGTCTGAGCGTACTTCAAGGAAACAAGGTATTATAATAGGTGGAGACTAGGAGGCATTCCAGGCATGGAAGATAGTGTTTCAGGGCACAGAGAAAGGGATTGCAGCCTATGAGGAACATGTTGTAAGAGGTCCTGTCTTGGCTTGACTCTCAAGTGAGTTCAAGAAGGGTAAAACAATATAAAACAACTTTGGAAAGATTGCTTGGAACCAGATGGTGAAGGGCTTTAAACAACAGAGGAGTGTGTATTTTGTTATAGAGGTAACAGGGAACTCCAGAGTTTATTCATCAAGGCAGTGACATGGTAAGCTCTGTACTTTAAGAATGTCAATTTAGCTGGGGTTTGGAGGATGGACAGAGGGACCTGAGATATCGAGATCATTCAGGAAGCTGGTAATTGGTTGGGGGGGGGGCGTGGAAGAACCATGAAATTGTGAACCTTGGGAATTAGATGGATGGTGGGGCATTTGACAGAAATAGGGAGATTTTGGGGAGTGATATGTGTTTGGGGGAAAGAGAATTCATTCTGTCTTGGACAAATAATTACATTATATGACATTTACGTAGAGCTTTACATCTATTATCTCTTTCATCCTCATCACAGCCATGGGAGATAGTAGGTAAATAGCACACATTATGTACCGTGGGTGTTGGTGGTGGTGGTGTTTTTGTCCAAACTGGACCTTCCTTCAGGGAGCATGTTGAACAAACTAGTATGGGGAAGGCAGATCAGCCACTCCAGAGTCTTAGAGTTGCCAGGGGCATTGAGAGGGTAAGTGATTTGCCCAAGATCACCTAGCTGGGATGTGTCAGCTATATGAGACTCAAACTCAGGATATGGGCTCTTTCTGCCATCTTCTCCCCTCCTCAGCATAAGACAGTGTGTAATAAATAAAGACTTGGTAGGAATCAGAGCGTAGAGAGATCGGTGGGGCTTGGTATAGTCAGGGAAATCTTCTTGGAGGGGTTAGACTATAATCAGGGTCTTGTAAGATAAGAACGATTTGAATTACCAGGGGCCAGCTTTTTATAGTCATAGTCACATTCTGCCTTGCCAGCTGCCTTTATATAGCGCTAAAAGCTTTGCAAACATTTGACATATCTCATTTGATCCTCACAAAGATCTTACAAGGTAGGTTTTTATTATTCCCAGTTTACAGAGGAGGAAACTGAGGTTAAGTGACTTGCCACAGTCACACAGCTAGTATGTATCTGAAGTGGGATTTGAACTCAAGATTTCCTAAATCCAGATCCAGTGCTCTATCCGTTTCATGACCCAAGGGCTGCATTTGTGGTTTTATTGGTGTAGAGAACTCTCAGATGAAGCAACTCCCTTTATAAATATATGCAAGTCTGTACCTTCTTCAGTACCCCATCCAGTGTGTCTCAGGTGGACTTGACTCTAGACCTTCATAGCTTCAAAGGCATGTTTTTATCCACACAAGCCCCTTCCCCTTTCAGGACTTCAGTTTTCTCATCTGTGAAATGGGGATAGTAATTTCACTTCTCTGCCTCTCTGGGTTTGTTTGGGGATGGCATGAAGTAACAGGTGCTGGGTCCTCCCAGGGGAAGGTTGTTTTGTTCTGAGACTGTGAGACAGAAGGGAGAAGGTACACGCTCTGCCTTCAGACCAGACAAAAGACTGAAATCCTGCCTCTCTTCCCCACTTTCAGACGGTCTATATAGAGAAATTCAGTCCCCCAATCCGAGGGAGGAAACAGGTGTGTAGGCCAAGGCTGGCAGGAGGGAAATATTTGCATGGGACAGAAAAGTCCCCTGATGCTTTGGTTTCTCGGATCAGCACTTTTCTCACTTTCCCCACCTAAAATTAGAGACCATTTGGGTACTTGTGAAAGTAAGGTTCCCCAGATTCCAGTGGAGGCCCTGCTCCTTCCAGCATATTTGGGGCCCTAGATATGACTGCATTGTTCTAGAATTAAGAGAAAAGTGCCCCACAAAGCCCACTGAGGAAGGATAATAAATGACTCACCCTTTCCTTAACTTGCTCTTTAGTGTTTATTGAGAATCCCTGGATTTCCCCTCAAGTGGTCTGCTCAGGTGGTATGAAAGAGCCATAAAATTTGGTCTTAAATACCAGCTCATGGAGTAATTTACTTTGGATAAATCCCTTCCCTCCTTTGCCGTTACTTTCTTTTTTGTTTATTTTTTCAAAAAATTTTTGTCTTTTATTTTATGTTTTCTCAATTATGTGTAAAAAGTTTTAATACTGACTTTTAAAAATTTTGAGTTTCCAGTTCTCTTCCTCCTTCTTTCCCTTCTCCATGATTTGAGAAGGCAAGCAATTTGATATGGATTGTACATATGCAGTCACGCAAATCCTTCCTTTCTTCATCTGTAAAGTGAAGAGTGTTTGACTGTGTTCCCCTGGGGTCCTTAACAGCTTTAGAGTCTGTGACTATCACTCAGTGACCTGAGACAAACTGGGTTATTGCTATCCCCCCTCTTTCCCTTCATAGGATTGTTTCAAGGACTGGATGACGAAACAGATGTACAAGAACATAAGAAACACTGCAAGAGCCTTTAGCATCCCTGTGCGCCCAGCCTTGGGTTAAACTGGAGGGTTTGGGGAACAGTTGATGGTTCTTAACCAGGGAAGTGACCTGATGGTTTAGGAATTATCTTTATGAATAACCTTGTGTAGAATTGATTCTGAAATTTCATGAAAAGAAGATCTGCTCCAGAATCATATCATAATGGAGGGGGCACAAGCAGGTTTATTCAGTATATATTCTGGCAAAAGCTTGGGCAGGACATGGGATATGGAGCAATAAAGAGAAATGGTTCTTGTTGGGGAGAGTGGTGCCAGAGACTTCCAAATCACTTGGAAGATTTACAAGGCCAAAATGGAATCAGGGCAAGTTCCCTCTTTTTTTGACTCTAAGGGGGTTGGTGATGGCCAGGGTCTGGTACTTAGAGTAACAGAGTAGAGGTATCAGATTCTGATATACTCATTAGGTAACCTTAAGGTGCCTTAAAGGATTGAGGGGCCCTTCCAATCGTAGTGCAGAATAGGTGTACCAGAAGTCACACAATGTACCTGTTTTTGTTTTCAGTTGAACAGAGTGAATCACATTAATATGTGTATATAATTTATCAATATACACTTATATATTGTGAGCAAATCCCCAGATATTTTTACTAATGAGATATGCGATCAAAAAAAGGTTGAAAACTATTGTAGTGGTGTAGAACTCTGGACAGGGCATCCAAACCCCTGTGTTCTGCCTCTGGCTCTGTGACTTTGGACAGGTTAGCTCTGTCCAAAGTTCATGACCCTATGGTTTTGCATCTGTTCTTAGTGTCTCCATTTTTTCTCCTCTCTCTAAAGTGGGAGTGTTTAGAAATTGTACCAAAGTCATCTCTAAGGCCATTCTAGCTCTGTTTGCTGAGATTAGTGACATTTCCTCCCATCTTTGGCCATGATATTTGACTCTGAGTAGGGTCTGAGAGGCCCTCACATTCACAGAGAGGTTAGGTTGTACCATGATGTAGGGTGGGAATCCCAGCTTAAGATCAATAAAAAACGTAAGGGAAATTTCGTGAGAACCACTGTGATGATAGCTAGAGAGCCAGGAAGACCTGGGTTCAAGTCCTACTTCTGATACATACTAGTTATGTGACCCTGAGCAAGTCACTTAACAGTGTTACAGTTAGTTTTCTGTAAGTGGCAAGCAGGTGCTGTGATCTATATTGGTAGATGGAGTTTCCTCACTGTAGTGCCCTACACTATTGAGATCAGAGGTCTAGTTTGGCCAACCAAATAAACATACAAGAACTCTAGGCACATTATAGGAGTGAGGATTGTTACTACATGAGATTTGGAGAACCTGGTTAGTCCCAGAAGGCTTCCTGGAGGAAGTAGACATTCAGGGACTTTTGAAGGATGTTAGTCAGATGACCTGGTATTCCTCCAACGTTAAATGATTGTTACAATGCTTTATTAAGCCTGATACTGATGGCCAACAAGACAGAGTCCTGATTCATATCCTCTGAGGTAGGGAGGACAGATCACAAAAGGATGCAGTTGATGACTTGCTTTTTCTGGGGTGGGGCCACTATATAGACGTGCAAAGTTATATCTGAAGGGCCTGGCAGGCCTGGTGGTGAGCTGTCTGCCAAGACTGATTCTACTTTCTAACCTGGCAAATTAAGTCAGGCTGGATGATGCACATGACACCCCCCTCCCATAAGTCTCTTACTATTCTACCATTTTGGAAGACCAGTTAGCAACAGCCTAGGAAGCATGTTCCATACGTCAGAACCCTAAAACAAGAAATGACTCCTGTTGATCTCAGCTGGAATCTAGTTCTATGTCTAAGGAAAACTAGATAAGACAAGTGGGAGCCCAGTCTCTTGGAGGCAACAAATTCATGCTTACAAATATGTGGTCTTAAAAGAGATGAGGGTGCAGGAGGAAGTGAGGCTAGAAGTCAAGGGACATGATCTCTCAGGGAATAATTGTCATTAAGATGCTTGTGGCACACTAAAGTAGCCCCATCAGGGCTTGGGTAGAGGCAGGAATTGTCAAGAAAGACTAGAGATGAGGTGTTTATCAATAGTGGCCTTGGGCCACTTCATCAGATTGAACAAAGAGCCCTGGATCCAGCAAGTGTTGGCCATTTACTGCTATGGTTTTGGACCTTTTACTTCAAGCCTGACTCAAATGGGCTCATTGCAAATGAGAATTTTTTTTCCAGAGATACTTTGATGTCAAAGCCTTCTACCCTCAGGATTTTGCTTTCCAAGGAAGTTGACCTAAGTGAGAGGTCCGGGTGAAGACCCTCCCAGGAGCTAGGGAAGGGGGATATCCAAGAATATGGTAATCCTACCATTATCTTCAAGTGGATTATCAGATTTGACCTTGCTGGGATACTAGCGAAGCACTAGAAGTAGGGAGGTTAAGGGAAAGAGAGAGGAGTAAGAGGGAGAAGTCATTTAATTTAGTGTTTATATTTCACCGTATGTAGATTGCTCCCTCTACTGTCCCCTGTTCACACACACCCCCACACATACACATACACACTTTACCTTGTATTTTAAGATTTGTTTTCTTTGAAATAACTCAAAGCCCTTCCCTACCCTCCACCTTTTTACAAATGAGGAAGTTGAGGCACATTTTGTTTAATGATTTTTCCGGTTGTAATTACAGTAACATCCCTTCAAGTTTACAAAGCTCTCTCCTTGAAATAGCTTCATGAGGCAGGGAATGTAGATATTATGCACACTTTGTAAAAGGGGAAATTGAAACTCTAAGAGGCTAGTTGAATTCACTGTCACCCAGCAGCCAGTAAGTTGTCAGGGTTGGGAATTCAATACAAGTTCCAAGTCAGATTCTGTCTCTTTTCCTTGCTACCTGTTTAGTCTTGGGCCAATCATTTGGTCTATCTAGGCCTCAGTTAACTCATGACTACATAGTAAAGTTCCTACTTTTAAAAACATTATTATTTTTAACAGTCTTTTCTTTTTAAATTTTGAATTCCAGATTCTCTCCCTCCCACCCACTGAAGAGGCTAACAGTACTATATGAATTAAAAATGTGAAATCTAAAGTTCCTTCTGATTCTAAATCTATGATCTATTGACTGAAGGCCTTCAAGGAATGAGCCTGTTCTGGAAACTTTTAGCATAGGAGACACATGGAAAGAGGCCCTGTTGTCACCTCCTCTAATTTTTCCCTTTTAGCTTTTGAGAGCCACAGCAGCGAGTGTTTGTGTCTCCCTTCATTTCTTTTTTAAATTCATTGTTATTGGATCTTTGGTTTTTATATCACAAAAATTTCTCCCAGTATTCTTTCTCCTCCTGCCCCAGAACCATTCCATATAATGACAAAAAATATTAAAGAGAAAGAAGAGAAAAAAGGAAAACGAGTCAGTCCATTAAAAGACTGTGAAAATATAATCAGTGTTCTATAACCATGGGCACCCTACCTTTGTACAGAAGTGAATTGGGGGTGGCTTCTCAGATCTCTTCTTTGGGACTGTGTTTATTCTTTGTAATTTTACAACGTTCATTTTTGATTATTTTGCAGCTGTCCTTTCCACTTACAGTGTTGTAAATTCATTGCGTATTTTGTTTCCTTGGCTCTGCTCACTGTATTCTGCATCAGTTCATGTCTATTTTTCCATGCTTCTCTGTAGTCATCATATTTGTCATTTTTTTATGGCACAGTAATATTCCATTGGGCTGGTAGGTGGTGCAGTGGATAGAGTGCTGGGCCTGGAGTCAGAAAGACTCATCTTTCAGAGTTCAGATCTGGCCTCATACTCTTAATAACCCTAGGCAAGTCTCTTAACTCTGTTTGCCTCAGTTTCCTCATCCGTAAAATGAACTGAAGAAGGAAATGGCAAACCACTCCAGTATCTTTGCCAGGAAAACCCCAAACAAGGTTACAGAGAGTCAGACATGGCTGAAAAATGATTGGATATTACATTATATTGCTGAAAATGACATTACATTCTTTTACCACACTTTGTTTTGCCATTTCCCAATCAGTGGGCGTAGATTTTGTTTCCAGTTCTTTACGACCACAAAAAGTGCTGCTATTATTATTTTAGTGTATATCAGGCCTTTTTCTTATCATCTGTGCCCCTTTGGCATGTATGCCTAGTAAGTTTCACGATATTTCAAAGACAAATGTAACTTTTATTTTGAGTGTGTTGTTGGCTATTCTCAAAGATCTGTTCTTATCTGGCTTATCAATTTTCTATTCCTTAATGGTTGTAAAGATCCTCAGCACAGTGGTTGGCATATAGTAGGCACTATATAAATGTTTATTACCTTCCCCCTTTTCCTCCTTCCCTACTTTTCCTGTGTTCCATTAGGGAAAATAACAAAGTTTATGGGTGTTTAGTGAACCTGCTGCTGCTGTTAGCTGACTAAGGAAATGTCTCCCCCATCTAGGTTTTCGTTGCGTGCCCAACTACAATTCACTCAGTTGACTTAGTCAGCTACTATCTACAGAATTCCTCCTGTGCTAGGTATTTGGGGGAATATAAAAAGGAGAAGACATCGTCCTGGCTCCCAACTTTAGAAGTTCCTTATAGCTACTAGGGAGAGAAAATTCATTTGAAAAATTATAGTGTAAGGCTGCATGTCCTAAGTGTCAGCTGAGTGGTTACAAATATTGAGTGCCATGGGACTTGACAGAAAGAAGTCACTGGGGGCCAAAGCCATAGAATTATAGATTTAGAGTTGGAAGGAACTTTAGAGATCATCTAATCCAACCCCTTCATTTTACAGAAGAGCCAAGGAGAAAGCCAGGTAGTATAAGGGAACTGTTCGAGTTCATACAATGAGGTAGTAAGACTGCAACCCAGATATTCTGACTTCCAGTCCAGCATTTGTTTCCACTTCATCACTGTAAGGTATGTCTATGTGTAGCTTAGAAACCTTACTAGTGCCACCTTCTTGGTGCCATGTTTTGGGTGATGGGGACCTATCCTTTGAGATTTCTAAATGGCATTGGGTGTTGCCATTTGAAGAAAGATGCTGCATGGTATGTGTCAAGAATGTACCTGGGAGGATTTGTGCTGTGTTAATAATGTTGCTTTACCCCAGACACTGGAGAAGGGGTGAGGAAAGGGAAGAGAACCTGGAGTTGTGCCTGGGGATTTCTCTCCTTGCTCTCAAGGAACTTGTGCAACATAGAATGATTATCCATGAGATACTAGTTATATCCTGAAAAGAAAGAATATTTCCAGGAGCATAGGAGCCTAAATAAATGTGGCAATGAAAGAAGTCAAGCCTTCATCTTATAAAGCAAAAACCTTTCTCCATTCCCCCATCCATGGTAAGTGGTTAAAGAATAAGAACAGTTTTCAGAAAGAATTGAAGGCAGTAAACAATCATAAGGAAGCATTTTCCAGTTTACTAATAAAAAATGCAAATTAAAATAACTCAGATTTCTCCTCACCTTGCAAATTGGCAATGATAATAAAAAATGAATTGTTGATGTTGGGCGCAATAATATGCTGTTGGTAGATCTAGGAATTAGTTGACTTTTTGAATTGCAGTTTGAATTATGCAAGAAAAGTGACTAAACTGTTCATGGTCTTTCACCTAGTGATTGCTTCAAGGAGGTTAGACAGAAACTGAGTTCCAATCTAAATCAAAATACTTAGAGAAGCAATTTGCATGGTATCAAAAAACTGAAGGGTTGGGGGTGGAGATCAACTGTTAAATGACTGAGCAGGCTGTGGTATACTAAACAATAAAATCGTATTATAGAGTAAAAAATGGGGAACATGAGGAATTCTGAAAAACTCATAGGAGGATTTTAAAGAATGGATAACAGAGCAAAATAACACCCAAAATAGCAATATAAGGCTAATGTACTCTGGTTAACTGGAAAACCATGAATGGTATTGGAGGACATAAAATGGAGTGTACTTCCCTTTTCTTGGCAGCAGATCAGGGGACTTTGGGTGCAGAATGTTTTTTGTTGTCAGATGAGGTCACTTGATTATATTTGGTTAACTGTTTTTCTTTTTTCCAAGGGAAAGGATTTGATTTGGAGGAAGGAGGGAAGTGACAGTTATATCCAGAAATGACAGTAATGTAAAACCAAAACTTTTTAATAGTGGTTCATTCCTCTGTGCTGTTTTTCTGGTATCTAGGCAGTTTACTTTGATTTAGTTAAAAGTGGTTAATGAGCAGCTATACAGCGCCCCCACCCTTCTGCTTTGTTGTGGGGCAGACCTGGCCTCTGTGTTTGGGGAACTCCCAAATTGGGAAGATAGGACTGCCTTAGAAAAAATAGCTAGTTATTTAAGACAGGATATGGTTAAGTAACAGAGTGAGCATCTCAGGTTCTTAGTGTTCTACAAGTTCAGAAGGGAGAGAGAGAGAGAGAGAGAGGGAGGGAGAGGGAGACAGAGAGAACGAGAACAGGTTTGGACTGAGTATGACAGAGGCCTCCTTGGAGGAGGTGATACCTTACAGACTTAATTCGTTGATTTTTGATAGATACAAAAGAACATTGGGGTAACCGTCTTAAGCCTAAGTATCATCTCCTAGAACTATTTAAGAACAGAAGTGATAAAGAACTCAGCTATTGGATAGAAAGTAAGAAAATTATTTCTCCTAGGGGGACATAAGCAGCATCTATGGAATGAACCATGATGTAATTTTGAAAAAAGAACACTGGATTTGTCATCATTTGTCCCACATTTGAATTCTAACTGTTTTTGTTACCCTGGGCAAATTCGTTTCTTGTTCTGGACCTTGATTTCCCCATTCACAAAATGATGTTGAAAGTTAACATTCTAGAAGGGAAGGAGTTTTCAGGTTGTCTTTTACCTCCTCACTTGATCCACACTGAAGTTTGTGTGACATGAGGGAAAGTGCACAGGTTTGAATCATGGCTTTAACTCTCTCACTCTAAGACAAGTCCCTTCACCTCTCAGCCTCCATTTCCTCATCTATAAAAGGAAGGAGGTGGACAAGAAGACCCCGGAGATCCCTTCTAATCTATAATCTGTGATCCTATGTTCCTAAAAAGCATGTGATTCATCCCAGACTAGAATGAGTAGGACAGAAGTTGATTGCCTCACTGAAGACCTTCAGCAGTTTCTATTCTGATTAGAGTTTAGGTCTACAGACAATCCCCTGTGGATAGCTATCTGTGTTTGTCTTTCTTAATCCTTCAAATCTAACATCTTCATTGAGGGAAAACCAGATGGAACATGTTTCCAGTGTAGTAGAAGGAATTAAGAATAGGGATGCTCTTCAAAGAAGGGAAGAATTTTCCCCGGGAGGCTCTGGAATCCCTTGCCTCTCTTGTTTCTTTGAAGGCAGACCTAGGACACTGTCTGCCAGCCTACAATTACAGTAAAAGTCTAACACTTCATCTTTCCACAGCCCTTTACAGTTTGCAGATCACCTTCCCATTCATTCTCTCATCTCATCTTCCTTGCAACAACCCTTTGAGGATGAGATCTTTATTCTTATTTTACAGATGGTGAAGGTGAACTCTAGACAAGGTTGCTCATTCATTCACTTAACATTCCACATTTTACTAAGTACCTGCTATGAGCTGGGCACTGGAGATACAGTGACAAGAATAAAACTATCCCTACTCTCATTCTGTTGGAGGATGGAGTTGGTGGGGAAGAGAAACAGTATTTAAATATTCGTGTCCACACAGCTACAAAGTAGTATATAGTAGTATATCAAGGCTATATGGTTTGGGACTGGTTGATTTAGAGAGGCAAAGTTTGAGAAGGGCAATGACAGAAACCTATAAAATAAATAGAGGAATGGAGAAGGGAGAAATAAACCCACATTTCAAATACTATAACAAAGACCCTTCTTTCTTTGAAGTTCATTAAAAGCAAGTCTCACTTTTCCTTGTACCTAACTTGAAATAACCACTAGGAACTCATTACCTTAAGAAGTTAAAGGAGGCAGATTTTAGCTGGCTGTAAGATGCTGACAAGGTATCAACAATAGAATAAGCTGCCTTTGGACATTTGTGGGTTCTCTGTCATTGGAGGTGTTTAAGCATAGGATAAGTGATCACTTGTAGAAGGAATTTATTTGTCTGGTGGGGTTGGTTGAGGTGACCTAAGGTTCCTTTCAACTCTGTCCTGTCTAGGGCAGAAAGAATCATAGACCTGACATTGGGAGATACACTGATCATTTGTCCATGTGGGTAAGCCATGTGAATTTATCCACTGCACACCCCTCCCCCATCTTTCTCTCTCCCCCCCTCTCTCTGTCTCTCTCTCTCTCTCTCTCTCTCTCTCTCACACACACTCTCTCTCTCTCTCTCTCTCTCTCTCTCTCTCTCTCTCTCTCTCTCTCGTTAATTTGCCCAAACCTATGTTCATTCTCTTTTGGCTATAGTTGCTATAGGATTACCTTTGCATTGGTCTTGAATGAATGGGAGTTGATTTATTTTTCTGAATTGTTGATTTCTTTCCCAGCTACAATGGAGTCATTAAGCTAAACATGCAAAATGTAATTCACATTTAGTAAGAATCAGAAAGGATCTCACCAGGTAGAAAGGAAACCTGAAGTCTGGCCTTTGGGATTTGTCTTGCGGGAGAAATAGATGTAATACATTCTCTTTAAGAGGAAGAAGATCAGTGTTACCTTCAACAAAGGACTGGAAACAAGATGTTCAGTAATTTAAAAAAAGATTTCGTATTAATTTAGTCTGAGGTTGTGCCTGGAATGTCCATTCCCAGCTCTTCTAGAGTTTGATAACTAATTTAGCTGCAAAAATTTGCTCTTGGCCAAGACACCACCTCTCAGCTCCAAGCCTGAGAGAGATTTTTATTGCATTTTTAATAGGAAAGCTTCGCTGTTTTCTCAGGTTAAGAAAAATACTGATTTGTGCTGCTTCATTTAGCAGCTGTTCAAATAAAAAATGGCTGTGATTTAAAAACAGAAATCTGGCAGCTGTTCAACTGTCCCGTTTTCAGATGAGAAGTCACTGAGACACATTTCATACATGTGCTTGCTATCTCCATACCAAGCTCTGGAGATTTTTCTGTCTGGAGTCAGTGTATCTTGTCTCATGCATAGTGTCCTCTCAGGGTCCACTCTGAAAGACAAAATCTTAGAAATGGGCCAGAGAGGAGTCTCTTAAGAGTATAAAAATCAGGACATCCAAGGTCATTTAGTTGTAATCAAGGTTTTCCATAGGTCTAACTTCATTAAAAATAGTTTGTCCTTGTTCTGTCCTTTGTAAGATAGAATATAGCAAGTCAGTCTCTTCCTTGTAATGGTTGCTTTTTTATACACTTGAATGCATTACTTCCACAGAAGACCTACTTCAGTGCCTTATCATGCATGGATGATGGGCAAGTGACCTTCAGTTCTATCTTTCCTATCTTTTACCAAGGTGAAAAGGCTTACAATATGGTCTCAGCGATGACTGTTGTATAAAGGATCAGCCTGGTTGAATATGGAAAGGTTCATCGTTATTATGTTGGCTTCTAGATGATGAATTCTTTGACCACGGCAAATTATAAAATAACAAAAAATATGAAGTGGGCTTCAGCCACACGGGGTGGCCTTTGCTTCTTCTGTGATGGAAGACAGAAAGTGCTAAGAATCATAGTTTTTAGGCTCTCTTTTTTCATCCATTGTTGTAGAGAATTCCCAGGGAGGAAACTTTCTCTGTCATCAGCAACTGTTGTGCAGCTTACTACCTTAGAGAGTTCCTTGTGGCATTGAGAAGTTAAGGCTCTTCCCTAAAGTCACCATGGCCAGCAGTTTTCAAAGACAGGACTAGGAATGCAGGACTTCATGACTATCTCCTGTACCCTATTTCCTCTCTCATTTCAGAAAATTTTATTTCTATTTTTCTGGACTTAACCAACCAAAAAAAAGAAGCATTTGTATACATACCACAACACAAAAAAGAATATTCTACATGAAGTTTCGAGTTCATCCTACTTGCTTTTTATTGACTACATAATGAATTCTCATGTTACTGTCTAAATTGCCTTGTTTATTTCTTCTCTGTTTGGGCCAGCTGTTAATATTAATTTAATTTATTCTAAATGCAAGGAACTTAATTCAGGAACTAATAAATTGAGCCACATCAGTATTGACAGTCAATATAAGTTGAAACCAGAAGATAAGACAAGATAGATCTTTAAATGGAAGGATGACTCATCTGTTCTTTTTTGGAGAGGCAAGTGTATGATTTGATGCTGGTACTTTAATGTCCATAAATGCAGTATGGAACAGCATTGCATGGTGATACTTGGTCATGAAGATGACTGTATGTAGCTTGTCTACCAACTTCTTTTATAGCAAATGAAGGCAAGAAGTCTTACAAAGAATCTGACAAAATACTTCCAGCAAGTTAATATTTTGGTGACTTCAGTGGAAGAAGGGCATAGAAGAGGGCAGTGAAAATAGGTTGGAAAATAGGCCTCAAAATTAAGAAATCAAAGATGTCAAAATCTCATAAATCTCTCCAAGGAAAGAGTTGGAGGTGCTGGCATGTTGGGGGTGGATGGCAAGCATTGAACATCACAAAAATGAAATTGATTTTCTTAATAGAAAGGAGATGACTGTTCACTAATGAGAGTCATCAGAATCAGCCATTTGGATATAACTAGACCACTGACTATTTAGATCAAAGTTAAAATCAATGCTAAATTAGAAGTATAAACTGAGAAGATTTATGGAAGGTGACCTAGCAGTCAATAACTGTAACATGTAGTTACAGAAGCTCTGATACACTTACTTATCCAAGTTGTTCATCCCCAAGAAACAAATGCATAAAGGTAGAATTTGACTTTAACTACACCAGTTTTTCCAGAAATGTTACCAGTATAAATAAGGCAGTCATCACAAGAAGCCAGAAAGAGGTGATGCTGATAAAATACTTAATTATCCTTGTCCAATGGACAATCATGGCAACCAACGGCAATAACAGTTTAAAGTACAAAGTCATTTGTAAAACATTACGAAGAGGATGATGGAAGATTACTAGCAGTATTGTCTCTCAAAATAATGAAGAACAATGAAGAGGAAAAATGTGATTATAAACCTTGGCATGAGATGCAACTGAGCCAGATCATTCCAGGAGGACTTACTGATGAAATTAGAAGGATGAAAACAAGTGTACCAAAAAAAATAGAACAGATTTTTCAGCATATCTATAACCATTTATTTTGATCATTGATGACACGATGTAATGGCAATGTGATTGACAGTGGAATTGTCAATATTTAGATGAAGTTAGGAAGATCAGCTAGACCAGATCAAGCATATACAGAAGAAACCTGTGCTGGAGGCAACATAATTTTAAAGTGTCAAGAAATCAATCTTTAAGAAAGACAGAAAGATACCAAATGACTTGGGGATAAAAGTTACAGATGGCATTATGAGTAATAAGAACAGAAAGAGTGTTTAATATCTGCAAGTACTGCCCCATATGTCAAATTTCTCATCTCTTTAAATTCTTTATGACAATGACCTACACTTGTATTTAGAGTATCCTTGATGAAAACATAAGAAGGGAACAGAAGGCTTTTGCAGACACTTTTCGAAGCAGATTATATATCTTCATTAAATTATAGAATGAAAGATTCTGCTCTGTTTGTTATTTACTATTTTTAATTGTCTTAGTAAAGCAAATTGAAACCCTAAGGCTATCCACCAATGGTGTTTCTCTTACATGTCTTATCATACAAGATTTCCTTGATAAATGCAACCAAAGAGGAAATTTTAATAATCTTCTGATTATTGATATCATAAGGAATAAGTCAGGGAGACATATGTTCACCCCTGTCATAGGTGGTAACTTTCAAATGAAAGAAGGATTTCATGTAGATGATAGGTTCCTCCAGATGTTCCTCTTTGCAGATAACATTGTGTTACTTACTTCAAATCCCCGGATAGTCTACAGCAAAGTAATCAAAAGTTCTGAATGACAAATCTCTTAGGGGAAAACAGCAGGGAGTAGATGAGAAATATACAGTGCAAACATTGGAGTAAAAGGATTCTGACACAACAGTCAGTATGAACTTGTACAATTTGTTGCCTATCATCCGTAAAAATGGAGGAAGTTAGATGAGTTCTAATATCCCTTTTAAACTCTAGTGATTCCGACATGCAGTTGAAAGGGCAGACTAGTTCATTTGAGTTAGTTTATTAGTGTGTCTTTCTTAGAAAAGTTCTTCAGATGGACAGTGAGCTGGACCCAGATTTGTGAAGAAAGCAGGTAGGATTACATTTGAGAAATTGTGCAGCACCTCCAGATATTACCCACATACCCATCATAAAAGTACCAGTATTATCCTGGTGATATCATATGTCAGCAAGTCATGGTCTACTACCATCTCTGTAGAGTTTGTAGGTGACCTAGCAGGCAGTAAAGAGATGTATGGTGGGAATATCTAATTTACAGTATATCACCTGTTGTGATTTGCATATTAAAAAATAAGATAAGAAGAGATATAAAATCAAGGAAGGAAGCAACCTGGTCACATAGTGGTAGCAAGGGTTAACAGATGAAAAGCCCAGATATGAAGAATGAACTATTAAGACCCAGAGGAAGCCCTCCTGTACGTTGGACAGATCCTTGCTCAGTCAATCAGCAGGTATTTATTAATATCTACTACGTGCCTCCCCCTGTGCTGGGTGCTAGGATACAAAGACAAAAGTTCCTACCCTCAGAGAGTTTACAGTCTTATTTCTGGAACATTTGTGGAAGAATATGGACAAGGAAAACAAAGGAGGAAACAATACTGTACATTGGAAAAGAGTGTGGGATTCTGACCCAAAGGATTTCCAGTTCCAATTTTATATGTGCCACTCCTTACCTGTGTGATCTTGAGCAAATGACTTAGTCTCTCTGGCCCTCAGTTTCCTCATTTGTAAAATAAGGGAGTTGGACTTGTTGATCTCCGAGGTTCCTTTCAGCTCTGATAGTCTTTGATTCTGGAGTGTAGAGGAGGGCTGTCTTTCTCTGGAAGGCTGCAAAGACTTCTTGGAGGAAGTCTAGTGAAATAAAGAGCAGATGTGGGTCATCAGGTGGCTGTGTTCTTACTACCTCAGGAGACAAGGAAAAAGAGAGACAAACGTGCGTTTGGCTTCCTGCTGTAACACACATAAATCCCACTAAAGACAATCTCTATCCCCTTTTCCTGGTTACCAAGATCAGACTGCCGTGGCCGGCAATCTCAGTATTTTTGGAACTGCTTGGATTTCTTATTAAATTAGTTTTAGCGCTTTAAACAGTCCTTCATATTGTTTGAAGAAGCTGCAATTAACATCTTCCGAGCACATCATCAGAACTTGGGTTGCTAAGCAGCAGACCTTTAAGGACAATTTGTCAATTTCTGCAGTAAGAGAGCAAATAGTAAACACTCACATTCAAAGAAAATTGCTTGTTTTTCCAGCTTTCCCACCACTGCTAAGCCTCTAGTTCATCAGTGTCCAATTTATTCTTTATTTAGTTTTCATAAATAATTCACAAGACTTAAAGTAGAATAATTGAGTCTTTTCCTGAGCCTAATCCTTGGCAATGCAAAACAAAAAGACATTTAGATGACAATTTGGGCATATTTGTTGTAGGTGATTTTTCAGATGGATGTTGGGCTGAGCCTTTGCAAAGTCTCCAGGGCCCTGAGTGCCCCAGAGGTGTCTGGGGATAGTTAGGTGTCAAGGACCAGGGCACAGGCTCAATGATATCAGTCTTCTTACTCTTTGGACATTTGAGTCACAGAGAAAACATGGCAGCTTAGAAAGAGTACTAAATGTAAAGCCAGGAACAGAATAGGTTCAAATCCCAGCTCTGTTGATCATTAGCTATGTGATCCTGGTTAAGTCAGTTATCTTCCTTCATCCCCACCTTGTAAAAACTACAAAATCACATGGACTAGCCACACATTAATCAACAGGCTTTTATTAAGTACCTACTATGGGCCAGGCAGAGTGCTTGCTCCAAGAGCTTACATGCTTTGAGGGAGGGGGGATATATATATATATATATTGCAATATGGATGCAAAATAAATAAAAGATAATTTAATGTAGAAGACATTAGCAGCTGGCAGAGAGGGAGACAGGAAAGACTTCCCAGAGAAGGTGGCACTTAGCTTGAGTTTTGAAGGAAATAGGATTCATGGAGGAGAGAAGGGAGTTCATGGGGGGGACAACCAATTTAGGGGCAGGACAAGGGAGTATCACATATAAGGAATACCAGTTTGGCTGGACCATAGGAAAACAACATATTGAAGGGCTGGAAATGTAGGTTGGGGCAGGTTGTGACATGCTTTAAATGCCTACAGAGGAGTTTGTATTTGATCCTGGGGGCAGAAGGAGCCTTTGAAGATTATTAAGTAGAGGAGTGACAGGGTCAGATCTATGGATTATAGTGGAGAGAGACTTGAGGCAGGGAGACCAGTTAGGAAGTTATTAATATGGTCCAAGTGAGAGGTGATAAAGGTCTACATTGGGATGGTAGTTATGTGAGTAGCAAGGAGAGGACAGATATATTACAGGCTGTAGAGATAAGAGATGACAGGATTTGGGAGCTTAGTAGGTATGTGGGCTAAGGTGTTCCTTTACCCCTATTCAATATTCCCTGTTTCAACACAAATAGGGTAACTGAACGGAGACTGCAGTTTTGGAGGAAGGACAACGAGTTCTGTTTTAGTCACGTTTAATCTAAGATGCCTGTGGGACATAGAGTTTGTAATATCCATCAGAAATTTGATTGATTAGAGGTTCACTGAACTGAATTCACTCAGATTTTTGGGACAGACTGTATAGGTTTAGGAGTCATCATTGAAGAGATGATAATTAAACTTAGGAGAGTGGATGAGGATCAATTTTACCAGGGCGTAAAGAGAGAAGAGATACTAGGACACAGACTTGAGGAACATACCCTTTTAGGGAGCTTTATGTGAATGATGAACTACCAAAGGATACTGAAGAGGATTAGTCAAATCTAAGCAAGGGGTGAAAATCCAAGAAAGAAAAAATATCCTAGAGGTTAAATGCAGTCAGTGGTATCAAAGCTCACAGAGAGGTCAAGAAATATGAGGATTGAGAAGTCATCAGATGGGCAATCCATCCATTTAGCAGGACTATTATAGAGAAAACGCTCTGTAAACCTTAGAAACCCTTTACAAGTGTGATTTGTAGTCATAACTACTTTGGAGTCATGTGAGTGTATTCTAGATCCAGCTTGCAATGTGTCTCTGGGAAATCTGCCTTGTCCAGATTCGAATTAGAGATAATATTGCTGTGGTGATAGTGTTAATGATGATGATCATGATGATAAATAATTCCCATTTATATAGTGATTTTGTGCAAAAGCACATGCTTCAAAAGAACACTGGGTAAAGTCCAAATATGGACATTTATAACCAAGAATTGGTGGCTGTGTCCACAAACTTGGTGGGGTATGACTTTTTGCTGTTATATCAGTTATTTCACTTCCTCCTCCCAATGATCCTTTGATTGTGGTAAAGAAAAACAGGTACAAATATCTGATACAGAAACCTTCTCTGATATTCTATATGATTTTCTAACGTAGTGGATTCTGACCTCTTTGTTGTGGAAGATGAGAAATTTTTCATTATCTTTTCACAGACTTGCATTTTTTTCCATTGAGTCCTTAATCTTTGGGGCTTACTCCCCATCTTCCAGATCAGAAAATATCTACAAGATTAAGTTCTTTTGATTTTGAACCTGAAGAAATGTGCATTATAGTATGTCCCCATTTTCACAGGGGAATTATAATGTCTCTCTAGGCTTCTGATTTGTTAAGGATCCTCATTATGATATACTGGAAAAACTATTGGATTTAGAATCAAACCCAGATTCAGGTCTCTTCTTACTTCTGTCTGTGTGACTTTAGACCAATTATTTTCCCTCTGGCAATTATGTGTTGGAGCCAGCTGAAATGGGGAACCAATTGTTAAATTTTTAGTAGAAATGTGGATACCTTAGAAATTGGCAAAGACTACAAAATTATGGCTTGATTGTTTAGACTTTAAAAAGTGATGGAGAAACTATTAATAATAATGTAGATTAAACTTGTATTTTAAATTTTCAGAGAACCGGTTATTAAACATTTACCAACAAGCCTTAATTTTTTTTACCAATGTTTTTCATTCTTCCCCTACCCCCACCCCCATGTCAAGGCTAAGGCTAAGGGAAGCTCCGTGTCCATTCAGGCCTCAGGGTTCTACATGCTGTATTTGATGTGCAAGCAAGGATGACTTCTGTAATTTCTTCTGCTGGTCCTGTAAGCCTTAGTTCATGTAAATCTTTCCATGCTTCTCTGTATTTATCATATTTGTCATTTCTTACAGCGTGGTAATATTCCATTACATTCATTCACCACAGCGTATTTAGCCTTCCCCAATTAGTAACATCTACTTTGTTTCCCATTCTTTGCTACCACAAAAAAAAAATGCTATAAATATTTTTGTGTATATGGAGACTTTCTTCTTATCATTGACCTCCTTGGCATGTAAGCCTAGTTGTGGTAGAATTGCTAGGTCAAAAGCTATAGACATTTCAGTCATTTTATTTGCATAATTAAATTAGCACTTAATATTGTCTCAATTTTTTCCCACTGGTAGCATAGTTAAAGATGAGTGGGTTTTTTTAAATAATCAAATTATGTTGATAAATTGTCTTCAAAGAACATGATCTTTTTCAGACCTGGGATCTCCAGAGCTACACACAGCCATTAATTAAGTTCCTTCAGGAGTCTCTTCCATGTGTCCATTTTGGTTCCAGTCCTTGTGGTTCTGGCTGAATATGAGGCAAAACTAGAACTCAGGAAGACACAGCCATCATTTAGCAAGGTGCAAGCTTGTACTTGAACTTAATTGGGTTATCAGCTGAGACCTGCTAAGATTAAATGAACTGACCTCAATACTCTGCCTAGTTACTGTTTGTTTTATTTTTTTTGTTAATATATCATTCCTGCTTTTGGTCTAAGCATTCTCCCAATGGTGGCTATTTTCTTGGCAGTGGTATTCCATCTTTAACTTACTGTTTCCTTTGACCCTGAGTGATGTTCAACCTCTCTTGTTTGCTTATTGTCCAACTAAGTGATATCTAAAAAAATACCAGCTCTGTTCAGCCCCTCACAGGTGACGGAGGTGAGGTTGAGGCAGGCTGATTAGAAGACATTGCATGTCTAGGCCAGGGTTGGGGAATCTGAGGCCTTGAGGCCACATGCAGTCTTCCAGATCCTTTGCTGCCTTTTTGCTGAATTCAAATTTTCCAGAACAAATCAGATTGGTTCTGTCGATTTGGATTCAGTCACAAGGACACATTTCAGGATCTAGAAGGCCACATATGGCCTCAAAGCCACAGTTTCCCCACCCCTGGTGCAGACTTTTGCAAGGCTCCAAGATTATTTGGCATAACAGATGGAAGCAAGAGGTGAAAATCATCACTTTTCATTAGCAGGTAACTCTTGCATTATGCATGAGATGACACTGGATGCCCTGTGTGTTTTAGCCACAATCAGCTAGCAAATGTTTTGAAGAAAAACCTTTAATTGCTTGAAATGAATTTTGAGAATCCCTTTCCTCCTTCTTTGCACCTTCTCCCCCTGTCCCATAGAGATACCAGTAGTGATACCCCATCCTAGAAGGTAGGTTTGGTCCTGTGGACAGAGGAGGGAAATGATACAGAAAGAGGTTTGGAGGCCCTGCTTTATTCATCCTGGACTTATCAGGAAGGTGGATTCATAGCCCGTAGGCTGAATTTGGGACCACAGTGGGATGTTAGGCAGGCTTTGGACAGTGTTCTTCATCACCTTTCATCTTTCTTTATCCACTTGTTCCCTTCAGGTTAAAAAAGTGACTTAGCAGCTTGAAATATATATTCCTCCTTCTAGAAAGAGAGACAGTCCAAGTACTAAGTAGCTTTGGAGCCTTTGTCCCTTTGTAAAGTTTTTTACAACTTGATAGTCTCATTATCTGAAGGATTTAGGATCATAAGATTTTTAGAATGTAAGTTCCTGGGGGAAGGACTGACCCCCATTTGTACTTATATTTCCAGCACCTAAGGCAGTAGCTGGCAAATAGTTGTTACTGTTGTTCAGTCTGACTCTTCATGACCCTACTTGGCAAAGATACTGGAGTGGTCTGCCATTTCTTTCTCCAGTTCAATTTACAGTGGAGAAAACTGAGGCAAACAGACTTAAGTGACTTGCTCCGGGTCACACAGCTAGACCAGTTTTGAACTCAGGAAGATGAATTTCTCTGTCTCCAGGGCCTTCAGTCTGTGCACTCTGGCACTAACTGCCTTGGCAAACAGTGGGTTCTAATAAATGCTGTTCATTCTTTCATCCATGGAGTCACATAGATCTAGAGGTGGAAGGAAGCCAGGATCACAAAGTTCAACCACTGTGCTTCCTCTCCTTTCATTCTCTTCTTTACTCCATGTTCTGATTTCCAACCTCATCATTCTAAAACACCTGACTTACTGGTTATCTCTCAGTTATCTAATGCAATGATCCTTTCTCAGTCCTCCTCCTCCTTGATCTCTCTGAAGCCTTCCACACAGTAGACCTCCCTCATCTCTTCCACAGTCTCTTCTCTAGATTTTCATGACATTTTCATGCTAAATATAGGAGTCCTCCCCCCAAGCAAGGCTCTGCCCTGGGTCCTCTTGTCTTCTCCCTCTTTACTGTCACTTTACTGTCACTTTACTCTCAGCTTCCAAGGATTTACTTACCAACTCCATGCAGATGTCTACCAGATCTCCAGCCCTAGCCATTCTTCTCATCACATCCAGCTGTGCATCTCCAACTGCCTACTAGACATCTGAAATTGGATGTCTTGTGAGGTGTCCAAACCTGAACTTGGTATCTTTCCCCCCAAACTCTTTCTTTTTCTTAACTTCCCTATTACTGTCTAGGGTACCACCATCATCTCAGTCAACCAGGGGACCACCTAGGTACCATCCTTGATTCCTTACTTTCTCTAACTCCTCTCTCTCCATCCCCAATGGGTTGCCAGTCCTGTTGTATCTGGAAGACTCCATCTACATCCAGAGAAAGAACTGATAAATAGAAGCATGTATTTAACATACAAAAGAATGATTTTACATTTGTATGTGAGAAGAGAGAGGAGACTTTGCTTTTCTTTGTAACCTCAGGATTTAGCAGTGTTTGTTACATAGTAGGTGCTTAATAAATGCTTATTGACTCTTGATTATCACCCTCTTGATTTATAGATAAGGAAACTGAGGCTCCCAAGAGGTTGAATGCCTTGCTCAAGAGTACACAGATAGTAAATGGTAATTCCAAAATTTCGTCATTGTCCTTTCCATCCTGTCTATATCCCATCCCTGTTTGAGATCCTGGCTCCATTGACTCTGGGGAAATCATATGATCCCATGGATTTGTAACATTGACAAATAGCCCTACATCCTCAGTGTTTCTCCACTGTCAAAAGGGTGCTAT
Source organism: Potorous gilbertii (assembly GCA_028658325.1). NCBI lineage: Eukaryota > Metazoa > Chordata > Mammalia > Diprotodontia > Potoroidae > Potorous > Potorous gilbertii. The sequence goes on from CM053769.1 coordinate 418,606,771, forward strand.
TGAGATGTGCATAGAGCATGGCCTCCTTGACTAAGGAACTTACTACAAAACTACTAACATTGTCATTATTGTTAATTTTTATTATTAATTATATATTAATATAATATATCATTAATTTTATTTTTAATTTTTTCAAAGGAGGTGAATATACTCATGGAATAGCTGTCTTCTTATCGTTTTCATTGGGAGTGGGAAGCTGGTGTGTTCAGAGTGGGTCAGAATCAGTATCTTTTTTCTACGTTTTAAAGGGGCATATTCACACATGGGAGACTGAAGCAAATATAGGATATAGGGACATATGCAAAGAATCTGACAAGAACCTGGATTAAGGTTGTACATTTCTTGATGATATGCCTTTCCATTGTGAAAGTGCATGGGACTATAACAATTTTTAAGACATTAAAACATGGTTTGGGATTGATGAAAGACCATAAACTTCTGTATTACTCAGATGCCTAACAATAATACTTTCTTGAAGAAGAGAATTGAAAAATATTGCAAATGGATTTTATTTTTTTTATTCTAAACCTAAACATCAACTGAAACGAGCATTCCCACCAACAGAACGGAATGCAGGATTGTACTAATCTTTCTTATGTAGAGTTTGCTTTTCTTTTTAAGTATATAACAAATTCAACATATAACTTTCAAAGCTGTCCCATAGGTCTGTGATTCTTTTATCCTTCCCTTTTTGTTTTCTTTTCTACATTTTTTCAAAAGGCTGAAGCAGTTGCAAGTGGCAAACTTTGTACTTTGCCAAAAATGGGCTGTATCTTAACAGGCAAGAAACAGCTAGCTGCAGATGTAGGGGTCATTTTAGAATCAGAGGTAACTGGTTAGCACAAAGGTCAAAATTAACATTAATTAGAAAAAAATGGTGAAGATGGGAGACAGGCACTGCATGCAAATTACAGCAGCTCCGTCCAGTATTTTTAAGTAAGTTGTTCATGCTGAAAAATGGGAAATGGATAAGAGTAAAGACTTCATTTAAACAGGTAATTTAAAGCTTTTCGGGATGAACATGAGAAAGCTTTTCCTGACTGAACTTGTGACGGAATTACAGTGTCTTTGAGTCGGGAAGAACATTTAAAGACTGTCTAGTCTTGCTCTTACTACAGCTTTCCTCCCCTTTTGAGAGATCGAGAGACTAAGACTGTATTTCAAATAACGGTCATGCCAGTCTCACCCACATTTCCTTTTTCTCAAGGAAATTATACTGCTACGTCAAGGGAATGCCATAGACATAGGATATTTGAATTTCAGCAAAACATTTGACAAAGTCTCTTAAGCTATTGTAGGCAAGATGAGAGACGTACAGGCTAGATGATTTGGTAATGACTGCACTCAAAGAGTAGTTATGAAGAGTTGGGGTTAATGCAGGAGTTGTCTAGTAGAGTTAAGCTGTCATTAAGCCCTCTGATACAAAAATATGTATTAATAACTCAGATGAAGCCACAGAAACTTGTCAGATTTGTGGAAGACATGAAGCTATGAGGGCTAGTGAACTTACTGAATGAAAGGATCTAAAAAGGTCTCTCACCAAGGTAGGGTTGGCTGAATCTAGAAAAGTGAGATTTAATGGGGATAATGTAAAGTTCTACATTTGGGTTCACAAAATCAGCTTTACAAATACAAGATCAAGAAGTCTTGGTTAGGAACTGGCCTGGGTGAAAGAATGTGTTGGGGATTTCCATGACCTAAAAGCTGATGTAGCAGCCAAAACAAATTAATATGACCCTGAACCTCATTTTGGAAAGGTATAGTATAGTGGGAGACAAAGGGAGGAAAAGACCTACTCTATTCCGACCTAGTTAGACTATATCAGGAATACTATGTTTAGTTTTGAGAGCCATTAAAAACTGAAAAAAAAATCTTGTTTTATTCCTGTTTTGTTTTAAAAGCACAGCTATTCCTGGGTATGCCTGTCCCCTCCAACTCCCCCCAATTGAATCTACCCTTGTAACAAAGAAGAATTGAGCCCCTTTCTTCCCCCCACAAAAAATTCCTAAAACAGTATTACATCAGACAGGATATACAGAATTCTGTGAAAATGTGTAGTTTTTCTGCTTCTCTGCCATATGAAGGGAAACATTTCATTATTGGATCTCTGGGACTGTTAATGGTGTTTATAGGCATCTTGAGTTTGACCTCCTTTTAGTGATATTTTCATTTATACGGTTGTAGTCATGGCATAAATTGTATTTCTGGTTTTGCTTACTTTATTGCATTTGTGCTTACAGATTTTCCTGAATTTTTCTGAAGTATTTGTATTTGTTATTTCTTACTGCACAATAATATTTCATTATATTCATGTCAGGAAGCAGGGTGGTGTAGTGGATAAAACACTGGTCCTGGAGTCCAGCCTCAGACACTTCCTAGTTGTGTAACTCTGGCCAAGTCATTTAACCCCGTTTGCCTCAGTTTCCTCATCTGTAAAATGACCTGGAGAAAGAAATGAGAAACCACTCTAGGATCTTTGCCAAGAAAGCCCCAAGTAGGGTCGTGAAAAGTCAGACACAACTGAACATCCACAACAAAAATATGTATGGGTCACACTTTGTTCGGCTGATCTATAGTGAATGTGCAGGCCTTACTGAGGCTGGTCTAGTAATTCAAGTTTGACTTAGGAGATACTCATAGCCCAATCTCACAATGAACAAATACTGAGCCGTAGAAAGGATCCTCAGCTTTGGCTAGACACGACTGTCTTTTCTCTATCCAGAAACAGCAAGATTAGCAAGTCTGTTGTACATCAGGGGTATATCCACTGAGTCTGAGAGGAATTGATTCCTCATAGGCTGGCCTTTTAGATGTCCAGGAAGTCCCAAGAGGAAGAAATTTCTTAGGTTCCTACTGTGTGCCAGATACATCACTAAGCACTGTACAAACATCTCATTTGATCTCACAACAACCCTGGGAAATAGGTGCTATTATTTTCCTCATTTTAGATTTGAGAAAACTGAGACAAACAGGGTTAAGTGACTTGCCCAGGGTCACACAGCTAGCAAATGTCTGAGTCAGCATTTGAATTCAGATCTTCCTGACTCAAGACCCAGTGCTCTATCTCCTTCTCTCCCTAGTTACCTCAGGTAATTAGACCAGTCAAGTCTCAGGAATAGTTTCCTTCCCTTTTCGGGGTGGGGATCAGTCTAGCCCACCTGGCAGGAATCCCAGTGGACATTGGTTCTCCCATGGGCCCAAAGATTTGCCCAAGGTTACTGACACTCCCTGATCCAGTGGTGGGGCCAAGATTCATACCCAAGCCTTCTCCCTGCAAATCCAGTAGTCTTTCAAGTATAACACAAACTTTGTCTTTTATGCTGATGATCTCTTGGCAAAACATATTTTCTAAGACTTTCCCCAAAACAAAAATGCCACAAAATGGGAGTGGTAGTAATATTCCATGGTATCTCTAGGCCTGTAAGCATCTTATTATTTCATATATTGGATAGATTTAATTTTCCCTGTTTTCAAAAAGTAGGGAAATGGCATGTTTTAGATTTCTCAGTCTCTTCAGAAAACCAAAACTCACTGAGCTGCTTCTCATTATATTGAATTGATTCTTTTTTTCTTAGTCCTTGACTCTCCCTGAGCTCCCAGAAGGTAGCAAGGACCATGTCTCACTTAATCTTTGGATTTTTCTCTGTTAAGAGCACCACACCCTCTGATTTTTTTGGTTTTGATCTCTTTCCCTTTTTGTCCCAGACTCATAGTATAGGGAATTGTTTGTGAGGAAATCCAGTTTACAAGTACTTGAGATGCGACTTAAAGTCTGAGAGAGTGGCCTGGGAGACTGAGGGGGTCTGAGAAGCTGAGTGGGTCAGGTGACTTGCCCAGGACCACAGTTTGTGTCAGAGGTGAGCCTTGTGCCTAGGTTTTCTTGACCCCAGGCTTTTTCAGGGGCTAGAACAAAATTTATTATGCTTTAGGTGAATCCAAAATGAGGTGACAACCATGGTATCAGAAGAAAAAATAGAAAAAGAAATGGTTAAGAGAGCTAAATAGCTAAACCATATTATGGCATTAACACACTTCATTCCCCCCCTTTTTTTTAAAGGCATAGAATAAATTCCTGTCCAATTTGTGGATCCTTCTGCACTTTGTTTTGTGTGTTCTTGTCTCTCTACATAGTAGGTGTTTAGGCAATGGGGTACTGAACCAGTGTTCAAGTCCTAACTCAGATACCAGATGTGGGCAAGTCTCTGTGCCATCATCTATAAAATGAAGGGAGTGGCCTGGATGGTCTCAAGGGTCCCTTCCAACTTTAAATATGTTAGTTTGTAAGCTCGCTGAGGGCAGAGTCTCTTACTCTTTATTTTTTCCATCCTCAGTCCTTAGAACAGTGCCTGGCACACAGTAGGAGCATAATAAATGTTTATCAGTTCATTGATTATGATCCCACCATGCTTCTCCCTGACCCAGTTTCAAGTTGTTTCCTTTTTCACCTCTCTCTCCAGGTATTCCGGACAGACCTGATCACAGCTATGAAAATCCCGGACTCCTATCAGCTCAGCCCGGATGAATACTATATCCTGGCAGATCCCTGGCGGCAGGAGTGGGAGAAAGGTGTGCAGGTGCCAGCAGGCACAGAGGCCATCCCTGAGCCTGTGGTGAGGTGAGTGGATCCTGTGGTTTCCTGTTTGGTGCCCCAGTCCTTGGTGGCTGCCTGGCTTGATTGATAATTTTAAGGATAACTATATTCATACCCCATCCTGAGTTGGTCTGTGCAGCGCTAGAGTGTCATCCAGCAACTCCTGGGATATTCTTTGGGGAATCCCCCAGGGATCATGGATTTTTAGTGATATGGGGAGTGGTGATAGAGTAGAACACTTTTCAGACCTTAAAGCACTCACTTTAAGAAAATCTAGCTTAAAAACCTATCTAATAGGCTCCCCTATTTTAGAATTCCCGTTATAAAAGGATTCTCTGTTAGAATTCCCAGTGTCCTTCACATTCACACGCACACGCACACGCACACGCACGCACTCCAACAGTGACACTATCCAGCTTATTTTTCTCACACCCACATCTCTTTGGTGTCCCTGACCACCCTCCAGGCTCAAGATACTTTTGCCCCTTACCTCACCTCTCCACTCCCCTGGCTTCCTTCAAGACTACTCCAATCCCACTTTCTGAAGGAAGTCCTTCCTGTCTCCATCCACCGTCCTTCCTCCAGTGCCTTCTAATCTTACCATCTTTCCTCCGTGCATTCTGCATATCTCTTTTCTCCACTTAATTATTTGTGTGTGCTGTCTCTTCCATCTGATGGTGAGCTCCTTGAGGGCAGGGATCCCGTTTTGGCCTTTTTTGTTTCCCTGGTACTTTGCACAGTGTGACAGTGCAGGAAGTGATTTAATAAATGCTTATTGAAGACTTACTAACTAGTTCCTTTAAAGGAGGGGTCCTTAACCATTTTGTTCCCTGTACTCCTTATATTTTCAGGAAATCTTTTCATACCCCCTGTTCTATATGAAAGTATATAAATTCATGCCTATGCACAATAGAAATAGAATAGATTATTTTTTTTCTTTTTCAATAGTACACAACAATAGGGGTTGCTAGGTAGTGTGGTGGATAGAGCAACAGTCCTGATATCAGGAGGACTTGAGTTCAAATCCAGCCACAGGTAACTTATTCATTATATGACCCTGGGCTAGTCACTTAACTCCACTTGCCTCCAGAGAAACACGTATACCAAAATACCTTTTAACCTCATTGATTCAAATCAATTGAGGCTTTCTGGAATATTTCCATGGGATTTTATAGTTATTTACAAGACAGGCCCTGTACTCTATTGATAAGCTAATCATGCCCCAGCTTAGGAGTCCTAGCTACAGTATTTGTTTCTAGACCCCTCGCTGGAGGCAGAATGGTGGTGTTAGGGCAAAGGAACTGACTGAGATGTTTCGTTACCAGTTAGCCAGAGTTCTAATCAGAGATGAATATCCATCCCCCAGACACAGGCTTATGTGTCCATTCCTAGGAGTGTGTGGGAGACAGAGGGGTCTGTGGATTATGGAAGTTGGGCAGGTGGGATTTATCTGGGTTTTAATCATTTTATTTTCCCAATTCTCTAACTTAACATTGTTTATTGTGCTTATACCAACTAAAGAAATTTGGGGTTATTATTCCCTTGAACTTGGACGTTCTGGTTTCTTCTTCTGTTAAAAGTGGCCAACATTGGCGGCCAAAGGAGGACTTTAGAGTTGCCTCCCAAGTGGGAGCTCTTCCTGCCAGCTTATGCTTCCTCATGAGGAAGGGAGTTCTTTTAGTTAATATTAGCTGGTAAATCTATAGACCTTAAGTATCTGTTGGCTAGGTATGTGAAGACAGAAATGAAACAGTTTCTACCCTCAAGGAGTTTAAATTTCTCTTGCCACACACATAGTTGAGTATGTACAAAATAAATCCAGGGTCATCTGGCCAGGGTGGGGGTGGGGGTGGTGTTAAGGTGGGAAGTTTGATCATGAAAGATTTCTTGTTTGTAAACTGGGCACTAGAACTGAGCTTTGCTCTTTCTGCTATACCCCATTGCCCTTCTTTCAACTGGAAAACAAGCAGGCAAGTAGATTGTTAAAGTCAGGATCTGAACACTCCTCAGCATGAAGGGTGATTCTTAGGCCTCTAATGCCAGATGAGATTGATTTTGGAGTCTGCTAGACATTAGAACTTTGATATGAGGGAAACATTTGAATGTCCCAGTAAGACTGAGGTGTTGGGGACTGAATGTACTGTCCCTCCCAAAACAATTTGCACCTTAATATTCCTGATGTAAAGGGCCAAAATTTGGGTCCTGTCTTGGCCATTATCTTTATGTATAAAATGGGGAAATTCCTTTCCCATCTGTAAAATGTGGGAATTAGACAAAGTAGCCTCTCAGATGCCTTCCAGCTCTGACGTTTCATGGTACTATTAGAACCAGAAGGCATTTGAGAGGCCATTAAATCCATGTTGGCTTTGTAATATAGTCAAGGATATTCTGCCCTTTGGTTTAAAGAAATCACTTCTTTATTCAACATGACCTGGGATAAGACATGCTCAGAGTTTTGAGGATCACAGATAGAGAAGGACATGGGTATTCCTGTCAAGGGTTGACAGGGTGCAGGCCTCATGGAGGCCAGACTGGTAGCTCAGGTTTTTCACTTGGTTTTCCTCTGAGTTGACCTATAAGTTTCATTCTTGATATGTCTTTCTACCAAAGAGATTATAAGGCTTTAGTGGGAAGGGACCTTAGGTCCAATCTCCCTGTTCAATAGATGAGAAAATTTAGACTCAGAGAAGAGTAGTCACTTGCCCAAGGTCTCCCAGAGGCAGGCAGGAAGATTCAAGCCCAGGTCCCCTGAGTTAGATGCAGTATTCTTTCCACTGAATTATATAGAATGAGTCAATCTTTGGGAGAGATTTTCTCATTTGGCTGTTGGGTCCCCATTTAAGATGAGTACTTTGTTAGAGAAGACCCATCCAAAGCCACCATATCATTGTGTGTTACAGAGGCTAGGGAATGTTGTCTCCAGAAGCTCTAGTTATAGCCAATACTACCTAAAATACCTTGGTGTAAACTTTTGTGCATGTGTTTTGGTTCCCAGGAGTAAAAATTTTCAAAGAACTGAAACTTTAATGAGAAACCTAGACACAATGATGGGAGACCATCATTTGGCTTACTGGGGTGTTTGGGGGCATCTATTTTTAGATGCCTTTGATATACGCATCTTTCTAGCCTGGACGCAGAAGTATATTTCTGTAATGCCGAGGGCAGATTTGAGGTTATTTCCAGATGAGAAATGACAGTGTGGACTGATCTCTGTGCTAGGTGATATCTCAAAAACAGATTCCATTTTGATGGGGTGTGAAGGGCCCTTGGTCCAGAAGGAGACCCTGGGGCCAGGGGAAACAGGAAAGATATGTCTAAATTTTGGTTGCCGTTTTTTTGTTCCTTATCCTGTCTTGCACAGGTCAAGACTTCCCCATCTTTCCAAGGGAAGGCATAGGACAGACAGGCAGACAGCATGGTGGCTTAGAAAGAGGACTAGATTAACAATTCAGACCCATCTTTGTGATTTACAGCTTGTGTGAACTTGGGCAAATGACTCTTCCTGTCTAGGTCTCAGCTTCTTGATCTGGAAAACAAGGAAGGTTGAACTAGACTCGTTCTATACCTTTTTTGTCTCACGGACCCCTTGAGCTGTCTGGTGAAACAATGGACTCCCTTCTCAAAATGACTTTTTAAAATGCATAAAATAAAATACATAGGATTACAGAGGAAACTGATTATATCGAAATACAGTTAACAGAACATTACAGGGTCCAAGTGTGAATGTAAATGACCACTTATCCTTCAGAGACGATTCTCCATCAGGTCTAGATTGGGCTGCATGATCTTAGAGGTTCCTTTCCATAGTGAGAATCTGTACATTCATCATCATCCCCATTTTGACAGATGAGGAACCCAAAGCCCAAACAGCTTAGGGGACTGACCCAAGGTCATGTGGTGCTGGAGCCAGTGCTGGGTTATTAATCAGCTCTTCTCACCTGTTCTTCTGTACCTGTCTAGTCCAGCCCATTTTAACAATGAGAATCGTTGAGAACGGAGTAGTGACTTATAAAGGTCACAAATCTCATCCTAATATTCTTTCCCCTATATCACTGTGCCTTATCAAAGGGCGATCCTGGCAAGATTGCTTCAGTCTCAGGGATCCCACCGCCTCCACTTGCTTTCACACGTTCTCTGAAGGTACTGCTGACCCACTGGGGGACAAGGGTATGTTGATGACTGTTCCATTGTGTCAGCAGGCAGTCTCTCCTGCTTAAAGGGTTCTGCAGGCACCTTTCTGGTCTTTAGTTTGCCTTTGATCCCACTGTACTATTAATGGGCATTCTGTTTTCTTTTACAACCAAGAGCTAAACCTCGAGGCTTTTAAGCAATCAATATAAATTAAAACACAAGGATTATTCATGCTCCTACCATTTCTAAAACTTTTTTTAAACTGTATTAAGAGGATAGAAGTGCCCTGTTGCAAGAGCTTAGGAATGACAGCAAAACATGAAAGACTGAGAATAACTTTGAGGACGATAGAACATCTTGATTTTCTCTTGTATCACCTGATGATGACTTATGGCCAAAGCACGTTCGTATTTAACTTGTTGCCAATCTACATGCTGGGTTTGACTCTCTCCTTGGCTTCCTGTCAGGCCTGGAGATGACTTTATTTCCACACCTTTTTTTAACCCATTTCCATCTTCTGTTTTAATTAGAGTTCCAAGTGCCGATATCCCTAATCAATTTGGGAAGCACAGATGACCGGATCACAGTCTGAGAGCTAGAAGGATCTAGTCCAGCTTAAAGGTTGTCTTGTCCTATCTCCTCGTTTTAGATGGAGGCAAAAGGAGGTTAAATGGTTTGCCTCTGGTTACCCAGCTAGTATCAGAGGCAGGATTTAAACCCAGTCTTCTTTTCTTTTAAAGATAGAATTATGTTCTTTTATTTTCCTAAATATTTCCCAATTACATGAAAACAATTTTTAAAATTTTGAGTTCCAAATTTTCTCTTTCCCTCCTGCCCCTTTCCCCTCCCTGAGAAGGCAAGCACTCTGATATTAATTAGACATGTGAAGTCATATAAAACATATTTCCATATTAGTCATGTTGCAAAAAAACCAAATAAAATAATAAAAATTAAGGAAGTTTTTAAAAGTGTGCTTCCTTCTATACTCGGTCTATCATGTAGGTGGACAACATGTAGGTGGATTTTTTATCATGAGTCCTTTGGAATTTTCTTGGACCATCATTTTAATCAGGAAAGCTATATCTTTCATGGTTGATCATCCTTACAAGATTGCTATTACTGTGTACAGTGTTCTCCTTGACTCCACATTAAGCATTTTATATCCGATAGCCTTTTAAGAGGCTGGAGAAACTACACAATCTGATGATGTGTGGGATAGGAAGAAAGCGTCTTACTAACAATGAAAGGACCTGAGCAGATTCTTATAACTTGTGTGACTTTGGGCAGATCTGTAACCTCCTTGAGCCTCAGTTTTTTTCATCTTGGAAAAAAATGTTTGTACTACATGATTTCTAGGTTCCCTTTCAGCTCCGCATCTATGATTCTTTGATTCTCCTCCCCTCTATTGGCAACAGGATTCTCTTGAGAGGGATTCTCAACCTCCGTCTTCCACTTATTTAGTGTGATCTCTATTAAGTTGCTCAACTTCCCAGAGTCTTGGTTTGTTCTTCCCAAAAATGGTGGTAAAAGTGGTAAGATGGGTTAGAAGAAATTATTCCAAAGATGGCTCCTAAAAATAAAATGGTCAATACTAAGTTTTTTGGCCTCTCTTTTGGCCTTTCCTTGACTTATGTGCATTGGGTGCGTGTGCATTGAGTGTGAAACAGCTAGGAGTTTTTGTTTCAATGGATTCTGCCTTGTTGTGGCTCTTAAAATGGCAATTTTTACAAGAAAATTGATGAAGGACGAAGAACTATCTGTCTTGAAGGTATGGTCCAAGTCAGACTTTAGTCTTATCTGGATAGGTATACCTAAGGAGGGCTGTTTGGAATATCCTAAGATCCGGGAATGGCAGGGACTTTCAGAAGCCATCCATTCTATTCCTTTATCCCTGAGCAGGGCTCAAGCATAGACCCCAAGCATGATAAGACTTTTTTTCCTTGATATATTAATGTCTGAAGAAGTAAGCGTCATGACCTTTGTATTTGCTTTCTCTTTGGCCCAAGTCTCTGACTTTACTCAAGGTCTTTTCTTAGGACCCTGATGAAAGTGCTATTTTCCCATTTTCCTACTAGGGATAGGATAGGCAGATGTAACAGATGCAGGAATGGGTCTGCTAATCTCACAGATTCTGAGGTATGATAACCATGCTCCCTGTCAAGATACAGAGATCATGGACAGCAGTAATCACAGCATGCATGAGAAACCATCTTTGAGTACCTGTTGGGGGTAGGTGAGGGACAGAAAGAGAGACAGAGAGTGAGACTGAGAGACAGAGATTGTCGTGTGGGGAAAGTACACAGTAGCTGCGGCCAGTTGCTAAAAGGACATCATATTCTCATTAACACTAAGCCACACGGTAAGCATCAGTTAAGAGCAAGGAAAGTTCAGATCTTTGGGTGATAGTCCCTAAACTGCCCCTTAAACTCTGATTATAAGACTGATTTTGTGGAGAGAAAAAGAGCCAAAAAGTCAGGTGAAATCTGAGACCTCATTGGGGCAGAGTTGTATAACTCTGGAGAGTCTGGTTTACCTGGGTGGCTTTCTCTGCTTGTCATGTATATATTTGCTCTCTTGTAATGTGTGTGCCTTGGGTTAAGTCTGCCTGAGGTCTTACTCAAAGCATATCAGAGGATTGGGTCCAGTGTGGGTGAGATCTCTGTTCCTTGTACCTTCTGAGCCTTTCCTTATCCTTTCAGTCATAACTTTGTCAGAAGTTGAAGGACCCTTGCAGTCAACAGCCAGGGGACCTGCAAGTATCATGGAAGGGATATTCAGTCTTACCTTGCTTTATAGAATAGACATGTTCTTGGAAATTGCCTGGAAACTGAGCTGTTTTCCCACTGATTTGCATAATTTTAGGTATGTATGATCTTCACTTTTGACGATGCCAGAAGGTTTTCTGTTCTGTGGTGCAGCCTAAGATATGAGAGGCTCTATAGATCCTAGGAATTCTATGAGCAAAGGGGATGAGTTTGCCTACTTCCTTTGGGACTTTGCTACTCTACAGACAACCTAATACTACATCATTGCCTAGCTTTTCAATTTACCCTTCTTCTTATCTCATTTTGGATCCTACTTCAGAGAGGGCTTATCCCTTTCTTCCAAGGGTTGGGATAACTAAGCACATTGTGGTAACTGATCACATGAGTGGTGAAATCTGTGGACTCTAATAGAACATCATGGAAGAGATGGAGGGGATTGAGGGACACAAGACTGAAAGCAGAGCCCTGAATAGGCATTCAAGCACACAAGGAACCAAGAGAAGATCCTAGTTTTCAATGCTAGAGGTATAATGAAACACAGGGCAGCAGCCAAGTCAACCCAGTGCTGAGCATTTGTCTTTAGCCACAGCTGATCTTAGTCTATCAATGGGGTATTTAAATCCCACCTGTAGGTTTAGTCCCAACACAGAGAGTTGGGGGGGACGCTATAGGTAAATGTACTGAGTTCTGGACTAGTGAATAAAGGAAAGCTCACCTCACTTTTCTAACACAGGGATTTAAATACTGTTGGAGACTAGAAATTTCTCTCCTTGAGTCTCTTTGGGATGCCTACTGGTTGACCTCAAATGCTGTGACTCCACGATCACTTCACTTGGAAATTGCTCTTCTTTGGGTTTTTATCCAGAAATTTATAGCCTTGTACAGTACTGTCCTTGAATGTGGGCAAGCCTGGGTTCAAATCCCACCTCAGGTACTTAATAGCTGTGTTACACTGGGCAGGTCAGTTAACCTCTTCATACCTCTAGTTTCTCATTTAAGAAATGAGAGAATTTGATTCTTTGGTCTCTAAGGTCCTTTTGAAATGTAAATCTAGAGTCCCATGATCCTCCATTTCTCCTTTTTGCCAGACCAGGCCTACTGGGCTTCTTCCAGCTCCTGATTCTTTCAGTAACGGGGATGCTATGAGTCAGCTTAAGAGAGGTGCCCTATGTGTCATCTTTGAATTTCAGGTTCAGTTAAATTCAATGAATGGATGTTTACTGATCACACAGTCACTCTGCAGAAAGCCCCAGTCTCCTTCATCTGCCCTTGTTTGGTTCTCAGAGAGATAGAAAGCAGTGTATCTGTTTGGGATGGTGCTGGGAAAGGTGCCTGATTTCCCCAGGCTAGGCTGGATTAGGCATGACAGGGATGCTTCCCTCCCTCCTAGATAAGGACTGATGCCTAAAGCCCAGCCATTGTCTGTGGCTTGTCTGTTTACAAAACTCTTTGCTGTTGTCCTGTACTAGATGGTTGTAAATGATCCTCTCTCTCTCTCTCTCTCTCTCTCTCTCTCTCTCTCTCTCTCTCTCTCTCTCTCTCCCTCTCTCTCTCCCTCTCCCCCTCTCCCTTTCTCTCTCCCCCTCTCTCTTTCATTAATAAAATAATTCTGGAGACATTTACTAGCTGGGGTAATTAATTCCAGATGCTCAAATGGTGCTAGCTGAGCAATAGCATCTTTTCTTTTCTCTAGAGAATTTATACTTTCAGATTTCCTTGGTTTCACCAGAGGCAATTCCAAATAGTAGTTGCTTCATTAAATGGAAGTGAACAAAAATTTCAATAGTGGTTACATAGATAGTCAGAGACTTATTCAAGATTGGAATCCTATTCAAGATTCCTTTGTATCATCAGACCAAATCAAGGAGGAACATCCCCATTCCAGGTACTGAACTGCTGGTAGGAGCAGACAAATATCTGTGGAAAGACCACACCATGACCTACTATTTATTAGCCTATAAATGCATTTTGGTTGGCATTGCATGGCCTAGTGGAGAGGTGTCAGACACACGGCCTGCAGGCCTCACTGCAACAGGAAACCCTCTCTAGTATACAAATTGGATTAAAATGTAATTGGGAAATATTTAGCAAAATAAGTAAAATTACAGTAGAATATGGATAACTTTAACATGTGGTTTTCTAAGTCAGTCAACAAGGATCCTTACGTATGGCCCCATTTCTATTTGAGTTTGATGCTGTTGGTCTAGTACATTGGACTTGAAACATACAGACCAGGGTTTGAATTTGTCTCCATTATTTTTTTGTTATTGGAACATGGCAAGTCATTTAACTTCATCCTTGGTTTCCTCATTGTAAAATAGGAATGCCAACACTTACAATGGTAAGTGTTTGTTTTAATTGGTTTTTTTGTGAGGAAAGTGCTTTCTGCTCCAACATGGTGCAGCCATGTTGTATTGGAACATGTTGTATTGGAAAAAGTGTTGACCTGGGAGTCAAGAAGACCTGGCTTTAAATCCAGCTTAGCTACTTGTTATCTGTGTGGTCTTGACACTATTTTGATAGACCTTTATTTTCTAATCTGTAAAAGGAAGGGGTTGGATTACATGGTCTTTTAAGCTCCCTTCCAGTGGATCTCCAAAAATTGAAGTACAATAGAAATGAATCATTTTAATTTTACCCAAACTGTGCATTCCTACCCCATCCCCAACATTCTTTAGGCTTCAGCCAACCCTCTTTTTTTGTCTACAATATATTTTTCTTTAAGATGACTGAAACTTTGCTCCCCAGGAGTTTTGGGGAAAAAAAAGGGCTTGTCAGAGGATTTGGAATCTTTTCATTTTTTTTTTTATTTCAGTTTTTTAGGAGTTGACATCTTTGCCAAGACATTTTGCCTAGCCAGCCTCACACCTGCTTCCTTGCTAACTGATCCAAGAGAATTGATGACCTCACTTAGAAAATTTCCAATCTTTTTTTTTTTTTTTTTTGCTTAAAGGGCTGTTCAGGGCTTTCTGTGCCAGGAGGGGAAGAGCTATAATGTGAACCAGTGGTTGGGCTGCTGTCTAATTAAATGTCTTGGCCAGATTGTTTCAGACCAAGTTCCCTGTTATGGCTTCTGATGTGGACCCTTCTATCTCTAATATTGTTTGATTAACACTTGTTACCAGATGGTGTTTAGAACAAGTTACTCTTCCCAAGGTCTGTGTATTTCTAGTCTGCTCTATGATAAAAAAATCAGCAGATTGGTACCAAAGGCTCTCTCAGGTGGATATGTGAGTAATACAGAGACAGGTCATAGCCTAGTTGGGGAAATAATATGTCTCTATGTGGAGAGATAATTAATCGTATCAGACAGGAGTCAGCTTCATATAGTGGAATGAGTGCTGAACTTGGAGCCTGGATTCAAACCTGGGAATAGAGGTACTCATACCAAGGCATGGTTTGGAAGGCCTGGTTTCAGGGCACGGTAAAGAAAGTCACGCATAGTAGTCCAGTGTCACAGGAGCTATATCCAAGGTTCCAGTTGGAGGGGAAGAAGGACAATGATAAGTAGGCAGTATAGTGTGTATATGACTGAGATGTCATCTCAACCTGCTTCCAGGAAAGATAGCGTAAATGTTCACCTGTAAGTTTCTTGGGGTCTGGGTGAGGAGGACGGTCATAATGGAGTGGCTGAGAATTTGTCTAAAGTCACACAGGTAGAATTTGAACCTAGGTCATCTGATGCCAGAACCAGTATTACTATAGTATTACTACAATATTACTCAACCAGGGTTCTGAGCAAACCCTCAATATCTGTTTCTCTATTAAATATTGAGATAGGTGACTAACTGATTTGATATCCTGTTATTTGTCAAGAGTCTGACAATCTAATTTAGCCTTGTTTAAAAGAAATGAATGATACTAGAACATTAGCATTTGGGGTTTTTATCTAGTCTGCTTAGTATCAGGTGCTTTTACATAGTGATAAACAGCCCAGAAGGAGATTTGGAAAACTGTCTGATTTGAGCAAGATAGGGTGAGTGCCTAATCCTTGGTGGTGGTTCCGCCCTCCCTTCATTATTTGCTTGTCTGTTTGTTTTTAGCAAGTTAAAAGGTTACTGTGGCCCCAGTACCCTGGTCAGTGCCTGGGACGTTGTAGATAGACACCTAATAATGGTTTCTTGCTTTGTTGGTTCTCCAAGGAGAATGAGATCACCAAAGAGGCAGGGAAGGACCCATTCTAAGGGCACTGAATTTCCAGATGCTCTAGCAAGAATACTAGGTAGAGGTAGTTTTAACTCAGTCCATCTTGTGCTTTTGATCAGCTGGCTTAGAGCACTGGTCACGTTCTAGTGTGATCCTCTAAAAATAACCATGGCCATCCAACTAAAAATGAGCTTTGACTCTGTGTACATTGGGTCCCTGATGGCTAAAGCTAGAATGAGCAGACCTGAGTTTTGGGTGTAATGAGACTTCCAACCAGGTCTCTAGGCCAACTTTAAAACAATTCAAGAATTCCACTAATAAAATTTTGAGACCTAAGAAGCTGCTTAATTCCCTTATTTATCTATGTAGGAATAAATCCCTTGTATAGCACACCATTTAGCCTCTGACTGAAGACTTCCAATGATGGGGTTATTGCCTTCATTCCACTTTTGGACAGCTCCATAATGCTCCTAAGCTTCTCCTTATATCAAGCTTAAATTCTCTTTCTATATCATCTTCCTATTGCTACCAGTTTACCACCCCTCTCCCCCCAGCATGACTATCCTTTAAATATGAGTTATCTCCATCCCTAACCTTCCCCCATCCTCTCCCCCAAGTCATCTCTTCTCTGGGCTAAACATCTTTGTTTCCTCCACCTTAAATTCATCTGTCAAGGTTACCAGTCCTTTTCCTATCCTGACTTCATTGTTTAGAAAAACTCCATTTCTCCAGTATCCAATGTGATATCAGAACTATGGCCACTTCTCTGGATGTGGCTTCTTCCGAGCAGATGTACAGCAGGACAATCACTTTTATTCTGAAAGTTTCTCCATTGAGAAAGCCTCAAGTAAAGTTAATTTTTTCATCTGCCGTGTCATACTGTTGACTCACTGAGTTTTTAAGTCCATAACAACCACCCAGACTTTTTTTTCCTCCCAGCGTTTTCTAGGCACACTTTCTCCATCCATTAGTGCCGTGTTTTGAGCCCAACATCGACAGTTTGGACTCCAGCTTCTGCTTAAAAACCCCTGGGGAAGAGGATTTCGGTGCCCTGTCCACTTGGGGTCAGCTGTGTTTAATAGGGAGCTCTACCTCAAAGAACAAAAGTTTTTTTAACTTAAAATTAAAGAGAAGAAAATCTGCCTCCCTGCCTCTTCCTACCCATCGATCCTGGTTCTGATGCTTAGGACCAAGCTTCATCCCCCTTCTATGGTACAGACTTAGCTATCATTTCCCTCTCTCTCCAGCCCTTGCCATTTTTTTCTGCTCTGACTCAAATATGGCTAGTTACTTAAGCTGATCTTCCCCTGTTGTTTCCAATTCTCTCATCTCTCTAGTCAGTTCAAGGCTTGAGTTGTTCTGGTCAGAATAGTTCAAACAGTCTTTGAACGTATTTAATTCACTTTCACCACCAGAGAAAACTTGCTTCACCTCCATGATCTTCCTTATGAGATTTCTCCCCTGTATCCCCTGTCCCTTGTAGGGAAGAGGCAGAGCTGAAGAAGGAATGCCCTCATGTAAGAGGATAGGGGAAAATAGATAACCTCCAAAAGTCCACATATTGTGTGGAAAATCATTTAGAGATTGTATGTAGGAGGAAAAAAAAACTTATAAATACAATGGCTTTGGTGGCGATAGTCCTCTAAGAAAGACATTGAGAGTATTTTTGTCCCCATTTACAAAAGAGGAAACTGAGGCCCAGATATATATATATATATATATATATATTTTTTTTTTTTTTTTAATTTGCCAAAGTACAAAGAAACATTGGAGTTTGGATTTGAACCCAGGTCTCTGAGGGATTTAAGTCCTTTTCCCAAGATACACCATCCTGGGGGGAAATCTGTAAGAACCCTTTTTCTTTCTCAGCTTATACTGCCTTCTATCCTCTTCCCCTATCCTCTTACATGAGAAGGCTCACTTCTAACTACCCTTTATTCGTGTGTTGATATTTTTTAAAACTTGCATTTTTGTCAGCATCTTCTGTTTTCACATCACCATTTCAGACATATCAGCCTCCTATCTTCCCAGCTAGCTATCCCTTGTAACAAAGAATAAAAAGGAGAAAAAAGATAGTTCAACAAAGCTAACCCAAGCCTTGAGTCCGACAGTCTGGGCAGTGATCTATGCTCATTATGGCCCTTGGCATCCTTCCACTCCCACGCTATCCCCCCACACTGAAGGAAGGGAGGTGGCTTTTCTCCTACTCTAGTTGTTACCATTGCAATTACTCATTTTTTCACTTTCATTCTTTTCATTTACATTATGGTCATTATATTGCATTCTTGGTTCTCAGTGTAAGTAAGGCTTCCCATGCTTCTCTGAGTTCTCCGTATTCATCATTTCTATCACAATAACATTCCATTACATTCATGTGGCATTGTTTCTCCATTTTATACGTAGTTTTTAACTACCACCAAAAGTGCTGCTGTGACTGTTGGGTTTATGTTTCTGTCTTTGACCTCTTTGGAATATATCAGTGGGAAGCCTTTGCCCAATTCATTTCACCAACTGGAATGTTTCTTTGTCCTCTTTTTGCCCTTCTAAAGGCCATTCATCCTTTGAAACCTATCTCCTGTCCCTCTTCCTCCATGGAGCCTTCCCTGATAGCCAATCCAGACTGCTTTCTTCTCTCCTAAAGTAATGGTCATGTGAACCCTATAATCTAAGGCTTGATTAGTTTTACAAGTAATTGAGCCAGCTAGCCTGGAAAGTACAGGAAGATATCTAGAAATCAGTAGCAAGTAGAAACAAGGTGAGTAGATTAATTAGATAATTAGATTTCTGCTTCTGGACCAGCTTCTATTTGGTTTTTCCCTCACCACTCACTGCCAATTAAAAGCAATTAAGAGATGATGGGAAGTGCTGACATAAACCCGGGTTCAAGTCCTGCCTTTGACAAATCATAGATGTGTGACTTTTGGTAAGGTGAGCTTCAAGCAGCTTTTGAAGCCTCCAAGTAGCAGAGTAGGGCCTCTCTACATTGGCTAAGGGAGTTACTGTACCAGGTATTCCTGTACCAGTGGAACTAGAGATCTGGACCAAAAGTCAGCAAAAAACTGACACTTGGATTCCAAAAGTACAAGAGTACAATATGGAAGAAACAGATTGTAATAACAGTTCTTTGAAAAATATCTGGAGCTTTCAGTGGATTTTAAGTTCAGTAAGTCTGCAGTGTGATGTGGAAACCATAAGACTAAAGCTCTAGCAGGGTTGCGTTAATAGAAGGAACAGTGTCCCAAATGAGGGAGGTGACAGTTCCACTGTACTTGACCCTCATTGAACTAACTCTTCAGCATTCAGTTCTGGGCACCACATTTTAAGAGACACATAGACAAGCTGGAGGGCAGCTAGATGGAACAGTGGCTAGAGTGCCAGATCTGAAGTCAACAAGACTTCTTTTCTTGAGTTCAAATCTGGCCTCAGATACTTACTAGCTGTGTGACCCTAGGCAAGTCACTTCACCCTGTTGAAGAGAGAGGAGGGCGGGGAGAGCTGGTTGAGATGTGAATGAATTCACTTAAAACCATTTCTGTAGCCATTGGGATCTTTACTGACACAAAAGCAGCAGGCTAGCCCTGGGAGAAGGGCTAGCAATTTACAGAGGGCAGGGGCTTGTTTTCCTAAGGACAGGATAAGGGAGAATCTTATGCTCCAGGATGGGGGAAGAGAGACAAGGAATTCCATGGTCCAGGATAAAGGGGAAGTTTTATCGTGTTTCAAGATAAGGAGGATAGACTTTAGGGTACCTTTAGAGGATGAACCAGGGAAAAGGCAGCTCAACCTTTTTGGCACCTTTGTATCCACATCAACCCTGTTTGCCTCAGTTTCCTCATCTGTAAAATGACCTGGAGAAGGAATGACAAACCCCTCCAGTATCTTTGCTGAGAAAACCCCAAATGGGGTCAACAAAGAGTCGAATACAACTGAACAACAACCCGTCTAATGTCTCAGGTAGGATTTACTTCCTCTTCTTTCTGACTCCAAATTTAGTACTCCATCCGCTGTATCACTCTGTCCACCATACACCTCTATCCCCTCTACCTTGGACAGTTAACAGAACCTTTGAGCTCCCTTTCAGCTCTCGGATTCTTTTATTTGGATAGTTTGTGTGTGAGAGCCAGCTGTCCCCTGAGCTAACTGCTCGGGCCCCATGGCCAAGGGTATTCATTGTCTACTCTTCCTGTTTCCCCTCCAGTGTAGATGAGCCCAGGGCACCGAATATACTTCTTAAATTAACCAGCTTTATCAAGATTCCCTGCCTGGGCTGAAGAAGCATTTAAAGCTGATCCTGTCAGCCCCACACTGACCCAGCAGTACTCCCAAGCCCACAGGACACACCCAGCCCATGGTCAAGTTCACATTCTTCATCATGTATATGATCTACCAAAGTCTAAACCCTATCTTTTCTGGTAATGTCAGGAGTGCAGCACCTGGGTATATTCCTCTTCTCAATGTTTCTGTCCAGATGTCTGGACCAGCGGGAGGGAGGGAGGGAAAAGAGGCCTTGAGTTTTGGGGGAAAGAGAAGGAAGCTTCCTCCAGAGTTTATTGCCTGGAAATCACCCTTCTTTCTTTGCAACTACCTAAGCAAATGCATTTGTAGGTGTTTTGTTTGCTGGGTGAGAGGAAATCAGTGATAAATCACTCTGCCTGCATTTCCTTTCCATGCAAAAGCTTCCTCATCCCCCACCCCCATCCCCATTGCTTTCACCCTGGGGCTTTTTCTTCTGTCACCTTCTCCTTACCTACTTTCCTTCTAAATGAGACTCATCTCCTGCCTATAAATAAATCAGCTTAACAAAGTCTTTAGGAAGATCATTTTGTTAGCAGCCGTTGCAGATGCTGATGGTGACCTCCAGCCAGTCTGAGTCACTGGGAATTCTGCCCACCACACTGGAAGTTAAAGAGTGCGTTCTGCTATTACAGGGCCAACGGTTCCTTTCTTGTGGGTGCTAATGATTGTACAGTGCCCACCATCCAGCCCTCAGGCTGTAGGTGGTTCTTCTTACTCAAAGAGAAGTGGGGTCCAACCCACCCACTGGGATAATAATGTACTTTACTCTGCACCTCCAAAGCCAGCACCCCGGTCAGAGGCAGCCTCAGAAGCTTTCCGGGGTATCCTGGGGTCGGCTCAAACCATCTAGAGAAGGATCTGTTTATTACATTTCCAGTGTGAGTATTTACACCTCAGAAATTGGCAAACACTGTAAATCCAGGCATGGTTTATTGTTTTGCTGATGGTCTAGACTTAAGAAAATGTTAACAGTGCAAATTAAACATAACATCCCCCTCTATTGAGAACTGGTTGTTAAACATTTACCTGCGCACCCCTGAATCTAGTCTAACCTGTACCTAAGTAGGAATCTTCTCCACCAAGCATCCTGAGGCGTTCATTTGGAAACCTTCAGTATTGGGGAAATTCACTTCTTTTTGTGGCTATCCTTTTCACTTTTGGACAGATCTAATTGTTGGGAAGTTTTTCCTAACAATTAACCTAGCCCCTCTCTGCCACTTCTCTGTACTAGTTCTTGTTGTGACTTCTTGGGACAAGCAGAACCAATCCACCTTAGCTGATTGCAGAAAAATTTCACCTTCCCATTAAGCCTTCTGTTCTCCGAGCTCAATATCCCCAGTTCCTTCTGTCTTTAAATGGTGTGGACCTCTCAACATCTTGGTCACCCTATTCTAGCTAATCAGTTTTCTTCCAAAAAACCTGTAAAGTTCAGAACTAGCTATACTTAAGACCCCAAAAGTTTTGCTTTATTCAGGACAAAGAAGTATCGCCTCTCCTCTCTCATTCTGGGCACTAGATTTCCAAATGCATAGTAGGGTCGAATTGGATACGAGGCTGGCAGGTCACACACCCTGTTGACACGTCCTCCAACGTCTTTTTCACAACTTCCATCTAAGAGCCAATCTGTTTTATGCAAAGTGAAATTTTTTGCTTCTAGGGGCTTCTTAGTTCAGAAGAAAGTTTTAATTTACCTATCCATCTTTCATCTCCAACTTCCATCACTCTGCTCCAGTCAGGTCAATGTCTTCTGCCCACATTATATGCATTCGTTATGCTGTTTTTCAGTTTCCCTTTTGTATGTTGTCTTTCTCCATTAGATTGTAAGTTTCCTCCCAGGATGAGGCCATTGGAGTTAAGTGACTTGCCCAAGGTCACACAGCTAGTGAGTGTCAAGTGTCTGAGGTGAGATTTGAACTCAGGTCCTCCTGACTCCTGCTCTGGTGCTCTATCCACTGCACCACCTAGCTGCCCCGATGAGTATGGGATGGCATATTCAAAAATAAAGATGATATAAAAACAAAGGATGCCAATAAGATTTTTTGAAAAAAATCACTGTTATTTACATTGTGCTTTAGGGCTGCAAAGTTCACCAGAGATGGTCTTTCATTTGACCCTTCCAGCTCCGTAAAGTAGTTGGTGTTATTATTCCCACTTTAGAGATAGGAAAACTGAGGTTCAGAGACAATACGGTGATTTTTCTGGGGTCACACAGCTAGTAAGCATCTGAGGTAATACTTGAATTTAGGTCTTCATGAATCCGAGTCCAAACTCTATCCAGTGTACTACCGGGTTGCCGCAATAAAAAGTGAATCCTAAATTTGTCTTAGGTTTAGGTAGAAGAAAGGAGAGAGAAATGATTAAGAGCAGGGACTTTGAGAAAAATAACAAACAAGCTAGTAGACTGGTACCTTACCATGATAAAAAGAAAATATGAATACACCAAGAACTAATGGATTTGGAGCCTATTTTGAAAATTATAATCTTGACTATTAATGGGCTGAATTTACCAATAAAAAGGAAGCTGTTTGTACAATGCATTAAAAAACAAAAATCTAAATTTTCTTCTTACAGGAAAACATCTAATGAAAAGGGAAAAGTATGCTATATGTTGAATGTGAAGAATTGGAATAAATTAAATTTTGTGTCAGTTGAATAGAAAAAAAGAGGAAGTACAATAATTAATTTTAGAAAACATATCATTAAGAGAGAAACAGGGAAATTACCTTATAATCATAGGCATCATATGCAACAAGAGATAAAAAAGAAGAATTCATCACTGTAGATGAATAAAACCTGTGTTGACAAAACAGGATTTGAGAGACCTGTAGATGACTTCTAAATGGAAATCTCAACAATTTTAAGTGCCTCTTAGAATATCAGGCAAATTACACAAATAACTTCTACATATTAAGACACAAACTTATAAACCATGATGAAAGACAGAAATCTTAAACATTCTGGCTCATCTTCAGTCATCCTGATGAATATCTGGTCACTAGATTCAGATGGTTCTGGAGGAGAAGTGAGGCTGGTGACCTGCACAGCCCTCCCTCACTCAAAACAAAGTCAAGTGCCAGTCAAGTCATCATTTATCTGATGGCATGGTCTTCTTCTTCATTGGCAATGAAGTTCCCTGAAGGCAGAGACTGTTGTTTTCATGTGGCATTTAGTGCAGTGCCTGGCACATAGTAGGCATGACCTAACTTCTTCTGCCCTCCAAGAATGACCCCAGGTTCTCCATGAAGCCTTTCTAGTTTATTTTACTCCACAGTCTTTCTCCATGCTTTAAAATAAATACTTATTGCCCATATTATGCATTCAGTAGCATAATATATATTCCCTAGCATTGCACATTGTACCTTTTTTTGTGTGATGCAAGTACAAGTTTAGTTCTCTCTGCTAGATTATAAGCCTCTTCTGGCCAGGCATCCTGCCTTAGACTTCTCCGCACCCCTGAAGTGTTTGAGAAATAACAAGAATTAAATTGTGTTAATAAAGCCAGTTCTGCCTTAGTTCCACCCCTTTTTTTAATAGCTGAGTTCCCAGAAGCTTGGGCTTTCCACCAGCCATAAGTAAATAGGTTCAAGAATGACCTTTAGGGCCCCATAACCTAGAGCACAGGTGGAGCTACCACCCAGACACCCTCCAGGTGTAGAGGGAGGGAGTTTTTTCAGGTGTGAGTTGCTAGGGAACTGTGTGCCTCGGGAATCCTATTCCAGCCCCTGTCAATAGGTTGAGATTCTTCGGAAACCAAGCCTTGAGGGCACCTTTGGGTCAGGATTGCCACGTGTGTAGGGTTTTCCCTTCCCTCGGGCAATCCATGGAGCTTTTTGACTGTGAGAAAAGGCTTTCTTCGCTGGCTCTCATTACTGGCAGAAGGCAGGTCTGCTCCACAGCCACAGGATTTACCTCCTGGGGTCAGGAGGAAGTCAAAACCTGTTTGTGGACATACCCAGCATTAACATCCTGAAAGCTGATGTGAGCACACAGGATCATGGAATGGAATGACAGTCAGCCTGCAGAACAAACACTGGATTGGGGCAAAAGATCAGGGTTCAGCCCTGTTCTACCACTTTATGGCTCCAGGCCTGCATTTCCTCCCCTGTAAAATGAAGATAATATTACTTGTCATGGTATGAGAAAAGTGTTTTGTGAACTGACAGATTCTGGGGAAATGCTTGCTGCCATAGAAACTCACAGGTAGAAAGGGTCTTAGAGGCTGCTAGGGCACTGCTCAGTGGGTGCTCGCTGGGTCTTAACCACATGTGTGACCTTAACATAGTTGCCCTTCTTGGTTTCAGTTTCCCTATCTGTAAAATGATAGGGTTGGAATAGATGATTTCTTAAGGTCCCCTTCCAGTTTGCTCTATAATCTTATTATAAGGTCTACTGAAAAAGTTTATTTCACTGCTGTATATCACTAACGATTATGTTTTTCCTCCTACCTAATTTGAAACTGGTCTTCCTGTGACTTCCTTCTAATTCGTCTTTTATCTGCCATCTAGGATCATAAAGAACAAATCCCTCTTCCAAATGATATCTTTATGTTATATTTATATCTGACTTGAGATGAGGTAGCACCTCACCACACCCCAGAAGAGTGAGAAAACTGACATTTTTGAAAGGTCGTGGCCTGAGGAGATTATGGGAACAGGGTTCTTGGTGGGAAAGGAATGAGAAGAGCTTACTGAATGCTACCAAGAAGAACCTCCACAAATCCCGTGAAAAACTATCTTACAATAGAGAATCTGCCATGTTTCCAGGTTTTTCCTTTCAGCCAGAGAAGAGCCCATTTGTAGCAAAGACTGGAGAGCTGCGATGAACCTAATGGTCAAGGTGGTAAGGAAGAACAGGAATCTGCCAGAAATGTGTCCCTGTAGGAAATCCTGAGATGGGTGACTGAGTCTCATCCCTCCTGAATTGGGAGCTAAGTCCCCTTTTGGATTGTTTTTCCCTCTGGTGTTACCAGGATTGTCCTGGTGAAGTTGCAGGATTACTAAAGGACAGAATTTCAGAGCTGAAAGGGAGAGTTCCTTTTGCAAGATCTCCAGCAAATGGTCTGCCTCCCAGTTTTTACTCAAAAGTCTTCAGTGAGGGAGAACCTCCAGAGGCAGACCCTTTTAAAAAAAAATTTTCCCCAGATTAGTTAATTTATTTGTTTTCAGTTTTCAACAGTCACTTCCATAAGTTTTATATTTTCTCCCCCTCCTTCCCTAAGACCACATGCTATCTGATATGGGCTCTACACATACATTCCTATTAAACACATTTTCACATTAGTCATGTTGCATAGAAGAATTAAAACAAATGGGAGAAACCATGATAAAACCAACATAATAAAAGAGAAAATAGTCTGCTTCATTCTGCGCTCCGATTTCATAGTTCTTTTCCTTGATGTGGATGGCATTTTGCATCATGAGTACTTTGGAAATGTTTTAGGTCCTTGTATTGCTGAGAAGGGCTAAGTCTGTCAAAATCAGTCCTCGAAACACTGTGACTTACTGTGTATAGTGTTCTCCTTCACTCCACATAAGTTCATGTAAGTTTTCCAGGATTTTCTGAAGTCTGCCTGTTTGTCATTTCTTATAGCACAATGGTATTCTACCACATCCAAATACCACAACTTGTTCAGTCATTTTCCAATTGATGGACATCCTCTCAATTTCCAGTTCATCGTCACCATGAAGTGAGCTGCTATAAATATTTTTGTACATGTGAGTCCTTTTCCCATTTGTATGATTTCTTTGGGATACAGCCCTAGAAGCTGTCAAAGAGTATGCACATTTTTATGGTCCTTAGGCACAGTTTCAAATTGCTCTCCAGAATGGTTGGATCAGCTCACAGCTCCACCAACAATGAATTAGTGTTCCAACTCTCCCCTATCTTTTCCAACACTTAGCATTTTCCTGTTTTGTCATGTTAGCCAGTCTGATAGGTGTTGTTTTGATTTGCATTTCTCTAATCAATAGTGATTTAGAGCATTTTCTCATGTGACTATAGATTCCTTTAATTTCTTCCTCTGAAAGCTCAGGCAGACCC
The DNA here is from genome assembly GCA_028658325.1 of Potorous gilbertii. Taxonomy (NCBI): domain Eukaryota; kingdom Metazoa; phylum Chordata; class Mammalia; order Diprotodontia; family Potoroidae; genus Potorous; species Potorous gilbertii. Next base: position 418,632,739 of record CM053769.1, read on the forward strand.
TTTCAACTGAGGATCTCTCTTAACTGCTTTGGTCAAGTCTAAATTTGCTCATCTACAACTTTGCTCTGTTATTATTCCTAGCTCTGTTCCCTGGGGCTAATCAGATCAAATGTAATCCCTCTTTCACTTGACAACCCTTCAGATACTTGGAAGAAAGTGATCCTTTCACCCTGTAAGTCCTCTCTTCCTCCAGCGAAAGATCCTCATTTCCTTCAAACAGTCCTCTCATGAATTTGAGCCTTTCCTCCATTCTGGTTGCCCACCCTAACCTGTAGCATTCTCTGGTCAAAAAAAAAGGGAAATACATTTAATCTGTCATTCTAAGTGTTCACTGTAACCATCTCTATAATAATATATTCCAAGATTTTTACCAGTAACCAAAATCAAGTTCATTGGCTTATTCTCTCCTTTTTTGAATGTTGTTATATTTGCTACTATATTACCGTTAGAGGATTATTCCAGATATCCCTAATAGTAGCTTAGCAATCAAATCTGCCAGTTCTTTCAATACCCATGGATGTAGTTCATCCAGGCTAGATGACTTGAACTCTTTGTCATTGACAACTAGGTGCTTAATTACTATCTCCTCCTTCAGAAGCTTCACCTCCCTCTTAGTGACTTTTGTTTCTGGATTTGGGGGCCCAAAGATCAGAGAGAGTAGAAGCAAAATGAGACTTGAACAACTTTGCCTTCTCTTTGCCATCAGTTATCACTGTCCCACACACCCAGCGAAGTTGTCTTATCCCTTCTTTGAACTTCCTTATTTTTCCCCTCTATAATTTTATAAAACCTTTTTGTTGTCTTTATCTTTTAGTGCCAGCCTCATCTCATTCTGAGCTTTAGCACTCCTGACACTATTATATACTGTTTTGTTACCCGACTTGGCTTCTGTCTTCTATAAATGTCTTTTTATAATCTAAGTTTATTGTTAAGTTCCACATTGGTCTTTTCAGATAACTTTCCCTTTCTGTCTTCAACAAAGTTGTTTCTCTTTGTGTTGTTAGAATTTTATTCTTATTTTTTTGTCCAGATCTGTGATTTCATTGTTATGGACAATATATACTGGCAGCTTTCCTGTGATTTATAGCCTTAGAGTGTAACTTAGGGCACTTACCTAGAGTTACTGAGTTAGCATTTGCCAGAGGAGAGACTTGAACCCAGGTCTTTTTTATTTCAAGGCTGTTTCTTTATCCCCTAAGCTATGTTGCCTGTCCAGATGTCTTTCTTGAACTGACTTCCTCAGTAGAATAGTTCATAGGATCCTAAAATCCTTCCTCTGATTTTGAGATCTACTCTCTCAAAACCTAGGATGTGTAATACATTAAACCTGGCTCTCTTCTCTCCTGTTATAAGCTGTAAGAGGAAATGGCCCCCTCCTCCCATCTGTCATTTATACCCCAGCAAGCAAGTCTTCTGTGTTACTGAGAATCAGCTCCAGAACAGAACTTCCCCTAATAGGTTCATCTACTTTTTGAAAGATGAAATTATTCGAGCCAACTCAAGACAGTATTAATTTTTCTGCATTTTGTCAGAGAGAGGAAGAGGACAGGAGACAGAAAGGAAAAGAAAGTAGTGAAGACAGAGGGAAGAGGAGGAGAGAAGAGAAAAAAGGAGAGAAGCAAAATAACTGACATTTCCTTCACATTTGAATGTTTATGAAGTGCCTTATTTATGTTTCTCCTTCTGAGCCTCATGGTGAGCATGTATAGCTTATATTATCATTATTTTAAACATTTGGAAATAGACTCAGAGAAAGGAACTGATTAATTCATAAAGACAGAGCTCGGACATGTCAGAGGTAAGATTTCCAGGGAGGTTATGCTAACCCAAAGTCCACTCATCTTTCCACTAGGCCTCCATGCTTCTTTAGCCGTGAACCCACAAATCCATGATTTCATTTTTTCATTCATTCACTTCACAACCTTAAAAAGTTCTAGAAATGCCTCTGACAACCCCCACTGTCAGTGTTATTGAGTGCTCAGACCTGTGCTAGACACCGTGGAAGGATTTGTCTTAGGAGGAGGAAAAGTCTATGCTTCTCATGAAAAGGAGTTCTGAACCCATTCTCCAGATCCTGAGAATTTAGCCCTTTCCTTTGAGGGCACTGGTCTCACTCAGTTTGGGATCAGTGGCAGGGTCCCCAGTGGCATTGGGGAAATGTGAGATCCTAAGAACCTACTAATATCAGGGTCTCCTGGCTTATTCTTATGACTTGAATTTTTTTCCTTTTCCAAAGACAGGTTGGTTAGATAGAGGGCAAAAAAATTTTTTTATTGAAAAAGCAAGCCAGTAAGAAGCCGGAAAAAGTTTGTAGCTTGGGAAACAAAAACATTTTTAAGTGGGCGAAATCTGAGTCATAGACAACCCTTCAGCACAGCCTCACCTAACTGATATTTCTGTGTTTTACATTAGCAGGAGCTCATTGGCTTATTTTCTTCTGTTTTTCAGTATACTCAATTAGTCATCCATTTGAAATTTAACCATTTGAAATTACAATAAATATATAGTTTTATTGGGGGGGGGGCAAGGTGAGGAGTATCCAGGTCAATTTCTTTCTGGTCAGAACGTAGGAGTGGATATAAGCACAACATAAAATAGCAGAAAAAAGGGGAAAAAAGCAGTCGTACTTGGTAGAGTGAAAAAAGTATTGGATCAGGAGCCAGAAAACTTGGGTTGAAATCCTGATCCCACGACCTGCTTATCAGCTATGGTTATAGAGTCATCATCATCATTTACACAGTCTCTACTACGTACCAGACACTATGCTACATTCTTTTCAAATATTATCTCATTTGATTCTCACAACAACCCTGGGAGGTAGATGCTATTATACCCATTTTACAGTGGAAGAAACTGAGGCAGAGAGGACGTGGCTTTGCCAGAGTCACACAGTTTGAGGAGTGAGATTTGCACTTCTGTCTCCCTCTCTAAATTCTAGTGTGTTTCCCCCTGCTGAATGTCATTTTAATTGAGTATGTCAGTTTAATCTATGTATATGTTGTTTCTATTTGTATGTTCGCTTCCCCCGGTAGACCATGAGATGAGCTCCTTGAGGGCAAGGACTGTCTTCTTCCTTTCTTTCTATCCCCAGTGTTTAGCACAGTATTTGGCACATAATAGTCACTTAATAAATATTTATTAACTGAGGCACTCTGAGTCCAATGGTCTTTCCATTGTACTATGCTGCTTCTCCTTTCATGAGCATGTCTCAGTTCTCTGGGCCTTATTCCCCTCCCTTGTAAAAAGATATAATGATGATGTCAACCTGGTACTTTGAGCTCCAAATCCTATTATATTCAATCCATGTGAAGATCACTATCTAAGTTCCTTCCATACTGTGCCTAAGCTAGCTAAGGAACCAGCCAGCAGTGCTGACCCATTCAAGTGCCTACCTCATTATGCAGGAAGGCCCCAGGGGCCTGGGCATCAGGAAGGTGAACCTGGTTGAAAAAAACAAGAACATGTCCTAAACCATTTGGGAACTGATGGCCCGAGTCATGTGCTAGAAGCACTCATGGGGTTTCTGGTTGTTCTTCAGTCATTTTCAGTCATGTCCGTCTGTCTCTGACCCCATTTGGGGTTTGCTTGGCAAAGATACTAGAGTGGTTTGCCATTTCCTTCTCCAGCTCATTTTACAGATGAGGACACTGAGGAAAACAGGGTTAAGTTAAGTGACTTGCTCAGGGTCACACAGTGAAGTGATTGAGACTGGATTTGAACTCAAGATGTGTCATCCTGACTCTAAATCTGGCACTCTATGCACTGTGCCACCTAGCTGCCCAATCATGGGGTAACAGAGATGAACCTTTAAGCTTCTTGAGGTTAGGGACCCTTTCTTTTCATTATCTCCCAAAGCGTCAGACACAGGGCAGTATTTACCAGTACTTAAAGCACCCAGATTGGATGAGTGAGTACCCAGGCTTTTATAGCTGGGGGAACAATTCATGGAATTCACAGAGACTGAAATGATCAGAGTTCGTCCAGTCTGTTACCACACAGAGAACTGTGTCATCAGTAGTTACAAAACTCACACAAGGAATAAATGAATGGTCCTTCATGGAGGCAGGGACCTTGGCTCCCTCCATGGTGACTTAAGGAATCCTAAGAAATGTTTACCCCTCTGTTCCCAGTCTATGACATTTCTGAAATTCTGTGATGAAAAACCCCTTCCTTTGGGCAAGTCGAATCAAGTTAAAAAGCATTTATTAAGTGCCAAGCCCTGTGCTAAGTGCTAGGGATATGAAGAAAAGGCGAAAACCAGTTCCTGCCCTTCAGGAGCTCACAGTATAATGGGGGGGGGGGGTAAAGTGGAAAGAACTATGTACAAACCAGATATAGACAGGATAAACTAGAGATAATCCCAGAAGAAAGACATTGGGAGTAAGAGGGGATTGGGAAAGGTTTCTTGCAGAAGGTGGGGGTTTTGCTGGGGAAGCTACAAGGTGGAGCTGAGGAGGGAGAGAGGCGAGCCAGTGAAAGCTCTTGGAGTCAAGAGATGGACCTTTCTTTAACATGTAAACATTTACCTGTGGCTTCCCAACCATCCGAAAAAATAGTATGGGAAATGCAAGTTGTTGCTGTTCTTATTTCACTTGAGTGCCAATTTACCTGTTCCCATGGCAGTAGCAAAGCTCCCTGGGCAGACAGGTAGAACCTGCCATCTATGCCTCCAATAGGGAGAGATGGAACAACCCTTTACCTTTATCCTCTGACTCCTCGTGGTACTCAGAGAGAGGCTTACTAGCCTGACTTACACCCCAAACCTCGCCCCTCAGTGACACTAGCTGACATTTCCTGGGGCACTTAGGTTTGGCTCTAGATTTCTCGCATAGCCAGTATCGCTTTTAGGAAAGATGTAGGCCTGCTTCCCTAGGCTTCTTACGCATTCAGGAAGGATCAGTTCAGCCTATGATGGTGATAGCAATAACCTCAAAAAGGTGTTGGGTTTGGGGTTTTCCCCCCCCCCTTAGCTTATATTTTACAAAAATTCAATTCAGCAAGGATTTCTTAAGCAACTCCAGTATGTAAAGCCCTGTACTCAGCACTGTGGGAGAGAAGATGAAATAGCCATGGTCCCTGTCCTCATGTTTTCATAGTCTAGTAAAAGAATGAGAAGTATATTCCAGTAAGTATCTCTGTGAGGGGTAGACAGCATGATATAGTAGATAGAGTGCTGGGCTTGGAGTCATGAAGACTGGGGTTCATATCCTCTTTCTGACATGCATTTCTCAAGTTTCTTAAACAGCACAAGTAGTAGTTTCTCCTGTCTACAGGGGAAGCTCTGCTCTGAAAAATGGGGATAGCAATACCTACAGAACTTAACTCGTGGAATTGCTGTGCGGTTCAAATGGGATAATCTTTACATAGCCTCTGAGGCTTTAGGTTTCCCCAGTTTGTGGTATCACATGGACGGTATCCAGGGTCGTAGGGACTGCCCCAAAAGAGCAAACAGTTTCATTTACCTACCTTCTCTGATTCTTCATCCCCTCCACCCTCCCACTCCAGTCTATTCCAGGAAATCTCAGAATATAACTCCTATCCACAGATGTGAGTAGAAGGAATCCCCTCCTCCCATGTACACAAAGTAATAAATGTAGTTATCTGTTAAGGGGACCTTTATTTTACCCCACAGAAAATGCATAAAATCTGAAGGACACACAGGGGCCTATAAACAAATTTGGAAAACACATAAAGGACTCATAATAGCCCACAAGCAATCAATGTGGTTCTCTTCCACCTCTAGTAGGCAGTAAGTCACACTTTGTCACAGATTCTTATACTGCACCCCCCCTTCCCCTCCTCCCAGCACTTACAGTTACAACTACCCTGTGATTTGGACCTCTCCCCCTTCATACACACACCCCAGCACCCAATTCCCCCACTCCCCACCCCAAAGGGAAACAGTCTTCCTAGACAACCCTGTTCCCATCAGAATTGCATGGTCCAAGTAGCTTGCGATAGGAGCAAAGAACATAGTTTAAGGATTTTTGTCTCTGTTCATTTGTTTGTTTCTCCATATCATGTCCAAAGAAAAGGGGAAGAGAAGAAGGACATGAAGACAAGTTGCAGATCCCTCTGCAGACCAGCAGGCTGAATTACAGGATGCTTAGATTTGGGGTTTTTCTCTAGTTACCCCCTGAGACTGGAGCTGCCTTAGAAAACTCTTTCCTCTGCCTAGAAATCTAGATTCCATTTTCACAGTCTTGAAAATTCCTTCTCTAGCCTTGGAAATTCCTTCTCCAGCTACGCACCCTGTGTTCTAGAGTAACTAAGCAGATCCTCCCTTGGGAAGTTGTGGACTCAATTGTCAAAATCACCAAGGTATTGGGTGAGGAGGGGGTAAATATGGCTGCCATGCCTTGAAGCTACCATTAATAGATCTTTTGGGTAAGGGAGTGAACAAAAGAAAATGGAAGAAAAGAGGGAAAAGAAACCCAAGGCCAAGGAGGACTCTTTTTAATAGGCTAGTACAAATGCGAAGATTTTTCCCACAAGAATAATCTGCCCTTTGATAAATCTTGGCCAACCCATTCATTTTGAGGACAGCCCCAATCACCAAAGACTGTCCTTGATGAGATGCCGGAGGCATGACCATGCCCTGTGATTTCTGAATGCAATCCAGAAAATAAGTCCAGAAAAGCTGATCTTATTGTTGAGTCCTTTGATAACTCTAAGTATGTCAAACACCTTGTAAACTTTAAAAGTGCTATATAAATGTAATCTATGTCTCATTTTAACTAGTGTTATATATGCATTGGATAGGTCAAACAAGATAGTAAAAGGAGGGAGTCACTTATAATTTAAGGGATAGGAGATTGTTTTCTAGAAGATATAGTCCCTAAAAGAGAAGTATGTTAATAGGTAGATGTGGGAGAGACTCTTTTCTAAGCTGGTGGGTTTTAGGGTCTGATCAGATGGCCAGAGGTAGGAGATGTCAGGATGACATGTAAGACTGTTACAGGAATTGTCATCACCATTTCATGGGAAGGAAACATGCCACAGAGGGGAAATGACTTGCCTGACACAGAATCATAGATGTTAGGGCTAGACCATCCTGTTGTCATATAGACCATCCCCCCTGTACCCCCTTCGCCTATCCCATTTCACCCCACCCCTACGTTTTATAGCTGAGGGAAATGGGGCCTATGAAGGTTGTGATTTGCTCCAGAATTGGGGTTTAAATCCAAATCCAGGTCCCTTCCCCTTTACTAATATGTCCCTCTGGATATAAAAACGAACTAGACCCTTGACTTCTAGCCTAGGGCTTTTTTCCAATACCACACACTGATCTCTTCAGTCAGTTTCTGGGCCTGGCAGGGTCTTTCCTGGGCTTTTGGTCAAATCATACCAAAGAGGAATGTTTGATTCCTGGGTAGCCCTGGCCTACTGCACTGTCCTCAGAAGATTTTCTAACCTCGGCTCTCTGGCCATCCCCTGGCGATGAGTCACATCCCTATATGTTGGAATGTCTATACATTGTCTCTATCATGTCTCTAACCTTTTGGCTTGGACTCACCACCTCAAGTGGAAAAATCAACATCAGCCTCCCTGGGGTGTGGTGGTGACTACGGTTGGATCTGTGGCTGGCTCTGGCCTTCAGTCTGAGGACCACATTGCTTCTACTGAACTGATGTTTCCTTCAGGCTGGGGAGGGGAGCTTAAGAGAACTCTCCCAAACACCAGATCTGTCCCTATGTCCTGGCCCTCCCTTTTTTCTCAGTCTCTCCTATCCCTGTCTTCCTTCTGGAGCTGGTCACTGACACTGGCTCAGGGTTCTGGCTTACCTTCAGCTTTCAGCTGACTACTCTGGATTTGGGTTATGGAGGGGAGTGAGTCTCAGTGCTCATGCCTGGCCCCAGCAGGAGGAGACATCAGGGTGGGAGATCACATGATATCTAATCATAAATCTGTGACGTGATGTACACTGAAGCTTAGGCTCCAGGTAGACAGAAAACTGGGTCATCTTAGAATGAGGAGGAAATGCCCTCCTCCTCCCTCACATCAGTCTGTAGCTCTCTCCTGGTCTGGATGGGAGTGAGAGCTGGTGGCAGTAAGGTTACAGCTCTTATCTTTGATCAGATTGACTTGCTGTCTTTGTTCCTGAGGGGAAAATAAATGGTGCCTTTTCTTGTGCCCTTATGGTATTTACTTCATTATTTCTGCTTAGTCTCACGCATTTTCTGCAGCTCAGTTTGAGAGCTGTCCACCACCCTACCCTTTGTAGGCAGGTGCACAGGAGTCAACCTTACTCCATTCTGGAAGGAGGTTCTCTGGGCCCAGGGTCTGCCTTTTCTTCACCCAGACATGAGACTCTGGCCCATCAGAGCTACTTTGATGTGCTCTGTGGGGAACAGCTTTCCCTTTGAATGAACTGAGTCATCCAAGTTGATTTAGCACTTTCTGCCAAAGTATAGGAGAAAGAGTACCAGCTCCGGACTCAGAGGACTTAGTTTAAAGGTTCACCACTGATACTTTGGATTTGTGGGACTTCTGACAAGTCATTGGATCGTGTTGGGCCTCAGTTTGCTTATTTCTAAAATGAGGGGGTTAGATTAGATGGCTTTTGAAGTCCCTTACAGCGCTAGGGCCATAATCCCAGGACTAGAGGCATATAAACAACAATAGCTTCCTCTCAGGGAATTCATTAAGCATTGATGGTGGCTGGCCATGGCAGCCTATGCCTGGCATCCCTGTTATCGGGAGAGACTCAGGCTGGTGGCTCTTGGAATTTGAGAGTTCTAAGCTGCAGCAGTCAGTTCTAAAGCCACCTGAGTGATTGGACTAAGTCCTTCAGCATTATGGTGAGTCCCCTAAGGCAGGCAGCAGAGGCCCACTGGGCTGCCTAAGGAAGGGTGAACCAGCCCAGGCCAGAAACAGCAGGTGAAAGCCTCCATTCCTGTCAGCAGTAGGATCAGGCTAAGTGGCCATTACGCTTCCAGCTTGGGGGAGATAGGAAAACCTCATCTCTACCCTTCCTCCCAAAAAAGAGTTGAGGGCGCTGACATCTTTCTTCTCAAATTTTCAAGTCTCCTACAAGGGCAGCTAGGTGATATAGTGGATAGAGTGCTAGGTCTGGACTCAGGAAGACTCATCTTACCGAATTCAAAACTGACCTCAGATACTTCCTAGCTTTGTTAGCCTGGACAAGTCTTTTAACCCTGTTTGCCTCAGTTTCCTCATCTGGAAAAAAATGAGCTGAAGAAGGAAATGGCAAACTTTTCCAGTATCCTTGCCAAGAAAACCCCAAATGAGGTTAGGAAGTATTGGACACAATTGAAATGAATGGATGACAGCAAATAATCCAAATGGAACTGTCTGTGCTCAGTTAAAAGGGGACCCTCAGAGAATGTAGACCAGCAAGAATCATGATAGCGCTGCTGAGGCCTTCCTCTACCCTCTGTATTTGTTCTCTCTTTCTTTCCCAGTCTTCATTCTTTTCTGTCCCTCCTCTCCCCTTCCTCAACATTTTTCTCTCCTTCACTTCCTTGCTCTCCCCTTTTCCTTGCTTTTCCACTCCAGTGTCTCCCTCCTCTCCCAGAAGATTGGGATAAGGAGTTTTCTCAGACCTCAAGTCTCTGATCACCTAGACCAAACTGATACCTCCCAGCCTCTGACCTCCTTGGGACCTTCAGAAGTCTTCAGAAGATCTGATTTCATCCTGTGAAGACACCTTCCACCAGTGAAGACAAAGCATGGTGTTGTGAATGGAGTGCCACTCTTGGAATCGGGAAGACCTGGGTTCTAATGCCACACAGCATCTAACTGCTGAACTTCGGACAAGTCGCTTACACTTCCATACACCTCAGTTCTTTATCTCTAAAAGGAATAGATTGGATGGGATGGTCTCAGAGGTCCTTAAATCTACATCTAGCTACTCTCCGTGGCTAAGTGTAGTTTCATGAGTTGACGTAGCCTTAATTTAGTATGTGCCACTCTATATTCTATTAACTGTGTCTCCATTGTAATATCTCGATGGTAAGCTTCTTTTGGACAGGGAGGGGCTCTTATTCATCTTGGCCTATCTCAACAGGAAGGCATATGGTAGGTGCCCAGTAAACACATGTTGAGTAAATGAATGAGAAAGTGTCTATTCTTTCCTTGAGCAGGAGTGATTTTTCCTTTATGATGAATGGGCAACAATATTGGATGTGGAGTCAAATAACCTGGATTTGAATGTTTGGTACGTGCTAACCATGTAGCCTTGGGACAATCACTTAAACTCTCTTAGCTTCTTCACATTGTAGATGATGAGGTTGGATTAGATTACTTCTAAGGCTAGAGTTCTTTAAAAACTTTTTGTGTCATGGACCCTTTTGGCAATTTGGTGAAGCCCATAACACTTTTTTTTTCCAGAATGTTTTTTCAGTATTTCAGTCGACATTTATGAAATGCCTATCATGTGCTAAGTATTAGGGATACAAAAAGAGGCAGAAGATAGTCCTTGCTCTCAAGGATCTTATGGTCTAATTTTGGGAGATAAGATGCATACATGTATGCATGTATATATTTACATATACATACAAAGCAAGGGGAAAATAATGGGAAATACAAAAGGAAGGCACTGAAAGTAAGAGGGAGTTGGCAAAGACTTCCTGTGGAAGGTGATATTTTAGTTAGGATTTAAAGGAAGCCAAGGCAGAACAGAGGTGGGAGAACATTCCAGGCTTAGAGGAGAACCAGAGAATGCCTGGCCCTGAAAGACAGAATGTCTTGTTTGTGGAACAGAAACGCTAAATTTCAGTTAGAGGGTAGCAAAAATAAGTATGTCATTTTTTCCCATCAAAGTACACTGAACCCCTGAAATTTATCCATGGACACAGGCTCTAAAGGATTGTCTCTTCCAGCACTAAATCCATACTCTTGTGAATGAATGAATACCATCTATCTAGGATGTTTCTGTTTTCTGGCCTAAGGTTTTGGGGCCTTTCCTTTTCATGTATGGAAATGCCTCCTCAAGCATCCCTTCCAGTTCCACTTCCCTCTGATAAGAAGTTTTCCTTCAGTCTCAACCAAAGCTGTATGGCTGAAATGAAGTATTATTTCCTTGGTCTCATGTAATACACACAGAGCTAAAGCTGGGAGGTTATGAGTGTTAGAGCTGCCAAACCCTTCTCTATGCCCCACTTGGGAAAAAGAGGCAGAAAAGTCAAGCTCCCAGGTGGCACCAGAAATGCCTTTTTCTGTTACACCTTGAGGCATTCGGAAACCTCCTCCCTCTGAGAATTCCTGTCTCTGGAGGCCACTATTCAGGAAACATCTCCAGGTGGCTGACAATGGGAGCAGGTTAAGAGCTGTATTGACTCCTGCAGCTCTGGGTTCCCAGGGGAGTGAACAGCTGTGCAAACTTCCAGGGGCATGCGTATGAACCTTCATACCAGTGACTGGCAGCTCTTTCCTGAGCTAGAGTGAGCAGGCCTTTGCTTAGAAGTGTAAAGAAGACCAGTTTTGCTTTCTAATCCTAAATTTCTCCTGTCCCTCAGTAGGAATGTTCTTAACCTACGGACCCTACCCTCCTCGATTTGGCTTCTCTGTATTTCTGATAACAAGCTCCCTCAGGTTAGGGCTCTGTACGTACCTGTATAAAGGTGCAAGGACATGGATATTTCAAGTCATCAGGTATTTATTAAGCTCCTGATGTTTGCAAAACATAGTGCTAGGTGCTGAGAGGTGGAAGGTGAGGAGAAAAGGGAAAGTTAAACTGGTCCTGCCTTTAGAGAATGTAAGCCTTTGGAGCTTACTTACATTCTACTGGGCTGTTTTAACAAATCTAGGCCCTGTTTTCTGTCCAGCATCAGCTCGTGATTGATTTAGGGGCTTCCACCGAGGCAAGTGAAAGTGGATGTCTAGTCTGGGGATCAAGAGCCAAGCCCAATGAAAAGATGATGATAATTGATCACAGTGAAGAGGTTGCTACTGGCTTTAGTCTTTTCGTACTGAATATCCCAGTCTTGGTTTTGAGCTTCCTGATTTGTTAATGGATCACTAAACCCTAATCTAGATAAAGAAAGCTAGGAAGTACAGTGGCTAGAATTTTGGATTTACAGTCAGGAAGACTCATGTTTAAATCTGGTCTCAAACTATTACTGACCCTGGACAAGTCATATAATACCCCTCCTCAGTTTCCTCATCTGTAAAATTTTACACCTACTTGTCAGGGTTGTAAGGATCTAATAAGATATTGTTTGTAAATGCTAGATATTATTACTGTTAACCTGACTGGTGCTGGGCAACTGCCCAAGGCTGTTTTCTCATAATTTGGAAAAATATTCCTTCTTCCTTCTCTTTTTCTGTTTTTCTTTCTTTTGGTTCATGCATAGTGTTTTCTTTCTCCACTTTCCTTCCTTCCTTTCCTTCTTTTTCTATTTCCTCCATATATTTCTCTCCTTTCTCTAGCTTGGTTTTCTCTCTCCCTCTGTTTTTCTTCTTCCTTCCTTCTTTTCTTTTTTGTTTTTCTCTGCCTCCTTTTTAAGAGCATAGGGATGCACTTTCTTAGCTGCCTGTTTGAGAAGCAGAGAATCTCTTCCCAGTGAAACAAGATTCTGGACCTATGCCAGTCCTAGGGCCAGCTCGGGGTCGATCGACCTCCAGCTCTGTGAGTCACTTGCTGGGAAATGTGAATGAAACCCAGCCCAGCCATGCCTGCCTGAGAGGTTACACTGGAAGGCCTGCTGGCTTGCTGGGCAGACTGAGTAGGCCCTTATTAGCTCTGGGACTGGTCCCCAAATGGTCACCCAAGCTTGGAAGAAATAACCATAGCAACGAGACTGGCATTTCAGCACATGCACCGTAGGCCTTGAAGCCAGAGCAAGAACACAAAATGTCCGCTGGAAACGGCCCCAGCCCAGTAAGAAAGCTGTTTCTGCCAGCGTTTGGTGAAATGGGAGGGTGAGCTGTGATAGTGGCACTGGTGTGCAGGGGCGCAGCAGCCCCCCCATCCGCGATGCTCCCTCGGCTACAAAAACAGGCGAGTGGTTGAAGAACAAATGCCGGGAAGTGTTTTTCAGGAGTGTGTGGGTTTGGCAAAAGGAAATTTGTTTCTTTTTCTAGAATGTAGAACACAGAATGTCAGGACGGGGAGGGACCTTAAAGACCATCTAGAGCCATTTCAGCTCCCCCTCATTTTACATTTGGAGAAACTGAAGGGGGCGGGGGGCTGGAAAAGAGACTTGCCTAAAGTAAACAGGGACAGAACTTAGGATTCATATCCAGGTGTCCTGTATTCTTCACTTTTCAGAGGCAGCATGTATCAGGTTAGGTCTGGGGTTTGAAGCTCCGGAAGGTGTATTAATGGTGACTTTCAGACAATCAATATTTATTGAGTATTTCTTACGTGCCAGGCAATGTGCTAAATGTTGGGGATACAAAAAGGGGCAAAAAATATTCTCTGCCCTCAAGCAGCTCACAATCTAATGAGGAAGACAATACACAAGCAAATACATACAAAGTTATAGATAAGAAAAATAGGAAGCAATTTAAAAAGAAAGGGCACTGGAATTAAGAGGGTTGGGGAAGGCTTCCAATAGAAGGTAGAATTTTAGTTGGGACTTAAAAGGAAGCTGGGGAGGTCCATGGTCAGTGGAGGAGGAAGAGCATTCTGGATCTGGGGGATAGCCAGAGAGAATGCCCAGTCTAGAGAGGGACTTCTGTTTGTGGAACAGCCAGAAAGCCAGTGTCATTGAATGAAAGAGTTTCTGACAAGGAGTATGGTGTAAGATGAATGGAAAAGTAGGAGGAAGCTAAGTTTTGAAGTGCTATGAATATGAAACATCATTTTGTATTTGCTCTCAGAAGCAATTAGGAAGCCACTGTAATTTATTGAGTAGGGGTTAACATGATCAGATCTTCATTTTTAGGAAAATCACTTTAGTGGCTAAATGAAGGGTAGATTGGAGTAGGGAGAGATTTGAGGCAGGCAGACTCACCAGCAGGCTATTGCACAAATCAAGGTGTGAGGTAATGAGGGCTTACACTAGAGTGATGGTTGTCTTGGAAGAGAGAATTGGCTGAGATATTGAGAGATGTTGCAGAGGTGAAATCTGCAGCCTTCACAACAGCTGGGAGGGGAGGGAAATAGTGAGGAATCCAGGATGACTCTTAGGTTACAAGTCTGAGGATGGTGGAGTGTTTAGGGTAAAAAAGAATGAGTTCTGTTTTGGTCAAGTTGAGTTTAAGATATCTACTGGACACCCAGTTTGAGATGTCTAAAAGGAGGTTGGAGGTGCAAGATTAGAAGTCAGAAGAGAAATTGGGGCAAGATAAGTAGATTCTAGAATGGTAATTAAATCCATGGGAGCTGATGAGATCACCAAAGAAGGTGGTATAAGGGGAAAAGAGAAGTAAGTTCAGGAGAGAACTCAGTGGGACACGCATGGTTAGAGAATGTGATCTAACAAGGGAACAGAGAGGAGGAAAACTTGGAGAGAGTGGTGTCCCAAAAACCTGGAGAATAATCAATAGTGTCCGAAGCTGCAGAGAGGTCAAGGAAAACAAGGATTGAGCAAAGGCCATTGGATTTGACAACTGTAAAATCACTGATTACCTTGGAGAGAGCATTTTCAGAAGGCAGATTGTAACAGGTTTAGAAGAAAGTGAGAGAACAGAAAGTAGAGGCACCAATTATAGTCAGCTTTTTTGAGTTTAGCTATGCAGGGCAGAAAAGATATGGGACAATAGTTAACCTGGGTGGAAGGATCAAGTGAATTTTTTCAGGATAGGAGAGATATGAGCAGGTTTACAGGCAGTGGAAAAATAGAGAGGGAGAGATTGCAGATACGTGAAAGAATGAAAATGTCAGAAGGGGAAATCTGTTGGAGGAGACAGGAGAGAATGGGATCACTTGAAATGCCTGATGCTCTAAATCTTTTGCTTTTATACTTCCCTGTCTACCCAGCCTTCATTTGGCTTCTCCACTGAAGGGTCCATCCATGAACCTCTCTCTGCCCTGTGAGGGCCAGGATGGGTGGCTGACCTGTGCCTTGGAAGATGGTAGAGCTTGATGCATTGGATCCTGCGTTGTTAGAATAGGGGTGGTGGGGCTTTAGAAATCAACTAGTTCACCCTAGAGAAAATAGAGGCCTACAGAGGTAAGGAAACCCAAGACCAGCATGCTTCTTTCTATACAATGCTCTTTCAATTGTGCTATGCTTTCTCTAGTGTCTCTTCCCATATCCTTTTTCCTAGGTATTTTCTTCAGCACACACCAGTATTCAAATCTGCAATCAGAAAGTCTCTTTCCTGACCTAATAAGGCCCTACCTTTGTGTCCCCACCCCTTGTTAAAGCTATCCTGAAAGAGAACTTGGAGGGCATCGATCAACAAGCATTTATTAAGCACCAACTATGTACCATGAACAAGTATCTAGCCTTTCAGCTACTGGATACTCTAGGCTTCCTCCCTCTTCCTTTTCCAGATACCTCTTGCTTTATTGTCTTTGATTCTTTAATATTTCATTAATGTTTTTTTTTTAATACCTATGTCACTTCCCCGTGATTCCCCTGCCAAAAAACAAAGAAACAAAAACAACTTACCTTGTAACAAAGAAACATAGTTAAGCAAAGGGGGTTTTTAGCCATATCTAGAAATGTGTACCTCATTCCACATGTATGGTCCCACCTCTCCCCAAGAGCAAGGGCCATAATATGATTTGGAGACATACTCCATATTTGCCTTTGCGCTGACGACATGTAACAGAGTACCCCAAAGTGAAAGCCCAGCTAGGGAAGAGGTCAGTTGGATCCAATAGTGCCCAGTCTTAGGAGGCAGGAGCCCTGAGTTCTAGTTCTCCTAATGACCCAGTATGTGAACTTTGGCACTTCTCTGTTCTTAACCTTACTTTTCTCATCTGTAAAATGGTGTAAGATTAGATAATAACTAATCTTCTCTTCCAACTCTTAATCTTTCAGGATCCTTTAACTTTTATACATGAAAAATCTAAACTTTCTAAGAGTCAAAGAAAATACGGACATTCTTAACTGTTGGGAGGACTTCTGGGAGGCTTTCTCCCCAGGCATCTCTCCTAGCTGGGGCCGAGGTATCCCATGGTCACTAGCAAAGAGGAAAAATTTCATTGTCTCAATTCTTACCCTTTTCAGTTCTTCCCCAGGTTATCCATCATCTATGCGCTATCTATATTCTCCTCCCTTTTCCATATTGACACATAGATGAATCAGATTTGCCTTCACACTGTCTTCTCCTCTTGTCCTTAACCCCCATAGCCCATTGACATTCTTGCCCCACCAAGCACTAGCCTTGGCCATCGGTCCTCTCCACATACTGCAGAACGAAGCTGGAGAAAATCGTAAAAGTTGGCCACTATATGTTTATGTTAGGTCATTTCAACCACATACTCACCACAGCAAGACAGCCACACCTCAGTAATCAGCTCCCTCTCCTACTCACCGCAGCCTCTTTTCATCCCTCCTGAGACCTTCCAGGGCTCCCCCTTCCTTTTAGCCTCCAAGCAGAGAACCTTGTTTCATGTTTCACTGGAGTTGAGACCATTGTTCTTGAAGAGCTCCCTCTTCTTTCTTCCTCCTCATGTCACATCGCTCAGGTGCCTTCCCCCACTGTCTCTTCCGTTCATCTCACATGATCCATTGGGGAAGGGCTGAACAAGTTGTCGCATATGAAGGTAATGGAATACTATTGTTGTATAAGAAATAATGAAGAGAGGGATTTCAGAAAAGCCTGGACAGACTTATATGAACTGATGTGGAGTGAAGTGAGCAGAACCAGGAGAACATTGTACACGGTGACAGCCACACTGTGCAGTCATCGAATCAGAGTCAGGAAGATTGGGTTTTAAAATCACTAATGACCGCAACACAACGGTGTGAGGCAGAGGATAGAAAGCTGAGTCCCCGAAGAAAGGTGGTGTATTTTCACTTTTTTTGTTTTCTGGTTTTTTCTTTCTCGTGGTTTTTTTCCCATTTTGTTCTGATTCTTTTTTTTTCACAACATGCCTGATGTGGAGATATGTTTAACATGATTGTACATATAATTAGATTGCTATCTATCTTGGGGAGAGAGGGGAAAAAAACAAGACAATGTGGTGGGAGCTTCATCTCCTCATTCCTGGAAATCCTCCCTCTCACAATGCAGCCCAAGATCAAACCTACTTTTTTGGCTCCCATATCAAATTATTGGCTCACTGATGACACCACATTTCTCTAGCTTTTCCTGATGATCTCATTATGGCCCAGACCAAGTCTCTCTGCACTCACCTATAGGTTCTCACCTGTCTTTTCTCTTCTTTTCTAGGGTCCTCCCTCTGCTGGAGCATGCCCCTGGCCAGATCTCCCCGAGCAGCCTGTCTGGCTCTGAGCTTAGTGAGGTCACCAGACCCTATTCCCGCTATGACCTGGATGAGATTGATGCATACTGGCTGGAGCTTGTCAACCTGGAGCTGAAGGAGATGGGTATGTGGTGCTGCCTGCCTTGGGGCATGGGAGGTGGAGTTATGCCAAGCTGGGAGCATGGGGACTGAGGGATGACAGAATTAGGACTCCAACGTAACACTTACTTAGCCCTCCAAGCAAGGAGACTTACTTCTGGTAGCAGCTTCTTTCAGTCAAACTATTCCTTGGTTGCTTGAATTCTGACACTTAGCCCTAAGACCTTTTTGTAAGTTGCTGCTTCAGGTTCATGGGTCATGGTTCTGAGGTCTCTGGTAGAGAAAGGAGAAATGATATGATGCAGTAATTGAATAAGAGAGAGCAGACAAAAGATAGCCATCCAGTGTACCCCAGGTTTTTCATTAGTTAGGCTACATATGGAGATGAGGAGAATGATAGTGGCTATTATGATAGTCATGGCCACTACTAATATAATGACAAAACACCATGGTCTGCCTCTAGAGAGTAGGAAAGGCATGTGGTCATTGGCTGTATCACAGTGTCTGGGTATCCGTGTCTCTGTTAATTACCAAGCCTTTAAGTAAGTGCCTTCTGTGTGCATTGCCTCATGTTTGATGGTGGAATGAAAGGGAAATGAAGACAGGTGGATTTCTGTGATACAAGAGAATTATACATTGCCTGTTTTTGAGACACAGTTCAGCTGGAAAGGCAGAAGCAGCATGTAGGAAAACTTCAGAGTACACTCTTCAGCTATAGGCTTGGAGTCACAAGATCTGACCTCATCTGACCCTGCCACTGTGTGTCTTAGCCAAGTTACTCGTTAGGTCCCAGTATTCTAATCTGTAAAATGAGGGAGTTGGACTCAGTGATGTCTGAGGTCCCTTGTAGCTCTAACCTTCTGTGATCCCATAGGGAGACTGTTCCTATAGGGCCTTAGAGCGGAGATCAGAAGGAGTGAGAATGGAAAGGAAGGACTTCTTAGAGGAGGGAAGCCTTGTACTGGGCTTTGAAGGGGTAGTCAGAAATGTAGACAGACAGAAGAGAGGGTTGGGGCCTGGGCCTGGGGAGGGGGCCTTTCAGTTAAGCAGGAACACCAGAAGCAAACGCAAATGTGAGCCTGGCATATTTGGAGAGCAAAGAGCCAGGCTACAACAGACACCACCCCAGCATTTGTTGGGTATTTTTGTCCAACATTTCTTCCTGCTGATGTTTTCTTTTTCATGTCACTGTCATTGTAAAATACATTATCCCCCTTCCTCACTGGAGAGAAGTGAGTATTATCCCTTGTAGCAAAGAACTAAAATGAGAAGAGGAAAACAAATCAGTTCAGAAAAATTAATATCAACTAAGTCAGCTGTGTGTGCGTCTGGTGTGGTTATGTGTGTGTGTGAACACCTCAGTCTGATCATCCAAGCTGTGTTCCATATCCATAAATCTCTACCTCTCCAAAGACGAAAGGCAGGCATTTTCCCGTCTCTGTATAGAGCTTTCACTCTGGGTGGGGGTTTTTGTCCTTTCTGTATATACTGTAGTTACTGTTTCTGTTTCCTCCGGTTCTACTGGCTTCACTCCCCATCAGTTCTTTAGTAGTTTTCTTGTGTTTCTGTTTACTTTTCATCTTTTCATGTCACAGTGATTCCATTTCATCATGTCCCTCCAGTTGTTTAGCGGTTCCCTGGTGGATGGGCACCTAATTTGTTGGCAATTCTTTTTCACTACAAAAAAGTACCAGCTGATTTTTTTTTTAAATGGAGTCAGGTTTATGCTTAAAGGTCAGGGACACAGGAAAAGAAAAGAAGGAAGTGTAGTAGGAAAGAGGCTGGTACATAGCAACCTGAGGTTTTAGTCTGGCTCTACTGCTGCTGGGCTGCATGACCTTGGACAAGATTCGTTTTCCTTTCTGAACCCCAGATTCCCATCTGTAAGAGTGAAGTATTTGGGGTAGATCATCTTTAAAGACCATTTGAGCTCTGGGGAAATAAATTCCCTTTTCCTTCAAGGGCATAATTTCAAAGAAAACTATCTCCTTTCTTACTATTTATCCTAATATCTCATTACTTTTTCCCTTCTCAGTGTTACTCCTTCTTCGCTGTTCTGCTTTCTACAGTGGGCTAGATACTTTCCCCACTCTTCCCTTGTACCTTCAGCTCTGGTGACTCATGTCTGACTTTTGGTTTCTTATCTCCATTATCATCTTCCCTAAGCAAGAAACCTAAAGGATTCTCACTGACCCCTTAACCAAATCTGCCCCAGAGTTTATAAATTCAACCACGAATATTTATTAATCACTTAATTTATGGGGTCAGTTTAAGTGGGGAACTCTACAAAGTTCAGAAGAGAATTCCCTGCCTTTGTGGAGCTTATGGTCTAGAGTGGAATAAAACACATACATAGATAATTTTAACATATATCATCATTAGCATTGGTTCACATTTATATAGCATGTTACAGTGGCAACGAACTACGTAAAATACATTATTTTATTCAATCCTCAAAAGAGTCATTGAGAGAGGTCTTAATATCATTCTTATTCACATTTGATCCTGACAAGCTAAGTTATTTGTCCAGGATCACAAAGCTAGTAAGAGCTTAAGGCACAATTTGAGTCAAGGTCTTCATTTTCCAAGCAGCACACTGAACTTTTAAAATCACTTTTATATTGAGGTGTAGTAGAAAGAACTTTGCTGGGAGGCAAGGGACTCTTGCTCCTGACTGTGACCTGGTGCAAGCTGACTTCCCTATCTGCGTCAGTGTTTCCCCATTGGTAAAATGAGGGGATCATCTGTCGGTCAGTAGATATTTATTAATTACCATTTATTAATTGCCAGGCACTATGTGTGCTAATAAGCACTGGGATACAATAAGAAGCGAAAGACTGTTCCTGCCAAGGTTACTCTAACAAGATCCTAGTCTAATGTTTTCTGCCTGTTCCATAGGATCTTCCCTTGAATGTTCTCCCCTTCATCATTCACTTGGTCTCAGTTTATCCAGATATTACCCATCCTTCAAGGCCTCATTCAGGTATCTATTCTCCATGAAGCCCTACTATGTTTTCCCAAAGTTGGAACTGAACTCTCCCTCCAAATTCTATTACACTACCTTCTAACACACTACCATTTACACCACCCTTGTGGGACTTAATCCTTTAGTTTATATTTTAGTTATGGGTGCCCTTGCCCTCTATCCTAGAATGATATGAAGTGGGAGCTCCTTTAGACCCAGGATGGTTTCTTTTTTCTTTTCTTTTTTTTTTGGTGGGGGGACAGGAGATGGGGAGGCAATCAAGATTAAATGATTTGCCCAGGGTCATGCAGCTAGTTAGTGTCTGAGATCAGATTTGAACTTAGGTCCTTCTGACTCCAGGGCCAGTGCTCTGTCCTCTAGCTGCCTGTCCAGAGATGGTTTCTTATTCATCTTTGTAGCTCCCACGGTGACCCACACACCGCCCTAGGAATTCATAAGTGTTTAGTAATTCTGTTTTGAATAAATGAGTATTTGAGTGTTTGAATATTGTGTATGTGACATGTAACTGTCAGTGTTCATTTCTTTATTCAACATTCATTCAGCTGCCCATCTGTATAATGTCTTCCCAAGACAGCACGATAAAGTGAGAAGGGCTTAGGACTTTGGAATGTGGAGATTTGGATTGGAATCTCCTTCCAACCACTGAAGCATTGTATAACCATGAGCTAGTCCCTTTCCCTCTTTGGGTCAGTTTCTCTGTATTATAAAATAAGGACTTGGAATTGGATGGCCTCTAAGGTCCTTTCTGACCATGCTGGTCTGTGATTCTGGGTCACATGTGCGCACAGACACATTCCCCGAGTTAGGGGATCTGCTTGCAGGAAGGTAATTTCCAACATGCCTTCTACTGATCTTTAGTATATACTGGAATCTGAGAAAGTTTGTCAGAATACACTGGAACTCCTGCCTCGCTAGCCTCAGACAGCCTCTGCTTGCTGCTGCCTAAGATGGCATTAGCCTTTTTTGGCTGCTATATTGCCCTGATGACTCATTCAGCTCACAATCCATCAAAACCCGTAGTTTTTTTTTCATGCAAACTGTTGTCTAACTAGTTCTAGCGATCTCATGATTTTCCATCTTATTAGATTCTGCCTCCTGTTCAAACAGAGGACAGAGATCTTTTTGTATTGATTCTTCTTGTTCATTACGTTAGCTATCCATTTAAACTTTATTCCATCTAATTTTTTTCCCTAAAAGAGTTTTAATTGATCCTTTTTTTCTATATCAGATGTTTCCTGATTCTCTTTCCTTTTTACTCCATGCCTAAAATCCTTTCACAAAGAACATTTAAGTAAAACCAAATGGCCCAGTGACCTTAATGACATTTAGCACCTGTAGTCCCGCCCTGTGAAGAGAAGGCGGCATCATCCTCTCTCCTCAAGGACTGACATTGATTGTTGCCTTTAGTATGAGTTCAGTGGGCTGGTTTTTATTTACACATTGAGGTCATTATATGTTGTTTCCCTGATTCTGCTTTTACCTCTCTCTACATCAGATGATAAAAGTTTTCCTCTTTTTTCTGAATTCTTCATTCATCCTTTCCTACAGAGAAGTTATATTCCATTACATTATATACCGCAGCTTTTCAGCCATTCCCCTCCTCTATACATACCCACTTTTCTTCTGTTATTGATTGTTTTATGAGGTTTTTTCCTACCATAAAAAGTACTGCTATTAAAATTTTGGCACATACGGGGTTTTCTTTCTTTGGTCTTCTTGGCAAGTTTAGTAGTGAGATCACTGGGTCAAAGGGTACAAAGAATTAATGACTTTTCTTGCATAATTCCATATTATCAATCTCCCATCCATTGCATCCAGTGAGCTCATAGGCGTTTATTTATGTCCCAGGTCCTAGGAGGGGGATTGGGAGTGAGCCTGAGGCAGAAGCGGAGGTCCAGAAGAACTGGCTGGAGTCCCCCACCTTCTGGAGGTGAAGGACAGGTGGAACAGGGAGGGGCCCAAAGACTTCAAAGGACATCTCTGAACTGTGCATTTCATTTAGTCTTAATAAAATGGGGAATGAAGGAGGATAATGACATTTAAAAACAGATGATTCCAAGCCTATTTTCCAGGCTATAATCACTATGTAATAGTTATTTCATATAATAAGCAGTCCTCCTGAAATAACATCTTAATTGTTCTCTGGAATTCCTTAAAGAACGTAAATATTATCTCCTGAGATGTGCAGGAGAAGGGAGCTGAGGGAGGGGAGGGGCAGTGTTCTGAGTATCTTAGGCAGGAACCTCTGGAGAGCAAATTAACAGGTTTCATGATTGATTCTGGAAAAACCGCCTATAGCACAACGAGAGGAAAATTGGCAGATGGCCACAGCACACAAGCAAGGTCCTAGAGGAAGTCATGGGATCATAGAGAGGCCTAGAGCTGGAGGCCATCTGGTCCAATCCCTCCTTTTACAGTTGAGGAGAGAGATTAAATGACTTACTCAAGGTCGTGTAAGTTAGAAACTTCCAAGGCTGGATTTGCACTGAGGTCCTTGACTCTCCGTAGTCAGTTTGTTTTCCACTGTACTACACTGCTCCTCCTACCCTGCTGAGCAGCAACCAGGTTGATGATGGGAACTTTTCCATGAAGAAGAGCTGAGTCTGTGCCAGCACATGGTGAAGTTAAAGACACAGACAGTGAGACACGCCCTGTAACTTAAATCTTTGGGGAAAACTGTTTGTAAAGGTGGGTTCCTCTTGTTTCTACTTTGACTGGTAAGTCAAGTCATGGAGAGGTCAAGCTACCTGAGCAGTCCAAGGAGGAGAAGTTGATAGCTGACCCTTCATGTTGAGCTATGAGCAGCAAAGCCCAGTTCTCAGCTGCCTGGTGGCTCTGCTCACTAAGCATGTGAGCAGGCATTTAGGTGCTACATTGAGAAGAAAGGTTTCTCATCAAGATTTCCTTTTTTTTTTTTTTAATACTATGCCTGTGATTTTATTGGGATGTTGTTATCTGATCATTTCAGTCCTGTCTGATCCTTGGTGATCTCATTTTGGAGTTTCCTTGACAAAGAGACTGGTTTGTCATTTTCTTCTCCAGTTCATTCTATGCATGAGGAAACTGAGGCATACAGGGTGAAATAACTCATCTAAGATCATAAAGCTATTAAGTGTCTGAGACCAGATCTGAATTCAGGAGTTATCTTAGTATGAAAAATTTCACATAAGGAATTCCCCCTACCAGTACAGATTGGCACCTGCTTTGTAACTTACATCCTTACAGAGTTAAGTGACATTGTGCCATATGAATGTAATGGAATATTATTGTATAGTAATCAGTGATTAAATTGAAGAATTCGGGAAAACTTAGGAAGACCCTGTATTAACTGATGCCAAGTAGAACCAGGAGAAGAATTTACATAAAGGCAACAGTCATATAAAGGAAAACAACTTTTAAAGACTTCAGAATTCTGATCAGTGGTAAACCTATCATGAATCCAGAAGATTAATGGAAAATCATGTTTCCCATCTTTTGGGGGAAAGGTGATAGAGTACAGGTACAGATCAACAAGTATTTATTAAGCAACTGCCATGTGCCAAAGAGCCTGTATCCTGTATTATATCACATCACTTAATATCATATCATATGCCATATCATGTTATATTATAATGTGAAGAACTACACATAAAAGGAAGTTGCAGAAAAGGGAGCCAGGGGAAAAGGTACCCAAGTGGGATACACAATTTGTTAAGCCATTAATTCAGTTGATATGGGCATCTACTTCATTTAAAGAACTTTGCTATAAGAAAAAGTGCCCCTGTAAACATTTTGCATTTTTGGGTCCTTTCCTGCTCTCCCTGAGCAATTTGGAGTATTTTCTTCATAGAGTTATTGCTGAGTTGAAGGGTTTCTATAGTTTAGTGACTTTTCAGATAGAATTCCAAATTGTCTTCTAGAGTGATTGGATCATTTCCTAGCTCTACCAACAGTGAGTTATTGTGCCCATCTTCCCACAGCCCCTCCAACAATTGTCAACTTCATCTTTCAAACTCTTTGCATTGGAGCCTCTCTCCAGTACACCAGAAGGTTGTTGCAAAGCCCTGACCCTGAAAAAGAATGTACCAAGGAAACTTGATATTTGGATCTTCACCAACACAGAACTCAGCATGTAGCATCTCATGTCATGGTCTTCTCTCACTTGCCCTTATGTATTTGTATGTTTCCTTCTGGGCCGGCATCTTGGGTAGTGCTTCATACCCATGGCAGAGTATGTTCCCTTGCAAGTCTCTGCTTATTTAGTAGGAGGCTCTACGTTTCTAGAAGATTTCATAGGTGGATCCTGAGTTGGTCACTTAATACAGGATTGGAAGCTGTTGCTAAGAATTTACCCTAGTATATCTCTAGACTAAGAGTTCTTTATTTTTAAAGACCTAGTCACTCAAAGTTGTTCTTAAAACAGTATCACTGTTACAGTATACCATGTTCTCATGGGTTTTCTCACTCCACTCTTCATCATTTTGTGCAAACCTTTCCATGCCTTTCTTTGCATTTAACAATATTGTTCTAAGAGGAGGTCCAAGCCTTCACCAGACTTCACCATGATCCTAAAAAAGTTAAGAACCCCTGCTTCGCACATATGCCAGACCCTGTTTCTGAAGGCTAGAGTCTCACAAGAGAAAACCCTGGGGAAAAACCCTTAACAGAAAGGAGATTGGACAACAGAGTGGAATTTTTGGTACAGGGAAGGGTAAGAATTCATACAACTCTCTTGATAAGTTTCTTTGGTTCAACAATGGCCACAGAATTCTCATTGCTATTGGGATGAAGGACATTTTGGTGACGGACTGCTCCCCAAATCACTCAGTGAAAGCAGAGACTGTACAAAGACACCAGAAGATAAAACAGTCTTTTGAGTGCTTTGATCTTAAGCTTCAGGGTGGCATATCAGGTGATAATTAGTTGTTCTGAATCTTATGAAAGTGCATTTGTGGAAACCATTATGTTTAGGAGAAGAAGGCGGGCTTTATATGACCTCACATGTAGGCATTAAGTGGTCAATGGTGTGACCCAGCGATGAGTGTGAAGAGTCAGGCATTCAGAGACACGGAGGTTCCAGCTTCCCTGTGCTTTTGATTAGATAAGGCCCATCTCTGCACCAAGCCTCTTTATATCCCAGGCTATGAAAGGGCAAATAGAAATCTAGGGCATGCTGGACCTGTGAACATTGGAATGGTGGCAGATAGAGGTGTCCCAACCTAAGATTTTGCTAATTAATGCATAAGGGGTCCCTACTTAAGTAAACCTGTATATCAACATTCAGACCTTGAAAATGGACCAGTTAAGGTGAGGAGCAGGAACTATCCATACAACACACGGGTTCTTTTCATTTTATAAAAAGGCATAAAACATCTTTTTTCAAAGCTCCATAAACTTTTGTGCATATAATGTCTCAGTAAATGTTTGAACTGAGTTGAGCATTTTCAAAGTAAAGTATAAATCATTGGAATATATAGTAATGAAAAGAACATTGTCCTTGAGGTAAAAAGACCTGGATTCATATTCTGGCTCCAACATTTAATAGCTATTGGAACAACTGACTGACATAACCTCTTCTGGCTTCAGTTTCCTCTCCTGAAAAAGGAGGAGGTTATAATATTGACTTCTGAGGTTCTAATATACCAGCTCTAATATACTGTGATTCCATGAAAAGGAATTTCATTTACTAACATGTGACTTGACTTTCCATGAACGCATCCATTGTATAAAATGAGGCATGTCTATAGGAAACTGTAGTGTCCGGGTTGTAGCTTTTGTTGCCCTTTTCTGCTTTCTCTGTGAAGACAAGAAGAAGGGGGCAGGGGTGAGGGGAGGGAGAGGCAGGATATGGGTATGGAATGTTGCTTATACTATCAGATTGGGTGGATGGGTCAGTTGGTTTTACTGAAATTCCCCTCCCCCTCATTTCTCCAAGTGTTGGCTTGCTGATTAGAGAGTGGAGAGAAATATGTAAAATAAAAAAGATATCAATAGAAATGAGATAAAATAAAATAAACCTTCTTAATTAAAAGTTAAGATATTCTGGGAAAATAAAGAATAAGAGACTTAATATGTACTCTGAGGGGACATGTGGCACTGAAAGACATTTCCTCATATATGGGCTATGTGGTAGCCCCCATCAATCCCATAGAAGCAGTAGGAAACTGTACTATTGCTAGGAAACAGTAGTGTCTATTGAACAATACTTTACACTTTATAAATGAACTTCTCATTCCTCTTCTCTTTGGAGCCTCTCTGTACTTCCCTGTGAGGAGGATAGTACAGAGATTATTGTTCCAATTTTTCTTTTGGGGAAATGGAGGCTCTTCAAAGTTAGGTAACTTGCCCAAATTTGATCAGCTTATTAACAAATCTGGAATTTGAAACAGCACCCAAGTGCCCTGGTTTCTATTTGCTCTTGGTAGTTGAATAATTTTCTGTTTCCTTGACTAGTGACAACTCTAGCTCTTAATTCAGAAGGGTGCATTTACAGGGTGAGCTGATATGGACAATGGCCTTTTTAGCTCGGGGGAGAAGCTTTGAGGTTGGTGGGTGGGTAGTGGAGTGACTCATGGAATTGCCCTAACCTGCCAGCCTGGAGAGAGCTATGGAATGAATGCTCACACCTCAGGTTTTCATCTCAGCTGCGTACTGCTCTTTTGCTGAGTGGAAGTACCTGAGCTATGGTTTGTAGACTGGTCTGACTCAGCAGTCAGTATGCCCAAGAGTTAGCAAACCCCTTTGCTTGGGACTGGGGGCATTGTCCGTTCCCCTCTTCCCATCGCCTTTCAAAGATCTTCTCCAGGGATGTCTCTCCCTTCTCTCTAGGGCCAATACTTTCCTCCCTGGCAAACACAGTGGCTTCCCTTTGCCCCAACGTGTAGATACAGCTCAGTGTGCTAGTGGTTTGGCCTTTAGAAACTGTGGTATAACAGTGGCTCCATTGTCTTCTTTCCAGCCTGAAGTGTGACCATGGCTCGGAAAAGGTAACAGTGAGAAGGGCTAAGGGTAAGGGAGAGGCAGAACAGACATGGAATTAAGGTGTCAGAAATTTGGGTGTTAGGTGGAGAGAGGGGAAAAAGGCTTTCTCTTCTTTTTTTTACTCTTACCAGTCAGCCAACTGACTAATCAGCAGCCATTTGCTGGGCTTTAAAGACTTCAGAAAAGTAAAGATGGAAAGGACACATTCCTTTTCCACAGAGACAGGACTCACAGAAACCAGCACAGTACAGTAAAATGTTGGATTTGGAGTAGGAGGTTCAAATCCCACCTTTGCCATTTATTTCTGCCCAGTGCCAGAAGAGGGGGAGGGAAAGGGAAACAGTCAACAACTTTCCCATATTTCTGTATAGGAGATGGCAAGACCCCATGATGGCACCAAGAAGAGGGCTGATAGGTCATCTTTGAAGCTGTCAAGTCATTTAACTGATGACTGAGGAAAGGGACACATCTCTGGGAAAGTCACTTAATCTCTGGCTTTCTGTTCCCCATCTGTAAAATGAAAGAGTTGACCTAGATGACCCCTGGTAAATACCCTTTACTGTTTCTAAACGGATGATCCTGTGATCCCATATCAGAAGTTACGGTAAGTCACAATGCAGCAGGATATGAGAGGCAGAGAGGTGGATGAGGGTCCTTCCGGTGGGGTAAAGCAGGGTGAGCAAAGAAACAGCAGTAATGGAGGTCATGATGGCGATTCTCATCATAACTTAAGGCTTACACAGTTCATTACACGTCATCTCATTTAGTCCTCATAATAACCCTGTGAAGTAGGTGCTACTGTTACCCCAATTTGAATAACAATACTAGCTAGCATTTATGTAATACTTCAGGGTTTGCAAATCACTTTACCTTGTATCTCTTTGGATCTCACCATCACTCTGGGAGGTGAATGCTATCGTTATCCACATTTTACAGATAAAGAAACTGAGGCTGTAAATTGCAGGGTCACAGAGCTAGTAAGAGTCTGAGAGGTTCCTTTACTCTGAATTCAATTCTCTGTCCACTACGGTGCTGCTTTGGAAAGATTCATCTAGCAAGGTGGAGTAGGATAGACAAGAAGGGAGGCAGGGGATATTGTGCCTAGCCTTGTGCTTGGGGGAGACATATACATGGCAGGTACCTAATAAATGCATATTAATTAATTGATCCAGGCCTTTAGAGAGTCTGCTGTGATTGTAAGTGTTCCTAAAGGCTGAGCATCTCAGAGATACCTCTGCTGGGGAAGCATGTAGCTTGGTCTCTTCCCTTTCCTGAGGATTTAATTCAGTAAACATCTATTAAGCACCTGTTGTGTGCCAGGAAGCTAAAAGTGGGGAGGAGAATGTTAATGTGTATGTGGAGTCAAAAGTTAGCAGAGAATGGCCTGGAGAGTTCTGATCCCAGCCCTCTATGAAGGGAAGCCTTGCAAGGAGTTTAAGTACTCTACCCTCCAATAATAGGGGAAAAGGAATTGGGGATGCTGAGTATGAAAAGCTGAGTTAGTTTATATTGTGATGAGATTCCAGGGGGAATGTCCAGATATCCTGGGGGGAGGCATGCTGTGTGGATACTAAATGTGGGCCCACACCATATTTTCCCCTTGCCTTGGTTCACTTTCCACCCCTCCTTGCCACTATCCAATGGAGCCTAGTGGAAGGTCGTGTACCCACAGAATCTCTCTCTGAGGGAAGAGACTCAGGAGTCATCTAGACTGACCCTAACCTGAAAAGGCATCCTTTCTAGAACAGCCCCCAGCATGGCTTGTCCAGCCTTTTGTTCTTCCATTTCCAGAAATAAGGAACTAAACCCCATCCTGAAGCAATCCATTGGGCTTCAGACAGTCTTAATTATTAGGAAGTTTTTCCTTACAGCCAGCCAAAATTTTCCTCTCTCCAACTTCCACTAGTGACTCCTAGCCCCGCCTTCTGGGGCAAAACAAAACAAGTCTAATCCCTCTTCCATGTGACTGTACCTTAGATACTTGAACATAGCATCACATCCCTGGAAGAACTTGTCTAGGCTGAAAAGCCTCCCTTCAGTGCCCCCATAAGATCTGGTCTCCCTTCCTATCACCCTCCTGGATAGGTTATGGCTTTTGTTTTTGAATTTTTATTTATTTAATTTTAAATTTATGAGATATAACAAGCACTTCTATAACATAGAATAAAAAAAGAGATGATTGCACATGAAACTGCAAATCTATTATGTACAACTTGTTATTCCTTTTAAATATATAATAAAATTATCATCTAACTTTCTTTTTTTTCTTCCCTTCTACCCTCACCTCGCTGTCCTACCATCAGACACAAATATGTATGTGTTTGTATGTGTGAGTGTATAAGATACATATATATATATATATATATATATATATATATATATATATATATATATATATATATATATATATATATATATATATATATATATATGTAAAATCATTCCATTCATACTTCTATTTATCAGTTATTTCTCTGGATGCAGATAGCATCTGCCTTTATATGATCTTTGTTGTTTATCTGGGCATTTATAATAGTCAAAGTGAATACAGATTAAAGCATACTATTTTCTCTTTCTTTTTCTTTCTCATGGTTTTTCCCTTTGGTTCTGATTCTTCTTTACAACTTGACTAATGTAGAAATATGTTTAATACGATTGTATATGTGTAGCCTATATCAAAGAACTCAAAATCTTATAAATTTGACAACTCAAAATATAATAGTCAAAATGACTTAGCTGCTCAAAGTTGTTCTTAAAACAGTATTGCTGTTACTGTATACAACGTCTTAAGAGATTTAAAGTCGAAAGGTCATTTAGTTTAACCCCTTGGTTTTACAAATGAGGAAATAAGTTAAATGATTTGCCCAGAGTGACACAGGCAGTAAATGACAGACCCAGGATTCAGACCTATTTCCCATTTCCTCAGTTGGCAATGACCTTCCTGGCAGATTTTGAGGAGAACTAGAGTCTTCTTTCTTGGAACGATCATGGGATCTGACCATCTTTTACCCAAGCAGCAATATTCCACTTGGAAACAAATGAGAGGGAGCTGCTTCCTGGTTTTTTGGGGTTTTTTTTTGGCTTTGCTATGGAGAAGACTCTTTTCCTCTCCCCTTTCCAGTGGACAATTAGAGTAAAGTTACTGTGGTCTCACCTTACCTCAGTAAAGACCAGCTTGCCAGCATAGCCCTTCTCCGCTCCTGCCAGAACTAAAAGAGCCCAGAACTGCTGGATTGACTACTAGCCTGTTTGGAGCCCTAGAGCTGGTTGTACCTCTTTGTTTCTGGAAAAAAGTCAAAACCCAAAATCCTCCTGTCATCCTGTTCCCATTGGGTAGCACTGAAAGATGAAGAAGTTAAGGCATCCTCTCTATATCCCAGCAATGTGTCTTAGAGCCTTTGGGTAACAGTTTCCAGAAGTAGGAAACTAACTCCATCCTGAAGCGCCCCAAGGAGCTTCAGCTTTGTTAGGAAGTTTGTTCCATAAAGCAAGCCAAAATTTGCTTTGACTTGCCCTAGGTCAAATGAACAGTAAGTGTGGAAGGCAGAAATGAAAGCTGGGTCTATTGATTGCCAGTCCATGCCTCTTTCCCACTCATCATCCTGCCTCAACTGAACTTGACGATGAACCTGAGAAGTCATGGTCATCTGAGTTCTACTCTTATGTTAGAGTAAGAAGGGATTTAGAATTATATATATTATAGTAGTATAGATTCAGAGATTTAATATATTAGAAAGTACATTAGAGATCTTCTGAACCAACCCTGTATAAACTCATAGATTTAGTACATTAGGAAGTACATTACAGGTCATCTGAACCAACCCTGTATAAACTCATAGATTTAGTACATTAGGAAGTACATTAAAGGTCATCTGAACCAACCCTCTCATTTTATTGATGCAGAAACTGAGGCCTGGAAAGTTTATGAGATTTGTCTGAGGTCATAGAGAATTAAGTTATGCAGCCAAGATTCAAACCCAGATCCTCTGACTCCAAATCCACTGTTTTTGCCTCTGTACCACAGCTGGGTAGTCCAGCTAAATTTGGGTCTGGAGAGATAGGAAAGCTTTTGTTTTGCCCCATTCCCACATACCTTTCATCTTCAAACTTTCAACTCTGCCTTCTTTTTGAAGGCTCATAATTACTGCTGTAATGAGGATTACAGTAGGTATTACACAGGGAGAGTGGTGAGCCTATAATGTTTAGAAAACTAAAAGCTGAGGGTATAGATTCTGCTAAAACTAATGGTGTTCAGAATGTGTTTGACCTGTGTTCCCACTGTCTCTTGACTGTGGAACCTGAATGCTAAGGCCAGGCAAGAGGCAGCCACCTTGGCTCCCAACCCTGGGGTGTGGATGGCTGATGGGGCCTCTTGGTGTCTGTATCACTGAAAAATTTATAACCTACCTAGCCATGGGTAGTGATAGACATGAGACCAGGGAAGAAGATACAGTTGCAGGTAACAGAAATTTCCACTTGGAACAAAGTGGATACTGCATAGATCCAGGGAGCTTGGTCCAATTTCACATTTATCTCCAGACCACCTCCCCCGCCATCCCCTGGGTCCTCTCCTTTTTGTCCTCTCCCTAGTGTAGAGAATAGATCTCCCTAGCATCTGATAGAGAGTAAAACCCCCCCATCTGGGAGCAGAAACTTGTTACTAAAATGAGCTGATCCAACCACTCGTGTTCTTCCTAGAGCTCTAACCCCAAGGGGTAGGAAGAGAACTGGAGGGGGAAAAGACCAGCCATTGTTCCCTAAGTTACAGAAATTGTCTTCGGCCCAGGACTTGCTTCCATAGGTATATCTGACTTTCATCTGTGACCACCTGGACAAGTAGAGTCAGAAGCCTTATATTTGTATGTTGGTACCTAGCTGGCTCCGACACTTTACCCTGCCTCTGCGTCAGTTTCTTAATCTATCATATGGGCATAGTAATGCATTCCCTTATCATAAGGCTGTTTCAGGGAAATCACTGTAGAAATGAATTACTGATATTAGTATTATCCATCCCATTGCTACTGTGAAGTGATATAATATTGGAGCTAAGGAGGGAGTCCTAGGTTCAGTCAGAAAACTTTGTTTCTGGTCCTCTGTGTGTGGTCTCCTCCCCAGGGGTAACCTTGGGCAAGTCTCTTTCTTTTTCTATACCTGTTTTTCCATTCTCTAAAGTCAAGAGGTTAGAAAAGATAATTCCTGAGGAAGAAGAGAAAACATAACACAGTGGGAAAAGCACTGACTGTGGAGTCAGAGGTCCTGGGTTCAAATCTCACCTGTGAGACCCAGGGGAGGTCATCTTTCCTGGGTCCTCAGTTTCCTCCTCTCTCAAAGGAAGGAGTTTTACCAGATGACCTCTCAGGCCCCTTCTAGATCCCATGTTCCTCTTATATTTTTCCCAACTCTGTTATGAGCCTTAAAGCTACTGGAATTGGCTATTGTCTTCATTAGTTCATTGCCTCTGGCACTGGTGGGGCATGTTATTTGGGAGGAGAACTTTCCCAGAGAAAGAGGTCAGAGCATAGTAAACATGAGTGTCAGAACTTGGGGCAAACAGGAAGTGTGGGGGGAAGGGAGAGAGCATCCTCCCAAGTAGCGCTGGCCTAGGGAAGGTCGGCTGTGCTGCCTGGCTGGGGGAGTCTTCAAGGATCTCACTGGTACAAGCTCCCCATCTTCAGGACCAAAAACTCTTGACTGTGTGAGGCAGGAGTGCTTATAATAAAAGCATTTTATTCTCCTTAAAATGCTATATAAGTTTGAGCTCTTATTTTCCTTTTCTTTGCTGAGAATGGCAAGTTCTGAAAAGACAGAACAGGACACAGAAGGAGGAGGAGAAACTAGCTGCTTCTAGCCCTTCACTTTGGGCCTGCCTATTGGAAAAGGGCAGTGGGTGTTTCCGTGCTTCAAAGGGTTAATGATGAAGGAGGGCTTGCCTGCAAGGGAATAGGGGATGGCTCTGAAGTATATAACCGGGGGTGGGGGGGCACCTCTACAGCAGCAATGAGGCAGGTCCCACCAGGCCTCTGCCTGATCTAGCCCGGTGACTCATACAACTTGAAAGGCTCCTGGGCCATGGAACTGCCTGGGAGAGTTTGGCCCAGACAGGCCCGGGTGAAGAGATGCCAACCCAACTACTGAAGGGATCTCTGGGGTGCAGAAAAATGGTGTGAAGAGACTTGCCCTTCACCAAATAATACAAGTTCCCCCCAAACCACATACACTGTGTACTTTTGTTCTCTTACCTGCCATCCTGAGCCACTGTTTCTGCTAGCTAGGCTTTTTACCCTCGGTAATAACATAAGTCATGGTGCTGTAGTGCTTTTTGGTTTTATACAGATTTTCCCATAAATAGCCCAACCAGCCCTATTGTTTTAAAAAATATACCATCCCCCCAAAACTCTGAGCCTCAGTTTCCCTATTTGTAAAATGAAGATCTTAGCACCTACCTCACAGTATTGTTGTGAGGGTCGAATGAGATAACTGATGTAAAACACTAAAATATAAATGCTGTTATTATTATGGCAGTGGTGAAGGACTCAGGTAACATTTATAAAGAACATTGGAATTAATTAGTAAAGGAGATTGTGGAAATTCCTTTCCCTATGTGTGGCCTTCCTTAAAGGCAAAGAGATGGACCCACTGAATTCTAGAGGTCTGATCTCACCTCTACATGTATGTGTGCTGAGGAACTGTGCCAATGATGGGAAAATTGGAAGCTCCCCAGAGTCTGAAAGGGGAGATAACAAAGCAATTTCTCACTGTATTGGACCTGACCAGAAATGGTCAGTGAGTGAGGGATGAAATTTGTACTCAGTTGGCTCTTTTGGCGTCAAACTTACAGCTCTATCTAATTGACCTGAAAAGGGTCTGTTTTCCATGTCCTGAGAATTAGTGTCCGTCTTTGAGAGACTTGGCCTTTCAGCGTTTAAGCTGTCAGGTTGTATTTATCTGCACTTGTTCAATGGGATGGAATGTTTCTCCCTTCCCAATTTACCCATTTCTAGCTCAGAAGCATAGTATGGCCAGGCCTTAGCAACAGCCATGAATCTTGTGGGGGTCAGGAATTTGCTGGTTTGGTTGAGGTGATGTGTTTTGGAGGGGTTTTTTTTTGTTTGTTTTGTTTTGTTTTTTTAGATCAGATCCTGTGATCTCTTTAATGTAAGAAATTCATAATAAGGAGACTTCTCCCAATACAGATTGGCACCTAATGGTCTTAGAGAGTGGCCAAGGGCACTAAGAGATGAAGTGACTTGCCTAGGATCACAGTAAATATGTGGCAGAGACAGGATTTAAACCCAAATCCTCCTGAATGCTGTGGCTACCTGTTCGCTATGCTGCCATATCTCCTGGTGTTGTTATAGTTAAGATTAATAATAACACACTTCGACAGCATTTTTACATTTACAGAGCACTTTCTCCATAGCAACCTTGTGAAACACTACACTGGTAGTTACACTGTTTTACAGTCATAGAGGCCAGCTGAGGTTGTGACTTTCCCAGAGTTAAATTAGGGAGAATCAGAGCTCGGGCTCTTACCCAGGTCTCCCAATTCAGTATCTATTTTCCTTCATAATATTGGGTTGGATTTCCCTTTTTGGTCAAGTTGGTTCTTAAGCCTGACTTGTAACTCCAGCCAGCAATAGGGGAGAAAATCATAGGACCATAGATTTAGAATTAGACAGGACCTTCAGTCATCATTTTATAGTCCAAAGAACTGAGACTCATAGACATAAGATCACACAGATAGTAAATGGCGCAGCCAGGATTTAAACCAAGGTCCTCAGACTCCGGATCTTGTGATCTTTCCACTGCACCCATGGGAATGTGCCTGGCTCAGTGTGATCCATCCTCCATTCCTTGTTAGTCATCTGATTCTCCAAATCCAATACCTTTTTCCACCATACCTCAAAATCCATGATGCCAGATGGGATCCCTAACTCAGCCCTTCATGACAGCCTGCACATCTCCATTTCTCCATACCTTCTTCAGATAATGACAGCACTAGGGAACACGCTAGGATGGGGGGCCCTTTGACAGTCACATGAGTTCAGAAGGCAAAATCACTCTGAGATGGACCTATGCAGATTCACAACCTAAGTCTACTTAATTGTAAGTTCCATGAGAGCCATGTGAACTTTTTATCTCCTATCACCTAGCACAGGGCTATCTAAAAAAAAAAAAAATGGACAATACCTGTGATTTCATTGGTATAGACAACTCCTTCCACCATTGCAGATGAACCCCTACTTACAACACAGCCAGTATGTATTAGAAGCAGGACCTGAACTCAGGCATTCCTGATTCTAAGGCCAGCTCTCTCTCCTTTACTCCATCCATAACTGCCTCTTGTGCTTTGCACACTTTTTGTGCTTTATGAATATTTGATGAATGAGTCAGTCGGTTTTCACCTGGGCTTTGAAGTCTGAGTTAAGGTATCAGTAAGCAGAGATGAGGGAAAGGCATTCCAAACAAAGGTGCAGCAATAGGGAAGTCCAATATTTGTTTAGATAACAGCAAATGGTCTGTTTGAATCTATCTTGGATTAAATTGGGTATTATATTATCGGTGCCTATGAGTATTCCCTTCAAAAAGATGGTGTATTCCAAGAGGGCAGGGACTGCATCTTATCCAAATTTCTCATCTCAAAACAGTACCTTGGATGTAAGTATTCAGCATAGTCGGTTCTTAGTAAATATTTATCTGAATGCATGAGCCAGCCTTGAGAAGGGCCTGGGGACAGGGATTTCCAGGCATCATTATGCCTTCCTCCTGCCTAATACAATCCAAACAGGTGTTTGTCAGTCTCATTCTTGGGAATTTTTCTGACCTAGTTACAAAACCTTTTCTGAGCATCTACAACTGCCAGTGGATAGCTGCATACTCCAGGCAAAGCTAAGGATTGAATCTCAGAGCTAGAAGGGACCCTACTGGTCATCTAGCCCAGAGGCATCAAACTCCCAAAATGCCAAACCAAATTTAAAATGTAATTGGAAAATGTTTAACAAAATAAATGAAAATACAACACAATGTAGAAAATGTGAACTTGTAGTTTTCTAAGTTAATAGAAATGTAGGAATCTCTTTCTCTTTGAGTTTGATATCACTGATCTAGACCAACTGGCTAGATTTTTAGATAAGGAAATTCAGGGTCAAAGAATTTTAACTGCTTGTCCAAGGTGATGCTAGTAAGTGGTTAGAGGTTTTTACCCAGGTCCTCTGATTCCAAATCAGTGTTTTTTGCATTATCTCATGCTTTTTCCAGGGTCATATAACCAGAATCAGGCCTGGAAATCAGGATTTGCATATATCTTTTCTAGATATCCCTTGCGTATTGAAGTTTGACATCACGTCTCCCAAGGAGGCGCTTTTCATGTTCGCCAGGATCATCGTTTCCCTTAGGACGCCGTCTGGGCCTCGTCAGGGATCCTCCCCGTAGGTCCTCTTTCTCAGAAACTTCTTTCTATTTCCCCAGAAAAGCCAGAGTTGGACGAGATGACCATGGAGAGGGTGCTGGAAGAGCTGGAGACTCTGTGCCACCAGAATATGAACATGGCCATTGAGACTGAGGAAGGACTGGGCATTGAGTATGACGAGGACGTTGTGTGTGATGTGTGCCGCTCACCGGAGGGCGAGGATGGCAACGAGATGGTGTTCTGTGATAAGTGCAATGTGTGTGTTCATCAGGTGAGCCACCACTGGGCCAGACCAGGCCCTGGACAGCACAGCACAAGAATGAGCATCATTCAGTGAGTGCTGTGAGGAGGGGGAGATGGGGACACCAGTGGAAGCATTGAGGAATCCTCAGATGATAAGTCTGGCTGTGTGTGAGAGAAATGTGTGTTGGATTGCACCTGTGTGGAGTAAAGGTGTATGAGTTTTCAAGTCTGTTGGTGAAACATCCTACGAGAGAAAGAGGCTATGGGAAAGAGTGAAAAAAAGATTTGCTTGAGAAAGAGGTTTTATAGTGACTGTGCTCAAGGTTATCCATGTGTGAGAGTGTGTGTTTGGGAATGGAACTGCAGTGATTCACACTCTCACCTAAAAGTGAGCTCTTCTTGGGAGGCCAGTCCTGTCCTCCCCAGGTCTTTGTGACCTAGAAACTGTCCCCTCCTCACCACCCCCCTGTTCCCCAGAACCATCAGCTATAGAGAAAGCATTGGAACGGTGGATGCCATAAAGTGACCTCTCACTTGAAGCACCCTTTTTCCCTTTAAAATAAAAAACTAAAACTTTCTTAAGCATCCAAGTGTCCTTGGTCAGGGCATTGGGGGAGAAGTGGTCCATGGCCCGTTTGAAGAGGAGGTTGGTGGCAGCCAGGTCTCTCACCACAGCAGAAGCCTTATTGGGGCCCCCTGTACTGGGCACTCCTGGGCTGTTTGACACTGAGCGTGAAAGCTGGGCTGGGGCTTGATGAATGACCTTATGCTTTTTTCTCTGGTCCTATGGGGGCACAGGCCTGCTATGGAATCCTCAAAGTTCCCACAGGAAGCTGGCTTTGCCGGACCTGTGCCCTGGGTGTCCAGCCTAGATGTCTGCTCTGCCCCAAAAGGGGGGGAGCCCTGAAGCCAACACGGAGCGGGACCAAGTGGGTACACGTCAGCTGTGCCTTGTGGATTCCTGAGGTGAGTGAGATTACCCTTCACACTGCTTTGTCAAGAGGCCACCTAGGTCAGATCTGAGGGCTGAGGTCAGCCAGACTAGTGATCAGAAAGGAAAGCAGGCCGTGCCTTGTCCTGAACAGAAGAGAAAAGATTTATTTTCTGAAAAAATAGTTCTTTTCGGTTGTGTTTTGAAGGATGATCTTGTCCGGACCAGAGAGAGCAGCCTTCACTGAACCTTCATTCCCGTATTGGGTTCTCTGTGCTGGCTGGGAGGGCAGGGTGCTGGGGGATTAAGAGAAAATAGGCAGCATAGGGTGCCAGGGATCTGAGATGAAGACTCTACAACTAATTGTATGACCTTAAATGAATTTCACTTTTCCATATTTGTGTATTCCTAGTGCCTAACACAATGTGCAAGTGCATAGTATAGCCTTAATGTTGGGTTCGGTTGATTGAATTGAATTACATAGAGTTTTATTTTATTTTATTTTATTTTCCCTTGGCAAGGCAGTCAGGGTTAAGTGACCTGTCCAGGGTCCTACAGCTAGTGTCAGGTGTCTGAGACCAGACTTGAACTCAGGCCCACCTGAATCCAGGGCTGGTACTCTACTCGTTGCAGCACCCTTTTTCCCTTTAAAATAAAAAACTAAAACTTTCTTAAGCATCTCCTGTGGGCAGAGGATGATGGTCAGCCGGTGGGGGCAGAGATACAAAGAAGATACAAGTCTCTTGTCTCAAGAGATATTTAGTTTAGAAAATGGTACAATGGACAGAACACTGGCCCTGGAGTCAGTAGGGACCTGGCCTCAGATGCTTTTAGCTATGTGACCCTGGGCAAGTCACTTAACCCTGTCTGCCTCAGTTTCTTCAGATGTAAAATGAACTGGAGAAGGAAATGGCAAACCACTTCAGTGTCTTTTGCCAAGAAAATCCCAAATGAGGTCTCAGAGAGTCAAACACAGTTGAAATTACAAGAACAGGAGGCAGGGTGGTGCTGTGGAAGGAGTTCAGGATTTGGAGGTCAGATTTGATTTCTGTATGATCTTAGACAAGCTGCCTAACCTCTCTGTGCCTCAGTTCCTCATTGAGGGGTTTAGCCTCTCAATCCTCTTCCAGCTCCAAATTTATGACCTTATGGCAGGATCACAGCCATCGATTTGCCAGTCGCTTTTGTCACCCTTTCAAGGCTCTCTCCCATGACAGGATCTCCTTTAATTCTGAGCTGCTTTTCTTTCTTTTTTTAAAGTAAATATTTTGTTGACCCCTTTTCCCCTCACAGTCACTCATTTCCCAGTAAACATCCTCCTCATAAAATCCTCCCTTCTAATAAAAAGTTGTAGTTAAGCTAAACAAATTAAGACAAGGTTTCCTATCATACGTGCATGCCTCCTTTGGTGCCTGTAAGCCACCACCTCTACCCAGGGAGAGGAGGCATGCTCCACCACGCTGCCTCATTTCTCTTGTCCATTTTTTCTAAGTTAATAAAAAAGAAAGAAGCAAATAAAGTGCATGTTCAAGTAAAAAAAAGATAAGCTGATAAAATATATTGTAAGGTGATGCGCAGAATGACGCTATTTCTTCCCCTCTCTGACCCTTTGGGATAGTCCAGTCTAGCCCCTTTCCTTTACAGATTAGGAAAATGAGGCCTCTTCCATCTTCAACGGTCTCTGCTGTAAAGAATGGATTTTCAGGACAGCTCTGTCACACTCAGGACACGCCCGCCCTTTAAGCTTTGTACATCAGAGACTGAAAATGATTCTGGAAACCTCCAAGGGGAGGGAGAATGGGACGGGGGTTGGGGCCGAGAGGAGAAGGTAGGTTGCAGGCTGTGCCTGCAGCTTTGCTGAGTCATCTGTCCATCCATCCCTCCGGCTATCCCTCTCTCCTCTCCTAACACCTTGGGGCCTGGCCTCTCTCCTCCCCTGCCCAGTCAGTCCCTAGCTGAGTGTCCCCGCCTCATCAGCCCAGCTGCTGATTGGTCAGCTTCTTGGATCTCACTGCCTCTTGGCTCTGGGGCCCTGGGAACCGAGTGAAAGTTGAGTAGGGCAAAGGCCAGAGATAGGAGTGACAGCCCTTAGGGGCAGGGCTGGTCCTTGGCACTGAATCCTCTGCCTCTTCTAAGAGGGATGAAGCTGTGCTCCTGGAGGCTGCTGGTTTTAGATAGGTGTCCCAGCTAAAGGGCTCCTTTTAGAGAGGTAAAGATCCTTCTGTACCCACTCTTCCCCTTCCCCAGCTTAGTGGAAAGTAGGAACAGTATAATGACAGTACTTCTGAGTGTTTAGTCCTACTTATACAGTGGAGAGGTTGGAGTCACAAAGCCTGTGTTCAGATATCAGACCTTTGGCTGTTCACCTGTGTGATCTTAGGCTAGCTGCTCTCTGGCCTCAGTTTCCATTTCCTCCTCAATGTAATGGCCTCTGAGGTCCCTTCCAGCTCCGAATCTATATGACTCTGTAGGTCTCCTAACTCAGTCCAAGGTGGTTAAGGCTCATAGTTTAATTCAGCAAACATTTATGAAATGCCTACTATGTGCAAACCATTGTGCTAGGGGTTGGGGATAGAAAGACATTAACAAACAGTTCCAGTCTCCTTGCATGGTCATTTTGCTGAACCCATGGATGAAGTCAAAGTTGGCCCACTCTGGGCCAAAGTTCTCAGCTCCCAGGTGGAATCTCCATGCTGGACTTCTTGGAGGCATCAATTTTTTACTTGGGGAGGTTATTCTTTTTCTTCTGAGGGTATGAGAGGCAGGCAGCATTGCTGGGCCCTAGGCTCACAGAGATCATAACCTAGCCACCTGTGAAGCCCTGGAAAAACTGGAGGTGATTCTCTGTGGGTATTTGAAGCCTGTCTGTTAGAAACCTGGCAGGGCCAGGGGCAAGGGGGGCCGAGAGGGAGGTGTAGTTGCCTGGAAGACTCCTTCCTTCCCTCCCTAAAGTCTTGAAGAGATCCTGAATTTCCCCTGTGGGGTTCACCTTCCTACAAAGCTGAAAGGGAGCACTCTAACTTCTTGATAAGAGTAGGGTTTCTTCTGCCATCCCTTAAGCTACATTTATTAACACCTCCTTAGATAAAAGGTGACAGGTCCACAAGCGACCCCTGGTGGCAAAACAGGAGGAGAAAGTTGGGGGTTGGGGGTTGAAGAGAAATTAATGCTGAGAAGATGGTTATAATCCTAGGCCTTTCTTACTGCTTCCAGGGGCAACCTGGATAAGGGACCCAGTATCACGGTCTCTAAATTTAGCCTTCTCTATAGGAAACACAATATCCCCACTGGCAACACTCAGCTTTTATTAGTTTTTAGAATGCATTTTTTATTTTTGTTTTTGTATCACCTACATTGGCCATCATGCCTCCTCCCCCAAGAGAGTCATTTCTTATAATAGAGAAGAAAAAAGAAAAGTTCAGCAAAACTAAACAACACATAGAAAAGCCTGATATAAACAGGGTTCCAGTAATCCTCCCATTGCCATAAAATAGCAAGGTAGGTGCCTTCTCCTAACCCTTTAGGGCCAGGCTTGGTCATTGTCATTTCTTAGCCCTCAGTTTTGATTGCTTTGTTGTAGGAGGTTCCCCCATTTACTTTGTTGTAATTATTGTATATATTGTTTTCCTGGTTCTGCTTCCTTCACTTTGCATCAGTTCATATTAGCCTTCCTATCCTTATCTGCATACTTCCTTGTTTTTTAGGACATACTGACATTCACAAATCACAACTTATTTAGTCATTCCTAGTTGATAGGCATCTACTTTGTTTCCACTTTTTAATATTCTAAGGAAGTGCTGCTATAACTATACAGGTGTCATGTATTGTCATTTCTGTGGTATGTGTCTAACAGTAGCATCTCTGGATCAAAAGGTATAGATGTTTTTATTTATACTCTTTGAGTAATTCTAAATTGTTTTCCAGAATAGTTTTGACCACTTTACAGTTCCATTAACAGTGTATTAATGTGCCCATCTTTTTCCCCTGGAACCTCCAACAATGACCATTCCCATCTTTTGTCATCTTGGCCACTTTACTCAGTCTTTGTTATTAAACATTTCCCCTGCCCAGGGGATGCTATAGGTGAAGCATTGTGCATGCAGAGAATTGTTTATAATGTCAGTTTTCCAGGGACAGGATTAGATAAGGGATAAGACCTTGGCTCAGGCTGGCCAAGGCAAGTTCTAGGAGTCTAGCCTTTTTGAATGTTGAGGGTGACTTCAGATCCTCTCCTGTTCAGAATGAATCACTCAAAAGACACAAACTGGACCAATGTGCTGTTGTAACATCTGCCTTTTAGGTCGCCTTGCCTCCAGTCTCTCTACCCTGTCCAGTCCATCCTTTATATAATTCTGAGATAAAGGTCTGCACATGTCCCTCCCCTGTTGTCTATTGCTTCTGTCCAGCCCCCAGCACGTGTTGCCCATGGCAGATCCTTCAGTCCCTTAAACGGTTGCTGAATTGAATGGAAATGGAGAGAAGTAGTGTTCACTGAACAGGAAACTATTACAACCTATTTGACTAAAAGGACATAGACTGTGGCATTCCTGGCAGTTTTCCCCATTTCTTAAGATCTCAGCTCTTCAGTGGTTTGGGGTCTTTCGTAGAACAAGAGAAAGCGTCATCCAAGTCAGATGATGCTTTCCCTGACAACTTTTTGCTTCTAGAAGTAGAAGCTGCTGTTGTTTCATTTAAAAATTCCATATCCTGAGGCAGATCGGCTGACTGGCATGTTTTCTGTGCTTTCCTTCCGAGGACCAGTTCTGTATGCACATGAGACGAGGACGTTCTCCTCAGGAAAATATTCTCTTGGAGTCAGAATTCTCACTGTATTCCCAGTGTATCTTGACTTGAAGGAAAAACATGCCCGTGCTCCTTACTTCCAAGATTCAATTCAGTGGGCATTTATTAAGCATCTGTTGTATACAGGAGCACATTGTTTGGTGCTAGGGGTAACACAAGTCCTTGCCTTCCCATAGCTTGATGCTATTTCATAGTCTGGGAGTCAGCCATGGCAGGGGAACACAAAAGAAAGAGGACATAACTTGACCTCAGGCATCTCCGAGTCAAGTCAGGGATGTACCATTTTTCCACATAAAGACAGATTGATGTAATAGAGGAAAGGTATTAAACTTTGCAGGCTGTGCAAAGACTTCTGGACCTGGAATCTGAAGGCCTAAGTTTGCATTAGCTTCACTCTGCCATTTCCTCGCTTTGTGAAATGTAGGCAAATCTTTTAATTCCTCAGAGCCTAAATTTCCTCTCCTGTGGAATGAGGGAAATCATCTTCTCACTGCCTGCCTTAAAATAATATAGAAAAGGCCTCTGTAAACCTGAATGCACTATGTAAAGGTGAATTCTTACTGTTACAGGAAGATACAAGGCATTTACAGAGAACAAAGTGAAAATTTGACATAGTAAAAATGGAACATGGAGGGCTAGATCATAGAGTGGCAGCATGGTCTTTGTCCAGTGGGATTAACCAGGGGATACTTCTTAGGAGTCAGTTTTGATATAAATAAACAGGGAAGGGTACGTGGGCCTGCCTTACCACGGAACCAAATCCTTCTGTTTGTGTTATGCCTAGGTCAGCATTGGATGCCCAGAGAAGATGGAACCAATTACCAAGATCTCACACATCCCTGCGAGC
Organism: Potorous gilbertii; assembly: GCA_028658325.1. NCBI lineage: Eukaryota > Metazoa > Chordata > Mammalia > Diprotodontia > Potoroidae > Potorous > Potorous gilbertii. The sequence goes on from CM053769.1 coordinate 418,676,310, forward strand.
CGGTGGGCCCTGTCCTGTAGTCTGTGCCGGGAGTGTACGGGGACATGTATTCAGGTATTTGCACAAATAAAGGCTTTTCCTGCCTTGACTGCCTGGAGGGAGAGGGGCAGGATGCTATGGGAAGGGAATGAGGCTGGAAATGGAGCCTCCCTGAGCCATCACTGCACTTGCCTGGGCAACTGAGATCAGTAAGTCAATCTACAAGCATTTATTAAGTGCCTGGAGACAGAAAGACAAAAATGAAACAGTACCTACTCTCCTCAAGGAGCTTATATTTCTGCCCTTTGTCATGGCACATAGAGGCTTTTGGACAGCTCCACAAGCAACAGGAGTAGTAACATGCATTTATTAAGTAACTACTGTGTGCAGAGCACAGAATAAGTACTTGGGGAGATGCAGAGTTTAGATAAGAAACAGTTCTTGCTTCTATGCATTTCATACTCAGGTTCAGAGAATGCAATATACATACAAATCCCTTTAATCTGTAATATTACATATTATATATATTGTACAATAATGTGCAGCTTTATATATTGCACGTATTATACAATAATGTGCAATGTTACAGTCAGTGCATTAAGGATGTACAAAGCAAGGGGCTCACTGAGCGCTACCTGTGTGCCCGTTCTGTGCTTTGCTGCTTTGTTGGAAAGACACAAAGAGACTACCTGAACCCTGTAGTCAGGAACTCCTAGTATGGATGGGGAGATAGGGCATCCACACAACCAGTCTATGATCTGACTCCCTGCATGACCTTGAACCAGATAACTTTTTATCCATGGGCTGCGGTTTTCTCATTGTTTGGCCAGGGTCATCCCTAAGATTCCTCCTGGTTCTGCTGTTCTCTGGTGTGGCTTCACCGCTGTGGTGACTTAGAGAGAAGGGAGGTATGCCCCACTGCAGGCTGGGGTGATCAGGAAAGAATTATGGAAGAGATAAGACTGGAACTTGGCTGTGATGGAGGGAGAATACAGAAGGCCAGTAGAGGGAAGGGCAGGGGATATTTCAAGGCTTGGGAAATAATGAGTAAGGAAAAGAGATGAATAAAATTAGTAGACTGAGATGATTATTCCAAACTGGAACTTATTAGGGAAAATTCAGTTCAGTTTAATAGATACTTATTAATCATTGACTGTGCGGATAGTCTTGTACGAGGTAGAGGGTTGAGATAAGATGTTGCCCCTGCCTTCTTAAGAGCTCACAGTTTGATTATGGAGTAAGACAGACGAACATCATACATAATGTTGTATGAATGGAAAATTAGTGAAATGGAAGCAAAGTGATTATTTCCAGGGAAATCAATGAAGATTTCCTGGGGGGGGAGGTTGACATTTAAGTTGGATTTTAAAGGAAAGATCTCAGTAGGCAAATATAGAGAGAGAGGACATTCCAGACTTAGGAAATGGTGTGGGTGGGACCACAGGAAAAGCCCGAGAATGGAGAAAATAGTGCACTGAGCTGGAGTAAAGTACGGGTGGAGCGGAGTGATATGAACATGAAAGGTCTGGAAAGTTAAGGTGGCATAGATTACAGAGAGCCTTGAATACCAGGCAGGGGTGTTTGGTTATTACTCAGCAAGCAAGAGGGATCCCCTGAAGATATCTGGGCAAAGGAATGGCATGACCATCTCTATACTGAAGGAAGGTTAATCTTGCAGTGATCTGAAGGGTGCATCAGAGGCAGGAAGGCCTGTTGGGTACTGGAAGGTGATAATGAGAGCCTTGTATGAGGGTAGTGGCAATGGAAATAATCAGTGTTGTGGACATGCAAGAGGAACCCATAACTGATTTCATATGAGAGGTGAGCAAAGCGTCAAATAATGATATGTTATGATTAATGTTATTGTTAGTAACAAGAAGTTTGCTAATCATAGAGGGAAAGAACAACTCCCAAAACATCTGCTGAAAATAGTCCTTGGCCAAGTTCAAATGAAAGGCAACAGCAGAGTAATTCGTGAGTCCACATTTCCACCATGCTTTAAGTTTGGTAAAGCATTTTGTATCTCTTAGGTCCTCACAACAACCCTGTGAGGTTATCACTTATCACGGTAATATTATTTCTTGGTAGACTATTAGGATTAGGTGACTTGCCCCAGGGTGAGGTAGCCATGAAGTGTGTAAAGCCAGATTTGAACTCAGGTCCTTCTGACTCCAGGGCTGGTACTCCATCCACTGTGCCATCTAGCTGCCCACTAATAATGTTGACAATAGTAACCTTAATAATATTTCAATAGTGTCCCATTTTACAGGTGAGGAGACACATTACTGTCTGAGGCAGGATTCCTACCCAGGCTTTCTGAATCCAAGTCCAATGCTCAGTTCACTCTGCACATGACCTTTCCTTGAGGATAGTAAGCCAACTAAAATAACATCTCCCACCATTTTCCAGAGACACAGGAACCACCAGCAAGTTGAGTTGACACATAGGGATTTGCCCAAACCTGTGGCAGATAGGAATTCCCAGATAACAAGCGCTTCCCCCAGCTGACCTGAGCCAGCTTCCCTTTCCAGAAAAGAGCCATCACTCAGCATGTGATTGCTGAGTGTGTCCTGTGTTCAGAGCCCAGTGTTAGACCTATTGGAGAAGACAAAGGATAGTAAGACTTGGACCCTGCTTTTAGGAGTTCTTTCCACTATGCAGCACTACCTCCCACAGAACAAAAGATAGATACCCTGCCTTGGACTCCGGGACAGGAAAGGGAGGAGGAAAACAGATAGGACTCAGAATCAATTCCTTTACCTCTGTGAGCCTCATGCTTTTCCATCTATAAAATGAAAGGGTTATTACCCTCAGAGGCCATTCATTCATTCATCAAACATCTATGAAATGACAGTAATGTCCCAACCATGATTCTAGGTGCTGATGGTACAAAAGACAAAACTAAACAATTTCTTCTCTCAAAAGAGTTTACATTGTATTGGAGTCAAAGCAATGTGGGCACAGATAAGTAAATGGAAAATATATGCAATTGATTTTGGAGTGAAAGAAGGTGGAAATATCAGGGGGTGGGAATAGGTTTAAGAGACAGTTCGTGAGCTGAGCCTTGAAGCCACCAGCATCCTGTCCTAAGTGGCAGAGATGGGGAGAAAGATCAGTCCAGCTTTGTCTTTCTGTGGTCTCATGCCCACTGAGTGAAACAGCCAATAATTAGGCTTGAACCATGCTGGCAGAGTTATGGTGGCGAGGCGGTAGGTAGGGTGTGCTCATGCCCACACCTGACTTTTCCAGAAGCTCCTCATAACTGGCTCATTGTTAGCAGTTGAACTTGCTTTTGGCTTTTTTAATCTGCCCTTTGAGTAGAAAACTAACAGCTATGCCATCTGGCAGAAGAGGAACTCAGCCTGAATGGAGTTCCCTTTGGGGTCTCCCTAAGATAACATGGTACCATTTTACCTCGGGAGACCGCTTCTCTTAGATTGGGAGGCCAGTCGAAGGACCTCAAGACTGGAGGGTCACTGGGCTTAGTCAAGGAAACAACTTTAGTTTTCAATGAATGCCCTGGGGAGATAGATTTTTTATTATTATTTATTATCTGCACTCTACAGATGAAGAAATTGAACAAACTTGAGCTGTCCTCTCAGGCTTAACATGAGCTATACGAACATCATAGTGCATTGGAAAAGAGCAGGTTTAAACCCTCCTTCCCTTAATCTCTTCAGGCCAAATGATTTCTGAGGTCCCTTCCAGCTATAAATCTATGGTTCTGTGTTAGTTGCACTTGTGCAGAAGGAGGTTAGGAAGATATTATTAATTAAAGAAATAGAAATCTCTTCTCTGTAACTTTGCTTTTATTTTGATGACAGGGCCATCGACAACTGCATATGACTCAACCTCTCTGAATCCCTCAGAACCTTTGCATTTAGGCAGTATCTATGGTGAAGGAAAAAGGATAGAGAAAAAGAGATTTTAATACTGTGTTGATGCAAGAAAGGAAAAAATTGTGGCTGTATGCTTTTTATGAGCCAAACTTGTCTGGTTAGCTTGAGTCTGTTCTTAGGGTCCAGTTTTGTTGTGTCGCATAGAGGCCGTTTAGCTTATCACCACACTATGAAACTTTCCAGTGGTTTAGTTTTAAGCATCCCCAGATGTTCCTCCAGTAGAGACACATTGTCATTCGCTGGTTAGCTTGCACAATGAAATTACCATTTTGGCTACCAGACAAGAAAACTCAATCAGGGAAACTTATGGCTTGCAAAACCACCCAAAAGAATGGTTCTCTCTGCAAAAATGACTCCTTAAAAGCAGCATTGTGGAAGTCCCATGCTTTTTCTTCCTTGGTGATTTACATATCAAATTGTCTCTATTGATAAACCACAAGCCTTTCCCCCCAAGTCTTCCGGATGCTTAAGCTTCAGATTCAAAGTCTGGTCACTGCTGTTACCCCTGTCATCAGGGTTCATTGATAGGGAATCTACCCTGGCAAATGGCAGAGATAAACCACATACCCAGAATGGAAAGGGGAGAGTGCATCAGGGAAGAAATTGAAGAAAGCTGGCTTTTTCCACCAGTCAGTAAGAACAGCTGAAGTTAGCATTTTCTGTAGTGCTTTATGGTTCACAAAGCACCTTCCTTACAACCACCCTGGAAAATAGGGAGTGTGCTTACCCCCATTTTATAGATGAGGAAACTGAAACCCAAACAGAAAACCCAAAGCTCACACAGCTTTGTGGCCATTTGGAAGCTTTATGAGCTGAACTACCTCTTCTACCTGTCCCTCACCCCCATTGCCACATTGTGCTAGGCACCCGGAGGAACATAAGAGATCACCTAGAGAGATGAGACACACTTTAAAACATCAGACAACAGTGCTGTGTATGACAAGTACAATAGGAGCTCAGAGATAGGCACAATCCCTGTGAGCAGAGGTAGTCATGGAAGTCATCTTGGAGAAGGTGGACTTGGAGCTGGGCCTTGAAGAGTAGGATAGAGATAGTGACAGAGAGGGCATCTCAGATAGGAGAATGCCCCCCCAAAAAAAGGCTTAGAGAATTAAAGATGACCACAGTGTAGTTTAATGAGACCGAGGTCAAGTCTCCACAGACATGAGTGGTGCTGTGCAGGTGCAGGGCAATCATTTCTCAAAGAGATCCTAAGTGTGGTTTTGCCTGAAATCTCTAATGAAGGGCACAAAGCCAGGGTGAATGGGACCTACTGGGAAAGAGGGAAGTCACCAACATATTGTATTGTTAAGATGTTGGACAACCCAGAATAAAAAATCTAGCTAACTTTTAAGAGGATATTTATTTGTATCTTCTTTTTTTAAAAAGAACCCAGTGCGGGAGAAAAGATGAGTAAATAAGCATACCTCCTTTTTGTTGAACAGGAGGAAAACTGGCTATGGAGTGTTGCATACACTCAACGTTGCTATATTTTTTGGGTTTGCTCAGTCCTATTACAGAAGAAAGCTCACCGGTTTAGCCTGGAATTACGATGATATAAAAACAAAAATCTTCACTAAAACTCAGAATATTTCAATAAAAAACCTGATGTCACCTGAAAAAATAATTATCCTACTGTAGGACAGGAAGAGTGCAGAAAGTCAGGGTGGTTGGGCCTCCACAGTCTGCCATGGATCTCCTTGGTGAGTGGGGTAGACCAGTTAGCTCTGGCTGCTGTGCCCATGGTAGGAGCCTAAGTAGGAGCCCAAGCCCATTGACCCTGTAAAGGGTTATGTAAAGGTTTGCCTTTGCCCAGTGCAGAGATAAACTATTGAACTCAGTCAATCAGAATGAATTCCCCTAAGGGGAAAAAACCTGCCTTTGATGTAATATCTACAGTCATTTCTGATTCACAGTCAGGCATCTGAAAGATTAAACTTTCCCCTCTGGCTAGATGACAGGTTCCCTCCGTGAGACTTAAGCAGTTATTCTAGGATTTAGAACTAGAACCAATCCTCCTGTATTTATTAAATGTTTTGGTTGCTGTTCAGTCATTTTCAGTCATGTCCAACTCTTTGTGACCATTTTTGGGGATTTTTCTTGGCAGAGACACTGGAGTAATTTACCATTTCCTTCTTCAGCTCATTTTACAGATGAGGAAACTGAGGCAAACAGGGTTTAGTGATTTGCCCAAGATCACATACCTAGTAAGTGCCTGAGGCTGGATTTGGACTTAAGTCTTCCTGATTTCATGGCCAGTGTTCTAGCCATCGTGCTGCCTAGCTGCCATTAAATGTCTATCCCTTGCTAAAACTGGAGAACTTACTTTATGTAAATAGTCTAGTCTAGCTCCTTTGTTTTATAGAGAGGGAAAACAAGCCCCTAAAAGGGGCTTGCCCAAGATAATACATATAGTAAGTAGTAGAATTGATTTCTGAATCCAGAACCTCTGACTCTAAACCTGGTGGTCTTGTGACTTCGCCACAGAAGAGTAGGGTGCAGAGAACCTAACTGGCTCTGTGTAGTTCCTTCCTTTTTCCTGAAAAGTAGCTTTATCTAAATTGCTAAATCTGGGATCTCCAGTAATCAGCTCCTTCAAAATGGCTTGTTAGTGTAGCTTAACTGGCCATTAACAGCTGGAACAGGCAGATTTCTTGTGGGCTGTTGTTTAAACAGTCACCCGCCACCCAGAGCTCTGAGTTCCCTTTTAATGAATTGAGCTGCGGAGGGAAGGGCTGGCCACTTAGGAAGAAATGCTCTCCTCTAGCTGAGAAATGGGTTTCTTTGAGAGCCATGGAGGAAGTGGGCCAGAAATTTTGGCTGCCAGGGTGGACAGAGTGTCAGCAGCAGCCCTCCTGCAAGGGGAGGGAAACTCTGCTACTTTGATAAGTTCCCAGCAGTGCCTCAGCTGTTAGCATGGCTTAACTAAGTGAATTGTGGTCACTTCTGATTTCCAAGAGAACACAATTGATTTCCTTCCTTTAATTGCCTTTTTGGAAGCAAAAACCAATTAGAATCTGTGGACTTCCATGCAGAAAGCCTCATTGGGGCACTAAGGTGGTACTTGGGCTTGCTCAGAGACCTTAGATAAGAGAGTTGTACTCTGAAAGAGGCTGACTTACACACAGCCCCAGACTCCAAAATACTAAAGGTGATCAAGGGTTAGTTCTGTGAATGGATAGTCAACAGGATGACTTAAAAATTAATGAAGTTTCTGTTGAGAAACATCTCTGCTCCTCTCTATTAATTGGGTTGGTCATAATAACCCTTCTAGTTATACCTTACTTTCCTTCCCAGACTCTGTAATAGCTTTCCTCACACATGTTGCTCCATCTCCCATCCCCATTCTTTCTTACCTCTTCTGCAGAGAATCCCTTACTTCTATCAAGTATAAATTAAGTGCCACTTTTTGCCCTACAGGAAAATAGAAGGGAAGAGGATAAGAGGGCAAGGGTGATAGAAGAACAGATTAGAGGAAAGGGTAATCAGAATACATGCTATCCTGGAGGGGGAGATGGGGAGAAAATTTGAAATTTAAAATTCTGTGGAAGTAAATACTGAAAACTGAAAATAAATAAATAGAAAGATTAAAAAAAGAAGAAAAACATATAGCAGCTCATTTAATATCCTGTTCTCAGGTAAATCAAATAATCAAGGCAGGGTTTGCAGTGATCCCAAAACCCTGAGACTTTAACCAAGTAATGGAGATAGCTGTACCAGACAAGAAGATACTGACTCCTCTGTTCCATCCTTTTTTTTAAAGAACTATTTTCTTCAGTGAGCTTTTGAACCTCCTTTTCCATCTGGCTAATTCTGCTTTTTAAAGCATTCTTCTCCTCATTGGCTTTTTGAACCTCTTTTGCCAATTGAGTTAGCCTGTTTTTAAAGGTGTTATTTTCTTCAGCATTTTTTTGGGTCTCCTTTAACAAGGTGTTGACCTGCTTTTCATGATTTTCTTGCAGCTCTCTCATTCCTCTTCCCAATTTTTCCTCCACCTCTCTTACTTGATTTCAAAATCCTTTTTGAGCTCTTCCATGGCCTGAGCCCATTGAATATTTATTTTGGAGGTTTGGAATACTTTTGTCTTGACTTTTATGTCTTTCCCTGATGGTAAGCATTGTTCTTCCTCATCAAAAAGGATGGGAGAAGATATCTGTTGACCAAGAAAGTAACCTTCTATAGTCTTTTTTTTCCCCTTTTTTGGGTATTTTCCCAATCAGTTACTTGACTTTTGGGTCCTTTGTCAAGAGTAGGATATACTCTGGGAATCTGTGGGATCTCGTTTCCTCCAAGGTAGCACAATCAAGCGTGGACACTGGTCTAGGAGTAGAGAGAGATTTTTGTGCCCAGAATCTTAGCAGTTTCCTCTCCACAGCCCAAGATATTGACTTCTCAAAGAAGTGTGACTTCTATAGTCACGAAAGCTGGGTTGAGTTTAAATAAATCTGAACATTTAAAAAAAAAACCCTTGCATTCTTTCCAGATTTGTGCATACCTCAAAAATTTAGACCACTGTTGTTCCAGTTTGGGTGTTGCCTCTGCTTCATTGATCAGATATGTAGGTAGTCTGAGTACTGGGGATGTGACTAGTGCTCTTATTTGATTTCAGCATCATCTCCTTAACTTTTAGCATGGGGGAAACTTTAGCCTTTATTATAAGTGACCAGTATAATTCATAAAGTCAGAAATTGTTAGAATTGGGAGAGTCTTCAGAGATCATCTATTCTGAGCATTCCTGGAAACATGAATCCACTTCTTAATGTCCCCATTGAGCGGCTATCATATCTCAGATTGAGTATATACAGTAAGATTCATGGCCTTCTTTCCCAATTAGATTGTCACCTGCTTGAGATCAGACGATCATTTGTTCCATTTGTATACACACGGCTTAGTCCAGTGCTTAACGCTGTAAATAAATTCTTAATAAATGCTTTTTCATTTGTTCATTTATTTTTTCATTCTGAAACAAGGCTATTACACATATGACCACTTCTATTTGTGAAGTTTCTTCTTATAACAAATTGAATTCTGCTTTCCAGTGACTTCTTCACCCCCTCCCATCCCATTATTTCTCTACCCCTCCTTTTAAGATCAAGAAAAATAAATCTAATCTTTTATTATGTCAAAAAAACAATTAAGTACCACTTTATATTCCAAGCCTTCCTCGATTCCCCCAAGTGGCAATGCCCTCCCTCCCTACAGTGTCTGGTATTTATTTTATATTTGTTCTCTTTGTGTTTATGTACATTATCTTCCCCCCCCCCCAGAATTTAAGTGTCTTGAAAGCAAGGACTGTTTCATTTGCATTCCCACACTGCATTATCAGCACTTTGCTGGGAGTAGCACATAGTAAATATTTGATAAATGCTTGTTATTAGCTTGATAATTGGAGGTTTCCCTGACAAACTTGGGAGTGAACTTGAAAGTGATGCTAGGGGAAGCTTCAGGGCCCAGAGGGGAGAAGAGGCTTTGGCATCACCATCACTGCTGGCCAAACAGGTCTTATCTAAATCATTCAGCATGTCTACACTGATTTCCTGCTGTGTGCCCATCTATGTGCCAGGATTCATGATTGTAAGATGTCTTGCCCTCCGGAAGTTCCTAGTATGCTTGGGAAAGTAGAACTCAACATGGTAATCACAGCACCTTACTCAGATCCAGCTCATTGAAAAGAATAATGGGTTTGGAGTCCAAGGACTTGAGTTCAAATATCAGTTCTGTAACTTACTACCTATATGAGCCTATATAAGGCACCTCACCCCCAGAAGGATTAAGTTTTCTCATCTCTAAAATGAGTGAATGGACAAGTGGTCCTTGAAAGTCCCTTAAAGCTCTAAATCTTATTATTAATACAGTATCTTGCAAATCCCATGGAACTGAGAATATTACGGAGCTGAACATGACCAGATCTTAACTTGTGTTTAAGTTAAATTAAAGTTTAAGTTAAATTCCTAAGTGCTTCTAGATTTCATGTAAGTGAAAGAGCTGTGTGATCTGCCATTAATTGAGGAGGACTTCATGGAGGAGATGAGATGTTTAGCAGCAGGAGTTGAAAAGCAGCTCTTGCCACATACTGGAGCACAACAGTTGGATTCTGTCACGTAAGATCAGTTCTCAGTGTTAGGTCACCAGGTTGGGCCTCTGGGACCTTAGACCAGCCCAGTTGCCCCCTTGCAGAAGTGCATGTGACCACCAGCTGAGCATCTAAATACTTACTGTCTAGGGCAGACCTAGCCTGGCAAAGGGCTTGACCCCTCAGTTCACCTCCCTTCCCCTCGGTGTCTCTGTGTCCGTGTGCACGTGTGTCCTTGAATCTCCAGACCATGTTCTGTGCTTTGGGTGGAATCCAACATGTTCCTTTCTCTCCTGGCAGTGTTCCATGCCATCCTGTATCACTGCATTCCACGTCACATGCGCCTTTGACCACAACCTGGAAATGAGGACTATATTAGCTGATAATGATGAAGTAAAATTCAAGTCTTTCTGCCTAGAGCATAGCAGTGGGGCTCCTAAGCCCCCGGAGGAGGCCCGGGCAATAAGAGGAGAGGCTGGCTCAGTGTCTGAGGCCAGCCAGGCTGCCTTGGACTTGGAAAAGGTGACCTTGAGGAAACAGAAGCTGCAGCAGTTGGAAGAGGCCTTCTATGAGCTGGTGAAGCCTGAAGAGGTAGCGGAGAACTTGGACCTTTCTGAGACTCTTGTGGATTTTGTCTACCAGTACTGGAAGCTTAAGAGGAAATCTAACTGCAACAAGCCCCTCTTGACCCCCAAAACCGATGAGGTGGACAATTTAGCTCAGCAGGAGCAAGACATCCTGTACCGGCGGCTCAAGCTGTTCACGCATCTTCGGCAGGACCTGGAGCGAGTGAGTACATGTGACCACCCCTACCCCTGGCCCCCGTCCAGCCCCAGCCCTTCAAGCCCCGACCCTACTCCTCTCTGGGACTACTGTTTGTCCCAGCCCTGACAGTAAGGGTGGAGGAAAGGTTGCCACCAGTCCAGGGAGAGGACTCCTGACAAAAGGTCCTTGAGCACTTCCTTTCTCAGGGCAAAAGCCGCACTCTGTTCCTGGAAACAGAGCTCTTTGTACTTAGAAGATTATGGTGTTTCAAGGTAATGGGGACTTTAGAGATTTTCTGATCCAACCCTCTCACTTTGAGGATTAGGAAAGGGAGGGGCTCAGAGACGGAAAGTACCAAGTAAATTGTGTAAACAAGTACTTCAGAAGTTGTAGAATCCTCACATGTCAGGGCTGGAAGGCACCTGATACGTCATCTAGTCCAGCCTCCCATCCTCCTGAGTGGGTTGGTGCTTTTTAGCTGTCTGAGAGGTGTGCAGTCCTGTGGTCCTGCACTGGTTTCTGACACAAAAGTAGAGAAAGGATCTGGAAGAGTAGGGTAGCGGATAGACCACTAGACATGGAGGCAGGAAGACCTGAGTTCAGATCCAACCTCAGAATACTGTGTGACCCTGGGCAAGTCACTTAACTTCTGTCTGCCTTAGTTTCCTCCATTATGGGATAGTGGGAAGATATTAATAGGGATAACAGTAGTCCCCACCTCCCAAGGTTGTAATGAGAAGCAAACAAGATCAGATTTATAAAGCAATATATAAAGGCTGGCTAATGTTATTCTTATTCTCCAGACCTGAGGAGTTTATGCCATTCACAAAAGAGGAATTACGTTTGCTAAATCTCATTTAAGTATAAGAGAAAATGAGAATCAGCATCTCCATGGACCCGAGCTTGGACCAGGAGCTTACAATTACATCTGCTCATGTTTGTGTGGAACATTCTACTCTCTAAAGCACTTGGACATCAGCTGATTGGGGATGCAGGGCAGGGGTTGGTGTTTCCCCACATTATAGAGGGGGAAGTGAGAACATAGAGAAATGGAATGGCTCATCCAGTATCGTCTAGTTAATCTGTGGCAGAGTTGAGATGGAAACCTCATTCTGCCTTCCAAGCCAAGGTCCTGGCCAGGAAACAAAATTGGCTCCAGCTTCCCCAGGTTCCTAGCAGTTAGATTCAGCTACAGTGATGTGAGGAGCCCTTATCCCAGCCTCTGATGTTACCACCAGGTACCATGACATCATCCCAGCATGGCTACATGGTGTATCAAGTCAGAGAATGGGCAAGTGGAGAGGGACACGTTGAGTTTCAAAATTGTGGCAGCTTGATTCTAGTGCCAAGAGTCTAGGGCTAACAGATAAGAACCATGAAATCATTCCCATTTATTGAAGCACCTGTTACATGCCCAGATCAGAGCTAGTTACTGTGGAAGGCTCTTCGATAAGTAGATATCAAACATATGGTAATAAACATGGTGCAAACTCAGGCTAAAGGGACAGGGGAACAGTAAGTTTGGCTGTCCCAGAGGGGTGTATATAATGCTTCCTCCATCCCTACAAAAGGCCTCTCCCCGTGCCTTCTGAAACTAGGAAAATGAGAAGGAAAAGCTAAGAGAAGCATGTGGAGAGAGTAGAGGAGAAAAAATAGGGGAGGGAAAGAGAACATGAGAAAGGAGAGGAGGGGAGCAGAAGGGAAGAAGGAGAGGAGAGGGGAGATAGAGAAGAGATAGATGAGAAAGGAGAAACAAGAAGAGAAGAAATGACAAAAATTGGGAGGGGAGAAGAAAGAAGAAAGCTGGGGAGGGCTAATGACATAGGGAAGAGAGAAGGGTAGGAGAAAGAAAGGAAGAGGAAAGGTAGGGAATAGGGGAGGAGAGATGGAAGGAGAGGAAAGGTTAAGAGAGAGAAAGAATGGCAGGAAAACAAAGGTCTGTTGAAAATAGGAAGAATTCCATTATGAGATATTTTGGGTTAGCGGAGGTACTGGTGTGGCCATCCTAACCCAGGACAGGCCCTGACCCTTGTGATGCCCAAAAGAGCTGCCGTGCCAAAGATCTCATCTGCCACATCTCCCTGAGGCCTCTTGGCCTGTCAGGTAGGGAAGGGCTATTAGAGGAAATAAATTCCGAATTGTGAGTTAAGAAAGCAGCATGGCATAGTGGGAAAAGCCCTAGGCTTTGAGAAAGAAATGAGGATTCTGTTCCCAGCTACATCACTAGCTAGCCTTGAGCAAAGTGCCTTCCTCCTGCTAGCATTATTTTCCTCCTGTGAAAGAGAGAGAATGAAGGAGGTCAAGCTGTTCTCCAAAGGCTCTTCTCCTGACATTGTGATGCAGTGAGTGTGGGCTCTCCACAATGCTGCTTTCTAGGAACGGCAGAGCTGAAGATCCATTTCAAACTGTCTAATGTTAGATCTCAGCCAGAGGAAAAATGATTGCCTGTTTAATGTAACCCAGAGTGGCTCTCTGCTCAGGGGATGTGTAGGTACCAGCCCCAAATCACCCATTTCATTCATTGCCTCTGGGAAGTGCTCCAAGAGCCATCTCCCCATCCAAGAGCACAGAATGCCAAAGACACACAGTTACTCCCCAGGCAACCACCCCCCTCCCCCAGGCTTCCTCCAGCTTAAATGGGAGCCTCCTTTCTTGGTTGTATGGGATGAGCCTTGTACTGAGGGTTGAGATTTGAATTTTAGTCCCTGCTCTGCTCTACCAACTCACCATATAATCTTGAGCCAGTCCCTTAACCTTTAAATCAGTAAATATATCGTTTATTTATTAAGCACCTGATATATGCTGAGCACGGAGGATACAAAAAGAAACAAAATTCCTGCCCTTAAGGGGCTCAAAATCTAATTAATGAGATCCTAATCAAACAGTGGGTATAAACTATATATGGGGGGAAATGGGAAATAATTAAAAGAAGGAAAGCCTTTGGATTATGAGGAAAATTCAGGGAGAGCATTCCAGGCATGGGAGACAGCCAGACACAATTCCCAGAGCAGAGACTTGATGTGTCGTGTTTGAGGAATGGTAAGGAGGTGAGGGTCACTTAATTTAAGAGTATGTGTCAGACCCTAGAAAGGTAGGAGGGGGCTAGATTAAGAAGGGTTCTGAATGCCAAAAGAATTTTATATTTGATCCAGAAGGCAATGGGGAGCCGCTGGACTTTATTTAGTGTCAGGGGAGCGGGAGGAAGTGACATGATCAGACTGAAAGGGTAGGTTGGAATGGGGAGAAACTTGAGGCCGGCAGACCCAGCAGCAAGCTATGGCAGGAGTCTAGGTATGGGGGGATGAAGTCTGCACCAGACTGGTGTCCATGTCAGAGGAGAAGTGGGAACTTGTTTGTGAGATGTTGCGAAGGTGAAATCTGCAGACCTGGGCAACACATTGGATACAGGAGGCGAGGAAACAAGGGTGACACTTAGCTTGGGAGCACAAGGGACTGGGAAAGACAGTGTTCCTCTCAACAGTAAGAGGGAAAGATAGGGTGAGGTTTATGGAGGAAAGATGAGTTCAGTTTTGGACATATTGAGTTTAAGATGTCTATTGAACATCCAGTTTGAGATGTCTAAAAGGCAGATAGAGATGTGAGAAAAGGAAATAAAATACTATCTCTAACGCACTTTCAGAAGAAGCTACTATCAACAACAGCAGTATTGCTGTTTTGAACGGTGTAGCCAAGATGCAGACTGGCCCCAGAGGAGGCCAGCGCTTTCCAGGGTTGTTACCACTTTCACCCTCAGGCCCGACCCCCACAGCACCAGTATATTTCTTCTCCCCTTCCTTCTGCTTTCCAGTTGTCATTCTGGGCTTTGCATTGGCTGCAGCCTTGCCCATTGACACTCAGTCACTGGTGTGGTCCGTCATAAAGAAGCCAAGGCAGGTCTGGGAAGAATATTGTGGAATAAGTAGAGAAATAGAATATGACTTCTTCTGGACAAGACCTGGATACTGGGCTTAGTTATGGAGAAGATGAGCATGAAAAGAAGCCTGGTTCCTACTCTTAGGAAACTCACATTCCAGTATTGGGGCCAAGACAGTTGACAGGTAACTGTGATGCAAAGCAGGATGTCATAGGCTGGGGACGGGGATAGATAATAGTTCTGTGAGGGCTCCAGGATTGTTAGATGGGAGAATCAGAGAAGGCTGAGAGGGAACACTTTGGCTTGGCCCTGAAGGATCACTTGGGTTTAAGCAGGACAAAGCAAGAGATGCATTCCAGTAGAAGGAATGTTCTGGCCACGGTGCCAACGTGGGAAGGCAGTTGAGGGGACAGGGAGTTGTTCAGTTTGGCTGCAGTACCAAATATCTGTGGGGAAATGTATGGAATGGGAACTAAGGTTGAGAGTAAATGTGTTTCTTGTAAAGTACATTTTTATAACTGGGTCCCCTCTTAAAGGTGCTAAAGGAACTCCCATTTGAAGAAATCTTGTGGTGAATTTTTGTGGAAAAAATAATCACCTAAGTTAATCTTGGGTAAAATATCATTGTATATTCCTCTTTGTTTAAAGCAAAGAATTTGCATTATACCTATAGCAGGCAAATTTAGGGAGATGAGTGATGGACTTAGGGGGACTTCAGCTAACATTGGACCCTGGTTTCTTCTCAAATGGGAAGGGAGGGCAGGGGAGAGGACTGTGCCAGTGGAGGGCACTCTGGGAGGATCTACCAAACAGTAGAGACAGCCTAGTGACTGAGAAGGCCTGTTGTCTAAGGAACCTCCAGAGAGGTTCATTACCAAGACGGCCACACAACTGCTCTCAAAGACCGTCCATTCAGTGGTGGAAAGATTACTGTGGTGGAAAGATTACTGTATGCTTTGTGACGTAAGTAACCACACAGAGAAAAATCACAGGTCTTCAAGTATTGAAGTAAATATGAGTGATGAATGATCTAGAAAAACCCCATGCTAAACAACCAACTATCCAAGAAGACTTTTTTTTAAGGCAACTGAGGCTAAGGGACTTGCCCAGTATTACACAGCCAGTGAATGTTTGAGGCCAGATTTGAATTCAGATCCTCCTGACTTCAGGGCCATTGCTCTATCCATTGCACCACTTAACTGCCCCCCAAGAAGATTTTTTGAAGGATTTCATCTTCCACAATCACTTACCAAATATTCCTTAGTCTGTAAGCCGCTTCTGTTCTCCCTGAAATGTTCTGCTCATGTGTTAAATTGTACCCAACTGTACATTCAACCCCATGCTCACTTAAGCTATAGGTAGACAACCTGCCCTCAGAGGAACTACTGTCTTAGAGTCCACTTAGCAAATATCTGACTGGATTTTTGGACATCTAGTCATAGCCATATTTTGGGGAAACGATCATAGTCTCATGGCCAAAAGATTCATGCGACCTAGACACTGGGTGAGTCCTGCTGGCCCAGGGCCACTGGTCTGGGTCAGTCTGATAATCACTTCTTCCTGTGCTGCCTTCCCTCCATCCCATCTTAATCCAACACTTCAGAGGAAAGATTTCTCTGTGAGAGCCTACCCAACTCTCAAAGTATAGTTCCTCCTTTGCCTCCCTTTCTCTGACTTTGGGCAGCACTTTTTTTGCTTCCTGTTTCTGCCACAGAACCAAGAAGTCACCTGGAGGAGGAAGAATATTGGTGCCTTCTTTGTCTTTCCTCTTCGACACATACTGGGTAGGCCAGTCTTGGAATCAGGAAGGCCTAGGTTCATATGTACCCCCTGACCCCTATTGGCTATGTGACCCCAGCCACATCTCTTCACTTCTGCACCAGTGGAAGGAGATTCCCCATCAGGAAACCACAGGTCCTGACCATGCCCCCCCCCCCCAAAAAAAAAGCTCATTATGCTAAAAATGTCTATTGTCTTGCCCCACATATTGTCATGAGATACTCCATGACTTTGCTCCTTCCAAAATAATTCTATAAACTTAGAAGTTCATCTGTTACAAATATGAGACTGGAAGGGACAGGTGACAAAAGTATTTAAAGAAGAATTGTATATTTCATACAGGAAGCTTGCTTTGCTCCCACTGTGCAAAAGGAAACTAACTTTTACAAAGGGGTTGATAGCAAGTGACACTTCAAAGCATAACTGTGAAGATTCTAGATATTTAGCTTAATAGCCCTTGGTACATGACCTTGGCATCCCTGTTCAGAATGATGCTGCAAGTCATCTCTCTGTGTTGGAGGTCCCGGGCATCTGTGGGTCCCTGAGATTGAGGCCACTTGTAAAAATACCTTCACATTAATCCACCACCTCAATACGAAAAACTATTCCATTGTCTAAAATGATACTACTACAAGTTTATTCAATACAATACAGTTTACATTTTTTATTGAGTGTCTGTTATGTGCAAAGTACGAAGACCTTCCCCCACAAATTCTGCTGGGGGAAGAGGGGATGATGCATCACTTAAGCAAACATATAAATATGAGATAATTTAAAGAGCACTAGCAATGAGCCTGGTTAGGAAAGGCTTCCCAAAAGAGGTGACAACGAATCAAGCCTTGAGAGAAGCTGAGAGTGTTGTGAGACCGAGGGGAAGGAGTACATTACAGGGTGTGGAATAACCTGTGCAAAAGCATGAGGATAGGAGATGGGATGCCAAGTCTGGGAGCCACTGAGTAGTCCATTTTAGTTTTGTTGTGGAGTGTGAAAGGAGTTAATGGTGAAACATCTAGAAAGTTGTTAGACTGAAGACAATTTGTGAAAGGCTTTAAAGGTCGAGCTGAGGAATTTGTTTTTGTCCTAGAGGCAGTAGGGAGCCAGTGAAGGTGCTTGATCAAAGACTTGTACTTTGGGAAAATTGGCAGCTGTTAGAGGATGAAGTGGAGAAGGGAAAGACTGGAAGCAGGAAATCTACTTGAGAGGCTACTGCAGTAATCTAGGAGAGAGGTGATATGGAAATGAATTGGCATGTCAGCCATACAAGTGGAGAGAAGAGGGACAATGCTAGCATTGTTCTGTGTGTGGAATTATCATGGCTTGATAGCAGATTGGCATGGAGTAGGAGGTTGAGGATAAATCTAAGAATGAAAACCTCTATAACTGGAAGGTTGGTAGTTTATTCAACAGAAATAGAGGAGTTTAGAGGAAGGATAGATTTAGAGAAAGAAGCTAATGGGTACTGTTTTGAACGCATTGAGTTTAAGATGTCTGTAGGACATCTAAGTGGAGAAAGCCATCAGGCAATGGGTGAGTGAGTACCAGCCTGGAGTTCAGAGGGTTTAAGAACTGTATATGTGGATTTGGGAGTTAATCTCCATTACAATGACAATTGAACCTATAGGAGCCAATGAGCACACCCAGACAGATGTTATAGAGAGAAGAGGGTCCATCCAGGCCAGAAGTCTTGGGGCCAAATAGAGTGAGGACAGAGATGCCAATGATGATGAACATTTAAAGGCTTTACGGTTTTTAGAGCCTTCTCCCACTATTGTCCATGGCTTACAAAAATGCAGATTGCCCAGGGAGAGCTCATTGCTTAAGCTTATGTTGACTCAAACATAGATACTAAAGTGGGAAGGGACCTTAACGATTGTCTAATCCAACCCTGCACTTTACAGGTGGGGAAAATGAGATCTAAGGGAAGGAGAGAACCTGCCCAAGGTCACTCGGTGATTTAACAGCAGCGTCATTATTAGAACCCAGGTTTCCTGATCCTCCATTCAAGAAAGCCCACGGGAGAGAATAGAGAGAGTGGGATCGGGCCAGACACAAACTTGAGTGACTTCATCAATAACTGGCACAGGCTAGTCCCGCTGCCACTTGGATCCTCAGCCTCCAGTCTATAACTCAGAAAGAGCGTCATTCATCACATTCTCTGGCTCCTTCCCATTCCCTCTTGATTCTGCTTCTTAATCATTCCCACACTGATGATGTTTATTGGTTATTTACATCACACATCTAGGAAACGCTCATCCACAGAGACATTCATGCTCATTCATTCCTTGATGATGGGAGAACAAACCTGGAATCGCTAGAGCATGTTGTTGTGTTCCAACCCCTAAGGCAGGAGCAGTCCAGTGCTGGGGAAATGGAGAGAAGTGTAATAGGCAGGGCCCCTTTGGCTACTGAGGCAGCAGGCGAAAAAGTGGAGCATGATATGTCACTGTTAAGCCCACAAAGGCTCCTGAGAGATTACAGCCTAAGTACTGTTTGAAGGCTAACTAAAGCGGACTTGCTGAAGTGTCTGTGATTGGCAGGCAGGCAGGCTGGGAGAGGATTAGGCAGGAAAGGGGACTGTGGGTGTGGGGGGAGGGTGCTGGAGAAGGGCATGTTCAGTCAGATGTCAGCATGTTCTGGAAGGGAGGTCTCCTCTTTGAACCCAGCTTGTGTATTCCTTTATCTTTGCCCCCTTCCTCCCATTCATGGCCAGCATTCTGGGCCTGAGCCTCCTTGCAGAAAGGGTTTGCCAGAGGGGCAGGGTTCTGGGGAAACATTAAATCTCCCTGGACTGTCCCATGTGATGGTTGGTTCAGATGGTTCACTCCCCTGAAAAATACTGAAATAGGTCTTGGCCCCAAAGAGCAGCGGCTCTGAAAACAAGGCCTTGCCTTCTCTGCTCGTAGAGTTGTTTATTCATGGCTGACAAAAGAAAAAATATGTCCCTTAAAGCCAGCCCATGACAAATGCTGTGGTGTAACTGAGCAACTGTGTTGTCTTTCCAGGCAAGGACTTTTATCAGGGGGAGGGGGAGGGAGAGAGAGAGAGAGAGAGAGAGAGAGAGTGTGTGTGCATTCCCTGCTCCCACGGAGCTCTGTTTAATCTGTGACTTCCTAGGACCAAGTTGCAGCTGGAGTGTTATTCCAAGAACTCAGCAACAGATGGTTTATGGAGGAGCTAGAAAGATCTAGGAGCAGCTTTGGGACAAGAGCCCGTTGCTAAGAATCTGCACTAAGCAAAACCCCACCAGAGAAAGTTTGCACATTATTGCATCCCTGGAGCTTGGGAATGGTCCAGAGGTCCTGCTTAACTGTGATTTGTACACACAGACGCATAGACACACACATCACATTCACATCCAGTATCCAGGTCTGTTGACTTCTTTTTCCCTGAACTGTCTATCTTCCTGTGTGGAAACTTCTAAGGTAAGGACTATGCCAAGCAGACATCTGCATCTACCAGGACTTGGTCATCCCAGCTCCCAGAAAGCTGACCTTGCTTCATGGCCATGGGATCCTGGGCCTCCAAGCTCTATGGCCCACTCCCCAAACAGGAGTCACCTGCCCCTGCCTAGGACCACCTCTCCACCCATCCAACCTAGAATCAGCTTCCACTTTCACTTGACCACCCTTCTCCCCAATGCTCTGGATGCAAAATCAGCATCAAAAGATCTCCCCTTAGGTATCCTCCTTCCTCCCAGTATTCAGCACCCATTCCCCATACACTCCATATACTCCACTTTGCTCTTACTTACTTGCCCAGGGGCTGACCACCCCCAGTATGCTCTACACTCTTTAAATAATTCCTGGTAATAGCTTTCTTACCTATTATTTGTCAATTTCTTCCTCACCCCCAGGGTTTGGTTTGCTTTTGTTTTATATGGAAAACAAAAATTGTATCAAAGTCATCTTTTGACAAGAGGAATATACTGTAATAATGGTTAGTGATTATTTTTTACACTGTAAGTACAAAAGCTTTAGTAACATGGAAAGACATTAAAAAGAGATTTACAAACTGTAAAAGTGTATGCAGAGGTGGAGACATATAACTATACACAGCAACCCACCCCAGTGGCCTTCGATACCCAGCTGTCTGCCTCCTTTCTTCCTCCCACCATTTTTGGGCTTAATATGTTCATGCTCTATTAGCCTAAGAAGTAAAATCTCACTCCTAGACAAGAAGGAAAGTAAGCCAAAGGTCTTAGCCAAGAGTTTCCCTTCCTCGCCAGTCAGTCAGACATATATTTACTGAGTATTTACTAGGGACTCTGTCCTCAGCTCTGTGATGTACCTTGGTAGAGAAGGGGTAGGCAGGAGATTTTGCGATCCCATAAACAGGCTTTTGTTTTCAGGAATCTCACAGTTTGCTGAGAGAGACAAAGTCCCACAGAGGAAACTGAGTTATATCAGACATTGTATGTTAAGCATCAGACTGAGGGACATAGATAGTGCTAAGTGCCCTTAAAGTTCAGAACAAGGAGAGATCATTGTAAAGAAAAGAGCTGTCAGAGAAAACTTCCTGGAGGAGACGGGAAACCAACTAGATGCTGAAGGGACAATGGTTTGGATAAGCTGATGGGAGAAAGAAAGGTTTCCAGGTAGGAGCACCAGCCAGAGTAAAGATATGGTGTGGCATAATATAATGTGGCAGACCTGCCACAGATGCTTACTAATTGTGTGACCCTCAGAAAATCCAATCCTGCCATACTTAAAAGTTGTATGACTTCAACAACTCAACCTCTCTGGACCTGAGTTTCTTCATCTGTAAAATCAGGGGCTAGACTCAACCTCTAAGGTTCCTTCCAGCTCTAAATTTATGGTCTTATAAACCTGGTAAATGCTAGAGGAAAGTTACAAAACTGGCTTGACTGGAACAGAGGGTGTGTGCTGAAGTGGATGGAGTAGGAGCCAAGGTTGGATGGACAGAAGATTCATCTCAGTTTTTGGTGGTAGACACAAATCAACCAAAGATCTTGGGATTCTGCACTGACATCTCTGACCCTGTCCTGATGGGACAAAGATGACAAGGGTCGAACTCTTAACCTGTAACCATAAGGTGGCTATGGGATTCATTGGATTGGATTGAAAGGAATTGGAGTCTGGGTCATGGTTTCTCCCTCCTGCATCTTGGGCCTGTGGAAGCCAAGATACCTGCTTGATTTCTGCAGTGGTTGACCCACCCAAAATGTAGTGGTCAGAGAAAGTTTGTTGTTCAGGTAGCTGTCTTCCCAGCAGAGAAGGCAGGTTACTTCCTAGGACTGGACTCACTACCGTATACAGTAAAGCTTATGATTTGAACCTCAGAAGAACTCAAACTCCCATCAACCATCCTAATGAAGAAATTCTGGTTGGCCTAGAAGTCCCTCCTGTAACTGAGTGGGAGCTTGAGGGGGAACTGCCTAGGCTAGAGGCCAGACAGAATGACAAAGGTTGTGATTCTTTATTCAGTATTTTCCCTTCTCCATAGCCAGGTGCCAGGGTACACCAGTGGTTAGAGACACAGGCTGAGCAGTGTGGGAATAGACTTCTGGCCAGGCCCCACCACTGAGTTTGCCACATTTCCCTTAAGAGCTATCATGTGGAAGAGGAAAGAAACAAGTTCTGCTTGGCTTCAGCAGACAGCACTGAGACCAGTGATTAAAAGTTGCTGAGCAGCTGGTTTCAGCTCAGTAGAAGGAAGGACTTCGTAACAATCCAAGCTGCCCAGAAGTGGAATGGGCTGCCTTATGAGACGCTAAAGGTGTTTAAGGTGAGGCTGCGTGCTGCTGGAGAGGGAGCTCCTGCACCGGGCGGGAGGATGGACCGTGGGGCTTCTGGAAGGCAGTGGCCCCTATCCAGCTCTGAGAATCTAGGATTTTGTGAATGGAGCCCTGGGTAGGGACTTCTCCCATTCATGCAGACAACTCAGCTCAGCAGTTGTGGTTGGCACTTAAAACATCTCTGGAGGGCCTCCAGTCAAGGGAATTTCTAGTCCCTGTTTGCAAACGTGACTGTGGGAGCAGCAGGACGAGTTCGAAGCCTGTGGGCCCCAAACCTTGGCTCTTCTGAGCAAGGTTCAGAGAGCAAATATCAGCAGCTTATGTTTGACCTCCCCAATCCCCCTTGCCTTTTTTCTGCCGGAGCCTGATCCTGACTTCAATACAAATAGAAACATCTGAATGTTAGAGCACCTTAAGAGCAGAGCTTTACAAATACATTGGGATCTCAGAACCAAGCCCCAGATTTAGGAGCCGGTTAAGGTTTGCAGGTGGGAGGTAGGAGGGAGACGGGTGGGGAACCTGCAGGCTTCAAAGCCACATGTGGCCCTCTGGGTCCTCAGGTATGGCCCTTTGACTGTTCCCCATTCCTGTCATAGGGCATTTGTTTCTTAGTTCAAGTTCAGATCCAAAGTGGAATGGAGAATTATTGATGGAGGCTCTGGAAAGATTTAAAGTCCTTGTGGGGGAGATGAATACACCCTGGGGTACCTGCCAGGTTAAGGAAGGAACAGAGTTCAAGCCCAGTCTGATTCAATCATGTCTGAGGAGAACCCTGGGGTACCTTCCTCAGGTTAAGGAAGGAACAGAGTTCAAGCCCAGTCTGATTCAATCATGTCTGAGGAGAACCCAGACAGGAATCTACTGCAGTGAGTGTGGGTTATGAGAAAAGACACAAGAATACACTGCTAAACTGGGATAGGGAGAGGCTCTTGTGGGGGTCCAGGCAAGGGCAGGAAAGGGCTTCCTACTGTCTGGGAATAAGGCAGAGATGTAGAGGGGATTACCTCCGGAGGAGAACCCATAATAAGGATACTGTGGAAAGGGCTATTGTACACTGGACAGACAGGGAATTGGTGAATGGCGGCTTGGTGTTATCACTGATTCCGGGGCAGGCTAGCTCTCTGAGGTGTCAGAGTTCTTAATGATGGCAGAGGGGTTGGTGTTGCAGGAAAGCCAGTAGCTGAGACACGGTGGGTGTTTCTTCCTCCTGGGTTTCCCATCGTGGATAGAAGGGGAGATCTGGGGTATTCAGGGAACAGTACTTATTCTCAGAACTTGGCAGTTTGGCCCCAAAGCAGAAGCATGTCAGTCATCACCTCAGAAGATACTTCTTACCTAAGGCATATATGCCTTAGCCCCATTGCATAGCTAAGGGAATGATAAGGACAGAAGAGGCTACTGAGGGAGTATCAATGCCCTATCTTTCTCACTTTTTTTTTAATTGAAGAGCACTTTGGTATAGGGAACTTCTGATGAGGAAATCCCCACTACCAAAGCAGATCTGCAGCTGCCTCCACCTTATGGTGTAACCTGGGGTACTGAAAGGTTGAATGATTGGCTCAGGGTCACACAGTCTGAATGTGAGAGGCTAGACTTGAACTCAGGTCTTACTGACTAAATGGGACTCTGTATCCAGTATGCTTCTCTGATACTGGTCTTTATCTCAATTACTATGACAGTAATCACAGTTCACATTTCTGTGTGTCACTGTAAAGTTCTTTCATCACAACCCGTAAGGTAGAGTACGATACATATTTCTCCTTCCTACATCTTCATTTTGCAGATGAAGAGTCCAAGATTCAGAAAGTCACCCATCATTCCACAGCTCAAGCAGATCAGAGTCAGAATCCCAAACATCTAGCTTCTTGGCTGGGAATTAGCTTATTGGTAGGATTATAGGTTTGAAGGTAGAAGAAATCACAGATATCATTTAGTCTTACCTTTTTATTTTCCAGATGGGGAAACTGAGCTCAGAGAGGTTAAATGTCATGCCCAGAGTCACACGGATAAAAAAGTGGCAGACCCGAAATACAGCCCCATCCTGACTTCTGTCATCATGTCCATGTAGATAGCCAGAGACCAGGAGGAAGAGGACTGTGGATTCTCAGAGGCAGTGTTTGCTCCCCTCCGTCTTCTCAGTGACACCCCCCCACCCACCCAGGGAAAAGAGAGGGGGTAGTGTTCATAGTCACTCTGTAAGGTGGGAAATCTTTCTTGTGTCTCCTCAGGTTAGAAATCTGTGCTACATGGTGACAAGGCGAGAGAAAATGAAACACTCCATCTGCAAACTTCAGGAACAAATATTCCACCTTCAGATGAGACTTATTGAAAAGGATCTTTATCGAGGTAGGAGCCCCTTCCTGGGACTGGAGATAGCTGGGTTGCCCTTTCCCAGGCTTTTGAAGCCCTTAGACAAAGCAGCAGTAGAGAGAGAACCTCCTTAACCCTTGGGAGATAGTGTATTTCAGTCAGTTACTAATGTACAAATTAGACCAGGGGAGGTGGGACACTGGCAAGATTGGGCATGGGGGTTCTCAGATTGGGAAGAAAGTTCATTTATTATAAAGACCTTTATTGAATGGTTTCTCTGTGCTCAGACCAATGCTTTACTCTGCTGTGGAGAAAATGGGAAGGAGTAAAGTTAGTCCTTGATCACAGGGAGCTACCACCTTAGGAAAGATAGAAGAGAAGCACTCACTCCCTGCCCTCAAGGGACTCACAGTCTTCCTAGGAAGAGACACAAAATATTACATAGTATTATATTACTGCCAATTTGAATATAAACAAGTGATCGGGTCTCTGGGATAGACAATAAAAGCTTCGGGGGCAGTCAGTGTTGACTTGAGTTGTCAGGCAAGGCTTCATAGAGGAGGCAGATTCTAAGCTAAGCTTTAAAGGATGTGCAGGAGGGGTTGGTAGAAGTCCTCAATGCCTTTTGTAAAACTAGAGAAGCTACCAGCTCCTTGCTCTCCCCCTGCAGATTCCCTCTAGAGCATTGTTAGTGAGTAAGCCCACAACAGTTGGACTGTGCAAAACTGCCCCCTAGGGAATGTCCAGGGAGGAACTGCTGGCTGGGAACTGCCAGAAAACCAGTCTTAGGCAGTCCTCTGGCCAGAAGCAGAGCTCAACGCTGAATTCCAAGAAGATTTGGGGAGGAGGGGTGCATGACTCTGTCTCCACTTTCCCTTCCTCGGTCTGTCTCCTCCCATCCGGATTCAAATGGCACACTCAGAGCAGTTCAGAACAGAGGGCCAGTGGGCACATCTGGGCTGGCAAACTGGAGGAACAGTTGTCCTGGCACCGGCACCAATTTGCCTCAGGCTTGGGAGAGAATCAAAGGTTAAGCATGAATGTTTTGGCTTCTGGCTGCCATGTTCTTTGGGCTCTGACAGCTTGAGTTGTTTATAGCCCAGTGAGCCCCAGCCCCAGTGCCCCTGACAGAAAACAACCCGCCCAGTCAGTCTTGGGGATTTGGTTATATTGTCCTTCAGATACTGCTGGCCCGACTTCTGCCCTAGTCCCTCCCATCCTGCTCCAAAATTCTTTGAGTCTGGGAGTCAGACTTGGCTCGTACTCTGGCTAATTACCATCATTGTCTTTATTATTAATAAGCCTGAAATGCAGCAACAATCCGGCAGCCAGCGAGGGAGGGAGCTGCGTCTCCAGGAGCCTGGTGGCCCCCACCCCCTTCCCCCTAGGCTGAGAGCTGCAGAGCCCTTTTCCAGCATCTGGCCCCTTGGCCAGCAACTCCAGCAGTTGTGTTTGTGGTCTGGACCTGTATCAAGCTGGGTCACATGGGCAGAGGGGGGGTGGGGGGAAGGGGAGGGAGGGCTTGTCTCCGAGCTGTTGGGGACGGAGTGTTCTTTCACAAAGCTTCCCTCTGACTTGTTGAGTCGGAAAGCCACGTACATAGGGGGAGCTAGATGATACTGGCGCTAAAGCAGACCACCCTCCCAGTTCCCTGGGAGAAGCAGGCGGGGGAAGGGGGGGTTAAGGAGGGGAGTTTGGGGAATGGGCAGTGCCCCATAGGAGATGGCTTTAATAGGGCAACCTTGAAACTGGAAAGAGGGAGCCGTCAGGGGAAGTTGTTTGTGGCCTAGGTTAGGAAGGCTGAGAATGGGACAGCTGACCTCAGCACTTTCCACCTTCTGCAGAGCACAGCCTTTTAATACTCCCCACTGCCCCGAGAGAAAAGAGGAGAGCAGGATCTTCCCACTCAGTTTACATGCTGAGGAACTGAGGCATGGGGAGGTGGGGAGTAGACTAATTCACACTGGCTAACTTAGGCTAGTTTGTTTATCCGTGCCCTAGGGGATTTCCATTTTACAAGGTGCCCTCTGTTAAATGTCCCAACACGAAGCAATAGAGGAATTTAATAGAGGAATTTGAGTCATCAGGAAGAGGCTGGGAAAAGAGATGTTTGGGGGCTTCTGGAAGAGGTAGAAGCCCCTCATGCTATAGCTGTCGTTATCAACTATGAATATATTACAACAAAGATGGAAGAGTCTTCAGTGGCCACCTAGTCCAAATCATGTCACAAAAGAAATATCCCTGTCAGCAGACCTGCAGGGCAAAGGCAGGGGTATCATTTAGCTTCTGCTTGAAGTGAGGGAGAACTCACTACCTCCCAAGCAAGCACCTGCACTTTGGGACAGCTTTAATTGTTAGAAAGTTCACATCAAGGCTAAGCTGGCCTCTTTGCAACTTTTACCACCATTGCCTCAGTTTCCTCATCTGCAAAGTAGAGGTGGAAGAAACTTCTGCCCTGAGGGGAATCACCTGGTCTGAGTAAAGCAGAGTCAAGATGAGTATCCCCCAAGAGACAGCCAAGACCTGTCCTTTGCCAGTGAAGGAGAAAGCCTTAATAGGAACTAGTTGTGTTGGAGCGACCCGAGTTCCTTAGCACCTGATCATGTGAGAAAGCAAAGCAGCACCTTCTGATGAAAATCCAGGCATGCATGGGCAGATTAAGAAATGGATCTTGAAAGGCAGAATGGTGACGTCATCTTAGTACTGGTAACCAGGAGACCTCGGGTAATAGTCTAGACTCTTCTACTAAGTGACCATGAGACCTTGGGCAAGTACCGTCCAATAAAAGGGGTTGGACCAGGTGACCTGAGGGCCCTTCCTCCTTTAATGTTACATAATTCTAAGACATGGGATCATACATTTAAAGCTGGAAGGAGTTTTTGAGGTCATCTGATCCAACCACCCCATTTTACAGATGAAGAAACCAAGGTCTAGAGAGATTAAGTGTCATGCCCAAGGTTATACAAGGAGTTATATCAGAAAAAAATTGGAATCCAGATCTTCTAACTGCAAACCTAGTGCCCTTTCTGCCACCCTCTTCTGCCTATTTTGAACCATTCCTACCCGACTATATCTGCAGAATTTCTTGACCTTCCCTCATTTAACTTCTCTTTTAAGCTCACTGGGCATTTACTTAGCAAATCCAGCGGGCCAGACTAAGCAAGGAGGAGGGAGGGAGGGTGAACACAGCGTATGGGGGAATGATGGATAAAGGGAAATGTGGCCCACCATAACAGAGCTCACAATCTGGTTGGGAAGACAAGATATCTGTAGAAAACAACTGGAGAGTAAGACAGGAGTATGTAATAACAACTGACATTTAAAAAGCCCTTTAAGGTTTGCAATGAATTTACAAACATTTCCCAATTTGTTTCTCATGAGAACTCACTGAGGTAAGTTCTACAGGTACTACTATCCCTATTTTACAGAAAAGGAAACTGAGACTTGGTGGCTTATCTGTGGCAATATAACTACAAATCCAAGTCCAGTTGAGCTCCATCACACTGGCTCTCTCTTGAGTGAGACAGGCATTCTGATCAAAGATGTGACAATGAGTATGGGTTGTTGGGGAGGTGACTAGGAGGAAAGCAACCTGGCTGGAACAGATAATTCACCCAGGAGAGTGGTGGAAGATAAGGCTGGAAAAGTAGGTTGAGGGAATCTTACAGAGGCCTTGAATGCTAGACTAAAAGAGTTGGACTTTATCCTAGAGACAGTGGGAAAGTACTACCTGCCTTGAGTGAAAAGTACCTTTTTCATTAAAAATTTTCCATCTGACACCCCATACCTTGCTTGGGATGGGCAGCCTAACACCTTCCCCTCCCATCTGTGCTTCTTGGACCAGAAATTCCTTCCCCAGTCACACCCCTCACGACCCCAAAGACTCACATGGCAAGCAGGCTGCTCTTTCTTCTGCCTGTCCAAACCAGAAAAAAGTTCTTTCCTGTTCTCAGACTGGAGCTGTGGAAACACTTGGGCTGTTCCCTCACCTCCCGTTGGAGTTTCCCGTCTTCCAGGTCTCCTTCCAAGCCTAACTTAGCCCCCAGGGACTCGGCCCCGCTCATTAATGACACTGGCCAAGTGGAGAGGTCCTAGCTCAGTCAGGTGGTGGTTGACTGCCCCATTACGATATCATTCAGCTTGATTGGCACTATTTGGTTAGGTTATTATGATGAGTTGTACCCTGCCAAGGTGCTGTGACTCCCAGGCACTCAAAGGAACGATTAATTATTGGGGTGTTGCCCTTTCACTTAATCATGTGATCTCATCGTTCTGGGTCTATGTATAGAATAAGGGGGTTTCATGTCCCACAAATAGACCTAGAGTTGGGATAGTTCCTTACAATTTGGCTCCAAATGATCTTGCCAGGCTTACTAAATACTACTCCCCTTCACACGCTCCATAAGCCAACCAAAACGCTTCTTTCTGTTGCTGTTTCTCAGCATGTAGTATTCCCTCTGCCCAGCCTTTGCATAGGCTGTCCCCTCTGCTAGAAATGCACTCCCTCCTCACCTTCTATAATCTACTTTGTTTCTTGAGTTACTCACTTTGGAACAGGCCAAAGTTACCCTTTCTTTTTAAGAGGAAGATCTCCAGTGGTTAGACTTCAAGTCTGTCTGAGCTATCCTCTCACTAAGACAGCCTGCAAGCTTCCATCAGACTGGGCAGTCCATTCTCAGCCCCACTAGCCTGCATCCTGCCCTTCCTTTGGAGTAGATGAATGTTTGTCCAAGCAGATAATGAACTAGGTAAATTCCTAGTGTGGAGGAATTAGCATAATGGTTTAGGAGAAGACAAGAGTTCAGGAAACATGCTGGTGGGGCCGTCCTGGGGAAACAGAAGGTCTTAAGGGGCCCTGTTTCTCACAACAGCCCTGCCTCCCAATTCATTGAACATTAGAAGCCAGTGAGAACATTTGATTTTACCTTTCCCACAGTACCCAGCATAATAAATATCTGAATTGAAGTCACAGGAGGGAGTTTTCACTTCCAAAAGTCTTGAATTGTCTTTGAGTCCCTATAGATGCTCAATGAGAATATTGCTCCCCTACTCCCTTTACCTGTGGGAATCACCCAAAGAAGTTACAGAGGACCCTCACTCACCCTTGTCCAAACGGCCTTCACCTAAGCTGGATAGGAGGCATGAGCCGGCACTGAGGGAAGCCCTTTGTCAGAGGGGACTTCACCTTCAGAGGCCAGAAACAAGCCTGGATGAAGAGGAGGCCAGGGGTTGAGGGGGTGAGAAGGGGGAAGAGTCATCTCTCAGCCCATCCTTGGTCCATTTTAATCCCTCATAGAAGGGTCTTCGTGAGGTTGTCATACAACCCTAGGTCTCTGAAAAGAGAAGATCCCAGGGCTCACTTGGTCTCTTACTTAGCAATTCTTTAATACTCACAGGAAGTTGGAGGGAGGGGGTTGTTTTGTTTTTTGGTCTAGGAGCCTTTTTTAATTTAATATCATTGAAATACTGTTGTTTTTTAAAGACAAATCAAAAAAAACACCAAGTCTGTCAGCTTTCTCCTAGATGAGCCTGACAAAGCCAAAAAAAAAAAAAGCCTTAACCTAAGTAGAGTTGGTATAAAGAAAGTCTGCTTCTTCCAACAGCTGACAAAGCTTATTCTTAGGGTTCCCCTCCCACAGAAGGATCTCTTGGGCTTTCAGAGATTCCCCAGAAAGGGGCCTAAGAGCCAGCTTCCATCTCATGCTGATTTCTAAACAGATCCACCCTCCTAAGCCCCCCAAAAAGCTACCAAATGTTCTCAAGAGGATCCTAGATTTTGAGCTGAAAGGAACCCTCTAGATCATATAGTCCAACCCTAACATTTTACAGATGCCAAACTGAGACTCAGATAAAGTAATACCCCATGGTTTTGTCATGTTAGCAAGTTCAGTATGGCATCTATTAAGTATTGGAGAAAGTAGGATTTGTCTTTATCAGCATAGCTGTCTCAGAGGTATCTATGGCAAGAAAGCAGGATTTATTCTTGGCTCTACTTGCAGCATTTAATGTTTTAGATTTAGCAAGAGTGAAGTTGGACTAACAATGAGGATGGAGAAGAGGGCACCCTCCTCCCTTAGCCAATCTCAGGGCTCTCTCCCTCTCCCTGTGTCTCCCAACCTCCCTTCTTCCTTCCCTCCCTCTCTTTTTCTCTCAGTTGGGGGGCCAGTTGGCAAAGATATCCCCAGTTTGTATAGTCCTGTGTGCAACACAGCCTGGGACAAGGTCAAAACAGGCAAGGTGAGATTCTGACCCTCAAAGAGCAGACACCTTAGTACATGCCAGAGATCATCAGTGTTCTACTTCTGACCCTCAGACAAGCCTTTCTGGGGTTCCCTATAGAAATGCATCTTACCTCCTTGGAAGAGAATTCATATCTGTTTGTAAATTCCTCTCCATATTTTTCCATCCACTCTCCTCTCCATAGGTCCCATGTAGACATACCCTTTAAAGACCTTCCCTTTAAAGGCCA
Source organism: Potorous gilbertii (assembly GCA_028658325.1). Lineage (NCBI taxonomy): Eukaryota > Metazoa > Chordata > Mammalia > Diprotodontia > Potoroidae > Potorous > Potorous gilbertii. The sequence continues at coordinate 418,707,213 of CM053769.1, forward strand.
AGATCAATAGCTCAGATGTATGAATTAGCCAAAGGTTTGTGTCAGTACCCGATCAAAGGCCTCATCCCTGGGGCAGTGAGGACTCAGGACAGGTGGAATTCATCCCTTGACAGGGACATACAAGAAGGTAGAGAGGTTGCCATCTAATGTCCAATTATTTCATACTTCCTGAAAGCATCAGCATTTGGTGAAAATACCGAAATGTGCATAATAGTCTTTCTTGATTGAAACATCATTTTGAGTTTACCGTGTGAAATAGCAACAGCAGTAGTCACTCACGTTTCTTTGCTCATTAACATAGTTAATACCTGCATGTATTCCTCACTACTACTCTGTGGTGGGTAATCCAAGCATTATTTGCACTTTAAAGATGAAGAAACAGGTTTGGAGGGAAAAGGGATGGGACACAAAAAACCTTGGATATGGGGGGGCAGGGAGGGAGTAGGGCAGTTCTTACCTGCTTGCCATGGGATTTTATAGGCGGTTCACTGTTCGGCATCACTAGTATATGTTGCTACAAACTCTAGTTGCAACGTGTTGTTCAAAAACTCAAGAAAAAAGCAAATAGAACTAATGAAAGGCATTGACACCTGCCAGTGAGCTATCCCCTCCTCTAAAGACCTGCTTAGCCTCAGTCACTCAGGAGTCCTACACAGTTCCAGCAAGAGGGATCAGCTGTGGCTCCACAGGTGTCACTCTTCTAAAACTCTCCAGGACTCCCAGCAGGTGTGGTTAGCACCTTGCAGGTCTCCGGTCTCCTGCCACTGCTCTCACCGGACCTTTCTACAGAGGAACATTTTCAGTCTCTGTAATACACAATGCATAAAATATGTAAGGTTACAAAATAGTTATCAAAATATTTTTAAACAAATTTATAGACTCCAGTTAAAAAACCCCGGATTTAGAAGGTCTCGAACCTTCAGGCTCAAATTCTCTTAGGAGTCAGGTAAACTCACAAAGGACTTATTTCTTTCACCATCAGCTGTCACTGATTGCAGCTTGGGTTAGGATGACTCAGACATGCCTTTTTTCCCCATACCCAGGAGGTGTGTTTCCTACCTGTATCAGCACTTCCCACAGGTCCAGAAACTTGGCTGATTTCCCCTCTGATTGTTGCACCAGCCCTGGGAGTGCCTATGGGCAGAACTGTATGAAATTTTTCATAGTAATTGACTATTTCCACTGTTAATCAGGGTAAAAGGAGCTGAGCGCTCTTTTGGTTTACATCTAAATAAAAGAGGAAAAATATTTCACAGCTCCTGATATGACATATGCATATGACATAAACTTTATTATAAAATTTCCTTACTCAAGTATCTTCAAATCATTATCAAATGTAAACTCAGCCTCACATTTCAGGCCCTCCACGGTCCCAGTCTGCCTCTCCTACCTTTCTCTCTGTTATTATTTCCCCAACATACCACACTTGTGCAAGTCTCTACATATTCATTCATTCATGTTATCACACACACACACACACACACACACACAGCTTCCTTAATCTCACTCCTCCAGTAAAACTAGAATATAAGGCAGAGTGACCTCCTCCTCTAAACTCTCATGGCCTTTCTTGTCTGTATGACATATATCACACTAGATTTGATGCTATCTTATTACTTACCATTGTTCTTTTCTTTGTTTCTCACACAAGGCTATTTAAGCTTAAGAAACAAATAGCAATTTCATGCCTCCTATCCCCCTCGCAACCCCCTGGAGCACAGAGCCAGGCCCATGAGGGCTTGCTAAACTGCTTGTTGGTTTGTCTGGTACAGAGCAGGGTCTTCTGAACCAAGGGAAGACCACCCAATATCTGTGTTCAGGTAAAATCTGCTGAAATTCAACTTTAGAGAGAGTCCTATGTAGCTGTATCTCAGTATTACTGAGGAAGATTTATGGAGACTTAGAGTAGGCATATTTAGTATGAACTCTGAGTTTGTTTTAGGGATGTTTTGAAGCAGTAGGAAATCATCCCTCCCCATTTAGCCCTTATGAGCAACTAGCCTATAGCACTGACCCCCCTTCTTATCTTATGGAACAGCTATCCAAGGTTACCAGAGGATAGGGCTTCCTCTGGTGATAAGGACAGAGTTCTCAAGTATTACCTGAGCCCTTGACCCTAAGTCTTATGGCCAGACCTCTCTCTGATACATGGAAGGAACCAAAAGAAAAGAGTGGCTGTATAGATTGACCCTGAGAAAAGGCTCTGATGAGGGACCCTTAGCATCTCCCTCAGCTGGAGCAGAGGACTCTGCATACAGTAGACACACCACACAGGTTGGTTGAGTAGATTCGGGCAGAGTTTTTTTAAATCAGATGATCTGAAAAGCTTAGATTCCCCAATCCCCTATTGCACTCAAATCATAGGAAGTATGATAGGGACATGGCCCTCTCCTAGAAAGTTTGTGCTGGAGTAACTATTTCCCTCTCTCTTTCTATGTCCATCCAACACAGAACAATCTGGGAAGAGAAGTGTGGGGAAGAAGAATGACTCCAAATGGAAAGGAAGGGATAGCAGGAAGGCCAGCCCTGAAAAGAAAGAGAAAATGAAGCCAGGCAATGAGTTGGTCCTGGGGCAACTTGGTAAGTGGCCTTACATTGAAGGAGCCAGACTCAGTCCTACAGAGGGTGCTGGAGGGATGAAGCCATCACATGTGGCCTTTCTGTTTTGCTTTCTCTCTGTCTCTGTCTCTCTTTTCCTCTTTCTTACATACATGCACATTATACACATACACATGCATACATACATGTTTCTTGGACCTGGCAACCCCAAAAGGCCAATTAGAAAGGAATAATCCTCAGAAATACCAGTCAGCCAGCAGCACCAGGAGGACATCAATGGTGAGATGCCAAGAAGGAACATATGTACCTTAAAAGATCTCAAGTCTAGTTAGTTACAAGCATGCAGCTCCCCAGCCCTACTGTCCCAACAGCATACTGTGTGATACATACCCTGACTAGAACCCAGATATCCTAGCTCTCTGCCTTTATATCTGATTATTGTTGCTGAACAGATTCACAGGGGTCAAGTGAGAAGGAGACCTTGGGGCAGTCATTTGTAAGTGGTCTGGACTATGTTCCTCTCTCACTCTACTTTATTGATCCCAAGTGCATTGTAGTTAGGAAAGTTTGTTAGCCTTACATACCTGGATTAGAAGAAGTTTACTAAACTGATTATGTTAAGGAGAGCCCGGCATTTCTTACCTGTACGTAGTTGACTAAAAGAATATTGGGACAAAGGAACTTCCCCATACATAGGCAGGTCAGTTAGTGGTCAAACATGGAGTCCCTTCTGACAGCTGGGGTCCAGCTAGCCTAGCAGTAGGCCAATCCTAGTCAATGTTTGCAGTAAGGTGGATATAGACATACAATGGCAAGGCTCAGCCAGGGGGAGTTTGATGCATTTGGGTCCCTACCTTGTACTGAATGGTCTCAGTTACTCCTCACTGACTATCCCTTTATTTTTTGTTCTTCTAAATTTTTTTTATCATAGGACAGCATTTGATAAGGTACAGGTTGAGCGCCCTACTTTTTGGTGCAGTTAAAAAAAATGCAGAATCTGGAGTCAAGTTGAAATTGGACCTTGTCACACCAATAATTGATGATGTGACACTTGGAGCAAATCGCTTCCCCGCTCTGTGCCTCGGTTTCCTCGTCTGTAAAATAAGAATTGGACTAGATAATCTCTAAGACCCCTTCTGGCTCTATATACCTGATCTGAGGAATAGAGACGAGAGCTCTAATTTCATTGGTATGAAGAACTTACAACTTAAAAGTCTTAATTACCCAGAACCCTGAGAAGTAAAGTGACTTTCTTAGGGTCACAGAGCCAGTGTGTATTCGAGTCAAGACTAAAATTGAGGTTCTCCTGACCTCCAAATTGAGCCTCCTATGATCTTGTGATTCTACCCTAGATAAAGGGCAGTGAGAGAGAGAGAAAGTCTTCTGTTTTTTTGAGTCACTCCATTCTGAATCAGCTTCTGGGAATGGAGCCAGAGACACCAGCCCAGTGCACACACACCAGGGACCAGTGCCAAAGTAGAGCCCCAAATCAGCCCCTTCTTCCTTGAACTGTAGGCCTTTCATCCTATTAGCAATCTCTTTTGACCAAGCCTATTTTTTTTTCCTGGCTCAGAATGCCAACACACCATCTCCCATGTTTGCACCTTCAGGTCACAACATGTGTGTACCATGAAGCTGGTGAAAGGGCATCAGGGAGCTCGAGAGGGAAAAACCAGGTCTGAGCTGAAGGACTGAGATATGGCCAGGACGGTCCCTTCTCCCCAGACTACAGTCAGAGGCCCAGCATCCTGGGGAAAGAGCCAAGCTCAGCAGGAAAGCATCCTCCACTCCCAGCTCCATCCTGTTGGCACTTTGTGGTCAGGTCAGCAGAGAGTCCTGGGGAGGGCAGGTGGGTCTACTCTCAAGGGAGGTGGTGGAGGTATCTCACTGACTTCTTCAGAGTCAGGTACAGAGCTATACCTAGGAAGATTGAAGAGGTACGAACTCATCAACAGATAGACAATCAGTGCCTCAGCAACATCCCCAGAATAACAGGCTATTTGATGTCATAGAATTCAAGCCAAAAAGATGTTAGACTCTTAGAATTACAGACTTGTTAGAGCCGGCAAGTACTATATGACATATAACTGAGAACTAATAATAGAGAAAGGAAACTGCCAGAGCTGGGAGAGAATTTATGAGCTAAACCATAGCTGTCTAAAACATATAGGGTCTTGCAGTCAGCCAGCCCGCTTGTTTTTACACTTAGGGAAACTGAGGCCCAGAGAGAAAATGGTCCTTGCCCAAAGCCAACTGGTACTCCCACTTAGTTCTCTATGCCATTATCCATAGATTTCTTTTTTACATCTCCTTATGCAGAACTTCACATTTGGCCAGATGCAGCAAGGGGCAGTGTCTACCTTATGCTTACATCTTGTGGCCAGGGTCTTCCCCTCAGGGCTGATATGGATCCGTAGTGTGGGTATGAGACCATCTGCTGTTCTGACAGTTCACTCCTACCCTGCAGTAGCCCTGAAACAGCTATCACCATCTGAAGAGAGAAGAAAAAGTATCATTTTAAAACCTCCAACACAGTAGAAATTTTCATTTCTCTTTCAAATGGGCTGGACTCGGCCATGCCAAGCAAGCAAAATCCTCTACTTAATGAAAGTTATGAGGTAAATTCCCTCTCCCTGATTCCCTTGTGAGCAGGGATAGGCATCTTCTCTAAGTACACAAGATGGTAGAAGGGCACAGTGCCAGTCCTGCTCCGCAGACCTCGAGTATCTACCCCATCAGTGACTAAAGGTCCACTATTAGACCTTTACTTTGGGTTCATTACTTTGGGTTCATTCACTCAAAGACTTTCCATGGATCATACAAAGTGTTTTTAAATACGCAGACATAAGTACCTCCCATGTGTGGAACACTGTGCTAGGCACTGGAAGTGATGCTAGGTCCCCTTTCTGTGGTGCTTTTACAGAGTAACAACTTTCTAAAGGAGGTAGGGTGAGTATTATTTATTATGTTAGTTTTTATATATTACATATTTTGTAGATGAGAAAAACCAAGGCCTGGAGAGTTTTAAGGTTTAGTAATTAGCTCACTGTTACAGAACTAGTAAATGACCAAGGCAGAAATCAAACCTGGGTCTCTCTCTAATTCCAAGACTAACTTTCTCTTTTCAACTAAGCCATATCTTGTCTTCCATTTCCCTGTTTGTAAATGAAAGGGGGAGGGTCAAATTATATGATTTCTCTTTTGTTTGTGATATAATGAAAAGAACAGTAAGTGATTTTAAGTCTGAAGTTTTGGGTTTGAATGTCAGTGCCCTGAGAATCTGTCTTTGACCCTGGGCTACTTAACATTTCTATCAGAGGCTTTGATAAAGATACAGATAAAATGCTTGTCAAATTTTTAATCTGTTGAATGGTAGGGTCAGGATCCAGAAAGATCTCCCTCCAGATCCCATCCAGAAAGTTAGACTAGGTCCTAGTAGAGGGATGAAATTGAATAAACTTACATTGGGGGTCAACAAATCAGTTTCACCTGGACAAGATGGGGCTGCATGGCCATATAACAGATTTTCTGAAAAAGGTGAGCTAGCTTCCTATGTTAGGCAAAAAAGTGCAACACTTAGAGAACCATAATATCCAGAATAGGAATGGTGGTAAGTCTCACTGTCCTCTGGCTGGGCCACACCGTGAATATTGCATTCCATTGGGAGCACTCCATTTTAAGAATATTGATAAGCTGGTGATCTTCCAAGCAAAGAGGACCTGAATGAAGAAGGACCTCAAGCACATGCCAGAGGAGAATCAGTACAAAGAACTAAAGACGTTTAGTTTAGCCTGGAGAAGAGAATTCTTGAGAAGTACATGATTGCTGTCTTCAAATATCTGAAGGGCCGTCATGTGGAACACGGATCAGACACTCTGCTTGTCCCTTATTTCAAGGGTGAATCTATTTCTCCACTAATTCTCTTACTCCAAGTTCAGCCCTCTAAAAGCAGCCCTCTGGACCCAAACCCAAACTGCCTCGCCCTTACAGAGTTGTTAGAGGTCAAAACTAGAAGCTGTGGGTAGAGGTTGCAAAAATTCTGATAGGAGATTGAGGCAAGGTAAAATTTCCTAAGAATTATTGTGATTCAAAAAGGGTGGTAGCAGGGGCCCTCATTCACTCTAGGTCTTTAAGCAAAGACTTTTTGGGGGGAAAGCTATCAAAGGAGTTCTCAGTTGAAATAGATGGCCTCAGAAGTCCCTTATAAACTCTAGGAATCTGTAACTTTGGACAAACCTCTTTCCCCAAGGACCTCATTTTCTCTATCTATAAAATAAATGGGTTTGACTAGATCATCTCTAAATGTTTTTAGTGAGGATGTCCTTCAGAGGGGAAGGGAAACAGCACAGAAAAGGCACTATTGCTTTGTACTACCATTAGTCAGTATTTATTAAGTGCCAACTGTTTGCCTGTGTGCTTGGTGCTTAGGATACAAAGACAAGCGTGGAACAGACCCTGTCCTCAAGGATGTTACATTATAAAAGGATGTGTGTGTGTGTGTGTGTGTGTGTGTGTGTGTTTGTGTGTGTACCCACAAACATTTATTTGACACCTATTATGTATGTATCAGGCAAAGACAAAAGCAAATGATAATAGCCCTTCCCATATAATTTTCAAAATGCACGATGTCAGTGGATTCAACTAACCCAGGCTCCCCTCCCCGCAACTGCCTGGAGGGAGATCAGACCTGTCTGTGTTGTCATTCTGAGTATCACATTAGCAAACCCTGCGTTTGTGAGGATGCTGAAAAGAAATTGCATTTAGATTGTTCCATTTTTTTTTTCTCTCTTGGAATAATCTAGAGACAGTGGAACGAGGTCAACTCAGCAGTGACAGTGACAGCTGGTACCTGAGCTGCATCTTTGAATGCGATAAAGCATACCTTAGAATGCTTTCTGTCCATCCTCTGGGTAGAACAGGCACCAAGAACTTCTCTTTAATGCTGGTCTCTTAAGCAGATCGCAGTCATGGGAGAAAGGACTTCTAACTGTTCTTTATAGAGGAACTGTTCCCTCTGAGACTTTTTAGTGTACATAGTTGTTCTCGGGATACATACAAGAGGTCAGTAAGAATTGTATCAGGTAATAAGCACCAGAGTTCTGCTGTGGTTAAAATGCCCTCTTATGTCAGATAGAGCAGAAGATGGATTCAGGCTGAAAAGATTTCTCCTTGGCTGAAAGGAAACCTGTGTTGGGCAGCTTTAGGATGGAAGGTGAAGTATATAAACATTACCATAAAATAAATGTGCTTTTCTTTAAAAATAATTTAATATTTTTAAACACTATGTTAGCAGATGAGGCAAAAGAGTCTGTGTGTCTGTCTGTCTGTATGTGCGTGTGTGTGTGTGTGTGTGTGTGTGTGTGTGTGTGTGTGTAAAAGTCATAGTCCCAACTCACAGGGAATTTACAATATAGATGAGAGAAATAATACAGAGATACAATAAAATGTATTTGAGCATAACAGATAGTATAAAAACCAAATAATCACAAATCCTCTTTCTAAAACACTTCAATGTTTACAGTGACCTTTTGCTCACAACTGTGTAGGTACATATATGTACATAATAGGGTAGAGCTCTAAATGGAGCATGGCACCTGGAGATTTTTCCCAGGATGTTCCTAATCCTTGGGCAGCTGAGAAACAACAGAGATTAGCACCTAGTGGACAAGAGTGATAGGTTAAAATAGGAAGCTCCCATGTGGCAGGCTTGGGTGAGCACCTTCCCTGTTCCCTCCTCTAATTCTCTTTTTGTCTGAACGTCAAAAACTTCTATTAATGTTGCCATTTTATAGGTAAGGAAACCGAGTCAGGAAGAGTTTAGTGACTAACCCAAAGTTAAGTAGTTTATTAAATGTTGGAGCTAAGGATTCAAACCAAGTTTCCTTATTCCAAGTCTTTCCATACCCTGTTGCCTCATTATGCTACAGAGGAATGTGAACATGTCCAGGGATAGACAGGATTTTCTTTTTTTCTTTAATTACATTTTATTTTTTTTTAATCAAAGTCATCCTCCTTTACCTCCCCCTGTCCCAACTGAGGAAGAAAAATAAAATTATAATAATAATATTTTGTGTGTGTATGTATGTATATACACATGTATGTCTCAAACTGTACTCTAAGTCCATTATCTCTGTCAGGACCCAGGCAATGTGTTTCATCATGAGTCTTCTGAAACTGTGGCTGGTCATCGCATTGATCGGGGTTCCCAGTCAATGACAACATTGTCTTTACAATATTGTTAATTGTATAAACTCTTCTCCTGACTTCACTCTGTATCAGTTGATACCATCCTCTCCTGGTTTCTCTGAAACCATCTCTATCATATCTTACAGCACAATCAATCAATTCCAATCCAACAAACATTTATTAAGTGTCTACTATATCTCGGACACTGTGCTAAGCACCAGGGATATGCTTAATAAAAAGACAGTCCCTTCAAGGAGCTGACAACCCCCAGAAGGAGGCAGGAGGGGGGCACGGTGGGGTGTGAGGTTGGAAGATAGGAAGGGAAATAGCAGTGAATATTTGGTGCCATCTTGTTCAGTGGGGTGGGAACCAGGCAGATTAAAGTGGAGTGATTCATATGTCATAACTTGTTCAACCATTTCCCCAGTTGAAGAACACCCAAAAGAGAGATTTTCTTAAAGGGGACCCTAAGTCCTGTTACACTGAATATGACAGGCCAAGCTTTGTGCTACTCAGCACTTGTCACCACTCAAGTCTTACTCCCTTTTTCTCTCCCCACACAGGTTTGTCCACCTCTTTCCCCATCGATGGAACCTTCTTCAACAGCTGGTTGGCCCAGTCAGTGCAGATCACTACAGAGAACATGGCCATGAGTGAGTGGTCCCTGAACAACGGCCACCGTGAGGACAACACTTCTGGGCTCCTCTCTGAGGAACTGCTCCAGGATGAAGAGACCCTACTAAGTATCATGATGGACCATTCCCTAAAGTCTCCCTTCAAGCACAGTGACACCACCAAGAAGGCCCAGAGCAAAGCAAGGCCAGCCAATAAGAAGAAGGTCCCCCGGGACAGCCTTGGCTCCCTGCTCTCAGACCGCCCAGAGGACTCTGGCCAGCGGACTACCCCACCAGACCACACCACAAAACCCTTGAACCCCGACTCGGGGAACAGCAAGGCCGCTCGTGGGACAGCCAGGATACCTACAGATCGCAAAGGAGCCAGTGGGGAAGTTCGGAAGACTCCAAAAAGGGCACCTTCTCACCACTCTCCCAGCCCTAAAGCCCATGACTCCAATGTCCTGGTGGGTTCAAGGAGCTCCCCACATGAGGACAAGGAGACTGTAGACACAACTCCACTTGAGACTAACAGCCTGATTCAAGTGCCTGGCTCACTGGGGAGTCCAAAAACAGTAGTGAGGTTCAGATTGCCAAAGGAGGGCAAAGACACTAGGAAGCTGCCGAATCCAAAGCCCGAGGCAATGAACAGATCTCCAGCAGGAGAAAGGCCAAAGGTCACCTTGCACTTTGACAATGAGACCGATGGCTACTTCTCTGATGCGGAAATGAGCGACTCTGACTCAGAGCCAGGAAGTGGCAGGGTTCAGCTAAGCCAGAAGGATTCAGGAAATGAGGAGGTAGTCAGAATGAGCGTTTTGGCATCCTAACTCAACCAGATAACCAACTGTGACAGTTCTTAAGAGGCCTAAACCCAGTTACAACTGCCATTTTCAATTTCTGCCTGGTATCATATAACAAAGGGGTTCCATTCTTGGTGGGGTGGGAGTTTTCATTTGTTTTCTATATATAGTTTAAAATCGAGCACCGTTGTCTTTCTCTCCTCTGTATGCTGGACATAGGACATAAAAGCTTCCACTCCCCTGACCTGGGTGACAAGAGTCGTCCCTTTTAATAATTTAACTTTAATAATTTAACCCAATGAAGCAAAATGCCAGACATGGGCATTCAGGGACTGGGGGTTTTGGCCCCATCTGGGATCACCCAAGGCATCAATAACAAGAGGTCTGATATTGCCAGTACCCATTGTTTCTGCAGGGATGACAGTCTTATGGGCATTATTTCAAGGCAAAGACAAGTAAACTCACTTCCTGCTTTGCCTGGGGTTCAGCATCCAGTCCAAAGGCTGGGTCAGGAGTCAGGTTCCAGGGGTATAGCTGAACCCCTCTCCACAGCAAGGCAACACCCCCCAACACCCAAGGAAGTAGAATAAGCGAAACCTAATACAGAACTAACTTTTCTAAAGCACAAAGAGCTTATTTGAAGAAAGCACTTAAGGGTGGGGGAGAACACTCCTATAACTGAAGCCTTGTCAATTTATTCCTCTCACCTTTTCCAGTTCAATCTGCTTCCATGCCAAGGCTGAGGGCCAAACCCTTCGGCCAGCCACCCCTTTCCTCCCAGCACTGTGCCTGAGTGGCCATAGGAATTAACCAGAGGGAGAAAACATCCCACAGGCGGGGCTCCCAGCCCTTGGCTTCAAGAGACATTTACTCAGGTGAATCCATTAGCCAAATGGGACCAGGGAGGGGTCTGGGGGAAAAGGTCAAGGCATTCACTTTGCAAAACAGGAAAAGAATAAACGTTTAAAACTTGAATGTGTTAACGTTAAAAGCAAAGTCTCCTTCCTGGAACAGGTGACAGCTAAAGTCTCCCTGTAGTCCCTGTCCTGCGCATTGGAAAGCAAATCAGATCGTTGGCCTTGTAGCGGTTTCCAGTCTTACTAAGACTACAAGTTTCTTCCTTCAGTTTCTTTTGGAAAAATGCTCCTACCTACAAGCCTGCGAACTCCTTGGGGAAATAGAAAGGGGAGGGTTGATTCGTTGAAGTCAGTATTCTAAAACTTACAAGATTTTCATGCATAGAAATGCCCCTTCTAAGCCTTAAAAGTTTTTTAAAAACCCATGATGATACCTATGAGTCAGGCAAGTTTCTGTGTTTGCACTTAACCCACCCCATCCTTTCAGTTCTGGCTTCCAAGGTCACAGTTGATTTGCGCTAATGTATTTGGTTGGAGTGACCCCAGGGTGATTGACAGCTCAGGGAACAAAAAACAACAGCAAAATTCAGTGAAACTTTTTTTTTAATTTTTTATTTTTAAGAATTACACCTGGGACACTTTTTCAACTGGCAAAACCAGAACTTTTCAAACAAGAACCTTGCAAATGTCAAATGAATCAGTTGAATAATTTTGTGGATGCCAAAGAATCTTTTGACAATAACACAGCAGCACAGCCTGGACCCAGAAATTGGTCACTTGGATTTTTTTTTTTTAGAAATGGAGCTATTTGGCAACAAAGGAGTTAGAAATACGTTCATAGCATGTAATCAAGGCATCAGAATCCAAGCTTTCTGCAGAGGATGCTCTTCCTTTCTTTCTTTTTTTGCCACTGGAATGGTACAGACCCTGGTATTTTGATTTCTGATGCTTGGCGTAGTCCATTCAGAACTTTCTCAGACTCACAGGTTGGGGAGAAACTGACAATGAAACCAGCGAAGAAAAGTCCTGGTTCCCAATCATGTGGTTCATCCACAAACCAGGAGAGTGATGATCGATTGGAAACATGGTTAAATCATGACTCTTCGCAACAAACCTGCCGCCAAGTGTGCATTGACTGCACGTTGGTTGGCCTTTCAGTAAATTTCATATGGGTCTTTAAAGCCAAAAAAAAAAAGTCAACAATGACAAATCTTGGTGTGAAAATCGGTCTCCAACTTCTGTGGAATCTAGGAGAGAGAATTAATGGATTCAGAAGGTTCAGTGTGTTCTGATAATGTTAAACACAATAATAGGATTTAGTTTTATCTTCAACAGGCTTGGTAGGCATTAGTACCGTATCCTAGTATGAGTCAAAACAATAATCAATCTGCTGCCTTTTAATGGACCTTGCTTCCGTGTACTTCAGTTCAGCTACGATTAGCAAACCGTCTCACACAAATCCCTGTACACAGCTTCATTGGCCTGCAACCTCATCTCTTGCCTGATCCATACCGGACACTCAAAAGGGACAGACTTAAAGAACAACCAAAATTAGCAGCTAGGTAGCTTGGGGAGAGGGGATGGAGGTGGGTTTCAGAAGAGGATTGGATTTCCAAGGGACTTGGCTATGTCCTAGATCTTGTGTGGTATTATATATGTGCTCTGGGAAGCTAGAGGATGCTTCCCTTCTTCGGGACCAGGGGAAGTAAGGTATTATGTTTGAGCTCCAGTTCTCTCCTTGGAGGATCTGGAAGACTCAGGTATTGGAAACCTATGAACTTGATGGACAGAGGAGTATAAAGAGGTGGGGAGAGAATCTCAGCCAAACCACAGGATTCATACCATGCCTTAGATTGATGGTGCACTTCCCTGAGGTACTAGGAACACAGACAGTGGTTTGCTCACACTCCAAGTGGCCTGAGCTCTTTGTAACTACCCTGCCCAACCAAAGTCATTTACAGGGAAAGGGAGGATCAACCAGGATGTGGCCTTGTCCTTAGAAGCCAGTCAGATATTTTGCCTAGCTTAACTTAATAAGGTTATCAAATGAGAGAAAACATTTAGGGAATTGAATAACATGTAGGCAAGAAGGAAGGGGATACAACTCCTCTGAAATCACCCTCCACATCTATTTCCAGCCCCAAAGCATTAGGATGCACCTTCTCCCTCTTTCTCATGAACACTGTTGTGTTGAATCTCTTGGTCTCCCCTTCATTGTGGTAGGGGGATTTTTACCAAAACATGTCTTCCCATAGGAAAGTTGAATCCAGGAATAGATAGGGCAGTAGGGGGAAAAGGAGCAGGTAGTTTTTACCTGAATTTTAAGCAAAAAGCTCCCAATACCCAGTTACTCACAAAGTTGAAGTTCCCATGGCCATAGTGCCTGCCAGAAATTCAAGTGGGTATTTATTACAGGCCCTTCCCTTCAGTGATTCACATTGGCCAGGGTGAATTTCTGGTACTCCTGCTGTCATGTAGTCCATCACACACACACACACTCACTTTCCTCTCTCTACTTCCCAACGGAAGCTGCTCCATTGTAACACTCCAGGGACCTTCAGGCGAGTACCTCCTCCATACTCTTCCTCTATATTCCTCCCAGGTGAGAAAAACTTGAAAATATTTTTTGTACTATAAATGTATTTTGGGATGAACTAAAAAACAAAGAAGTTTGAATGGTTTATTTTATTAAATGAGCTTTGACTTTCAGATACTGTATGAATTGCAAGAGTTAATGTTTGCACTATAAAGGACTTTGTATCCTTTAAGAGGCCACACCAGGATTCAAGGAGGGAGAGTGAGGAGAGACGGTGGAGGGGGGTTTATGTGTGTGAATACCAGGTGAGTCAGAGGGGACGGTGGAAGATTCACTTAAACTGTGTGTGAAAATCAGTGTCTTAAGCCCCCCCTACCCACCCCACTCCTATCATCAAGAGTTTCCTTAAAACCTTTTTTGTGGCCTAGACTGGGGTTCCTACAGAATGGATGGCTGGGTATCTGTCTGTCTAGGAGAGCAGTTTGCACCTATGAGAAGGAATTCTGGCAGTAATTTGAATTCCCCCATCCCTTCTAGCACAAGGAAGAATGAGCCATTTGGTCCTGACTGAGCTGCTACCAAGGGTTGGGTCTGGAGAACAGATGAGTCAGGGCTCTAGGGATTGCCCTCAGGACCTGCTCAGCAAATTGACCCTGGCCTGAGCTGGGAAACCCAAGGAGATTTAGCATTCTGTCACCAGGACAATGTTACCTTTGGTTGTTCTTTAAGGAAATTCCCACCAACTTCCATTTAACATAAAGAAATTCCGCTCCACATCAGTGATGGGAAATGATATGAATGTCACAGGAGGAGAGCCTTCTGTTTTCTTTGTTTCAAAGAAAGTGATGTGCCATTTGTTAATATAAAAGAGAAATATTGAAAATATATTGAAAAGAGCAATTTTAAATTATTTTTGGCTTATGTTGCAATATTTATTTTCTTGTATTAGAAAGATTCCTTTGTAGAGAAAAAAATGTATTTTTCATTAATGCAAAGACCTATTTCTCCTTTTTGTACATTTTCCATGTTAGGCAATCCTTAAAGCAATAGAATGTACCCAACTCGTTCTGTGTGGCCATGTAATGCATGCAGTTTGTGTTGCCTTGTGATAACGCTGTCTGCCAGCGTTGCCATCATGTTCAAATTCCGTGTATGCTTTAAATACACATGGGGACCACGGCCCATAGCTTATGGAAAACCTTCGCATTCCTCAGTGTGTTGGCAAATGCAGTCAATAAAGCAATGTTTTCTGTGTACATCAGCATCTGGGTAGCGTGTATGTGGTCAGTAGGCTTCAAAGGGAGCTGATGCACTTCCATAATAGAGAAGAGATTAACTCATTCATAGGTAGGACATGTCAAAGAGCAGGTGGTGATCAGGACAATGTCATTCTAGAATTGGAAGGGTCTTCAGAGGCTATGGAGCACAGGACTTGGGAGTTAGGAAGATGTAGTTCAAATCCTACCCCTGACACCGTGACCTTGAGTGTGTCACAGCCTTCCTGTGACTCAGTTTTGTCACCAATAAAAAACAAAAAATGTTGGATTCATTGGCCTCTCAGGGCTCTTCTAAACCTATTGTCCTACAAATCCTTCATTTTGTAATTGTGTAATCATATTGAGGGTTGTTGTAACTTGCTTGAGGTCACATAGGTCACCATGAGTGACAACCAGGATCTGATCGGATCTGAGGTCCCCTGTCTAGATCTGGGACTTTTTCTTCTGTGCCATGCTACCTGCCCCCAGAGAACCCATCCCCTGGAACATAACACTAGTTTCACTAAAGATAGGGTAACCACTAGTGTCCTTGTCATCTGATGCAATGGTTGCTGCTGTCTTTTATACATAGATTTGTATGACCCAAAATAAAGGAACTCCTAGCAAACTCTTGAACGAGCAGGATCTGATTGGACCAAAAATCTAAGGTGTGAGGCTTAGAAGGCTTGGTAAACCTATAGATGGGGAATGACTGGGACTACGCATGGGTATCCTCCAATAATCCTCTAATAAAGATCTAAGATGCTCTGTCCCAGACACACCCACTTGGGGTGGTCTTCGTGGAAATAAGGGAAGTGCTGCTGATGAGTATCTTGGGCAAATAGCTCAGCTCTCCTGTGCCCTTACAACTTCTGTAGGTACAATTGCCAGAAGCCTAGGAAAGGTACAGGCAGAGAATTCTCTCAGGTGAGTAGGTGAGTTGAGACATAAGCTAACTTTTGTCTTCAGATCTAATAAAGGTGCAATGAGAAAGCATGGATCTCAAGAAAGGAGAAAGGCAAAGCCTGTAATGAGAGAAAAAAAGTCAAAATGAATTGAGTTCCATAAGATGAAAACGTTAGTGTACATGTCAGCACAGTCCTGGAATCTTGAGGTTAAAGGTGGAGCAAAGGAAAATGCCACTGTTCATTTGGAGATGAACGCTGGAGAGTGCTTTTCATACTATTATGATTGGATTGGTTCAATACAGTTTTTCAATCTCCTCTGGCCACATAGGTGTCAGCTAAGTCATGTAAAAAGGAAGGGTTAGGACCTGCTTTCCCATATTTCATATATTTAAAGTCATAGAGTGTTATAACTGAAAAGGACATTGGAGATCAACTATCCCACCACCCTTGATTTTCTAGAATGAGGAACAGACCAATGAGTAGCAGAACTGGGACTGGTATAGACTTGGCATATCAGATCCCTTGTCTTCACAGAGTAGCCTGGGTCAGGGTGTAGGGCAGAAAATACTGAGGTTGCCACAAGGACAGGGTACCCTCATGGCCTCCTTTGCTTTCTATGAACAGTTAAAAGTCTCACTTCATACCTAACACTGTGCTTGGCTATACTTTAATAGAAGGAAGTCATAGTTCCTGCATATTTAAGGATTGTTAACCTGTTTTGTATAGACAATGGTTGTATGATCATAGATTTAGATCTAGAATAGAACTTTGAAACCATTGAATCCAACCACCATTTTACAAATGAGGAAACTGAGGCACAGAGAAGTTAAGTGATTTGCCCAAAATCACACAGGTTAGAAAAATGTCTGAATTGAGATTTGAAATCAAGCTGCCACTATGTCTATGGTATTAGACCACTCAGGAATGAAAGAAAACCCCATCATAAATGCCCTGGGAAAGATCTAGTTCAGGCCCTACTCCTCACCCTTAATCCAAATCTTTCCATTTATCTGAGTTTTTCCACTTCATTTGATAAAGATCTTAGAGAAGAAGACCCCTCAACCCTACTTCCCATGGGAAAATAGTTTCTGAGAACAAAAGCTGGCTTGGGTCCCACTCTACTACCTGTTAAATCACTTGTGTTATGAAGCATGAAGGGAAACTTAACCTCTCATTTGCATAGAAATCAGCTAGTGACTGGTTGCAACTGGTGACCTAGCCAACTGGAGATATGACCAGAGACCAAAAGGGGAGCTCAAGGTCACTTAAAATGTTGGATTTACTGAGATTATTACAACTCAGTCCTCTATTGACAACAATGTCCAGTCATTGAAGGGAGAAGATGTTAACCATTATACTATGACCTCTTTACATGGCTGGGGTTTTCTTCAGAGATGAAATAGTGAAAAGAAGTGAATTGCTAATGTATGGAATTGTGAAAGAGGGCAGGGATGCCCAGTTCTTTAGGCACTCTCCAGTAAAAGCCACAATGGTGGTAGGAGGGGAGGCTGCAATCACACTTTAATAAAGCACAGAGGTTTGGGAGCAAATGGCGCAGAAAGTACAGACACAAGCAGTGAAAGGGAGTGGTTGATACAGGAGCAGTTAGCATGGAGTGGTAGAGGAAGGCAGGCTGCAGTAAGGGAGAGAAAGGGGAGGGGGAAAGTCACAGAAAGTATAATTTGTGCATCCATGCGGTAGAGTTGGAAGCACTCAGTAGCATAGACTCAACTGAGAAGAATGCAGGGGAGGGGGATGTCAAGAGTTTGAGGTCTCAGTTTTATAGGTTTTTGGTGAGGGAACAAACTCTTACCTGTGCCACCATTTGGTATTCTGCTGGTCTTGTTCTTTGTCCTTTGTTTTCAAAGAGGACCCATCAGTGACATCACAGATGATGTCTTGCCTTGCTTGTGAATTGGATTTAAGTGAGGCAGAATCACACAAAGTCATTAGCCCCACTCTCTTCCTGACAAGACAAAAGCCAAGACAACTGGTGATGGCCCAGGACATATTGGATGACTGCATTTTCGATGCAACTTCGGCATCTTGGATGTCTGACCAAACTTTAAGCATTCCACAGTTCCTGCTTTAGCCATCTTCATGGCTGTTGGAACAAATTATTCTCTTCTGCTCATTCCACCAGGGAAAGTTTTCACATGCTTGGGGTAGACATCCCCCTAACTCACTAATGGTTTTGGAGGTTTATTGGTTACCCTCAAGCTGATTTAGCCTCTCTGTCAAAATGGGTTTACCAGGATGTGGCTGCTGCACATGCTATGGCTTTTTGGAGCCACTGGTGAGAGCTAGGTGAATCAGGAGGACACCAAAGGTGGATGAGCAGCTCTGAAAGGGTTCAGCAAGTCTTCATACCAAAGGTGCCAATCTTCCTGAACACCCCATCCACCCCTGCTGGTCTTAATGTGAATGTGTGAAACTGACCTAAGATTTATGTATCACGGAACCAAAAGGCCCTGACAGCAAGACCTAGTGGCTCCCTCTGACTTAGTGCACATTCTGCAGATGTGAATTTTGGTTAATATATGATAAAGTTTGCAAATTACGCTCCTTTGATCTTTTGGGATGAACATGACTTCTAGATTCCCCTTTGCAACCTCACTTCCTGCTATTACTATTTTATATGGCTGACTAGAAGCAGTGTAGGAGGGCAGGGGGAGTGTCAGAAGGACAGTGACAGGAGGACATCAGAATGAGATATAATTTAACATAAGAATCAAGTAGCCTCAAATCAAATAAGCTTCAATTCATTAAACATATATGAATATGCCTAATATATACCAGGCATTGTGAGTACAAAGATGAATAAGACTTAGTCCCTACCCTCACAGAGCTCAGGAGATGTATATGTGTGTATGTATGTATGTTTACACATATATACATATCTGTGTGCATGAATTAAATATTTGTTAAGCACCTACTATATCAGAAGCCCTGTCCATGGTGCTACTGTTGGAGAGGCACAAAGTTTCAACATGTTAAAAGTTGCCTGCTCTCCTGGAGTTTATAATCTAAATAAAAAGTAAAAAGTGTGTGTGTGTGTGTGTGTGTGTGTGTGTGTGTATGTGACTATAATACTTAATGATACATATTAAGTTCTTGAAAGAGGACTGATAAAACATCTCACGCTCAGTTCAGAGGTGATAAACTACAAATGTGCAATGAAGTCAAACATGGTCATTGCATCAATTCATTTTGCTTAAACATACTTCTCTGTTATAATAGAGGTTTCTTTGAGTGGGAAGTGCTATTGAGAATTGTAATAATGTAAGCATTTTAAAATTAAATGCATGGGAGGTGCAAAATAAGGTTATGTGAGGTCTGAGGAAAGCAAACTTGTCTCACTTTGGAGATCACACTGGAGCTGTGTCTTTAAGACAGGTTATTTTCAACAGGGTAGTTGGAGGAGTGGGAGGATATTCTAGGCATAAAGGGAATTAGTGTGAGTTAAAACTGGAAAAGTAGGTCAGAGTCAGAAACCAAAGAAAAAACAGTGTAACACCTTTGGCACCCTCCTTTTTCATGCAAGATTCCTAGAATTGCACCCCCTCCCAAGCAAGTTCAATATACTCCCTGGATTCAAATCTATTCAAAACAATAGCTCAAATTACCAACAATGTATTTTTTTCTTTGCTCAGAGAGAGTATACAATTAATTAAAAATAAAGGCCTTTAAAGAAAATAGCAAAGGAAGATTTTTCAGTGGAAAGCCTTGCCTTAACTCCATGCTGCATGCTCCCATAGATAAATATACCACCAGTCGTGAGAGTGATTCCCAAGAGAATAACCACAATGAGGGTCTCACATGCAGATAATATTTGTGAAGGAGCTACTCCCACCTCCAGTGCCATAGGATCCCTAATGTCTTCTGGCAATTTCATCGTTCTACTGTCTTGAGGTGTACTCTTCTGTGGTGGCTGGCCTCTTACTTGCTGGACATATTGTTCCATGAGGCACACAACTACTAATTGAGTACAACAACCCAACTGGACACTTTTCCCATGTTTCAGGGATTATTTCAGTTTTAGTATACTAGGATAAAATGTCAAAAAGCTCTCCCTGAGAAGAGTGGACTGAGTTCATTTTGTCAAAGCCACTGTACCCAGCTATTAGGAACCAATAAATGTCCCCAGGCTAAGTTTAGATCTTTCATTTTAAATCCCAAAAAATATTGTGATTACTGTTGCTCAGTCATCTGACTCTTTGTGATCCCATTTGGGGTTTTCTTGGCAAAGCTATTGGAGTAGTTTGCCATTTCCTTCTCCAGCTCATTTTATGGATGAGGAAACTGAGGCAAACAGGGTTAAGTGACTTGCTAGTAAGTGCCCAAGGCCAAATTTGAACTCAGGGAGATGAGCCCTCCTAACTCTAGATCTGGTACTTTATCCACTGTTCTACCTAGCTCCCCTACAACTAGGCTGGAACTCAAAGTCTTTTGTCAGAGAAAACCATATAGCTTAGGGTTCAGACAATCAGACACATTCCTGAGATCTTCTCTGTTACAGCTGAAAGTGAATTTGAGCCATATCTAAGGAGGCAAGGTTAGCATTCTCCACCAAGCCCAAATACCTTTTGTTATTATGTATATTTGTTGGTAGCAAAGCCTGAGTGCTTGAGTGCTGTATTTTTACCAGCAAAAATCTCAGTCTCCACCACAGCATCAAAAAATTTCTATAGATCAACCAGTAGTTTTTCCACCAGATTTCCCAAACACATTGACAATGGCCTTCTAAATGCTGCCCTGGAGGAAAAGCAAAAGGCTTGAAGAATCAAGGTTGGATACCAGATAGAACTTACTGTTTGTCCTTTGTCCATTGTTTTCAAAGAGGACCCATGACATCACAGGTGATGTCTCTACTTGCTTATGAATTGGATTTAAGTGAGGCAGAGCTGCATAAAGTCATCAGTCTCACTCTCTTGTAGGAGTCATTGAAGTCCAGTGGCTCAGGATGCAGTGAATGACCTTGGCATCTTTGATGTCTGACCAAGCCCTAAGTGCTCCACAGCCCCTGCTTCAGCTGCCGTCATGATTATTGAAACTGCTCATTTGCCAGGGGAAAGTTTTCACATCCTCTAACTCATCAGCAGGTTTGAGTTGGTTGCCCTCAACCTTATTTAGCCCATCTATCAAGATGGTTTTTTACCAGGGTATGGCCGCTACACATGCTACAGCTTTTTAGATCTACAGGTGACAGTTGGGTGAATCAGGTGGATGAGCAGCCCTGAGAGGGCTCAGCAAGTCTTCACACCAGAGGTGTTAGCTCTCCCTGGAAAGCCCATAAATCCCCACATAGAACTTATTGGGAACACGGATAATAGAAATGCATATCTATCTACCTATCTATAGATATCTATATATACACATGTGTATGTATATGTGCATTATGTACAGGCATATATATGTGCATGTATATATGGTTTTTTGTATAACATTTACATTTACATATGTAAATGTTTATATGTGTGTGTATCCATATTATTCCATGAGAGAGTCAAAATCCAAGAGATCTGATGATATACAAATTGTAGAATCATAAAGAGTTTGTACGGGGTGTGTCAGAAAAATTAAACTTTGGACAAACCACAAACAACCAAATTATTTCTCAAATGCAATCCCTGTTCTCAGACAAATAGGTAGAGATACAGAAAGAAAAGACAACACAATGCCTTCCCTCAGGGAGCTCATAAATAGTCTACTCATGGAAGACACTGTAATTCTTAGTAGAGAAGATTATAGATCTAGAGTTAGAAGGGACCTTAAAAGTCATCTAGTCTAACCCTCATGGAGAGACTGTGGTCCATACAGCTTGAGTGACTTGTCAAAGGTCATATGGTAGTAAATGACAAAGTTTGAATTTGAACCCAGGTCCTCTGATGCCAGCCCCAAACCCCTTCCCATTGAAGGATATGACTTCAAGAACCTTACCCCAATTCCCAGTGCCCAGTTCCTTAGAGGCATGCCAACAAAGCAGCATTGTGGCTATCAAAACAACACTGAGCTACATATATTTAAGAAAAATGTCAAGTAACCCTCATTTAGGACAGTTCGGACAATCACCCACATGTTGTTCCCCTGGTACACAAGCAAGTGTCACAGAGCTATCTTTCATAATGAGCTCTATTAGCTAATGCTAATTCTGAATTTGTTAAAATAATAATAGCTTATATTTCAATGCTGCTTTTCCATTGGCAAAGCCCATGAAGAGCGCTGCACAAGAGGCAGCACGGTGTAGTGGCAATAATACTGTACCTGAAGGGAGAGGTGGCTGTTGTGGCTCAGTCGTTTCTGTTGTGTAGGACTCTTCATGAAGGTTATGACCTCGAGACTGCAGGTTCTCCACCCCTGGCTAGACCTTAGAATGTGTAAAGGGGCATAATATGTAATAAGGTTGGGAAAGTACCAACAAATCTAGCATTTATATAGTGCTTGAAGATTTGCCAAATGCTTTACAAATATTCTCATTTGAGCCTTACAACCATCTTGGGAGGTAAGTGCTATTTTATCCCTATTTTATAGATGAGGATACTGAAGCCGCCATAGGTTGAGTGCCTTTCTCAGGGTCACACAGCTAGTAAGTGTCTAAAGCTGGATATGAACAGGTCCAGCAGTCTCTCCATTGTATTATCTGAACCTGAATGAGTAGAGAAGTGGTAGTGCCCTCAACAGAAATAGGGGAGCTCAGAAATGGATAGTTTTGTGGGAAAATGGGAATTTTGGATTTTACTTTCTGATTTTGAGATGCCAATAGCATATTCAGTTCAAAATATCCAATAATGTGTTGTTGCTGTAGGACCAGAGTTCAGGAGAGGAACTAGGGTTAAATCTGTAGATTTGATAACCATGAGGACAATCTATGGTAGCTGATGAAATCACTGGCAGAGAGTATAAATAGAGAAAAGGATCCCTACAGAACTTTGGAGTACACTCACCATTAGGAAGGAGAATATAAATGATAATTTAGCAAAAGAGACTGAAAAGAAATAGACAGACAGGAAGAGAACCAAGAGAGAGCAGGGCCATGAAAACCCAAATTGGAGAATGTACCTAGGAGGAGAGAGTAGTTAAATGTCAAATGCTACAGAAAAGGTCATTAAATTTGTCAATTAAGAGGTCACTGGTTCTAATAAAAATATCTTAGACCAAGAGCCAGTTCCCAGTGTGTTCGTCCTTGGTTGCCAAAGAAGACCATGCCATCAGAGAAATGATGACATGACTTGCACTTGACTTTATTTTGAGTGAGGGAGGACTGTGCAGGTCACCAGGCTCACTTCTCCTCCAGAGCCATCTGAATCCAGTGACCAGATATTCATCAGGATGACTGGAGATGACCCAGGATGAGGCAATTGGGGTTAAGTGACTTGCCCAAGGTCACACAGCTAGTGAATATCAAATGTCTGAGGTGAGATTTGAACTCAGATCCTCCTGACTCCTGAATTGGTGCTTTATCCACTGCCCCACCTAGCTGCCCTTTGTTTCCCAGTAGATAAGTGATCAAGGAATATGAACAAACATTTCTCAAAAGAATTGCAAGCTATGCACAACAGACTGTAAGCAAATCACCAGTAATAAGAAGAAACCCAAATTGTTAAAACTCTGAAGTTTCACTTCATATACCACAAATTGGCAAAAATGACAGAGATGGGTATAGGCAATGTTGGAAAAGCTTGTGGAAAGACAGGCACACTAATGTGTTGTTGATGGAGCTATGAATTGGTCAAACCTTTCTAGAGAGCTATTTGAAATTGTGCTTTTAAAAAGGGACTAAAATGTCTATATTTTTCCAAGTCAAACATACCACTGCTAGGCATCCCTCTAAGGTGTCAAAGATGAAAAGTTCCCATATATGCCAAAATACAACTGCATTTTTTGTAATAGCAAAGATCTGGAAATAAAATGTTCATCAATTGAAAAATGGCTAAGCAAATTGGCACATGCATATAATAGAAGATGACTGTGCTATAAACAATGATGAATATGAAAAATACAGAAAATCATGGGAAGATATATAAATTGAGGAAAAATGAAGCAGAACCATAAAAAATATACAAATATTACATCATAAATGGAAAGAACCACAAAAAATGACCCCTAAGGCTGTGTAATTATAGTGACTGAGTTTGTTCCCAAAGAAGAGATGAAAAGCACCTCCTTCTCTTTGCAGAGATAGCCAAGCCTAGGTATGAAACACATAAATACTTATGTCATGCTTGGTTGAAATGTTGGTAAGTTTTGTTTTCTTTGTCAGAAGGGATGGCTCTCTGGACAGAGGATGGGGGAGGACTATATTTGGAAATGAAGATGGTATAAAAACAAAAGGTTATATGTATATATTAGAAAGAGGGTGCTTTCAGCTGAGGATGGAGGCCAAAGACAGATTGCAAAAGGCTGAGAAAGCATGTGAGAGTAAAGGAAAGGAGAGCAGACAGCTTTTTCTGCTGGCTGTGAAAAGCAGAAAATATAATAACATGAGATGATGATAGGATTAAGTGAGAGGTGTTTGTTTTTTAAGGACAGAAGATATCTAGGCATCTAAATTAGCAGCAGGGAAGAAGATAGTAGAAAGGGAGAGATCATGTGTCAGCATGGTAGCATAACATAGAGATGTACCATTCAAGGAGATCAGTTCTGGTCCCAGCTCTGTCATTGACTGACTGTGACCTTGGATGGTATTTCAGCTCAATTGACTTCAGCTTTCCTATCTATAAAATGCCGGAGTTGAACTAGTTAAAGTCTCAGGCTCCTTCTAGTGCAGATGCTCTGTGATCTATAATTCCACCCTGAGGAGAGGACCCTGGAGAGCAGGCTGCTGGCATTCTGCCCAAGTGGCAGGCAGGGGAATGTCACAGACAGAGTTCCTACCCAAATGATCCCTGTATCCTACAGGATCCCTCTAAAGGTGAACCACTGCCTAGGAACATATGTGAAAGCTATTTAAGGGGAGGGGTGGAGGGACAGAGTTTTGGGGCTTGGGCCCTGGCCAAGAATATAGGCAATGGATTTGTTGCTTTGTTTTCCCACCCACCTTCCATGAGGACAGTTATCCCAAGGGACAGTCAGTCCTCTTTAAAGGAAGCTGCTGAATTTTCCTTGTTTCTCCTTCCCAGTTTCCTAAACCAATTGAATTACAGAGATAGGCTCTCAGCACTGCAGACATATTTGTGATTATGAATACTGGGTTGTGGCTTGGTTATGTGCAAAGAAAAAAAAGGCAGCTCATCCTGTACTATATCCAAATACAGTTAGGGGGCTTTGAGCTGCTGCATTTTTATCAATCTGCCTTGCCAGCTTCCTCTGCCCGACCCTACTACCCAAAGTAACCTGCAATATCTCACCTGCATTGAGAAAATTGGCCTTGAACCTCAGCCCCTTGCAGCTGGCTGCCAATTCTCCAGCTATGACTCAGTAGCAAATGTCTGTGTAAACAGCCCCACACCCAGTACACTTGTCCCACTGTCTGGGAGAGACCAAGCCTAGAATCTTAAGATGTTTGAAGAGGGAAACTCAGGGCAAGCTCATTTTCCACTTACCTCCCTGAGGCCCCCAAGGTGCATCAATCCTAACAGGGGGCAGTGCCAGCTTAAGGGGTAACTTGAGGTTCAAGCCTGGGGTGAGCCCTGGACACAATATTGTTATTAGAGCATGTCTGTGGGGTCCACCCCCAAAAGACTAAGGGGAAAGGAATGTCAAAACCACACTTCTAAACCTGTCATTCATGCGATCAAAGCTTTAGAGCTGGAATGGATCTTCAAGGGAACCTAGTCCAACTCTCTCATTTTACAGATGAAGAAAATGAAGCCAAGAGAGGCCAAGTGATTTACCCAACATCACAGAGGTTTTGAATTCATATCCTCTGATTCCAAATTCAGTGTTCTTTCTCCTACAGCTCACTGCTTTCACTACACCAGCCTTTCAGAATGTGACCCCACATAACTAAGTCCCTTTTATTCCCCCCAAATACTCTTCACCCTAGACATACTGGTTTCATTTAGCTTTTTATATATCATCCATGCCTAGAATAGACTGAGGAGGAACACAGAGGAAGAAGACATGATCCTGCCTTCAAAGAACTTATTGGCTTAGAGATTCAAAAAATATCAGAATTAAAAGAAACCTGGATACCAGAGTTCATAGGGACCTTAGAAGGGATAGCTTCCACCCACAGAGCTTCAACAGGATGACCTCATTGGCATTTTAGCAGGAACTCTTAAAGGCCCTTCATTCATAGAAATGATGGATGAAACATTCAATTTTTATCAACTACTCTGTGAAGGCCCTTTGCGGGACTCTGTGGGGGATGCAAGAATCAACGAGATCTGGTCTCCCTGCCCTCACAGAGCTTATGGTTTCTGCAGGAAGAAGAGACACGGACATATGTCAGAACAATGCAAGGCAAGGTGTGACAAGCGGTACATTCAAAGTGTTTTATGATGAAACTTCAGTGGTAGAATTGCAGGCAACAGCAACACAGGGAGTCCATAGCCTTTTCTTTTTGGGAAGGGAAGGGAAATCCTAACATGCCACCTCCATTTCTGCATATAATCACTAAGATAAAGCTGGAGTAATGAAGTGAACAGACCCAGATTAGGTTATTCTAGGATGGTTTCCTAGAGAAGATGAGATCTGGTGGCAGGGAAGGACCAATTTCTTCCAATTTCTTCCTCTAGCTTGGAATATAAGTGAAGATATGAATGGAGGAGGGCAGCTAGGTGGTGCAGTAGATAGAGTGCTGGGCCTGGAGTCAGGAAGATCTGAGTTCAAATGTGGCCTCACACACTTAGCAGGTATGTGTCCCTGGGCAAGTCACTTAATCCTGTTTGCTTCAATTTCTTCATCTGTAAAATAAGCTGGAGAAGCAAATGGCAAACTAGTATCTTTGCCAAGAAAACACTAAAAAGGGGTCACAAAAAGTCAGACGCAAATGAACAAGAATAACGGAAGAGGTGGAAAAGGAGGGACAGAGTCACAGGCACTTTCTGTGGAAAGAATTTAAAGCCCTCTATATTATCCTATTACCATACTAGGTATGACCCACATCTGCAAGCAAATAAACTCCTCTTCTAAACACATAGATACACACATGTACATGCACATGCACACATGTGTACACATAAATGATTCCCCTCCAACATACTTTCATTCCACACATTTAAAAACAAACCATACTTATATACACACATCCATACTCATGTGCAAACACATGGTCACATAAGTTGGCATAGACATGTTCACACGCATACTCACACACCAGTGGGCTCCCACACGTTCCTGTCTCTTAAATGTTCGATTTCTCTCTCCATTAGCTCTCAGAATTCAGAGTCTCACTGGGGAGTTGGGGGAGGAGGAGAAGAGGGGAAGTTCAGGTGGCTGCTTCAATTGCTACCATACATTTGTTTCCCAGGAAACAAACTGGTCTCTTTCAGCTCCACCACATGTTCAGAGAAATCCAACCCAAAAGATAACCGGAGAAGCCTTGCAGAGCGGGGACTGCCACGGAGATGGCTCTTCACCCAGCTCTCTTTCTTTTCTTTTCTTTTCCTCTTTTCTCTCCTCCTTTCCCTCCTTTCCCCCCTCTTCCTTCCTCCTATCCTGCCTTCCTTATTTTTTATCCATTCCTTCCTTCCTCTCTCACTCCCTGCTCCCTTACTCTTTCCCTCTTTTTGTTTTTCCTTCCTCCTTGATTCCTTCCTTACTCCCTCTCTTCCTTCTTTTCTTTCTCCTCTTCTTTCTCTCTCCTTTCCTCCTTTCATTTCTCCCTTTCTCTCTTCCTCCTTTGCTCCTCTCCATCAGTGTGTGTTTGGGAGGGGGAGCGATATCCCCTAAGATCTCAGATTCCCTTAGACTTAAGGTTCACTGGTTTAAGGATGACGTCCCTTGAGAGCCTGACTTCACTTTGAGTTGGCTAAAATCAATAACAACATGGACACTGTAGGCTATTGGAGGGAAAGAAAAGAAAAGCAGAAAGTCCAACAGACCCACAGAGTGAATTATCATCCCCTAGCTAACTGACAGTGAGCCATACCTAGAAAGAGGCTATTCAGACTTGTGTTCTAGTCCCAGAGAAATGGAAGCAAGAAATCACTTTACTGGGTCTTTCCTTATACCCTGAGGAAGACTTTCCTTTCTTTTTCCTTCCAAGACTGGCCTTTGATGTTCACTTTAACCAGCTCTTCCCTGGAATGCCAGGAGGTAGAAACCTTGTGGGAGGCAAGGAAGGTCAGGGCCCTATTCTTAACCAAACTAAGAGAAGGTCCAGGGGCTCAAGCTCCTGCTGCTCTCTCCATATGCCCCAGAGTCTTAAATCAACATCTTTTAGCCTGTTGGGGAGATACAAACAAGGCTTTCCTCCTTCAAAGAAAGTTGTGTATCCAAGTTAAGTTGAATATCAAGAAGAAGCTTCAAAGGGAAAAACAACATGAGATGTGATGATGATGTCAGAAAAGCATAGCCCAAAGAAAGCCTTTGGAGAGGAGAAACTTCTGTTGCTATGCAATTAGCAACAGGGGTTTGGTGAACATATATGTGAACCTCAAGCCTTGGCCTCTCCTATAAGTAGTGGCATGTCCCTATCCTCAAAGTAAGAGCCACTTAATTTTCTGTACCTTAAAGATCTCAGGCGTGTACCTGGCAGAGTAGGGGAATGGCGGGAAGGGTTGTGAGAAAAGTCTATACATAGTTGTGGTCAACTTTTGCAACCTCAGAGAAGAGAACATAAGGGCTGGCAGTGACCAACATCTGGTCCAGAAGTTCTCAAACTTATTTGGCCTACTACCCCCTTTCCTTGATTTTTTAAAATAATTTTTTTTAATTTTTTTTATTTTTAGTTTACAACATTCAGTTCCACAAGCTTTTTGAGTTCCGAATTTTTCCCCCTTCCTCTCCTACTCCCTCCCTAAGAGATCATGTAATCTGATATAGGTTCTACCTATACATCCACATTAAACATATTAAACACATTAAACAACATTAGTCATGATGCAAAGAAGAATTATAACCAATGGAATGAACCACGAGAAAGAAAAAATAAAATAAAACAAAAAAGAGAGAGAGCAAATTGTATGCTTGGATCTGCATTCAGATTCCATAATTCTTTCTCTGGATGTGGATAGCATTTTCCATCATGAGCCTTTTGGAATTGTCTTAGATCCTTGCATTACTGAGAAGAACCAAGTCTATCAAAGTTAGTTACTGTACCATGTAGCTGTAATTGTGTACAATATCCTCCTGGTTCTGTTCCCCTCACTCAGTATCAATTCATATAAATCTTTCCAAGTTTTTCAGAAGTCTGCCTACTTATCATTTTTTAGAGTACAATAGTATTCCGTTACATTCATATGTTACAACTTGTTCAGTCGTTCCCCAATTGATGGGCATCCCCAATTGATGAGTATCCCCTCAATTTCCAGTTCTTTGCTACCACAAAAGGAGCTGCTATAAATATTTTTGTGCACATGGGTTCTTTTCCCATTTGTATGGTTTCTTTGGGATATAGACCTAGAAGTGGTATTGCAGGGTCAAGGTATGCACACTTTTATAGCCCTTTGCAACTACCCCCTTTTCAAAAAAAATTACTCAGGACCTACTTGAAAATCTACTATCTTTAACCCTTTAACAGTTTTTTATTTGGATCATTTAAAAAATATATAAAATATTTTAAAAATAATACAACCTAAATCTAATAATTTATTGTAAATTTGTGTTTTTCCTGCATTAAAATTTTGATGATGCAGTATTACATCATATATTTATGATATATCTCATATATATATATATACATCATGTATATATTACATCATATTGTAAACAAGTCATTACATACACATATTCCTGCTGATGCATGCTGGACTTCCCAGCAATGAGAGACATGCTCACCTGCCAACACTTGCTTCTTAAGACCTGTTGGAAGATTTGACCACTGATTGGTTATAATTTGCATTTTGTGTGTTTATTTGGAAAATAATGTTAATTGCTGCAAGTTTAACTTTATTACACAACAGATGAAATAAGTATAAACAGTTTTTCAAAATTTTCTCCTCTTCTGTCTTTATGCTTCTACCCCCTCCGCCTTATTTTTATTCAAGGCCCCTCAATTGCACTCAAGGCTACTACTGTCTCCTCTGGATCATTCCAATCCCCCTGGGGGGGGCGGTATCTTCCACTTTGGGAACCTATGACTCTAGTCCAACCTCCTTCATTTTTCAGGTGAGGAAACTAAGAAAGGGGGAAAGAACACAACACACAATCCAGGAAGCCCTACCTAACAATATCAGTCTTCACCTATCTTTCCCTTTTCTGAATGTTTATAGGATTGTTATTGTTAATAATGATGTGTGTGTTCATCCTTCATTGCCAAAGAAGGCCAGGCCATCAGAGAAAGGATGACATGACTTGCACTTGACTTTGTTTTGAGTGAGGGAGGGCTGTGCAGGTCACCAGCCTCACTTCTCCTCCAGAGCCATCTGAATCCAGTGACCAGATATTCATCAGGATGACTGGAGATGACCCAGGACGAGGCAATTGGGGTTAAGTGACTTGCCCAAGGTCACACAGCTAGTAAGTGTCAAGTGTCTGAGGTGAGATTTGAACTTAGGTCCTCTTGACTCCTGCACTGGTGCTCTATCCACTCCACCATGTAAGAACAAGAGATATTATCCAGTAAATAAATGGTTAAAGGAGATGAAAAGGCAGTTCTAAAAAGAAGAAAGTTACAGATAATTTTGTTACAAACATGCTTTTGCAGTCATTTTTAACAATTTACAAATTACAGAAGGTCACATAGTACAATTATTTACAATCACTTCTGTGTTTTGTTCTTCCTTTCTTTTATGTAGTTCCTTTTTAATACATTTGAAAACCTGTATTTGTCTTTTAAAGGCAAGATGTGACTTGTTAATTGATTAGTGTAGGTGAGAGAAAGGAGGAAGAAATAGCCTTGGACAAAAGTTGAGAGTCTTGGTGACTGTAGGCAAGTCATTTCCTTTCTCAAAGATTTCTGAACCAGTCCAATGCCCTCATTTTAGAAAGAAGGACACTGAAGACACTTCCATCTTTCACAGGATCAGGAAAACAAAGACAGAAGCACAGTGTCTGTCTTAGAAACAAATACTTGCTCAGACAAATGCCTTCTCAGAAGACTGAAGGAATGTTAATTTATGTGAGATATTTTGTTTCCTTCCTTTATGACTTTCATCCAACAACGAAACTATTTAACTCAGTACCCCTCATAGGTCCAGGCACTGTCTCCCTACAATCTCACTTCCATTGTACAAATAGCCTCCTCTCCATTCTCTTCCAAGGTAACTTAGAACCATAGAATGTCAGAGCTGGAGGAATCCTCCAAGATCATATAGTCCCAACTAACCTGCTTTATAAATGTTCTCAGGGAAACTGAGGCTTAGGGAGAGAAAGGGACTTGTACAGATTCACATCAGAAGTTAGGGGCAGAATCAGGGCTCCAGCCTGGGATCTTAGGTGAGTTTCATTGCCTATCAACGATATCAGCAAGATGCAGGCAGCACATCCAGCTTAGGCAGAAGGCCATTCTTGTCTCAGAGATTTTTCTGGCAGTACCATCTGGATGACATAAGGAAGGCTATCAATAACTTGTTTTGTTGGGGTTTTTTTCCTTCCCAGACACACACATGCCATCAACTACAGAAACCAAGCTGACAAGTGATTCTGTTTGGACCTACTCAGGCAACATCCACAGTATCACAGTCTAATAGAGTGAATGTTAAGTGGAAAGGGACTTTGGAGGTCATCCTTGTCTAACCTCTTCCTTTTACGTAGAAGGAATCAAAAGTACTGAAAGTCTCCAAATATTTTCTTGATGACAATGTTTCTGTACCTGAAATTCTTTCAAGTAGTGAGATTCCTGTCATCAGAAATGTCTAAGCAAAAGCTAGTAATGTGTCAGAAAGGTTATAGAGGATTCCTATAATGGGTAAAATGATTTCTGATACTTTTCTTGGACTCATTCTTTGATAGTTAGCAACTCCCTCACCCTTATACTCTCTATATCTCAAGGATCCCAACCCCTATAAATGCTGAAGTACAAACTCTGCTCCTTTATTTCTATCCACCTCAATCCAACTGCCCCAGGGTCCCACTCCAGATCAGTTTGTCCCTTATGCCCTCCAAAATGCCTGTCCCATGAATAATAAACTTCCTTTCATCTTAAAATTTTTCCTGTCCCACCCTTTCCATCTTGTGGCACTCACTGGGACCTGGCTCTCTCCTGAGGATTCCATATCCACAGCCATCTTTTGCAGTACTGACTACATATTGTACTGACTCGCCTTACTGGTTAATATATGTCCTGCTCTCCAGTACCACTTTCAGATCCTCCTTCTACTACTATCTTTCATCAACTACACCCTTGATGTTCATATTATGCAAATTTATCACCTATTCCAGATGCTGGTAGCTACTATTTATTAACACCCAAGATATTTCAATTCAGTGTCTAACTCACAGTCTCCTCTTTACCCCAACTCCTGCTAGGAAATTTCAACATATATATATTGGAACTTTATCAAATACCTTAACTTCCCAGTTCCTCAACTTATTCATTTTCCAAGATCCCTCCATTCTATATAAGCCATGCATAAATATGGTCATATTCAATGTTGCCATCATCCCAAAGTTCTCTGCTTCCATGTTCATGAACTTGGAATTCATCTAATAATGATGCATCTTTCCATCTTGTGCCATGCTTTATAATCACCATAGTTTACATCCTCACCATGGCCTCCATTCGCTCCATCCTCAGTTCTTTCCAAAGTTACCACGTTGTACTTTGGCTTTCCCTGTCTCAATCCCTTGGCAAAGCAGTCTAACTCTACATTATCTTTCACCCTCAAATCCCTTACTTCCTCATCCTATTACTGAACACACCTTGCTAGGCTAAGGTAGCCTCTCTCTTTGCCACAGCCAACCCCTCTATATGCACTTTTGATCTAATCCTCTCCCATCTCCCATTGATTTGCCCCCACCATCATTCTCATTCTGCTTCTAATCCTCAAAATCTTATTATCTATCCACTCAAACAAGTCCATATTCCCTTGTTCTCAAAAAACCCTCATCTGATCCTGCCATCTCCCCAGCTATCATTCTTTATTTCTTCTTCCTTTCTCAGTTAAACTCCTTCAGAAAACCATCTATACTGAGTGCCTCTGATGCTTGTCTCCCTTGCTTCTAAAGGCTCTTCAACATGGCTCCTGACTGAACTGAAATTGCCCTCTCCAACGTCACGGAAGATCTCATAATTGCCAGACCTACTGGCCTTTTCTCAATCCTCATTCCCCTCTGGAGTTTTTCAAACTGTGGATCACTTTCTCCTGCTGGATGCTCTCTCCTCTCTGAGTGTTCATGACATTGCTTTCTCCTGGTATTCCTCTGACCTGTGCAACCATTTCACTCATTCTCCTTTACTTGACCCTCCTCCATGCTATGACCACTAACTGTGGGTATTCTTCAAGGTTCTATTCTGAGTTCTCTACTCCTTTCCCTCCATCCTATATTGCTTGGCAATCTCATCAGTTCCCACAGGTTCAATTATCATCCTCTCTACACAGATGATTCTCAGATCTATATATCTGGAGCAAGTTTCTCTCCTGAGCTCCATCACTAACTGCCCTTCAGATATCTCAAACTAGACTTCTCATAAGCTTCTCAAATGCAATATATCCATGCTACAACTAATTATCTTTCTTCTTTCCAGGTTTAGGGCCTTCTCTATCCTGAATTTAACAAATACCAAATAAAATGAACATTTCTATATGCAAAGTAGAACAGAAAAAGAGGACTGTACATGATGCTGGAAATCTTTATTACACATGGTTTGATTTTTGCTGTTAAGTATGTAATAAATTCAACATGTAACTTTCAAAACTGCACTGATTTTCTTCGTTTCTTGCTGGCCTTACTTCTGTTCTCTTCTGGGCATTTAAAAAATATTTCAGTGATGATCTTTTCTACTTTGTTTTTCCAACCCTACTGTTATTTCCCCTCTCCCATATCTTTCCTCAAAAAAGGGGGGGGGGAAGGAAAATAATTCTTGTAGTAAATATGCATAGTCTATTTTTCCTGCCTCAGGTGAAGGAATATTGGAGGGTAATGAAGTAGACTACTGTGAGTTTAAAAATGTTAGGAAAACACCATGGATCCAGGAATTGGAATTTATTCCAGAGTTTGCCAACAGCCAAGCCTGGTGAGAAGTGACCTGTCTTACCAGGTATGGCAGTAATATGACAGCAGTCAAGAGGAAGCGGCTTGTCCATTGGTTATACCATATTCAATAGAAAACATGGTAGGGCTAACTAATGTTAATGGATTAAGTGATATTGGAGTATTAATCGCTATGTCAATAAATGATAGAGGGGACATACTAAGTGTAACTGGCAATTGATAGTGTAAGAGAACACACCAAGCCTCCTTTATAAGTGTCTCCTTTATGGAAAAAAGTAATCAAAGTAATCACAGATCAAACCCCTTTCTGTGGAACTAAACAGTCCATATAACTCACAGTACCAATAAAGGGTAAAGTCTAGATTGGTTCCTCCATATTGCTGCTTTTAATCCGTTGGTGTTTCTTGGTTC
Source organism: Potorous gilbertii (assembly GCA_028658325.1). Classification (NCBI taxonomy): domain Eukaryota; kingdom Metazoa; phylum Chordata; class Mammalia; order Diprotodontia; family Potoroidae; genus Potorous; species Potorous gilbertii. Next base: position 418,741,544 of record CM053769.1, read on the forward strand.
TGGCTCCTGCTAATTCTAATAACTCTTCCACTTGACCTAGGAACTCTTTACCACTATTCTACTGCCACAGTTAATTACTATCTGGAAGTCAGTGTAAACATGCAGAGATCCCTCCAGGCAAATGAGTCAGAGTCTTTATTTAGGCCCTCTCCTTCCTCTGGTTCTCCAGACTCCTAGTCATCTTTAACCCCTTTAAAATGTCAAGCCCTAGAATAGGGGCAGCTTAGGTATACTATACTAACCTGAAATATTAATGTCTATGAAGCAGCAACTACCAAGAATAAGGCAAGGTGTTCACACATTGTCAAGAAGCCATCAAATCGCTAGTACAAAAGATCACATCAAAAAGCCAACAAGAAGCCAGGAGATACCAAGAGGTACTTACAACAAATAAAAGAAAATACTGGTAAATGAAACAACTAAAGTACCAGAAACAATGAAGATAAAATAAGAAACATTGCAAGGTTCCCAAGGAGCTTATCCTTAAATGGGTAAAAGGCATAATTTAAGCAAGAATTAATACAGATAAAATCACAAAAATAAATAAAAGAATTCACAATAAAGTTTTAAAATCATGGGAGAAATTAAAATTTTAAGATGCTAAAATAACTGAGAAGAAATAACTAACAGGGACCATAAGAAAAAAAAATTTCAAGAAATCAATAGAAAAAATAAGCAATAGGTTTAACCACAGTAGAAGACAGAATTTTAGAAAATGCAGACCAAGTGGAAAAATAAGCTCAAGAACTAACATTCAAGAAATCAGGATTACTAACATCTCCTCAAAAAGTGGGGAAATTTTTAAATAATGTATTCTGGGAAATAACAATAAAATTTTACAAAATTCATAAAATGAACAATAATATGTAAGTGGGGGGGGGAGGGGAGAACCACAGGACACTAACAATGAAGACCCAAAGATTAAACCATTCTAGACACAGTAAGTTAAATTTTGATATTATAATTATAAGGAAAAATTCTACAAACTATAAGAAGAGATAATAAACATGGAAACACCAATACTATAACAAACTTCTCAAAGAAAACATGATGTGGTCAAAATAAATAAATAAAACAAAACAAGAAGACACCTCAAATCCAGAATTTCCTACCCAAGAAAACAATATGATTCATGAAGATAAGAGAAAGACTTTCAAAGAAGCATATGGATTTTGAAAACTTTGAATATATCCCACCTTAACCAGTGCTCCTCTCCTCCCACTTTCATATTTAAGTGACCAGGATCAATCTATTTTGTACACATTCCACTCATGATCATTTATCCCTGAAATCATCCAATTGCAAAAGGCCAACCCACCTTGGTCCCTGTAGTAGCTTCCTAGTTACCTAATCACATGCCTGGGTCTGCCAGGTCCACTTCAGTTCCAGAGGCAGGTTTAAAGTTTGACCCTGTACACTTGGCCTAGCTTGATCCACTGGGATCAATGGAGTTTTCGTAGTAGCCTTTCTCTTTATTCTCAACTCAGCCCTATGAATTGTCTTCCCACCCATAAAGACAGTGACTGGGACACATTCTCCTCCCTTTTGTACTGTCCGTACCACCAACAATCAAAGGTTACTGTGTCATATCCCAGTCTCTATGGTCTTATCCTCTAAAAGACGTTCAATCGACCACCTATGTCTTCTAGTGATTGTCAAGATTAGCACCCCACTTTCATAAATCCAGCTTTCAAGGCCATCAAGTCAATCACTCACCATAGTTGTTCCAATCTTCAACTGCTATTGAATCAATCCAACCAATCCTAAATCTAACAACCGCTAGATTGGTCACACATATCTATAGTTCTAGTGTCCAGAAACTTCTGGCCAGCCATTCACCCACAACAACTCTAAAGTCCAACAGAAATAAAACCAAGAAATAAATCTTAAGTGATTGGAAGTCACTGGATAATGGAAAAAGCAAAGGATCTGGAGACAAAGGATATGAATTAAAATCCCAACTCTGCCCCATTATTACCTGTGTGACTTTGGGCGGGTCCTTTTTCTTCTCTTCTAGGATGTAGTTTTCTCATATGCAAAGATTAGGGGCTGGACTTGTGTCTAAAATGTATGTTTGAACTGAAAGAGACAGCTCAAATTTTACCCTGGCAAAACCTAAAAATCATGCCAGACCAAAGAATGATCAAGAAATGCAATAAGAAACTAAAGTAAATGATTTCTTCAACCCCAGAACTACATGAAAAGTTGGCCAGGAAACCCATGGGAAATAGGAAAAAAGGCTGATAGCAGAGCCAGAACTAGGTCTGTCAAATAAGTCAACAGCCTCCAGAGACTGGCCAGAGACATGCACAGCCTGCAGGGTTGAAAACAGAAGAGCATGGAAGGTTCCTACCCAAAAGTCCCCAGGAAGTCAGAAAACCACTCTGGGGACCTTAGAAGGGACCAGGAGCAACAACATGCTCTGCAGCAAGCCCCACTTAGATTGGTATATCCCAAGGTTCTAAGGTTCCTAGAATTCTGCTCTGAGATGCCTTAGAGGGCCCTAAAAATTTCTCCTTTGAACTTCAAAGATCTAGGGGAGTGCCTAGTGAAGGACAGTGCAAGGACACAATTGACCCATATTGAGGTCAAGCAGAGTTGACCACTCCACCCAAAAGTATGACAAGGAGGTGGCTCTTGGTCTTGACACCAAGTCTCAGCTCAGGAATTAAGACTGGAGAGATGAATAAGCCAACACACACACACACACACACACACACACACACACACACACACACAACTACTATAGATTCAGAAACATCTTCCTGAGTTCAAATCTGGTCTTAGATACTTACTGGCTGTATAATCCTAGGGAAGTCACTTAACTATGTTTGCTTCACTTTCCTTATTAAATGAGCAGGATAAAAAAGTGGTAAACTTCTCCGGTATCTTTGCCAAGAAAACCCCAAATGGGGTCAAAATAGTCAAACAGTACTGAACAACAAATGACATTTTATTTTATCTAATAAATAATTTTTATTATGTACTTAACAGACATAAATATTTAAAGATACAAAGAAGAAACCACTGTTATTGCTTAAATAAAAAACATATTAAATTTAACTTGTCACAAAACTGCCCCTGTATCTCCTTCTAAACTTATTTTTTCTGTTTTTAATGCATTTATTATGGATTCTTTTCCTTTTTTTCTTCTATCTCTATCACTTGTAACTTTATACCCAGCTTCCACAAGATAAATAGGGGCTCTCCCTTTTAACATAGAAATATAATCAAGGAAAACAATTCAACACATTGGTTAGGTTTGAAAACTTAGGCACATCTGGGGAAAAGCAATAAAACAATATCCTGATCAAAGAACTTCCAATTTCATAAAATAGAGAGGCCATTTCAGTCATTTAGGTGAATTTTTACCTAATCAAGATCTAACATTTCATTCCACTAGCTACTGTGATCCGTCACATATTTGCCTGGCAAGATCTTTTCTATTCTCATTTACTGCTCTATATCAGTATTGGTTTCTCTTCCATTACAAGCCAAAGGCTAATTCTACCTACATGATAAAAAATGTTCTGTAGAAACTCAGACATATGATGAAGGCTTCTGATAGAGAGGTGATATATACAAGATAAAAAAGATACATTTTTTGACATGGTCATTGTATGGATTCATTTTGCTTACTTATTTGTTACAAGATTTTTTCTCTCTCTTACTTCTCTTGGTTGGTACGGAGGAAGGATTGAAAGGAGGGAAATTTACAGTAAAGTCCCCCCAAAAAGAGAGTGCCATTGAAACTTTTTTTTAAATGCACAGAAGAAAACAGAAGGAAATTCAGAGAGAAGCACAGAAAAGCAGGACAGTTTTGAAAGTTATGTGTAGCATTTTTATAGGTCTTTTTCTCAAAAGTAAATAATGCAAAATAAATTCATGGTATCATATAGAAGCTTTTTAAATTTTCTGCTGTGTATATAGAATGCTTCTTTATTTAGTGTTTAATTTCTGAATAAAAATGATTTTTAGAAAAAAATAAAGAAGAGCTCACAAGAGTAAGTGGAAAATATTGCCCAAGTAATGGACTCTTTTAAAATTAGAATACACAAAAGGAACTAAGTTACTCCATGACACAGTACGAAATATTATAATAAATCAAGATTAAAAAAGAAGAAAATGTAAGTTATCCCCTCTCTCTGTATATATATGTATATATACACATATACACACATATATACATATATACATGCATACACACATATGTATGTATGTATATAAAACCTAGAAAACAAGTCAAGGAGACTCATTAACATGGGATAACATGGTGGAGGAATGAACATTTTCTCTGATCCTTATAACCTCTCGAGTCTATCCAAAATAGAAATTATGCACCAGATATAAGGCAATTTCAGCTGTTTCTAAGGTCTAGAATACCAAGAACCCAAACAAGGTAAAAACTCAAGGAACTAACAGCAGAGAAAGCCAAATTCCCTAATTCCCAAGCATGCTAATTCAACACTCCCTCCCCCACCACCCATCACTGTTCCCAGCACCAGGGCCACAAAAGCCAATCCATGAGCTTATAACAGAACTCAACCTCACACCCCTACACCTCCACCTTCCACCAAAGCCACGGAAATCCAAACTTCAAGCAGCAGAAATTTGTTCAGACTGCAGCAGCCAAGATTCATCACTCTACTGCCACGGAGTTCTGCAGGAGAGCAGAGGAACAGAGGGAACTTGGCAGGGCATGTATCTGTGCTTGTAACAAAACCCAACTCTCCACCTCCTCCTCTCAGTCCAGAGATCCAAATTCAAATTGGCAGAAATTTGCTCAGGCTGTGATAGCAGGGTAGCAGTGCTCTGTGGCACTGGACTAGAAAAATGAGGAACAGAGGGAGCAGGGAAGGACTTGTGTGAGGGGGGCTATTAGCACACCATTAAGATTAAGGGAAGGAGCCCAGCATCCAGCTGGGATCAGTTCTACCCATCTCTTGAAATCCCTTTAGACAAAGATTCAGGCTGATGAACCCTGAATTGCCCAATGTGGAAAGAGGCTGACACGTTCTGAGATTGTTCCCAAAAAAATTGCATCAGAGAGGAGAAAGTCATAAAGTGAACAATAAGTGAAAATAAGGGGAGGGGACTGAAATTTCCAGAGATCTCAGAAGGAAAAAAACCCAACAACCTTGAATATAAACAGATAAACCAACTGGGAAGACAACTACAGCAGAAGAAAATAAGGCCTCCAGACCTAGTAAAAGGTTTCAGGGATCTAAGAGCAAATACTGTAGAAAAAAGGAAAATCAGCATCTGACGAGGAAGAGGATCCTGTGGGTTTTGAAAAGAACATGGAACCATTGCACTCTTTTCTTGAATAAATAAATAAGAATTGTGAAAACAGAATTTATCACCTTCAAATGGAAATAATCAACTATGAATCCATAGTGGCAAAGTTTCACCAAAGAAAAAAAGAAAGGGCAACTAATTAGAAATGCAAATACGCAGAAGTGAATAATCGTCTAGAAAAGAAGCAAAAAGCAATAACATTAAAGGAAAGCATGCTCCCCACACAAGTAAAACATATTAATCCCAATCATAGGATGAGTAAAGACAATTTAAGGATTATAGAACTATAAGAAAACTTGACAAATCAAAAAGCATGCTCACTCATCACCCCCTCCACCATCACCCATCTCTGCTCCCAGCACCAAAAGCCAATCCATGAGCTCATAACAGAACTCAACCCCATACCCCCACACCTCCACCTTCCACCAATGTCACGGAAATCCAGACTCCAAGGAGCAGAAATTTGTTCAGACTGCAATAGTAATTTGCAAGAAATAACACAAGAAAACTGCCAAGAACATCTGAACACAGAAAATAAAACGTCTATTGAAAGACTTCATAGATTGCCTCCAGAACAAACTTGAGGTTGCAAGCTTTAAGACATATAGTAGTTAAATTTAATAGTTCCATTAAGAAACAGCAAACTCTATAAAAGACCAAGAGAAAGATCTTAAAATATAAAGGGAAGGAAATTTCAATAACACAAGACTATTCTGCATCCACTAGAAAATGCAGGAGGGAATGGAAGGTGGTCTAGAGAGGAATGGAGTTCAAAATGCAGCCCAAGGTGACCAACTCTGCAAATTTGAACCTAAACATAAAATGAAAAAAAAATGTTTAATAATAAATAGTGTTTGAAACATTCTTAAAAAGAAAACCAGACCTGAAGAGAATATTTGCATCTCAACCACTCTACAAACATTGGATTCCTAAAAACCAAGATTTTGAAGAGGGGAAAAAAACCTGGACTGTATACTTCAAGAAATCATAAATGAAAACTGTTCAGATCTATTAGAGCCAGAGGACAATACAAAGATAGAAAGAATCCACTAATTACTTCCTAAAAAGAACCCCAAAAGAAAAAGTCCCAGGAATATCATGTCTCAAATCCAAAGCTTCCCCATCAAAGAAAATCTAATGCAAGCATTCAGAAAAAGCAATTCAAGTACCAAGCAATCACAAGACCTGGAAGTTTCTACTATAAGTGAGAGATCTTGAAGCCTTTCATCTATAATATAAATACAATTCTCCAAAAGGCAAACGATATGGGCTTACAACAAAGAATAATTTACTCTGCAAAGGTAACCATAGAGGGGACAATAAACCTTTAATGGAATAGAGGTTAGGGCAACTAGATAGCACAATGAATAGAGTATGGGGCCTGAAGTCAGTAGGACCTGAGTTCAAAATCAGTCTCAGATACTTAATACTGTGTGACCCTGGGCAAGTCACTTAACCCTGTTTGCCTCAGTTTTCTCATCTGTAAAATGAACTGGAAAGGAAATGGCAAATCACTCCAATATCTCTGCCAAAAAAAATCCCAAATGAGGTCACAAAGAATTGGACATGATTGAAACTACTAAACCATAAAAACAATGAAATGGAGGACTTTCAAGCATTCCTGGTTAAAAAGAAACCTAGAGCTGCATAGGAACTTTAAAAAACAAACAAAAAAGTCAAGAGAAATCTAGAAGGGAACATTATTTGAGCAATTAGAAGGAACTACATGATGATGGAGTGCTAACACTCTAAAAGGGGAAAAGAACCAAAGTCTCTTCAGAACCTTAATCTTTTTAAATGCTATTGAGAAAGAAAAACAGAGGGCACCATGATAGAGTAATCCTGTTCTGGAAGTTTAAAGAAGGGAAGGAGGTTAAAAGGAATAACTTGGGTAGAAAAATTATGAATGAGAAGAGACTTTCTACTTGCTTTAATAGGAACACAGGAGAAGAATAGTTATACAAACATGGAGGAAGGGATGGGGAGAATGAACATTCAATGATCTTCACTCATCTTAAACAAAGAAGGGTAGAAGACACACATACACACACAAGAGCACAAGAGCACATGAGTAAAAGTATATTAAACTCTACAGGGAAACAGGTTGAGATATATAAAGAGAGTTAAGTGGAAAGATGCTACAGAGTAGGAATAGTCACAAGCAAAACAAATGTCCTAATCTTAAGAAGGATTAAAAATTTTTTTAAGAAAGAGAGGAGAGAGGGAGACAGAGACAGACAGAGAAACAGAGAGAGACAGAGAGAGAAAAAGAGAGACAGAGAGAAAATAACTGGAGATAAGTGAGGTGCCTATTAAAATAATATATGAATAAGTTATGATATGTAAATGTATTGGGATATTACTGTGCTATAAGAAATGGCAAAAGGGATGATTTCAGGTAACAACAACATTGTAAAGAGAAACACCTTTGAAAGACTTAAATATTCTGATCAAAGCAATGACCAACCATGTCTCCTGATGACTTAAGGTGGAGCATATTAACCACCTCCTAACAGAAATGTGGTATATACAAGGTACAGAAACAAACACATTTCTGAAAGTGACTACTATGTGGAATCATAATGGATTTATTTCTTCTTTCAGATTTTTTTAAACTGGGGAGGGGAGTTGGGCAAGGGTAGGAATAGCAATGTTAGGCAGGGCATTGAAACATTTTTAAATGCACAGAAGGAAGAGAAATATGTATAGAATCAAACACCAACACTTCTTAAAATGAATATGTGGAATTTATTATGCCCTTTTGTTTTAAAGCAAGTAGTATGAAATGAATACTCATAGTTTTATATACAATCCTTTTATTCTGTTATGCTATTCATTTGAAATACTCTTTTTTGGTATTTAAGTTCAAAATAAAAATAAAATAAATTTTTTAAAAAGAATATCCAAAATCCAACACTATTTGATATTGTTTCAATACTAATCCTCAAATACAGAGATCTCTATAAGCAGTAAATAAGAAACTCTAGAATAAAGGTATCTTTTAAAATGATAGTATAATTTAATCCTGAATTTACAGCCATTTTAAAGTAAGTATATAAATTTCTGTAACTGTAACAAACCAAACCTTGTACTAAAAATGAACATTATGATTAACACAAAATGGAAGAAAATCTAAAATATATCCAATCTTATTAATAAAGAAGGTGTTTGAAATAGGCAAGAAATGACCCAAAAAATGAAGGAAGGAGAAAAGTTACTCGAAAGGCAAAATTCCTATCTACAGTAGAATCAATATATCATAAACAAGTAAGATTTATAACTGGAATGCAAAAATGGTTTATTATCAAGAAAACAATCAATGCATTATATAATAAATGATATCAACAGGAGGAAAGGCAAGTACTCTGTGATTATATCATTAGGTGCAAATAAAGTCCTTGATTTGGGTACAGTGTTTTATTAGGAAAAAATGTTTTTGGAAACATTTACTGAAAAAAAATATTGATTTTGGTACTGAAGAGGTATTTGTCAGGAGGTGTCTTGTATAAAAATAAAATGTACCCATAAAAAATAAATAAAACCATTGGTATTTTGCATATAGGAATAATATGATGAAAAAAAATTTTTTTTGAGATCAGAAGCTAGTTATACAATGGAGAAACATTGCCTCTAAAATGTAAAGATGTAAATGATACTGCCTACTCTTGCCAATCCTATTTGACATCATTTTGGAAAACTAGAAATAACAATAAGATATGAAAAAAATTTAGATGAATAAGAGCTAGCAATGAAAAACTTAATAACTATTCTAGGTGATAAAATCATACATATAGAAAACTCAAGATAACTAACAACCAAAAAAGTAATTGAAACAATTAACAACATTATTAAAATAGTAGGCTACCACATAAAATATCTCCTTTTACATATCACCAACAAAAATCAAGGAAAACTAACAGAAAGAACAATACCCTTATTAATCAAATATTTGGACATTAACACATCATGATACACCAAAGAACTTTATAAACTTCAAATTGATTTTGACAGAAATCAAGACATTGGTATGTCAACAAACATTAAATTCATAATGGGCATTGTCCTAGGTTGTCCTAGGTGGTTGCTCGCCCTTCTTTTTTGAAGAAGACTGATGACATCATAGGGTGATGTCTTGACTTGCATGTTATTGGATTTAAGTGAGACAGAGTTGGACAAATTCATCAGTGTTATTCTTCAAGTCATTGAAGTCCAGTGGCAAGATAAAAGTCAAGATGACTGGTGATAGCCCTGGGTGCAGTAGATGACTTCGGCTGCTTCAGTGTCTGACCAAGCTCTAAGTACTGCACAGACCTTGTTTCAGCCACCTTCATGACCGCTGGGACAATTGTTCTCATCTGCCCTTTCTGCCAAGGGAAGTCACCACATGCTGGGGGTAGACTCCTTCCTAACTCAACAAGTTGGAGGCCTATCTTTGGCACTCAACCTGGCTTATCCCCTCTGCTGAAATGGTTCTCCCCGACTGTGGTCCCTGTGTATGCTACAGCTTGTGGAGCCACATGTGACAGTTACGTGACAGGTGGACACCAAAGGTGGGTAAGCAGTCCTGAAAAGGGTTCAGTAAGCTTTCACATCGAAGAGCTAGTCCTCCCTGAACATCCCATACACGCCACCGTCCTAGGCACTGAGGTTTCAAATAGAATTTGATCTCCACATCCCTTCCCAAATGTAGTTGAGGCTGTCACAAATTGTAATCACAGATGATGAAAAATTAATGTATTAACAAGGTATTAAAGCCCTATTATCCCTTTATGAAATATGAACACTCTTTTGAGTCAGAAGAGACTCAGACAATGACTGGTCACACCTTTGGGTGACCCTTAAAGGACATAATCCAGTCAGTTTGAAAGCAATACAATCTGAGAGCCAAAAGTTTGGGAATTATTCAACTCTTTGCCTCTAGGAGTGAGGAAATTATTTCCCTTCCTCCCCTTCCTGCCCCTCTGTCCCACCCTACCAGTCATAGGGTATAGCTACAAAGCAATCCACCCAGAAATTTCTCTTATCTAATGGTTTCAGGGTTCATTGGCTAGGGAAAATTCAGGAAAAAGCCAGCTGTTGAGTAGAAATACACTCTCTAGACAGACATGTATATAGAGAGGCAGTCATTCACGGCCAGATGCAGCTTGAAAGTGTAAGATCTCTGGCAACAAAGACCCCTGGCAATCAAGAGTTGAGCTTCAGAGAATATTGTAAAGGGAGAGAAAAAAGTTTGAAACATGTAAGTACCAAAGGAGTGAGTATCTTAGTCACACATGTTCCCTACGTTTGTGCCAGACTGCTACTGTACATAAGGTTTATGCCAGTTCTTCTGACAACGCTGTATGAATCTTTGGGAAGGCACACCCCAGACTTATGGGGAAAGATGTTTTGTTCCTACTATTCTTAGTATCACAATAAATGTCTTTCCTAAGAGCTATTTGTGTCTACTGGCTGACTGTTAATGAGCACACTAGTAGGGGCTCAAGGGTTATAGTATAGGAGTATAGCCCAAAAGGTTTCCTAGAACCTATGAGAGTAGTAGCAGGTGGAAGAAATGTAAATTGAGTAAATGGCACAAGATGGGTGAGAGTCAAGATGAGGCCAGGACACAGGCCTTAGGGATTAAATGCTTGCCCCTTCCTCCTCATTTGCCCTCTATGTTTAAACAGGACTTCTTTTCTTATCACACGGGTGAATGGAGATAAATGGCTTTTGTCAGATGAAACCAGGATACTTGCTTGTCAGATGGATTGAGCGGTAACTTTGGAGAACTGAACAGTCAGACCAATCTGGGTGCCAGAGCATAGGATATTCAAGCTCAGGGGCAAGGAAAGCTGTGGCAGATAAGCTAGGAACTCTGGTAGCTACTCAGGTCACTACTAAGATCTATCTGCCTTGCCATCAGTGAAGACCAGGAGTGAGCCGCAAGGGATGGATTAGGAACATCTTTCTCCAGAAAGCTCTCTTTAGAAGTAATTCTCTGCCTCTAGGACTACTCCGTCTGATTGCCTGGATTCTTTTAGAACTTTCATTTAAGGACGGTTTCCAGGCCAGTCATCTCTTTATTTCCCAGTAGGCTGCACTCCCCCAGACCATTATGGTCTCAGTCCAGGTACCTTCTTTCCTACTACCCCTTCAGCTTCCTTTCATGGGACTATTTTCCAAATTAGAATGCACGCTGCTTCAGGGGAAGGATGGTCTTTCTTTTTGCTTTCATTTGTATTGCCACTGCTTGGCAAAGAACTTGGTACTTAGTAAGTGCCCAATAAATGCTTGTTGACTGACTAATCACTAAACAAGAATGAACTAGGAAAGAGCAGACCAAGAACCATGAGGTGATTCTGAAAATCTCAGCAGAGGATAAAAAGGCAGGAAAAAGAATTCCAGCTCCTCAGCACTCCTCCCTAAACTTTCCCTACTTTCTAGCATCTAAAATAACCCTTTTCTTGAGGAGCAGGGTTTCAAAACTGAAACCCTTTCCTTAATCCCTTCCATGACTGTCGGGAGCTAGAGATGTTCTTTAGGTATCCCAGAGAAGTGAGGGGATAAGCAGGAGGAGGATTGGAAGCAATTAAATTAAGAACCCCAGAAGTGTTTCTTTGAAATTTTTCACTTCCCTGTGATTGATAACTATGTGGCCACAGAAAGGTTGATTACCTGTGAATTATCAAATAGAGTAGGGATTCTTAACTTAGAACCATAAATCTGTTTTTAAAATATTTTCATAACTTTATTTCAATATAGTTTATTTCTTTTATAATCATATGTATTTTATTCTTTTAAAAACATTATTCTGAGGAGTCTCTGGGGTTCACTAGATTGTCAAAAGGGTTTATGACACAAAAAAGGTTAAGAACTCCTGAAATAGAGAGTAAATAGAGAGCAAGATATGTCTCAGACAAGTGGAAATAAGGACTTTGAAGTTCTCAACTGACTATTTTATAAACTCAAAAAATAATTTTTCTATCACATCCTAAATTAAGTCAGAACCTGGGTCAACAAAGGTTTTCCATGACCCAGCTCTCTCTATAAGAACAGAAAAAAAGAAAAATGTACATAAAACTATGAATCTCTATTATTTACTGCTTGCTAAGCTGAAAATTGCACTGAAACTTTTGGGACACCCTTGTATATTCAACATGTAATTTCCCAAGTTGTCCTGCTTGTCTGATTTTTTCTGGACTTCCTCTTATTCTCTTCTGCGTATTTTTTTTAAATGCTTCAATGTTCTTTCTTTTTTCTTTCTTTCTTCTTCTGGCTACCCTATTCTTAGCTCCCCTCTGCCTCCCACCCACTCCCAAACTGAAATGAACAAAGGAAAGCAAAACCCTTTAAACAAATATGCACCGACAAGCAAAATAAATACTCAAATTGGCTCTGTCTGCAAATGTGTCTTTTTCTGCACCTTTCTTACAGGAGTTGGCTAGCATGCTTCATCGGTCCTCTAGAACTGTGGTTGGTCACTGCATCAATCATAGTTCTAACTATATAATAAATCCAACATGTTACTTTCAAAGCAGTCCCGTCTGTCTGTTTTTCCTTCTGTTCTCTTTTATGCATGTAAAAAAATGCTTTAGTGGCTCTTTTTTCTCCCTTTTTGTTGGGCAGCACTGTCTTTAGTTGCCTCCTTCCTGTCAAATCCTGCCTCTGTCCAGCCCTCATGGGGGGAAAAAGTCACAGCCCTGGTAACAAATGAGCATATTCAAGTTAAACAGATTCACACCTTTGCCATGTCCATCTCTCTCGGCATCTCAAATCCACCACCTCTCTCTCTCAGAAGGTGAGCATACTTCCTCAGCTATCCTCTAGAACTCATTGCATTGATCAGAATTCTCAAATCTTTCCAAATGGTTTTTTTTTTAAACAATGTTGTTTCCCTATAAAATTTTCTCCTGGTTTTGCTCACTTTATTTTGCATCAGTTCTCAAGTCTCTCTGAAATTAAGTCTTTCATCATTTCTTGTAGTGAAATAATACTCTATTCCAACAATACACCAATGTGCTTTTCTTCTTGCATCCCCTCCAACAATGGTAATTTTCCCTTTTTGTCATCTTTGCCAATATGGTAGATGAATGGTAGAAACTTTTAATTTTCATTTCTCTAGTTATGGTAAATCCATCATGTACCACAATTTGTGTGGCCATTTCCAACCACCTGATTTATATCTCTATCCTTTTCTTTGGTACAATAAACAGGGTTGCTATAAATATTTTTATACATATTGATCCTTTCCCTTCTTTTCTCATCTCTTTCAGATATAGACCTAGTATTAGTTTGGTTACTTTTTAGGCACAGTTCCAAACTGCTTACCAAAATGTCTGGACCCCATTACACAGTTCCACCAATAATGCACAGGTGTGCTTTCCTTCCTGCAGACCCTCCAACAATGATAATACTCTCTTTTTATCATTTTTGCCAATATGGGAGGTGAAAGGTAAAATTATTTTAGTTTTCATTTCCCTAATCAACAGTGTAATAGGGGGATCAGCTAATGGGGGTTCAGTCCTCAGAACATACACGGGGTCTCTGCCTGCTATTAACTCCCACACAATGGGATTTGGTGAGCCTGTTTCTATAAGGCAGTGATAATGTGCAATAGAGTGTTCCTGCCCCCAACTTAGAGTATGTGCAGTATTACATAACTGTTTCCTGGCCACTTATTTCATGGTGAAGGAAAGCTTTTTTATTAGCTACTGAGCCAAAACTGAGACATCATACAAAAGACTCCAGTGGAAAAATTCAACTCTATTTCCTGGTGGCAATCGAGAAAAGAAATTATGCAAGTCTCTGAGTGGGGGGAGGGAGAGAGAAAGAGAGAGAGAGAGAGAGAGAGAGAGATAGACAGAGAGAGACAGAGAGACAGAGGGGAGAGAGAGAGAGAGAGAGAGATCCTACTTTCTCCTCCTGAGTCAATATTTGTCCATGAGCAATTGTGCAATAAGAAATGATGAACAGGCAGATTTCAGGAAATCCTAGAAAGACTTGTACAGACTGATGCAAAGTGAAATGAGCAGAACCAAGAAAACACCGTACACAGTATCAGCAACATTGTGTGATGATCAACTATGAATGACTCAACTCTTCTCAGCAACACAATGCTCCAAGACAAGTACAAAGGACTCATAAAGGAAAATGCTACGCATATCCAGATAAAGAATTGATGAACTCTGAATGCTGATCAAAGCATATTTTTTCACTTACTTTCTTAATGTTTTTTTTCTTTTACAACTGTGATTAATATGGAAATATTTTTACATGATAACAAATGTATAAACTACATCAAACTGCCTACCAGAGGGGAGAGGAGAGAGAGGAAAAGAGAAAAATTTGGAACTCAAAATCTTGTAAAAATGAGTGCTAAAATTTTTCTAACATGTAACTGGGGAAAAAAATAAAATACTATTAAAAAAAAAAGAAAAGTTTGTAGCTATCTCTTTAAGTGTCTGGTTGGGGGCTCAAGCACATAGCACTAGGAGAATATCATTGCCCTTCAGGGGTACCCCTGGAATTCTAATGGTGAGATGTTGCCACACTCTAGACACCCAATCTGAGAGTTAGTTTTTCATATGGTTCTTGGTCACTTCGATTTCTTCTTCTGAAAGCATGTCCTTTAGACATTTTGCTAATAGAGAATGACTGTCATTTCCCCAATCCAATGGTTTTCAATCTTTTGTATTTCAAGACCCCTTTACACTCTTAAAAATTATTGAGAATTCTCCCTAAGCATTTTTGTTTATGTGGGTTATATCTATTGATATTTACCAAAATAGAAATTAAAACTTCTTAGTTTTAAAACTTAAAGGCTCTTTGACCACACTTTGAGAACCACTGCCTCAAGTTTCCTTATCCTTAAAATAAAAGGACTGGACTCATTTACCTCAAATCCTTCCAACTTCAAATCAGTGCCACTTATGAGTTCCATATTACTCTCTAAGTACTTTTCCCTTTGATAGCTAATGAGCCTTCCTAAAGAATACTTAGACTGCTCTGGGCCTCCTCCTGTCAGAGACTGATAGCACCGATAAACTCCCTCTTCCTCAGGTGTAAGGGATTGAAAGTGCTCCTTCTCCCAGGGGTATCAAGAGAAGATTCAGTGCAGAAGAGAGCCTTCATCACTGTCTTCAGGTATTTGAAAGGCTGTCATGTGGAAAAGAGGTTAGGCTTGTTTTGGTTAGGCTCAGGGGACAGAACTTCTCAGAGCAGCTACTAGACTGCAAAAAGGCATTTTATAAGAAAACTCCCTCTAATAGACCTGCCCAAAAGTGGAATGGTTGTTAAAAGTAGTCCAGTACTAGGCCTTAAAAGAAATTCACAGAAGAATTAGAAGAGCCAATCGATACTGAAAGCAATAGATCTTTTTTTAATTTGGTGACTGACTTATAAGGGAAAGCCCCATACAGCACAGAGCACAAATAAGGGCAAGAAGAAAGGAAGGAAAGAAGGAAGGATTTGATTAAGCACCTACTATGTGTCAGGCACTGTGCTAAGCATTTGATCCTTACAACACTACTGAGAGGTAAGGGTTATATTACCCCCATTTCACCAATGAGGATACTGAGGCAGGTAGACAGAGATTAAATGACTTGCCCAGAATCACACAGCTAACAAGTGTCTAAGGCAGAATTTGAACTCAGGTCTTCCTGACTCCAGGCCCAGAGCTCTGTCCACTGTACCCTCTAGTTCCTTCTATGTAAATATATACACAATAAATTCAAGGTAATTTTTTTGAGTGGGGGAAGTCATAGTGGTGTGGGATTGGGTGAGGGAAGGGAAATGGGAAAGATCCCATGGTAGAAGACAGAATATGAGATGTACTTTGAATTCTAAGTGGTAGAAATGAGGAGACACATCTCTAACGTAGAAGATGGAATTTTGTGAGGAACCCTAAAAAGATGAGATTGGTTGGACCAGAGAGGGGAACAATATCTAATAGCTTTAGGAGTGTGTGTTCTGATGAGACTGCACTGGGCAAGCAATTTATTCCTCTTCTCAGCTCTGTATGGAGAAGGGAGGGGTAGTTAAAAAGATGGAAACTGGTCAGAAAAGCAGTGTTCCACAGTGGAATAAGCCCTGGCTCCAGAGTGAGGAGAACTAGATTCAAATTCCAGTTCTGTGACCTTGGGAAAGTTTCATAATTAGATGAGGAAATGGATGACATGACCTCTAAGGTTCCTAACTGTCAATCTATGATCCATAATCCATATATAATAAATATGGATAGATAGATAGACAGGCAGACGGATGGATGGATGGACAGAGAGACAGACAGACAGATAGATATATAGATAGATAGACAGATAGATGAAATAGATATAGAATACAGTCACCTTCATAGGATAACTCAGCAGAGGTTGAGGACAGGAGTCCTGGAGGTTTCATTCTTTGTAGGAGGTCAGCTGGGATAGGGACACCTCTCATTCACTGTACACATCTATCTCAGATTCCTTTCCATGAAAGCAACAGAACATTCTTATCTCTCACCTTTGAGATGAAAAAAAAAACCCAAAAAATTCATTCTCAGTTGGTAAAAACAGGTTTTATTGAGGATTTTGCCTTCTCTAGTTTTAAAAGTATGACTGAGAAAGGTTCCTATTCTCAGGAGCCAAGACTGTGCTCAGAACTAAGAATACAGCCTTGGGTTTAAGGAATTTGCCCAATTTCTCCTGGATTCTGTTCCAAGGCCAGCCCGGTTGGGGAAAGGCGATGATTTCCAGCTACCAATGGAGTAGTAAGTTCCTACAACTGTGAACCTTCTTATATCTCGTGTATACTTGTGGGCACCACTCTCTTGGAACTCCTTCTAGCATGTGAAACTTTCTATAGTCTTCTTTCTCCTCCTACCCCCTAAAAAGACACCACCCTCCGCAGATCCTCCTCTTATCTGACTCATCAGCACTTATTCACTCTCTTTGCTGATTCACTGTCCTTTTCCTGACCCCTTACGGTGGATGTTCCTTTAGATTCTACCTCCAGCTCTCTTCTCCTCTCCGTTTCTCCCTTTCCCTGTCCCTCTCCCTCCCCAGCCTCTTTTCTCTTCTCTCTTTATAACTACAAATCTCCATGCAGATAACTCCTAAATAAAATACGTATCTACAAACCCTGGCCCTCTCCTGAACCCCATACTCCATCTCTCAATTGCCTACAAAACACAAGAACCTAGATGTCCCACTGGCATCTCAAACTTATCAAAACAGCTACAGTTATTTTGTTTTCCCTTAATCTTGCTCTTTTGATTTCCCCAATCATCCTGTCTCCCATGTTTGGCACTAGGTGGTTATCATGGGATGGTGAGGGATGAGTCAATCAGCTGCCACGTTTTGTCAAGTCTGCCTCCATGCTATGTCTCACATCAATCTCCTCTCTATTCCTACAGCCATTATCTAGTACAGAATCTCCTTTCCAGGGCCCAGACTCGCTGCATTAACCAAATAACAGGATTTCTCAATTCTACCCTCTTCTCCTTGTGACTTTTTTTTCAAATCTCAGCCCAAATTCTATTTTTTCAAATCCTCTCCACTGTCAGTGGCTACCCTTTCCACTCCTCCCCTCCCGCAAAGAGAACCCCACCTTTTATTTACTTCCTTTGTGATTTACCCATGTGTACATACTGTTTCTCATGATAGACTATAAGCTCTTTAAGGGTAGGGTGCGTTTGCTTTTTTGTCTTTATATCCCCATCACCTAGCAAAATGCCTGGCACATCATAGTTGCTTAATAAATGCCTGTTGGTTGAATGATTGGTTGAATCCCTTATACATAACAATGGTAGCTTACAGTTAGTTTTAAGGTTTACAAAACCTGGGAGGTAGAAGTAACTCTGATTATGTCACTGGTCTGGTCATGAGTCTTTAGTGACTCGTGGCCTACTGAGTAAAGCTTAAGCTCCTTTAACTGACATTCAAGGCTCTTCAGAGTTTGGCACAACTCTTTCCAGCTTTATTTCATGTTACTTCTTTCTACCTATTCTAATTGGACCACTTGTTATACTGTAATTATGACCTGTAGTCTTCATTCTTCATAAATGGATCACCCTTCTCCTTCTCCTACTCAACTCTTCAACACCCCTGAAAATCCTGTTCTGCCTCCTCTGGACAGCTTCACAGTCTCTCCTCCTCCTTCCCCAATTCAGTAAGAACCTGCCCCCTCAGACCTTACATAGCACTCTGTTTGTACCTCTCTAATGTATTTTTTATGTTGTTTTACATATTAATTATTTTTGTGTGTGCTTTGCCCTACCCCTTTACTAGACTGTAACATGTTAAGGCTTTATAGCTCATCCATCTCCCCCAGGGCCTAGCATAAGGTTCTTTATACTTTAGGCACTAAATAAATGTTTGATGAATGACTGAGCTGATACACATCTGGAAACACCAGAAGCATCATGTTTCCTCATCATTACTATTCATAAAGTGAATTAAAATTGATTTGGTTTTGGGAAATTGGCAGGAGGAGAAATATTCGGCTACGTTTGAGAAATGTCTGGCAGAGGAGAAAGGGTGCAGGGTTTGGGGACCAACAATGTTGGGACAAGCCCAGTGTGTGTTCGTAACCTTCTTCTAACAGAAGCCCCAGCAGGAAGGAGGGAAGACTGATTGCAGGCAGACGAAGGTCACACTTTCCAAGGTTTGCAGAGACTCGATGCTTTTCTAAGAGCATTCACAGAGCCCTTTGCCTGGTGGGAGAACAGCTCTGCAGCATCCATGACCTTGGGGCTGTCAGGAGATCAATTCCCTCCTCGCTCAGTTAGGAACCAGCCACAGATAATGCCACCACACTTCCAAAGCATAGAAACTTCCCGGCTGTCCCGGAAGCTGTCAGGGTATGGGGCTGAACCTACATTCGTAGGTACAAACTCTGGCCTGGGGTGCCATCTGGTGGAAACCAGAGGACATGCTGGATCCTCTAGGCTGGGGTACCATCACTCTTCTTTGCAGCTGCATCAGCCTCCAGAAGCCTCCAGGACTGCCAGAGTGGACCCAGCAAACCTAGACACTTCACAATGAAGATGACTCAAACACTGCTTTTACACCACCACCTTTCCCAGGATACAAGTGACGTGTCAGACATCAAGGAAGAAATTGGATTACTGTTTAATTTCACTGCTCGGGCTTGGCTTCTGGCTTCCTCCCTCCTCCTTACAAGTAAGGGGTTGTAAAGGCAAAACTGGAAGAGAAACTTAAGAGACAATATCTAAATTCCTCATTTTATCAGTGAAGAAACTGAAGTGCAGAAAGGTTGTGATTTACCCAGTCACAGTTCACAGTGTATGCCCAAGCACAGCAGTGCCTTAGAAGGGATTTGAATGCAGGTCTTCCTCACTCCAGGTCCCTAGCCACTACACAACATTGATTCCTTTCTAAAGGAAGATGCAAAGGCAGTCAGGGGAGAAAATACTGGGGAAGAGAATAGCAGAAGAAGTGAGAAAAGCACCAGAAGAGGAGAGAAGACAAGGAGAGGGAAACAGGGAGAGAATGAAAGAAAAAGGAGATCAATTATTAAGGAAAAAGAGAGAAGAGAGAACAAGGAGTGATTGCTTTGAGGGAGCTGGGTCTAGACAACAATTGATGTGAAAAAAATCTGGGGGTTTTAGTGGACTGCATGAGGTCTCAGCATGATGTGGAAAATAGGAAAATTAATATGGTCTTGAACTACATTAAGAGAGGCAGAGGGGCAGCTACCAGGTAATACACCAGCCCTGGAGTCTGAAAAACCTGAGTTTATTTCTATCTAGCCTCAGACACTTACTAGTTGTATAACCCTGGGCAAGTCATTTAACCCCAACTGCCTCCCCCCGCCCCCCAAAAACTGTTAAGAAAAAATTATTCCACTGACAATTGCCCTAGGGTCCCCTTTAATAACGTGATTCATCCCTTCTTTGACTCTCTAGGGGAAAATCTGAATCTGTGGATATTCAGATAATACATACCTGAGGCAAAACTAGTTGATGAGAGATGGTGGTAGCACAAAGGACAATCTGATTGCAAATACAGTTGTGCCAAGAAAAGGTATGACCTATTTTCCAGAAAGGACAACACTTACCCCTACAAGGGTGAGAGATGGAAAAGGTAGGCCCTAAGGAGAACATAGCAGTCTGGAGGGCAATTGTAACTCCCAGCAGTACAGGCCAACAGAGTACTGTTAAGGCAGACAATTGTTGCCATAGACAGGAAGCCCACCCTCCTACAGAGGACCAGCACCCCCAAGGAGGAAGTACCCCCCCCCGGATGTTAGCACACTCTAGTATAACTCCATTTGAAGCTCCATTTACCCTGTGCTAGTTACAGTTCTAGATAGATATTTATCTAAAGGTAAGTAGATGGCCTAGACTAGAATTTGTAGGCTATATGCAGATTATTCTTGACTCTGCAAATGTTTTTGGAGGGAACGATATTTGCCTATGTTCTAATACACATATGTGTTCCATAGCACTTTTTGTTATGTGACCAAAAAGCTAAATTTCTACTTAAGGTTTCCTACACTGCCAGGAGACTGCTTTACCTATAAATAGTTTAGCTACTGGTTTTATTTTTAAACATGCAATTACAGCCCTTTTCCCACTCTTTAAACCAAGATTAGGCTCTGTCTAGGGGCACTGCCCTGTTTGGGTTGCAGCCCAGAAGTCCTCATACTTGGCTGCTTTGCTTTTAACTAGGCAACGAATGCTTTTTCTCCCACTCACAAGCTGTGTGACCTTGAGAAAATCACGTCACCTCTCTGTCAGTTTCCTCATCTTTAAAATGAGATAGCGATTCCCATTGATTTCAAAGTTTTGTTTTGTCTTTTAAAAAGTTTATTTGAATAAGATAATGGATCTGATACTATTTTTTATTAGTGATCACGAGATCATAGATTGAGGGCTGGTAAGGATCTCAGAGTCCCTCTATTCCACCTTATTTCCTCTTATTTATTATCTTAAAAGTCACTTTTGTCAATGCCTTTTGGTTTGACAATCATATTTATTCATGGATATATAGCCTGCCCAATGAGAACCCTCCTCCACAACAAAGAAAAATCATTCAACAGAACCTACCAACAGAAATTGCCTGACAACATATGCAACGTCCCGTCCCCATAATCCTTCCACCCTCCCTAATGACAGGAAGCAGGAATACTTCTCCATGGCCAAAACTACTCATTATCATTCAGATTGGCTTTGTTCAGCGTCCTGTTTGTTTATGTTGTCTGTATCATGATATATATTTTCTAATCCTTCTGCTCTTTTCATTGTACATTCTGTACATTGTACATTCTGTACAAATTTTCCCATATTTCCCTAAAACCTTAATAATCATTGTTTATTCTGGTACAAATATGTTCGGTTACTTTCATGTACCACAATTTGTTAAACCATTCTCCAATCAATGGGTATGAACACTCACTTTGTTTCCAGTTTTTTGCTGCCACAAGAAGTACTACTGTGACTATTTTAGTACATTATGGGGGTTTGAGGCACCTCCTTGAGTTGTATGCCCAACAGTCAATCTTTGGATCAAAGGATAAGGACAATTTAATAACTTTTTTCACATAATTGAAAATGGCTTTCCAGAATAATTGGACCAGTTCATAGCTCTCCCATGAGTATATTTGTGTACCTGTCTTCTTCCTACAGTATTTCCAGCATTAATTTTTTCCATTTTTTGTCATCTTTGCCAATTTTCTGCCAACCCTGTTTTAACAGATAAGGAAACTAAAGCTTAAGAGATTAAGTGATTTAAGTATATATAAGGCTACATATATAGTAAATGGCAGATTTAATACTAATTAATTTTATTATTTTATTCTTTATTAAAATAATTTTTATTATTTATTAATCCTAATAATAAATTAGGGTTAATTCTAATTTAATCATAATTAATCACATCCTAATTCAGGTTTTCTGATTCCATACCTAGAACTCTTTCCATTATAAATTGTTCAATCAACAAATAATTACTGAAAATAAATATATAAGTAACCACTTATGGGTTACTTACACCCCAGCTTACACATGGGCCCTTCAGGCAAGGTTCAAGACACTCTGTGGGTCCACATCTGCTCCAAGTCTTGGTTTATAAGTCCCCACCGTGTTTTATTTTCCTAGTCAACCAAAAGGCTCTATTAATTCAAAGCAAAGGTATTTCACACAATACTATAGTGAGAAAGCATTTCCTCTCATACTGTTCCCAGAATATCCACCACCATTCCAGGGAAGAATGGAAATATGCAAGGTGTATACATAGAAGGGGCACAAACACACAGGAGAACCCGTGCCCAGAGTGCTGTGTGGAGCCATATACATATGTAGTGCTTACATGTGACTAAAGCACATACATGTAAAGGCAACTTAGATACCTTCTGGAGATATCCCACTGCTCTCCATTCTCCACACAATAGAATCCAGTCTCTGATGGAAATGTAGGCTGTACTGGATTTGTCTCTGGTGGACTGCTTCTGGTTCCCTGGTCATTGCCTGCTATGAGTTGTATTTACCACTTCCCCTTAAGAGAAAGAATGGGCTGTGTTACCTCGCTTTCCAATGAAAGCTCACAGATTTATGGCTATAACTGTTTCTAAAAAGGCAAGGATCTCATACCTTATATACTCAGAATAAACTCAGGAGGAAAAAAAGTTTTAGTAGCTTTTCTTCCCATGATAAGGGTCTGCCTGTTCTCAAAACCTTAGCTGTAAAATGTATTTCTTCTTCAAAAGAAGATTTCTCACCCCAGAAGCCAAGCTCTTTGAAACACAGAACAGTCCCAGATAACTGCAGGCTTCAGTATATTTTTTTAACATCCACTTTGCATCCATTTAGGGCAATATTTCTTTCTGAACCTAAAATCAGGAGAGAACAAATCCAAAGAGGCAAATGAAAGAAGCTAAATTCAAAAGCCACATATGGGCCCCAGGTGGGAAGGGCCCAAGGCCTCCCTCACATCCAAAGAAGGATGGCATGCCTCTCTCATTCAAATGAAGCCAGGTAGAAAAGAAAAGAAAATGTCCTTACCAGTTAAGAAACCTTCTCAGTTCCACCTTAGCAACTATTGAAAGACTTCTCTTTTCCACCTGGTAAGGAGATCAAAAAGAATCAAAACAGTGGAGCCAAGATGGTGGAGTAGAAAGACTCACATATGCTAGCTCCGAACCCACAGCCCATAGATTTCCTCTAAAAAGAACTCCCAACAAATTCTGGAATAGTGAAAGCCGCGCAGCAACACAGTGAAGGAGATTTCCGTTCCAGAGAACCCTGAAAAACCAATCCCAAAGGTCCGTCGTGCACCGGACAGGAGCAGAGCCCTGGCCGCATGGCACCGAGAGGAGCGAGCAGATCCGAGCAGGCTTCAGGGACGGAATCTCCAGCAGCCGCGAAGGTCCCTCCACCCACAGACGCACAAGTCAGTGAGAGAGACATCTTGATGGGCTGAGAGGGGAGCGGGGTGTCTCCATGACTCAGGCCCCCTCGGGAGGCAGCAGCAGAGGCAGTGGGAGGCCAGAGGCTCCCGGAGCAGGCAGGAGCTCCATTATGGAAGGTCTCTGCATAAAACCCCTGAGGCAACTGAGCCTGGGAGGCGGCCCTGCTCCCACCTGAGCACCAGAACTTAAGCTCCCATTGAATAGAAGCCAGGACTACCGCCGAAAGCCCTGAGGCTGGGGAGCAGCATTTGAATCTCAGACCCCAAGCACTAGCTGGGCAGATCTAGGCAGGGGGTAGAGAGGAATCTCAGGAAAAAAAATAAGACCATAGAAGGTTACTTTCTTGGGGAACAGATGATTGCGCCATTCCTCTCTGACGAGGAAAACCAATGCTTACCATCAGGTAAGGACATAGGAGTCAAGGCCTCTGTATCCCAAACATCTGAAATAGATATCCAATGGGCTCAGGCCATGGAAGAGCTCAAAAGGGATTTTGGAAATCAAG
>CM053769.1:418766236-418825919 GCA_028658325.1 Potorous gilbertii
TCTTTTCAATCTCCCTTGCTAACCAGGATTGTTCATCAAGGCTCTGTCCTGAGCCCTCTTCTCTTCTGCTTCTCTACACTTTTTCATATAATCTCCTCAGTTCCAGTGGTATACAGAATTTTAGTAAAGTCTGTAAAGAGTATAGATTTATTGAATATCCTATACGGAAGTTCTACACAATGAAATCACTATTCATAATATTAGTGAAAATCATACTAGAATGAAGGAGAATTAGAGGTAAGCTCCTTAATCCAGAGAAGGCGTAGGATTTTTCATCCTGACATTCCAATACCAAGCGTAGCAGTTTGCACATATAGTAAGCACTTACTAAAGAATTCTTTAACTGAATTGATAAGGCAACTGACCACAACGAATACAAAGGAAGAGGCTTATGACAAGCAAAGTGCTGATGACTTGGTATCAGTCTTGTAGGGGGCATCTTAGGTGCTCGTTCCTAATTCCTCTTTTTCCTCTCCCCTTAATAAATAATGCTTCACACATACAAGGCATTTTTCCCAAAGTCCTTTCATATACTCATAGAGGAATCATAGAAATGTCAGAACTGGAAGGGACCTGACAAATAGGAAGTGCTTGATAAATGTTGATTGATTGATCGATCTCAGAGGTAAGGATACTAAGTACTAGTTTAATTGATTTGCCCAAGATTACACAGGTAGTATATAAACAACAGAGCCTGGGCCTCATTTTATAGATAGGTAAACTGAGTCTAGAGACAGAGCATGACTTGTCCTAGTCTAAACAGTGAGCAAGTGATTAGGACATGGCCTTCCACCCTGGCCCAATGCTCCTCCCAGACAGCTGGCAGAGCAGAATCATAAGATCATAATCTTACAACTCGAAAGGACTTTAGAAATCACTGAGTTGCAGGATTGTGGAATTCGAGAGTTGGATGGAATCTCAGTAGCCAACTAAGCCATCATGTCTGAAAAAGGAATACCTAGTAGTCCAACCCCCTGTTTTACAGATTAGTAAGCTAAAGTCCACAAGACAAAATCTTCTATTATCCTTAAGAGTCGCCTCTACTAATCCATCCTTCTTCTCTATGATTCTATGGACTTCATTACTCTACCTTCTCAGCCTGCATGTTACCAACCAATGAACTCTCTCATCTGAGGAAACTAAGTGGCAGAATGGATAGAGCAGTGGATTTGGTACCAGGAAGACCTGAATTCAAACCCTAGCTGCAATACTACCTATGTCAACCTGAGCAAGTCACTTAGCCTCAGTTTCCTCCTCTGTAAAATGAAGTAATAATAGTACTTCCCTTGCAGAGGTGTTGTAAAGATGAAGATTTGCAAATCACTTAGCAAACTTTAAAGTACTCTGCAAATATTAATTATTGTCACTATAATTAACCTATTTTTTATTTTGGGGGGCGCACCTGTTAATAATAACCTAGCAGTCCCAGCAGTGATATGATCAGTGTTCCTGATGTGTGACTCCTATAGCCTCTCTCACAATTTAAGGTGCCACTGATGTATGAATTCCTGCCTATAGAACTAAGATGCAGTGGTAGAACAAGCCCTTGTCTGCAACTGAATCCATTTGTTACTCACTGCATAGTGAAACTACCACTTGGGGAGATTCCTTTATTAAAGAGAAAAAAACCAAACACATGTAATAGAGGATAATCATTTTTGCTTGCATGGATAAATAATACAAGAATAGCAATATTGCAAAGATCATCAACTTTGAAAGACTTACTAATGCTGAATACAACAACCAACTCTAAATTCCAAAGGACTCATAATGAAACAAGTTATTGATGGATTCGGAGTATAGATTAAAGAATATTTTCTTCTCTTTCCTTCTTTTGTTTATTGGACATGGCTAATGCAGGGATTTGTTTTGCATGATACATATTTTGGCAATGAGTTTTGTTTTCCTTTCCTTATCAATAGATGGGGTAAGGAAAGGGGAAGAGAATTCAGAATTTAAAATAAAATTGATTTTAAAGAAAAGGAATTGGCTAGAGTTTCTGCAAGAGAAAGAAATTCTTAGCAGCCTCCCTCAAGGCTAGTGTCTGTGGGCTACTATGTTCTCAAGACCACTCTGACTACTAAGTCCCTTTCCTAACAGATAACTGAATCCTTTCCTAGAACTGGAACAGTGACTAGAATGCTGTACGAGGGCAGTGAGAAAGTCGGAGTTAGACTCTAGCCTACTCTACTTCATGCACAAGAATCTTTTCCTATATCTCCAGTCAGCAGCCCTTTCAACAACCTGTGAATGAACACTAAGGCCCCATGTCCAAATACAACAGAGAAGAATTGTAAGGGTTAGATCTTTAGGATCTCAAGTTGCTAGAAGCAAAAAAAGCTAGTGACCTTACTTCCCCATTCTCCTTTTCCTCTCAAGGTTTCTAAGAATATGCTATGTCCCAAGGAGACTTTACAGAATCTTTTCTTCTTCTATGGCAAAAGTTTCTGTGTCTGTTTATGCCACTATTTTTGACTTAGCATAATGTAAAGTCAACAGAAGCTGGATGATAATGGACCTTTCATCTCCTCAGCAGAGTGCTCCAGAGGGGGTTGACCACATGTTCCCGGGGTGAGGGGGCCAACCTAACTATCCCAGAAGTCTCAGGTTATTTTCAACTCGCATCTCAGATTGTATTACAATCACATATACAGCTAATCATTTTATTTATTGAGGACCTACACCATGCCAGGTAGTGTGCTAAGTTCTGGGGATATAAATAAAGAAAGGAAAAAAAGAGTTACTTCTCTCAAGGAGCTCATAGTCCAATGGAGGAGACAATATACAAACAAGGTACAGTCAAAACTCAATATTCTTATGTCTCACCTTCACTATTTCACTACTTGCATGATTTTATTAGTTAGCTTATTTTCACTTTTGCATTTGCAGCTATACCCACAATAGAGAAGAATATGGGAGGTGTGATGTGCACAAGTTTGTAGAGCCGCTGGTCTCCTACTCGGCATAATCAACCAGTTGGTTAGAGACAAGGAGGCTGAAGATCCCATCATCAATCACAGCTTCAAGGTTAAACATTAACTTGCGTCTCCCGTAGTCCCATACTCTGAGACCCTAAAAGATCTCAAATGGCACATAGAGCAGACATCACTAACGGATTATTTCAAGCTCATGCATCCTTCACATTCTCTAACGCCATCCATCAGCCATGAAGGACAGAAAACTGAAGGTGGTGTAGAAACCTTGCCAGTCTCAGAATTTTCCAATAGCAATGACTAAAGCCCCAGAAACTTCTCCCTTGGTTGTCTGAGGGCAGCCAAGGTAAGGAGGTTACAGCAATGTCATACAATGCCCTCATACCACCATCTGACACAGTGGAAGGTAAGATTCAGGTTTAAAAATCCCCTAGTTTTAAATTTTTTATTTGCCAAACAGTATTTCTGGTACTGTAGATTTCATGCATATTGTATGAATTTCTGAATATTGTCTGAAATCGATGTTGGGTTTTTTAATTGAGATGTTAGCACAAAAGGAAAAGTGTTTTGCATGTTATCAGTTTTTAGTACTGCATTTTATGGGTTATTTCAGTTATTGTGTTCGGAAAAGTATGCATTACCAGAATTGATGTTTTCTTATAAAGAATTATATGCAGAAGTGTATTTTCAGTAATTTCTAGCAAAAGATTACAGATTTTGATGGTTATGGGAACCTAACCCCCTAATTCCCATAAGTTCTATGTATCAACATTCACATTTTTTTTTTTTACTTTTGTACTGTTTTCTAGGAATGTTACCCCTGCAAAAGTTGAGAATTGACTGTATTTTGGGGGTAGTCTCAGAGTGCAGGCATTAAGATGAAAAGGATGGAAAAGTCTTCTTGCAGAAAGTGGAACCTTAACTGAGATTTGAAGGAAGGCCAAAAAAAGAAAGGAAGAAAGAAAGAAATGAAGAGGGAAAGCATTCCAGGCATGCGGAACAGCCAATGAAAATGCCCAGAGTCAGGAGATAGTGTCTTGTTTGAGGAATAGAAGGAAGACTGTTTGACTGGGTCACAGAGTGAATGGGGGATGAGGGAAGTAGAAGATGTGAGAAGACTAGAAAGGTAAGGGGAATGTAATATGGAGAATTTTTAAAGCCCTAGAAGTGATAGGGAGTCACTGGAGTTTATTGGGAGGTGGGGGGTAAGGTACATGGTCACATCTTATTTTAGGAAGACAACTTTGATAGCTGATGGACTGGAGGAGGGAGAGACTTCTGGCAAAGAGACTAATCAACTGGATATTGGAATAAACAAGGCATGAAAGGAGGGGAGCTTCCACCAGAGTGGTGGCAGTATCAGGAGAGGGAAAGAGGGTACATCTGAGAGATGTAATATAAAGGTAAAATTGTTAGGCTTTGGCAATAAATTTAGTATAGAGTGGGAAGGAGAGGGAGTAAGGAGTAAAGGATGACACCTAGGTTTTGAGCCTAAATGACTCCAAGGATGGTGGTACTCAACAGAAATAATGAAATTAGAATTAGGGGTAGGTCTGGGGGTGGGAAGGGAAGTAATGAGTTTTGGGACATGAGGAGTTTAAAACTTTTATTGAACATCTAGTTGAGTTGGACATGTGAGGCTATAGGTTAGCAAGTTTCCAGTTGGATATATAGATTTGAGAATCAATAGCATAGAGATGACAGTTGAATCCATGGAGTTCATGAGATCACCAAACAAAATAGTAAAGAGGGAAAAGAGGCTCCAGGACAGAGAGAGCCCTGGGTGACACTTAACTTTAATGGGTATGATCTAGATAAAGATTCAGCAAAGGAGACTGAGGAGTGATCAGAAACATGTAGGACAACCAGAAGAGAGTAATGACATGAAAACCTATTTAGGTATCAAGTAGAAGGGGTTAATCAAGTGACAAAGGCTGAAGAGAGGTCAAGGATGAAAATGGGAAAAAGGTCATGAGACTTAGCAATTAAGATCATTGGTTACTTTGGAGAGAACTATTTTAGTTGAATGATGAGGTCAGAAGCCAGTCTATAGAGTTAAATATTTATAGCAGGTCTCTTTATGGTATCCAAGAACTGGAAATCAAGGGGATTCCCATCAATTGGGGAATGGCTGAACAAGTTGTGGTATATGAATGTAATGGAATACTATTGTGCTACGAGAAATGACCAACAGGAACACTTCAGAGAGGACTGGAAAGACTTATATGAACTAATGCTGAGTGAAAGGAGCAGAACCAGAAGAACTTTGTACACAGTAACAACCACAGTGTGAGGCATTTTTCTAGTAAATAGCCCTTCACAGCAATGCAAGGACCTAAAGCATTCCCAATGAACTCTGAAGGCAAAATTTCTTCCATATTCAGAGAAAGAACTATGGAATTGGATTGCAGAAAGCAGAATATTTTCTCCTGTGCTATGTTTTATTTTAGTTTTTCTCATGGTTTCTCCCATTCATTTTAATTCTTCTATGCAACATGACTAATATGAAAATGTGTTTAATAAGAATGTATGTGTAGAACCCATGTAAGACTGAATGCTGTCCAGGAGAGGGAGGGAAGAGGGAGGGATAGAAAATCTAAGACTTATGGAAATGATGGTAGAAAACTGAAAACAAATTTAAAAAGTGAGAGGAAATGAAGTTGTGGCAATTATTGTATGTAGATAGCCTTTTCAAGGATTTAAGAAAAGAGAGAAGAAATATATCTAGTGGCAAAGAATCAATCAAGTAAGGGTTTTTGTTTTGGGGTTTGG
The DNA here is from genome assembly GCA_028658325.1 of Potorous gilbertii. Lineage (NCBI taxonomy): Eukaryota > Metazoa > Chordata > Mammalia > Diprotodontia > Potoroidae > Potorous > Potorous gilbertii. The sequence goes on from CM053769.1 coordinate 418,771,942, forward strand.
TTTTTTGTTGTTGTTTTGTTGGTTTTTTTGAGAACGGGAAAACTTGGGCATCTTTGTGGGCAGCTTGGAAGCTGCCAGTAGACAATGAGAGAATGGGAATAGAGGGGACAACCTACTGGAAATGATGGGATGGAGTGGGATGGCTTGTGCACGTAGAAGGGTTTGCCTTGGAAAGGGCAGGAGTCACTCATGTGAGAAAGAGATGGAGGAATTATGGCAAAAAGACTTATGGGGGACATGAGCAGGAGGGGAGGAGTTCTCAATAATTGTCCTTGGTTTTTTTTCAGTAAAATATAGGACCAAGTTTTCAGCTGAGAGGGTTGAGATGGAAACCCACAGAGCCATGGAAAACTTGAGGAGGAATGAAAAAGTTCAGAAAAGCCATTGTGGTGATTTAATTAGAGAGGCGTAAGAAAAAAAATGTTTTGGAGCAGTAAGGGCCTACCTAAGTATGTTGACTTCCATGTAGTGGATTCGGTCTGCACACTTTCATGATTTTATTCAGCAGCACATGTAACAGCAGAAGTGGTGGATCCAAGACTGAGGCTTGGATATGGTATGGGGGGAAGGATTAAAGAGGACAATATTGAATTAAAGGAATAAACACAATACACCATGGTTCTATACAAGTTTGGGAGAAAGGGTACTAGCAGTTTGGGGAAGCTAGGGGTGGGGGGAATCTGGAAAGGATTCATGTAGGTGGATCTTAAGCTGAATCTTGAAAACAGGGACTTTGATTCAGAGGTGAGAAGAGAATGCATTCCAGACATGAAGAAAAACCAGTAGAGAGGCATAGATATGTGAGATGAAGTGTTGTGTGTAAGGAACAGAAGCAAGACCAATTTGGCTGGATCACAGAGTAAGGGAGGAGGAGAAGGAATATACCATGATAGAGAGGTATTTACAGCTGATCTACTACCCCACCAATGGGAATATTCCTTCTAGTGACACAGCTCCACACCTTCTCATCATGTGTGATTCCTATCTTTTTCTTCCCATTATTTCTCCATCGGGAGCCTCCCCAATGTCTCCCCAATGGACATGGGACCTTCCTACAGATTTCTGAATATTATGTGAACACTAGCACAAGCAGGTTATCTGTTACCTCTTACTCTCACTATATGACCAACCCATTTTCTTTTCCAATCATACCCTGATGATTTATCTGTTACTGTTTTGAGTGTGTAATTTATTCTTGACAATATCAGCCTGGAAGAGAATGTGAAAATGTTCTAACCCATTCTGCTTGCCTTTACATATTGGGAGACTGAGTCTCACAGACTCACATGACTTATTCATATCCATACAGTATGTCAGCTGAAACTGAAACCAGGTTTTTCTGACTCAGAATTTTACAGTTGAAGGGAATTTCAGCAGCCATCTTGTCCTCCTACATCAAATGAAATCTCAACTTTAACATACAAGTGATGGTCTAGGCCAGGCCTGATTCAGGCCAGTCTGGTAGCTCAGGTTCAAGAGTGAAACAAAAATAAGACTAACAGAACACTTGTTAACAAAAGCATGTGAAGGATACTCACGAATACATATGTCATTAAGGAAGATGTGATCACCCTCTTCTCTGTTCAGAAACACATCTCCTCAGAAAGTCTGATTCCCTTTCCATGTGATAGTCCTTCAAATACTTGAACACAGCTATCACTTTCCCCTTGAATCTTCTCTTCTCTAGGAATCTGATTTAGTATAAAGGATATTCTTGGAGAAAAGGTGGAGAGAGGTAGACTAGATAATAACACAATTAAGTTAGATTTGGAACTAAAATTTTGTTACTGTTTAATCATCTCAATCATGTCCAACTCTTTTTTGAGAGCTGTGACCTTTGTTACCCCATCTGGTATTTTCTTGGCAATGATACTAGATTGGTTTGCCATTTCCTTCTCCAGCTCATTTTACAGATGAAGCAACTGAGGCAAACAGGGTTAAAGTGACTTGTCCAGAGTCACACAGCTAGTAATTTGAACTTAAGATCAATCTTCCTGACTTCAGGCCTAGCCCTCTACTGCATCACCTAGCTGCATTGATTGAATGGACAGACTCAAAGGTAATTGGAGGACCACAGACTCAGAGCAGATGAGGAACCTGAGGCCCAGATAAGTAAAATGACTTAAGCAACGTCACACAGCTAGCAAGCGGCAGAGCCAGGATTTAAACTTGTGCTCCTTGACTCAAAATCGAACACTTTCCACTACACCATGCTGCCTTTTCTCACTGATGATTTGTTAAATGTCAACTTAGCAGGTCTACAGTAAGTGCCCAAAGAATTTTTGCCTGGCCCTCAACTGTTTAACATTTTTATCAATTACTTGGATAAGCTTTACCAAATTTGTGATGGACACAAACCTGGGAAGTTTAATTAAAACACTAGATGACAGGATCCAAAATGTTCTTGACAGGTTAGAACACTGGATTTTCTAGTAAGATGAAGTACAATAAAAATAAGTACAAAGTCTTAAAACTTAGGTTCATAAAATCCACTTTACAGGTGGAACAATCGTAATTAGGCAGCCATTTGTCTGAAAAAAGGTCTAGGGGTAGACTTTGGACTGCGCCCAAGTCAGTAGTGTGGTTCGGCAGCTACAAAAGCTAATGCAATCTTAATAGAGGCAAAGCTTTAGTGCCACTGGACTCTGCTCTAGGCAAACCACACCTGGAGTTCACGTTTCAGTTCAGTGCTACAAGTGTAACAAGCATGTTGACCATTTGGAGAGCATCCAGAAGGGTGCAAATGGTGAAGGGCCTTGATTAAGTCCATGTCATATGAGGATCGTTGGGTAAAATGAGGGCTGTTTAACTTGGAGAAGCCTCAAGGACATGATGACCATCTTCCACTTTTTAAAGGACTGTCATGTGGAGAAGGGATTAGATTTGTTCCGTTGGGCCCCAGAGGGCAGAGCCAGGAGCAATGGGTGGAAATTGTGAAGAGGCTAATTGAGGATTCATGGTCAGGAGAAATGTCCTAACAACTAGAGCTTTACTTACAAAAGTAAAACGTGCTGCCTTGGGAAGTGCAGGCTTCTCCCTCATCAGGCAAAGACTACGTGATTACGGGTCAACTATACTGTAGTGTGCTTCCTTTCACATATGGATGGCAAGATGGTCTCTTTCAACTCTAAAATTCTACGGAATGCTTGCTGGAGACTAGGAAAATTCTATCTACAGCACTCCCTTGATCTACTAGTCTATTTACCAGTTTAGTAACCACACAAAAAAAGAAAATAAGGTTAGTCTGGAATGATCTGTTCCTGATGAAGCCATGGGCTTTCTGTAATAATCACTTCTTCCTTTTCTACATGTTTACTAACCAGCTCTTTAATGATCCTTTTTCAAATTTTCCTAGGAATTAAAGTCAACTTCATAGGTCCATAGTTTTCAGACTCGATTCTCTTTTCTTTTTGAAAATCAGCCCTTATCCAATCTTGTACCTCTCCATTCACCATTACTTTTCAAGTATCACACAGTGTATCAGCAATCACATCTGCCAGTTGTTTCAAACTGAGGGTATAGTTCATCTGGGTCAGCAAACTTGAATTCCTCAAAGGCAATCAAATGCTCTTATTATCTCCAAAACTGGTGTTCTTTCTACTAATCTAGAACACAAAATCTAAGTAATTGGAACCTGTTTTGTTGTAGCACACAATTACCTACTTTGTATTGCATTGTTTCATGACTTGGTTTAAATTCCTTTGTAAGCTATGAAGTGCTAAGGAAATGTATTATTATTTTCTCCTCAACCAAACTCTTAACTTCCTCAGATTATGAGCCACAGCTCATGCTGGTAACACCCAAAGTCCTTAATAACTATTTACTGAATTGAGAATGTGTTTCAACTACAATGCAACCAAGGAAGTGGGGAAACATGTTCACTCAGCATGCAAACTGAAATCTGAGACCCTAACCAAACCAGAATGTTCCTTATAAGACTTAGCAGGGTACAGAGAAGGGGCAGGCTGTTTCTGACTTCTTATTTACCTTGACCAAAATAGAAACTGGCCTGCTGTGACATAGCCAATGCTCAATTACGTGTTCTCTAAATAGTTTCACACATCTGCCAGCTGCTTGGGCCCCCTGAGCAGTGGGATGAAGAGGAATTGCAACTTTCCAATCAGTATCAAGGTTGTGCAACCTGCTTCTTCATGGCCACAAAAACTGAGGTACAGGTGTAGGCAGATGCAGCAGTAAGGAAAATGCCACTTCCATTTTACCTTCTTCCACCATCTGGGCAGTATAGCTAGATCTCCTACCTGTATCCTCCCACAGAGCTGTCTGCATCACTTATTTAGCTCTTCTCCCATGTGACCTTGGATTATCATTTCTCTTTCCATGTAGGTATCCTATTTCCCCCAACCAAAAAAATATGAGTCCATCAGCACCTACTCCTTCCCTCCCAGTACCTCCCTCCTATAGCTGTGGACAAAGCACATGGTACTCACTAACTAATAGGTAAGAACTGATAAAAACCAAGACACGGATATGGAGCAAACTACAGAGTGGCACACATACAATGACAGCCTGGGCCAGTGTATCCATTGCTCTCCAGGTACTACTGATTTTCTCTTCTTCTAAACCAAGTTTAGTGGAAAATTCAGACCCAGAAGCAGGTACTGGGTGTATTCTTTTGCCAACATCTCTCACGATACTGGCAGAGGAAGAAGATAGCCTTTGCACTCTTTCCCTCAGGACTGAACAGGACAGGCTGTGTGAATAATCAACAACCTCACTTTAAGGTTAGAAGAGGAACAGGAAATTAAGGTCACTTGACTTCATCTTGAGATTATAATTTAAGATTCCAAAGAAGAATTCCATTTTTAGCCCTTCACATCCCTTACTTATGGATAGTCATAGGCTTCCTGGAGGTATTTAAGGGGATCAGACAGTCTTGTGTGGGGGGTAGTAGCATTGAAATGTACTAACAATCAAGTAAGGGGCAACAAGAGGGAAGCTGATTCAGAACACATCCCCCAAACACTGCTTTTCTAGAAGTGAAGGGTTATAGTTTACTTTCAATTTAATGCAACAAAATGCCACTTTAAATACTACCACACATATTTTTAAATCACATGAGATCCCTTGAGTCACAGAATCCACATATTTTCAGAGTTGGGAAGAAAGGATTTCATTGGTCATTAGTCCAACATGGGTTGGACCTGAATCAAAATTACCTCTAGCCAATGAAACAACAAAGAATATATTTTTGACACCACTTTGATTATTAATGTAAACAATAAAGCAACGTATAAAAAAGGGAAGTTCAAGGCAAAGTCAAAATTGAAAAAGGAGATTTCATATGGATGGTGAGGTACTCCTGTTTGGGGATGATACTGTGCTGGTTGCATCAAGTCCTAGAACATTAGAGCTTCCTAAATGTGATCCATGATCAACCAAAAGGGTCTTTTTTCTTGTCTGTGGAGAAAAACCAAGTGGATGAAGATTGCCTGTTATCTAGACAATGATTCACAATTGAATGGACAACCAATGCAATTGGCCCATCTGTACTAGGACAGATACTGTGAACAGACAAGGAACTAGGTCGAAAAAGGAACAGGAGGAATGGGAGGAGGAAGAGTGTATTTGGAATGTACTTGGAAAATTGTATAGTGTAGAGCATCAAATGAGGGAAAAAAAAGGAGGATGATGAAGATTTAAAAATCAAGTTAGATAAAATAATGACTCTATTAAGAAGAAATCTAATGAAGTTAAATGTAAAGTCATACAAAGAGGTTCAAAAAACAAAAAGAAAAAACCTCCAACTTCAACTACATCAATACAAGATGGGAGAGAGGCAGAGCTAGATAATGTGTTCAAAGTTCTAGATATTTCAATGTATTGCAAGCTTTTTTACTCAACCTTTAGTCAATGTGCAAGGCACATATTTAATACTTAATAATGTTTGTTGAACGGAACTGTTTAGAAGTCAAAGAAATTAATTCCATCTTAGGTTTCATTAAAAGGCACCATCTCTAGAAAATTGGAAGGCAGTTAAAGAAATTTTCCTACTATTCTTTGTCCCAGTCAGACTCCATCTAGAATACTGAATACAATTCTCAGAGCCAAATTTTAAAATGACTTTGATCCACCAGAAAGCCTTCCAAGAAGCTTCAAAGAAACCACTCCATACAAAGATCAATTGAGAGAAATGAGGATGTTTAGCCAATAAGAGAAGATTTATTAGAGGATATGACTTGCTGTCTTCAAGTATTTCAAGGTTTATAATATGGAAAAGGAATCTGACTTGTTCAGTTTGAGCCCAAAGAGAAGAATGAGTAGGGATAAACAAAATTTACAGATTTAACTTCCATGTAAGGAAAAATCTTAAGCAATTAGAGTTTACTCAAAATGTAATGGATTGCCTTGGGAAATAGTGGATTTCCTATTCCTTTTAGGTCTTTTCATGAAGGCCGGGCATGCTGTGGCAGGGATTCTTGGTCAGGAACAGATTAGACAAGGTAAAATTGGGGGTTCCTTTCAATTCTTAGATTTTATAAATCTGTGAAAACCAAAGCTCTTTCTACTACACCATGTTGATAACTAAATACTTTCACAAACATTAATTGGTTTTTTTAATGTAAAATATAGAAAAGCAATGTCTTCAGCCCAGATGCATAGGAAAGAAGAAAACTTTGCTGTACCCTTGATAAAGTCAAAAAGTTAACCTTTAACACAACTTAGGAAAACAACCATCTTTTTTAAATGGAGCAATTTTTAACAAAATCTGTGCCAACACATAACAAAGTTATCACAAACCTTAACTGACCACTATTTTGAAGTCTGGATTTCAAACTTAAGGAAGTTACTTTTTGTTTTGTTGTTGTTGTTTTGGAGTGAGGGGAAGGCAAGGCAATTAGGGTTAAGTGACTTGCCCAAGGTCACTTGTGCTGACCATCGCCAGTTAGTACATGTCAAGTGTCTGAGGCCACATTTGAACTCAGATCCTCCTGACTCCAGGTCCAATGTTCTATTCACTGTGCCACCTTGCTGCTCCACTTTGCAGGATATATTTTTTAACTTATTTATTTCTCCATTTTGCAAAATTAACCTCTTGTAATAAAAGTTAGTAAACTATGGATAGCTCTGAAAGTTGTGCTGTTTCTGCCTTTCAAACAACACACTATTTCCTTTACAAGAAAACAGAAGAGAAGGGCTTCATTCCAATCTCCAAATATTGTTCCCATGATGTCAGACCGGCAGATGTTTCATAAGAAAGTTTATCCTTTTAATCAAAATTTTAAAGTTACCAGTAGAAGGACCTTTCATACAATTAAGGGGGAAAAAAATCTCTACTTCTAATGAACTGATAGGTTGTTTATACAGAGAATTTAGTTAAAAGAACTGTCAATAGGAGGAACATAAAGGATTAATAAAACAGCCTAAAATCACTTTATTAAATCCCTAACAACAGACAATGCTCTCAATTAATTTCCAAGATAAGGCATTTCATTTATTCACTATATAATATCCAAAGTACTCCCATTTTTCCACAGGACTAAAACATTTGTACTATTTTTAATTTACATTTGAGTGACACAATTATCTCATTGGGAACTAGCTAGATAAAATGTTTTAAATATGCCTATTTCTAGATCTCATTTCTGTGTGTCTACTACCTAGACATTATACTTAACAAAACAAAAACCGTATTCCACTCAATAATTATTTTTAGGTGAATAAGTTAAATTCTGGAAATTCTGAGTAAGTTAAAAGCTGGAAACTTTTAAATTTAGGGAACTAACAGAATTAATACTGCCTGACTACTACCCTAGGTTCATTTATTTTCACTGATCTCCAGTAAAAGTGTCAATGACAAAAAAACAACACAAAATGTCCATCATTGGATCATCCTGAGCGCAAGTAACAAGACCTAAGTTAAAGAGATGAGGGCAAATATATAAGTCTGGCATTAACCATCTGCTGTATCTTCATTTTCTATTTCTCTTGAGCTCTGACTTAAGGAATGTGTATCAACATATCATTAGTTTGGTTATTTTGAGTGAATGGTCCAGTTAGTAAAGCAGGAAAATTAGTCAGTGCTTGTTTTGCATGACACAGACAAAACCAAATGGTTGTCTTTTCCAACTTCCATTTAACACTAAATGGATTCAGTCATGGTACACTCTTAGCTTTTTAAAGTAAGCTGCGAATCTGTGTTTGATTAAGTGTCACAAGGCACCAGATTCAAAGGTCAAATCAAAGAGATACATAACTGGGAAAAGATATTCCTTCATATTTCTGATTCCAAAGTACAAAGAATTTCCATTCACTTCTACCAAAGAATATTAATTAACACAACTAACGAGAAATGGAACTCTACACTAGAATTTTTCATTGTTCAGGTTACAGTTTTATTTCGCTACTCCTGGCACTCAAATTCATAGTGTGCAATGAGATAACACAACAGAATAATCAAAATAACACAACAAAGTTCAAAAAACATTCGACCATCTGTTTGCTACACTTCTGCAAAATACATAAAGGTAAACAAAGAAATTCTTTATATAAATTATGATTAAAACATTTATTCACATTCCAAATGATGTTAAAATTCCACACTGAGAAACTAGTGCAAGCAGTGGTATACAAAAGTGCAAAAGAGGTTAGTGATTAACAAATCATTGGCTTCCCACTCCAGGTGTCTGTTAATATCCTATTTCTAAATAAAAATACTTCCTAGTAGCCTTAAAACAAACTTAGCCACATGTACAAGGACCTGGTGTGTATTGGTTGAGTAGCTGTTATAGTACAGTAACCAGGTGTGAAATTCCAGAAATTAAAAAGTTCATTCTAAAGTGGCTTTTTTACATTCCAAGTTAGTATAAGTGTTGCCCACGCTTACCCACAAATGTTGAAAAAAAAATTTTTTTATTTTAAACACATGCCTTAAAAAGTCTATCCATTCAAATATTCCTTTTCTAGAAATAATTTTAGACAAAACCCCCTGAAGATCTTTCTATTTTTCCCCTAAACCCCAATATAATAGGTGTTCTTCTGAAGAAACTAAGAATGCCTTGGTTCTGCTTTATTTTTGTTTTTTGAAAGACTGGATACAACCCCAAATAATTTCAAGCTACTGTGTGACAGGATATATCATACTGTACTATTAAACAAAATGTCAGCACAATCACATTTTAGAACATAAAGTACTAATTTAAGAAGACAAAAATAAGCAGAAGCTAAGGGCACATCTAGAACTCAAACACCATGAACACAATTAGCACTGCATCCTAGTGTAAACCTTAATATTTTCCATCACATTTTTGGATGGTGGCAGGGAGCATGGTGTGGAAGGCTGGATGATAAAAGGAAGAATGGATAGATATATATGTGTGGGTATGGGTGTGTATATGCATATATATATGTACATATATACATACAGAGAAACACGCAATCACACACACACAGGTATGTCTATAGAAATGGCATGGCTGCCTTTTCAAGGAGCCTATCAGTCTTAAAAGCAGCCACAAGTATCTCTGAAGGGAAGACATTAATGGAAATGACTGGGCCCATACACATGTGGCTTCAAGAACTCAACTTAGTATATGGCTTAAAATTCCCTGACCTCTTGGATTTATAGTCAAGCCTCATTAATTCAAACTTATAGTACCAAATCTTGTTTTACTCCAAGTTACACTTAATGCCTCATTATTATTTTTATAGCTATTTTTTATCTGCCAACTTAAAATTATAAGACTTTTTTTCCCCATCATGAAGCTGATTTGAAATTTCACTGAAACTTTTTACATATCCACAACTTCCAGAAGTAAAAAAGGGCAAAATAAATTCTTAGTAAAATTAGTACATTCTTAATAAAATGAAAACAAAGTATGTATGAAATGAAATTTTTTCTTTTCTTTCTAATATACTTTCCAAATGCACTCCAAATGTACTTTCCAAATGTCCACTTCCTTGACAGTACAGGCATTTCAACTTAATCCTGTGACTTGAACAGGAATGAAATATCATACTAATAATATGCCAAATAGCAAGAATTCAGAAAATGTAAACATGTATCCTAAAACTCTTTAATCAAAACAGTATAAATATTCCTAGCTCTCTCACTGGTGATTAATTCTGAAACTTGTAAAAATGCTGAATTATGAATGAGTAGTGAAATCACTTTGCAGAAGTTAAGGAAGTTATTACAACTGTCACCGTATTCACCCATCTGTAAGTTTACCTGTGAAACCTGCAGTAAAGTGAGTCAGTTCAAAACTAGAAATATGAAGTTCTACTCATAATTATGGCATATTTTGTAAATGGCAGTGCCTTCATGTGTGCAAATAACCCTTAAACTCAGATTTACATAGGTAATATTTGGAAGTATACTTTAAAAAAAAATCTTTGGCACACATAAGACAATACTGGTTTTCAAGTAAACTAGTAAGAGATTAGATGGAAGGGAAAATTCTTCCATGTGTCTTGGGAAATGTCTGTGTCTCTAAATTTCTACTATCCTATAAACTATTCCATCTAAAATATTAAGCAGGCAAGTTTAAATACGAAACTGAGTCTGTCATTCTAGTCAGCCTAGAATATTAAAAATAAATTTAATAGCAATCAATGAAACATAAGATGCTATACTAAGAATGTCAATCTGAAACATTTTATAAGTCCAGGTTTAGAACTGAGTTTTTATACACATTACTTTTTAAAATTAGCTTAGATTTTCTGAATGCTAACTGATTAGTGTGCATCCGATTTGCATGAATTCAAGAGGTTACAACCACATTTTAAACTAACACTGTACAGTGTGAAATATAAAATTTGCATATATGCAACATTAATATTTATCCCCAAGTATCACATATATACTCACACATATTCTTCTGCATTTCTTTTCCGCTACCTTAATTTACTTATGTGTATTGGAAATAATAACACAAGGAGCCACTGGGGGTCCCTCTCAAAGCTGCCTCATGGATCAGCTAGCAAAAGGCATGTTCCTGAGAGAAGGAGGGTATTTCAGTGGTCATTGCTTTGTCCAGCTTCACTTCCACAGGCTTAGGTCACAAGAATCCCCCCTACTCCCACTGGGCACAAGGCTCACGTTGTTTATATATATCCTTTTTTATAAAGTTAACCTGTCTGCTTCTTTTCTACCAAGTGTCAACTCCAAGATAAGATCATTCAAAGTCTAGAACAGACTATTTTAGGCAAACAACTTGTTTTTCTATTTACAGTGTCAGTTCTCAATTTCTTAAACTATGCTGACGTTAAAAGAAATGGAGAAAGACATGTCCTCAAGGTATGTGAGATGCCATCAGCAAAAGGGAGTTAATTTTAATCACTGATGCCTTGTTCACATTCAATGAGCACCTGAGAGGCAACCTCCCTTTTATAATATCTAGTATAATGTCCTAGTAAATTAGAAATGTAGCCTGTTACTGATGCATTATCAATTATATAGGAAACAGCCCTTTTAGTTTTTCTTGGAAAGGAACTGAATATGAAACCTGGAAGATCTGAATGACTAAAATCCAATTTCAAAGTAAGAAATGATTCCACAAAGTTTAGGTTCCTCAGTGTAAAAATGTAAAATGTCTCATTAGCAGCATTGTTGTATGTTTATCTGGAATACAGGTCTCATTATCTACTTTAGTACTGTAAGGCTTCTCTCAGGATTATGACATTAAAAGCTTAAGAAAACATTTAATTTCAATTATACCAGGGTTAAATTCTGATAAATAAGATCTTTGTATAATAAGAAACAAAGTCATACACTTTTAAATTCTCTTGACGTATATACATTATCTATTTACTCTTGTGTCTTACTGTACTAATGCAATGAATGTGACAGAAAAAGATCTTGATAAAGTTATCAAGTTCTTATCAAATGTTATCTGTAATTATCACAAAGGCTTGTAGAGGGGATACAGAATAACAAACATTACATGTGCAGATGAAAACCTGAGTGTCAAAACAAAAAAACTGCCCAAAACGAGTAAGAAGATGAAACAAGTGTTTGGTTTTTTCCATAGTAAGAAATAATAATCCTTCAATGCTATGAAGAATGGGACAAGAAGCAAAAAATCCACTGAGTAACATTTCTTGATGATAAAACTTAAATAACAAGCTGCTTCTCTTAAGCAAGGCAAACAAGCAGCCTACCAAGCTAAAATTGTATATAGGAGACAGCCTCTAATTTGACTTGGGAATCTCATCATATATAAAGATTGATGACTTGTTTCTTACAATAAGGACATGTTCCTCAAATCAGCACCAACACAGTTAAAAGTACTTCAGAATCAAACAATTGTGACAGAATTGAGGGCCTACTAAGAATTGAGAATGTGATAAGTCAAAAAAAATTATTCTCCTCCAGGAGTTCAAACAGTTTCACTACTTGAAAATAGATTCTCTTGACACTAATAACTATAATAGGCAGAGTTCACAGGGAAGAAAGTAAAAGCAGCATTCTGCCACAAATGTCCACCTAGAGAAAATAAAAAACCCACTGGAACTTAAACATTTACAGTATCAGTATGCTAAAACAATCTCCTATTATCCATTAAATATCACATACTTATATTTTCAAAGAACATCCTCACACATCAAAATGAAACATTTCCCCACCAAATATGCCAAAAATTAAATTCTGTTTTATTGCATGACGTTGCATAAGAATATAATTAAAAACTGTAAGGCATCATGCAATTAATAAGCTAATTATTAATTGTACCTTAAAGACAGGTGGTTATATAGTCTAAATTTATAAAACCAGTTCCAAAAAAGTACATAAAAAATTTAACATGATGAGCATTAAATACCATTCACATATCTGTAGTTTTTAGCTGTTAAAAAGTGCATTCAAACATACTGGACTGGAAAGTTACTCTGTCCAAAAATGGTGCTGGGTGCAAATGTCCAATTATAAATTGTAAAAGAACATAAATTATTTTATAGGATTAGAAAGCTAACAATGTGATATCCAAACTTGCCTGAAATCAGTTTTCAATCCTCACTCTCACAATTAATAGTTGATGTAATATTAATGATCTAAAAAACTTATCCTTTATTACCAACAAAAGTCTATTGAATTCAAGTCATGTATGCTGAGTGATCAAATAACTGAGCAGACTTAGTATTCAGACACAGAGAGATGTGGATTTGGCATTAATCGATGTACTGTGCCACCCAACGAAAGCCTTCACCATAGCCTTGTCTCTTTAGCACACTGCACATGAAGACTTCTAAAGGTCTGGCATTTAATTCTTTCAACGAAACACTTCCCTAGAGGAGAAAAATAAATATTAGGTTGAAATAATCTTGACAAAATAGTGGTACTATACAACAAAGTGAATATTCTTAACGTATTTTTAAAAAAACTGGAGCAAAAAAAATATCAATGGTTTCTTACATCTTCATTTCTAAATGTACATTAATATTCCTTTCGAATATAAGTAGGTGCTTCTTTTCAGTCCCCTACAGCATAGTGAAACAACTGACAGAACAAAGAGCCATACGAGAATTAAAAGTATGACTTTTAAAAAAACTGCACCAAAACCCACCTCCAGAGAGGTATGGGACTCAAGGTCAAGAGTGAGATATTTTTTCTTTTTTAATGGCCAATGCAGAAATTTGTTTCGCTTGTCTCTGAATTTTTGTTACGAGGGTTCTGTTTTTCTTTTTCAAGGGAGTGGTGGTGAAAAGGAGAAAAAAACATTTTTGTTAAAAAAAATTTAATTTGAAATAGAATAAAGTGAAATAAAAAGCATAGCAAATAAAGTCCCTAGATCTGAAGTTACTGTGATTCTAAGAACCACGTTACATTACATCACATTATATTACATCACATTACATTACTAAATATCTGTAAGTCCTCAGACTTTCTCCACAATATCAAAGAAAAAGTTTTCACCCTGAATACTCTTCCAACCTCATATTGGATTTCTCATATTGGAAAAATTCTTCCTCCAATGAACTGGTTCCTCCCAGAACCTCATTTTAAGGTTACCCAGGCCAGCCATGTCTTCATTTCTCTCCAGGATGCTCTCTGGCTCCAAGGATTTTCTCTACAATGTTCTCTCCTGGGTACATTCGTTCCCACATAATCTCGCCACCATTTTGAGCTTCCTTTTGTCATTAGAATATAAGTTCCTTGAGAGCAAGGACTGTCTTTCTGTTTACATTGTATCCCCAATGTTTAGCCCAGTACCTGATATATAGTAAGCACATAATAAGTGCTTGTCTTGACTTTCGAATACTTTATAAAAACTGTCAAAAAGCTCACTGCTCTTAAAAACAGACTGCATTATAGATTGGTGGCAATCCATGATGGTTTCCTCAATTCTCTATTCTTCTCCCTCTAAATTCACCCCCTTCTCCCGTCTCTTCCCCCTAGAGCTTAGAAAAGCTCTCTCCTTCTCTGACTCTCTCTCAGAACACCCTTTTACCCTCTGATATGTACCTAAATACTATAGTATGTCTGAGGATTATTTATATGTCTTTATCTCCCTTACTAAACTACTGTTTCTTGAGAGCAGGACTATTGTGTTTTTATCTTTATTTATAGCACCTAGCATATAATATCTTGAATATAACAGGGTAAGCAAATATTTTAAAAACTATTTCTTGGATGAAATAAATTGAAATATATGGTGTTTAACACAATACATATATTATAATATTACGGTAGTTCTCAACCCTAAGGAACTTTACACATAAAGAAACATAATTGATAACTCATTGGGAAGTGGGGCTTCCTCCATTAACTCTTCATTAACTTTTCTTAATGATAGTGAGCCCAGTAATGTACACTGATAATACTGGAAACATCTCAAAATGTACTAAAAATCAAGGTTGTAAAAACTTAACTCAAATTATCAGATTTCAAGTAGTTTTTTTGGTTTAAGTTTCAATTATTCCAAATTTTATTTATAAAACATTGAAAAATGATCTAAAGATGATCTTCTTTGATGGCAAAAAACTAAAACTAAAATCTAGACTCCAGTAAAACACGAGGTTCTTGAAGACAGGGACTGTTAAAAAAAAATTTTCTCTGCTTAATAAATAATTGCTGAACTGAATTACCACAGGTGACAGGTTTTCAGTGAGTTAAGAAACAACTAAATGAGTGTGTTTGCGTAGTTACACAATACTAATTAAGGTAACATTTATACAGCAGAGAATTAGAAAACTCTAAGTTGATATGAGAAAAAAATAATTACCTTTCCTGTTGTTTGACCATACAGACCAAACATCTCTCGTAACCGCTCTTCACTAATGGCTTCAGGTCTGTCAATCTTATTTCCAAGAATTAGGATAGGCACATTAGCTATGGTTTCATCTGTCATAAGAGACTGCAAAGAAATAGGAAGTCCAAGCTGGGACAGGGCTATCAAAGTATTTAATTTATTAGGATTCCGAAGTAGCCAAGCTCCTATATTAAAAGGCAATCCAGGCATCTTTATGTAGTCAACCCATGCCCATATCTTAGTTAAATGAAAGATTCTGAGAAAAGAACTTCCTCTATCAAGTCCCTTTCATTGAATCCTCTCCTTCTGTCTCATCCATCTGGTTTCCTCTCAACTTTTTACTCTGTCTCCCGAAGACTACTATATTTAGTCATAATGTTAGAAATGGAAAGAAACTTAAGAGTCCAGCTAAATTTAATCCCCTCATTTTACAGATGGGGAAAATGAAATCCAGAGAGTGGAAATGATTTTCTTATGTTACAAGCAACTGATAGCTAAACTTATATATAGTATACTAATAGTTAACACAGTTACTTCTCACAATAATTTTGCAAAAATATGCAAGGCAGAAATAATGACACCTATGATAATCACACAGACACATAGGTCACCTTGCACCTAAGCTATCCTACCTGAAGCTTTTCCATGTGCACAAATGCCTAGTAAACTATATGTCTGTGTTCCATTACTAAGTCAGAATAACAGAGGCCTAGAACTACCTCAGTTTGCTGCATTAAGTGAAGAAGTAAACCCGGAGACATCATGGCCAGCTGCGATGTACAACTAAAAATGCCCTTGACTTTTTTCTCTTGGAAGTTTAAAATAATGAAAGTGATACCTCTTCACAATCTAGCCATTTTCTCAAGAAACAACAAAATGATTTAGTTCTAAGACTGGCAAGGTACTCCATGAAATGGCCAGTTCTTTGAATCTTGAGGATGATACATAAAATGGTTCATCTTCAGAAATGAAAGTATCATGGCCAACTATGAATACTGATCTCTCGAAAAATAACCCCTCAGTCACAAGAATTATTAAGTGGTCTCATTCCTGAATAACAAAAAACTATGTATGTTAACGACCATTTCTTTATTTGCTTTGTCTAGTTATTTATGTTTAGACAAGGAACTTACATCCAGTTCTTCTTTTGATTCTAACAGTCGCTCATGGTCTGCACAGTCCACCAGAAAAACAATGCCATTTATGGCAGGCAGATAGTTTTTCCACACTCTTCGAGCTAATGAAAAGAATTAGGAATTAGACATGGCTGTCTAAATTTACAGTATGATTGTAGGAAAACTCAAGCAAAAATACATCTAAGAGTAAATGTCATCTAGTTACTATTACGTTTACCATATATAAAAATAATAAATATGATTTTATGGCCTAAGTAATGAAACACTGTACAAGGATTCAAGAAACATTAATTTAAACCCTAGTTCTGTCCAAGATCATGGGTAAGACTTAACTTCTCATTTTCTCCACTTATAAAGGGAAGCCAATTTTTTGCTAATAATTACTTTAAATATGTTTTAAAGATAACAAGAAGAAGACCATGTCATCAGAGGAATGATGACATGACTTGCACTTGACTTTGTTTTGAGTGAGAGAGGGCTGTGCTGGTCAGAAGCCTCACTCCCCCAGAGCCATCTGCATCCAGCAACCATATATTCATCAGGATGGCTGGAGATGACCCAGGATGCACTGGGAGACCTTGGGCCCTCCCCTCTCCTCCCTTCCCCTCTCCTTTCCCAAAACCTTAAACCTACTGCACTCTGAAACTGGGACACCAATGGGCCCCCTGCCTAAGGGCTCCTCTGAGTCTTCCTAGCTTTAGAGTGATTATCAATAGCAACTGTTGCTGTTTTTCACCCAGCCTAATTTTTTTCTTTTTTCTTGGCCCCATTAAAGGGGTCATACCCTGGCTACCTCTTAAACAGGCCAATTCAATGAATGGGCATTGCCTCACCCTAAGTGACCTGCAAAGACCTTGGCCTAAAGGGCTCAAGGTTTCCCAGTGCATCCTGGCACATAGTCTTCTTCAGCAACAAAGGTCAGCAATGGGAAGAAACCAAGGGAAGATAGTCTTTTTCATTCAACTTTAACAAACTTTTATTAAGCACCTACTAAAGGAACTAGATACCAAAAACAAAAACATGAAAACAAAGCAGTTCTTGGCCCTAAAGAAGTTTATACTGTACAAAATACAGTATGTAGGCAGAGAAGTAAACACAACGTAATCTGAGGAGGGAGAAAACATTAGCAAGTGGGGTAGGTTAAGTAAAAATAGAAATGAAAGCTTCATGGAAGAGGTGGTATCTGAGCTGAGGTTTGAAGAGAAAAAAAGAGATTCTCAAAGATGGCAAGAAATTATGGATGCCAAGTATTAGGTGCTGCCCATATACAGAAGGAGGCAAAATGTCAATTTCATGGAAGTAGTGCAGCTGAGCTGAAAGGCAGAATAAGAAGTAAGAGCAAATGACGCCAGAAAGGGAGACTGGAACTAGGTAGATTATGGGAGACTACAAAGGCCAACCCGAGGAACGTGAAAGGCCTCAGTTAGCACCAAGGCCAATCCGTGTTCTCTCTTTTCCCTCCCCATTCCTATCTTAACTGATCTTTTTGCCTCCAGTCTCTTTCCTATCCAATCCATCCCCCAAAGAACGACCAGAGTGAAATTCCTAAAATGAGAGTCTGACCATGTCTCTCAGAGGCTCGAGCTTCAGTACTTTCCTAATGGCTCTAGTATAAAATACAAATTCTTCTGCTTTAGCATTTGAAGAATGCTAGCTCTAATATAACTTTTCAAATTGATTTGATACTCCTTTTTGTGCACTCCATGTTGCTATCAAAGTAGACTCCTGGCTGGTTCCTATACACTCCACCTATGCACGTCTGTCTTTGGACTGACTGCTCCTCAAACATGGAGTGATCTTTCTCCTAATCTCTGTCTCAGAGATCATTACCTTCTTTCATAAGACAGCTCAGGCACCACCTCCTCCAGGAAGCCTATCCTGATCGTCCAGTTGTTAATATCCTCCCCACTCCCAATTATTATGCATTTACTCTGTAGTATTTAACCGTGCACATGCTGTCCCCTATCTCAACAGTGAATGTAAGCTCCTTGAGAGGTAGGGACTTATTTTTGCCTTTCTCTGAATCCCCAATTCTTATGAGTACTTGGCACTTACTATATGTTAACTGGCTAAACTGTGGGATAAGAAGTCAGGTTTCAAGAGGTTTTGAAGTGGTGGTGATGAAAGAAAGGACATAAGTGTAGGAGATTTCTTTTAGAAAAGAGTTTGGCAATTAAAGGGATGAGATATATGACAATAACTTAAGGGGATAATAGGGTAAATAGATTCTTTTTACTGATACAGTCAAGTGAATGTTTGGATTTTTTTAAGTCTGGAGAAGAGCTAGACATGTTTACAGGTAGTAGGGAAGGAGCCCATAGACAGGAAGAGAAGAGAGGGATGAGAGATACCTTCTAGAAGAGACAAGAGGAGATAGAATCAAGGGCGTAAGAGGAGTTGGTCTTGTCGGGAAACGGGATACATCTTTCTCAGAATAAAGAAAAAAGTGTAATGGGAGGTTTTGAAATATAGAACAGAGGAGATAAGGAAGCTTGATTTTCTTCGTCAAGTGGGAGGCAATGTCATCTGAGAGAGGAGGTTAGCAGGTTTTAGGAAGTATGAAGAAAGAGGAGACAGTCTAGAACAGTACTCAGGAGAGGGTGACAGAGAAACAAGCAAAGAAGAATAAAAGAAATGGTGTGCAGCATAGACAGCACAGCTGAAATTAGATAATATAATTTTTTAGCAGACCTAAGCAGAACACAGTGTACTGTGAGATTTTCTCCATTAGTGTTCAGGAGCACAGGAAAAGGAATGAAGAAGAGAAGCAGAGGCAAGCTATGGGGAAGGGAACAAGATGAGCTGAGCCAGTATATGCCAGTCACTGTGCAAAGCACGTCAAAACATCATCTCATCTGACCCTCACAACAACCCTCATAAAGTAGGTGCTACCGTTACCCTAGTTTATAGCTGAGAAAACTGAGGCAGATAAAGGTTACTTGACATGCCCAGCATCACACAGCTAATAAGTGTCTGAGGCCAGATTTGAATTCAGGTCTTTCTGGACCCACTGCACCATCAAAGAAGGCAAGAGCTTCATGGATAGTTGAATGTTTTATTTACAAATTTAATCTAGGAGAAAAGGTAAAAGTAGAAGAGGTGAAGTTCTCAGTAAAGACAAAGAACAGGTTTAGGAGAAGAAAAAGGGAAGAGATAGAAGAACAGGAAATTATTATGAGAAGGGATTTTCATAATTTCAGATCATAAAAATGGAACAGGACAGCAATAGTGAGATTAACATATAACAATCCCAACAGGTGGCTAAGGTAGGAGGAGCTGAGGAATTTGATGAACTAGAAAATCAGTGTTTGAGGGCCAACATGTATGATGAAAAAAGAAAAACATGCATAATGAAGACTTCAAGTTTAAAGGCAAGACTGAAGTAGGAAGAAAGACTGAACATCTTAAGAAAGACAAACAGGAGACCAGTAAATTTTAGCAATAAGGAACTGAACCAGATGATATAAAGAAATGGAGTAAATCTCAAAAGACCTAATAGTTGTTGAAAGATGACAAGAGAAAGAATTTCTAGACACAATGATGTTAACAAGACTGCTGACTCCTCCTCCCGGTCCAATGTTTGGAGAGAGAACGTGGCATGGAAGAATGTAGATGAAAAAAAAAGCTACAAGAACTGCAAGGAGATAGTGGCCAGGGATGCAGTGTCTCCTGGAGAGAACCAAGCTTTCATAAATTCAAGAAAAGAAAAACAATGGGAACAGTGAGCATTTTTCCTGTGCTTTAAGGTTTGCTAAGCACTTTTACATTTATTATTTCACCTAATACTCACAACTCTTAGAGGTAAATAAATGTTAAAAGTATTATTTTACTTTATATTATTATAAATATATGTATATATATATGTGTGTGTATGTATGTGTGTATATATCTATATATATTATATATGTAATATTATATAATAGCATACTATTTTACAGATGAGAAAACTGAGCCTTAGAGACGATGCCCAGGATCACACAGCATCTATTTTCAAGTGAGAGTCAAACTCAACTTTTCCTATATCTAAGTATAGCACCAGGATGGTGACATTATGTCAAGATTAACATGTGAGTTCCAAGGAGCACAATAAAAGGAGAGAACTAGGACAAAAAAGGACTTTGGAGCAGTAGTACTGAACTGAGTATACATGAGAGTAGGATGTAGGGAGAGATGGGAGGGGAAGAGGATTTTCACCTCAGTAGACTATGAATTTCTAAAATCAATGAAAATAACAGTATTATTTTCTTCCTTTGTAAGTAGTAAAAACTTACAGGTTAAAATAAAATATCTAAAGACCATTATGTACGACATATCTCTAAGTTTTATTTTCAAGAGATCTCAATGCCTTTCTAAAAAGAAAGAGTTTTTTTCAAATTCTGTTCAGCTTTCAAGTTAGCAAAATGGACAAAAATCAGATTCTTTCTGATGTTAGTCTTATGCCACTTCTTAAACATTTTATTAAAATCTCAGAAAAATTCCTGCCATTCCTTATAATCAAAATATTATAGAAGCTGATTTCATATAGCTTATTTTACAAAATCAACTTTTATATAACATATTTAAAATGAAAGTATTGCACCAGTTACTACCACTTACATTAAAAAAACTACACAGTTTAAAGTACATGGACATCACTCAAAACTTCAAAACATCCCATTCATGCTACTTCCAATCAAGTAGCAATTCAGCACTAACTCAAAAACTGAAGAAAGGAGATGTCTGGGGATGAACTTTTGCTTTTAAAACATGATCTAGTAGAGGAGGGAGAGATAATAAATTTTGAATTATAAGACCAGATTCCTTCACTTGTTTGAATGTAATCTTGCACTGAAAGTGAAGGGTCTCTCTTTTTTGTTCACTAATTATAAGATTAAATGATAAGAAGATAATGATGGCTTACCTTGAGCATGCCCTCCCAGATCAAAAGTGGTAAAAGTCATGCCAGCAATGGTCAATTCTTCTGATGCTAAACAACAAATATTTTATAAATATTATATTGTACCATAGACTTATGACCTACTCCACTACTTACTGGTTAAAGAAATGAATCTTAAGTATTTAAGAGCTAAACAAAATAATTAAAAACTACTTTATTTTTATTTAATCATGCTTTTATCCTTTCATCTTGTCAAGGGCAAGACTTCATGTTAGAATGGAAGATACACAGAAAAGTTGTTCATTTGTGGATTTAGCATATTTCTCCCTAATTCTTTTTCTTCCTCTCTTCCTCCTTCTACAAATCACCCTAACCTAACAATTTCTTCAGTTTATCTTAAATCACACCAGTAAAATAATCTATTTCTCTAATGAGGACTATCTTATATAGGGAAGGCAAATACAGCTTCACATCAAAGTTCACCACTAACAACACAATTATTCTCCAAATCTCATCTGGTAACTATAGTAACAGTATTTTACTAACATTTTTTTAAAAATTCCTTACCAACATTATTCCAGCATTAACAAATGTGCTCTGCAATCTCTATGTTAAGAGATGCTCTCAAAGGAAAAAAATAACCATTTTATATGTTTCTAGTGGACTTTAACATATTAATAATGCTCTCTGCTTTCCAGCATAAAGATAAAACTAGATGTCCACCACATTTTGGTTCTGCCCTAGGATAGTATATTGTGTTGCTAACCATGGCCCCAATCACATTTGTAGAAGCTGACAGTGAGGTTTACCATTTCCCACTGGATTTGCAGAGAGAGAGGATATTGTACAACTTGACACCTTGAAGCATATCAGCTACTTTTCTGTTACCTCCTTAACTCCTTCCACACTACAGTGAAAACTAGGTTATAAAGTGGCAGACCACTTATGTAGAAAGTAGAGAGGAGAGATAGAGGAGTGAACTCCTCTTAGGCTCTTCTGAAGAAAGGCAATTTTGGAAAACCTTACTCAATTGGCAGAAAGGATGGAATAAGTAGCCACAGCATGATGGGATTAGGCAGAATTCAGCTTACTTCAATATTTTAGATTTGTTCCCAAATCTCTTCCATAGTATTCTTAGTTATGTGAACATTTACTACATCTAAGTAATTACACTGACATAGTTATTGGTATTGCTCCACTTTTACTCAGTTTCATAGTGAAAGGACTATAGCAATGTACCTGGGGTTGGTTACACAATGATTGTGTGGCACAATTTCTCTCTGAACTATGTACCATTCTTGTCCAAGGTCCTTCACTAACGACACGTCACAGAGCATCTGTTCGTTAGATTATATTTTGAGTGATGTCTTCGCTGAATGTTACTTTATATTCTGAAGTAAGCCATATGACCTGACATACATGACAGGGTATACTGACTGATCTCCAAATTAGAGAACAGGGCTCAGACTTCCCATCTGAAGACATGGCCATGAGTCACAGACAGATCTGCTACATACCAACTATAAGACCTCAGGCAAGTCACTCCACCTATCTGGGCATTAGCTTTCTTGTATGTAAAATGGAAAAAATAATGCTGTCTGGCTAATTTGGGCACAAGTTTTGTTAGAAAATATAAAATTATTTTGTAAGCTACATAACATTGTAAATGAAAGAATTCAGCCATTCAAAACAGGTAGCATTGTAAATTTACTTATTTTTAAATAAATATTTAAGTAAGCCTTGTAAATTTACTTATTTTTACTTTATTTTTAAAATGTGTTTAAAAATTCCATAATAATAATCATTGACATTTACATTTAAGGTAATTTAAAGTTTGAAAGAAAAGTATTTTACACTTTTATACATGATTATTATAAATATACATTATTTCATGTGATCCTCAACAGTCATTAGGTAAGAACCACATGTAGACTGTCTCCATTTGACAGATGAGAAAACTAAGAATGTGAGAGACTGGGACTCACCAAGGGTTACATAGTTAGTAAGCATATCAGGCAAGATCTGAAGCCAGGTCTTCCTAATTTCAAGTCCAGCACTCTATCCAATAAATCATACTGCCTCATCATCACACTGTCTACAAACTCTTCTGAACCAAACACCCTTATGATTGTGACAGTGAAGAAATTGGCACTAGTTAATAATTCATAATGACTAAATAGCTAAGGATGTTATTCCAACCATCCAGCTACCGCATTCTATGGTTTAGTTCATTAGCCCAGCTATATACCCTTTGGACCCTATATAGTAACTACTAGGTGACCTAGAAGCCATAAGAACACAGGAGACAGAAACCTTTAGTTATGTTAATTGAAGAGTGATATTAACTGACAGAATGGATTTCTGTTCCATCAAAATTAAAACAAACTCCCAATCAGCAGGCTCAACATACTTATCATACAGTGAGTTATAACACTGTGATCAGAACTGAACCACATTATTTCTAAAATGCTGGTAGTAAAGGACCTTCACTTACTGGGATGTAATGTAGGTACATGCTGTCCAAGTCTGTCATCTTTTAACATATGTAGTAGTGTTGTTTTTCCAGCATTGTCCAATCCAAGAAATACTAATTTACCAGATTTCTTGTACAGTCCTGCAGAGAAATCACAATTGACAAAACTGATATTAAGTCCATATATGTATCTACAAGAGACAGTTTTTTCTTTTTTTATTTATAGCTATCAACAGTTTTTAGCTAGCTAAAATAATTAACTTCCTTTTCTGTCCAATAAATTTCTACATACTCAAAAAAGCAGAAAAGATATTTCCACACCTCCTTATGTATTTGTGATTTCCAAGGTAATCTTTCATTACTAAATCTATTCTCAGTTTTAAAATAACCACAGTTTAAAACCTAGACACACAAGTCTATCCCGTCTTGTATTAATAAAGCAAAGCAAAAAGAGGTTTCATCACACTGATGTATGATTAGTAGAATAAAAGTTGGGTTGAGATTTTTAAGAAAAAGGGTCAGGAAGAGCAGTTTAAAATTCTCCTGAGAGTATGATCAAGTTTTTCATTATGAGGCTGCATATAATTATGAAATAAAAAATAAAGCTATTGATTTGAGAAATTTCAGCTAAAAGTGAAAAGAGTAGAAAATATAATTCAATAATTTATGGTTGATCACATAACTCCTATAATCAGGTATATAAACATTCTATAGTACTGAACAATTAGAGTCTTGAATCACCTATTTGCCAATCATGAATAAGTTCATGCAAAATTATACAATTTCTAGGTCTTGTTTCATAGAATAGTTTTAGGAAATGGGACTGTGCCCCAAATTCAATTCCCCAGCCAGCTGCAAACTAGCATATTTTTGATAATGGCATACTAGACTTGGAGTCAGGAAAGCCTGAATTTGAATCCTGTGCCTCAAACACTAGCTATAACAGCAAATCACTTTAACCTGAGCCTGTTTCCTCATCTGTAAAATGAAAACAATAGCACCTACCTTATAGTGTTTAAAAAATTAAAATTAAATGAAATGTTATATGTAAAGTGCTTTGCAAGCACCAAAGAGCAGTATCAATGTTAGCTTTATTATTATTATACTATTAAAGGCCTCCAGTTAAAATTCCCAGCTCTCTGCCTCATAAAAATTTGGATTGTGTTCAGTTCTAGAAGCCTCAGTTTGTGAAGGATATTGGTAAATTGGAGAGGAGGGATATATATGCTGTAGGGACTTCTTTCAGATGCAGTTTGGTTGAAGGAATTAGTTATGTGGATCCTGGTGAAGAGAAGAAATCAGGAAGGATAGCTATTTTCAAATATTTGAAGGACTGTCATGTATTGGACTTAATTCTGTTTGCTCCCAGAGGGCAAAACCAATGCTTATGTTCTCCAGGCTTAGAAGATTAAAACATTACATAATTTCCTCTTTGTCTTATTACATATTATAGACCATAAGATATTTTATATCCATACAAAACCATATAGCAAAGAAATTATAACTCAAAATAAACTATGGCTAAGTTAGAGAGAGTGAGAATGGAAGTCAAATAGAAGTCAGAAACCCTGGATCTAGACCCTGACCTGCTACTAACATTCATTATGTGATCTCTGATAAGTCTAGGTCCCTTTCTTTCCATTCCAGGCCTCAAATTTGTCCTCAATACAATGAGCTAGGCTGGATTAGAGAGCTCAGCACTAATGATCTACATTAATATACAGTCAATAAAGTATGGGTCAGAAGAGAATGAGTTGTACTTTGGAAAACTTGGAAAAGCTATGTTTTGAAAAAGAATTGTGGGAATGGTGTATGAAAGGACAAAGAGGGTGACTGGGAATGTCAGGTATACTGGTATTACTAGAGTAAAGGCAACCAGTTGGCAAGTAACAGGGCAAAGGGGATTCCTGATCGGTGGCTGGCACTAGGCCCTTTCCACCTTAGATTCTGTATCAGATTTGAGCCCTACTTCTGCCACTTATTTGCCATGTGACTACTGACAATTTCCTTCACTTCTCAACATCCTGGTAAGGAAGGGATTGTTATACATATGCTGCCTAGTCACAGGGAAACTACAATTGTTAGGCCCATGTGAGGCTATAATGGAAAAATAGCAGAATTTGGGATTAGAGGACTTGCCTCTGAATTCTCAGTTCTCAAGCTGCTACTTACTATCTGTGTGACGCTGGGGTCTGGGGGTGCGGGCTGTACAAGGGAGACATTTTCACTTCTCTGGACTTCAGTTTTCTCATCTATAAACTGAATGGATTAGACTAAACAACTTCTAAGTTCCCTTACAGATCTACATCCACAGTCCAATGATTTGTATGGTAAAAATGTGCTGGATCTGTAGTCAGTAGAACTGACTTAAATTACAACTCTAATACATACTATCTGTATGAACTTGGGGCAAATTCAGTTAACCTCTCTGAAATAAGGCATCCTTCCCTTTCTGCTCTAAATCCTCAGTCTTACCTTTCTTTTAATATTTGATCTTTTAGGAAAATGCTTTGTATAAAGATAACCCACATTAATATCACTAACATTATTAGCCCCACTTTTAAATGGTAAATATAGATGATGAAATTCTAAGAGAGTTCCTAGAATTTTTAAAATATACTCTTTTAATAGCTGAATGATTCTTATATGTAACTGATGGCTCAATTATTTCAAGTAACATTTTACTTTCAGATCTAAAATTATATAATTTATGATAGGAAACAGAAAACCTAGATTCTAAATCGCAACTCTAACTCTAGCTACATGGCTTGAAACAAGACACTTCCCTTCCAGCCTCAGCTTCCTCCTCTTTAAATGAAGGGGATGATCTCTGAGGTCCCTTCCAGTTTTAACACTGAAGGATTCTATGCTCTACTAAACAAAATTTCAGTAGGAGAAAAGAAATTTAAGTATTTTTTGTAGTTACTTTTGTAGGATCTGATATCTGACCTATAGTGTAACACTAAACCATATATAATGCACATTTACTTTAAATGTCTCAGAATACAGAAGTTCAACAAAGTAACAAAAATGCAATAATTAAAAGTCTTTCCTCTTACATTTTTAACCACTTTAATCTAAGTCTCAGCACTTGCAACCCAATTCTAATCCCTAAACCAAGGCATTGTGAAAGAATTGTGAAAGAAGAAAAATATTTACAATGAAGATTACAATTATTCTGAGTTGTTATACTCTATTAAATACCACTCCATTCTGCCAGTTTATTACGAGACAAATAGATTTTTAAAACCAAATTTAGGATATAATTTGATCCTCTGAAGGAGACAGGAACACTCTCAGATTCAGATTATTATGATATTAAAATTAGGAATAATCTCCACTGAGTTTTTTTTTAATGAATAAAAAGAATTTAAATTTCACAGAAAAATCAAAGGTTAAGCAAAAAAATAAAACAAAAGTTTAAGGCATAGAATGAAGCCAGTTAAAAAGAAGTGTCACTGATCAGCACAACTAAGTAAGCAAGCTTTATTCAACAATTCATATTTTCATAACTAAGGTACACCATGAAAGTATGCACTTATGTATTACTTAACTTTCATCAACAGAAATCTGAAAAGGTGAATAGTAGCAGCCAAGAAATAAAGAGGTCAACATTACCTAAAAACTGTAGTACACTGCTGAAACCACTGTAAATCCAGTCGAATATGAAGGACATATCCAAATTTTAAAGGGTCTGAAAAATAAATGCTATTTTTAAATATGTAATATCAACACCAACATCACCACCAAACTATTTCATGTAAAACAGACTAAGGATAATTCTAAAATCTACACCACTGTACAGGGATTGAATGAATTATTTACAAGTCACTGCTGCGAATATACCTTATGTAGTAGAATGTTCAAGGAAGGACTGGACTACCTCAAAACATTCTGCAGAGTAATTCAGTATATGATCTGACTGAGTAAATAAATGAGAGTAACAACAAATCGAAATTATCATAAATTAACTATAAATATTTTCCAATAATTGTATACATACATAGGAATATCTAAACTATGGTAGTCACTATATAAGAGTGATTATGCAGCTATGTGATCTACGGATATAATTAGAACTATGCATATATGTACACACACACACACACTCCTTTCCCCCATTCCTCATTGTTTCATGGAAATAGGAGTTTCAAAATCTGTCAGCAGAATTCAAGTTCTGGAAGGTTCTACCAAGCCACCAAGTTGGCCACTGGCAAATGGATTTTTTTCAGCCACAACAACTTCCAAAGACCATCTACTAAATTATGGAGAGGTTGTCATCTACAAGGATGAAAACGTAACCACAAACATGAAGTGACCACTACTTACTAATAAACGTATGACTTTACAAGTCGCTTAACCATTCTTGGTTTATCTCAGTTTGCTTACCTGTAAAGTGACAAGACTGGACTGGATGACATTTAAAGTCCCTGTTAACTTCTCTGATCTTATGAAAACTGGCTAATTTAAGAGTCCAGTGACATATAATCAATATTAATCACCAAACGATATGATTTTTATTTTGCATTATTTTGTTATTACTTACCAAATATGCAATTATAGTTTCTCACACAAAAAAAATGTACGAGAAACTGTAAATAAAAGTATTTCTAAACTACTTCACAAGTCTATTATTCTATTTGTTTTTCAAAGGCTATCATTCTCCAACAAATGTTCTGGGTGTAAAAAATAGTGTAATTGTTTTCCTTTTTCTTAAATCCTGTATTTTTAATCAATTAACATGCATTTCTTAAAGCAGTTGCTGAATCAACACTGTACCAGGCACAGGGGCTACAAAGACAACAGAACATATACATAGATAACATACAGAAACGGATACAAAATAGATACAAGATATGAGCTGAGAAGGAAAGTAAAACTAAGGGGTTGAGGTGGGGAGAGAGAAATTATAGGCAAGTGAGATTAGCTAGTAGAAAAATACAGAGACAATCTATCAACAAGTATCTATTAAATACCTACTATGTGACAGGAATATGTTGTTTATGTTAAGTTTAGGTCCTATCAAACTTCTAGAATGGCACTGAAAGATTTTCTTTTTCTGATTTATTACCCTGAGAAAGACAGGCTTTTATTAGCCTTAAGTGTAGTTGGTCAATTGAATTCTAAACTGATTTTCTATACTGCTTAAAGCCCAGAAAAGAAGAAGGATCTTGCTCTTCGATTTCTAATATACAAAGGTCTCCACTTTACAACATGAACTTAGTTGAAGAATAACAGGTAAGAGCTAAAGAAAAGGTCATAGTCCAACCTGAGTAATATTAATTGACCCTTCACCAAATCCCTAAGTAACAATAAACACCCATCAATAAAAGTTTCCACTTAGGACTATCCAGTCTAAAATGTACTTTGTTCATTTCCACTGACAGTAAATTAGAAAAGCTTTAAGAACCTTGTACTTAAGAGATATTTGTCAAAATGAATGGAGATGTCATGGGATAAAAACTTGGAATGTAGATATTTTTGGATATGATTCCATTTATAGATGATCAAAATCAGAAATACACAGTTCAAATTACAAATCACAAACAATAATTGACCAATAGCAGTTCCCATAAGGAAGTAGGAATGGGTAATACAATCTTTAAGAACATGATCTTCTTACATTAGCTCAGAGAACTGTCAACATGAGTCTCTAATGTTTTGCTTTTAAAAGTAATTATAAGTACATGGAATTTGACACTATCACTTACATTATTATTTACAGAGCCAAAGAAAGATGTGACGTTAGTTAAGATATCTAATTGAAAAACAATACAAAAGTTACCTAGTTCTATTCTAAAACAGATTATGATCTCATTCACGTGGGTACCAAAGCAAATCCCAACTCCTTCAAACATCTTCAACTGGGTCTCATTTTGGCAAGGCAATCTTTTACAACTCCCTAACTTACTCACCTGCATGGCCATGCTAAACAGACCCTGCGCCTACAGATGTTTCAAAATCCAAAAATAGACCTTAGCACTCCACTTCATTTTACTCCCCCTAACACTACAGGTGAAAAACTGAGTTCCAGGAAAGTTAAGTGAATCCAAGGTGACACAGGTGGTAAAATTGCAGCGACTAAATTAAACTCAGATATATGGGCTCAAAATCCAATATTCTTCTACTACATTCTGCTGTCCTCTGGATTTATAGAGCTTTTTTAAACTATGGGTCACAGCTCCATATAGGGGTCTTAAACCCACAGTTTAAGAAGCACTGAAGGTGTCACAAGGGGAAAAAGTTTAAGAAGCTCTGCTCTAGAATGCAGAATTATGGAGCAGAATGTATCTGAAAAAAATCAATCACTGAAGTCCTATTCCCACATCCCTTTCCAAAAGAAGCAAACATGCTTTCCAAAGCTTTCCCTCTTTTTCACTTCTTAAAGAATGGTTAGACTTTTTAGGATAAAATTGGTACTCTGAAATACATAATTACTCATAATTAAATTTTGGGCTAAAATTGTACCTATCTTTTGAAAGTAAATATATTCAATTCTTAAAGTGACACTCCTTTTTCACTAAATTTTACCTAAGAGAAGAGGCAAGAGTCAGAAGCACAGGTCAGAGAATCTGAAGCTAGTCATAAAAAAACACATCCTTAAGATTAGAACTCTCCAAAAGTGGCTGCCAGGGGAAGTATCAGGCTTCCCTTCAATGGAGGTTTGAAGAAAGAGATCCTGTTCAGGATAGGTTAAACAAGATGACCTTTGAGGTTCCTTCCACTGAAGATTCTTTGATACCAAAACTTTAAAAAATATTTTAATAGCACAAATCCTATAAAATTGCCCTTGAGTAGAAAAGGGGGCTTAGTTCAACAGGAAGTGCCCCACAAACAAGTGAAACATAAAAAGAAGTTAGGAAAAAATATGTAAAAGCTCTCTGCTGATGTCCTTTAGCATATAGGTATTGAAATCTTTGAAGATTCTTTATACTACATATCCATAAATTCAATAAGAGTCACGAGACTGGGGCAGCTAGGTCGTACAGTAAATACAGCACCATTCCTGGAGTCAGGAAGATCTGAGTTCAAATGTGACCTGACAATGGATACATCCTAGCTGTGTGATCCTGGGCAAGTCAACCCAATTGCCTTACCAAAAAAAAAGAAGAAAAGAAAAGAAAAAAAGAGGCAGGAGACTTCTGTAAGCCAAGTTGGCAGAATAGCTATAAATCGCCATAACTCTCCCATAGTTACCTCCAAACAACCACAAAATAGCACCCCAAAACAAATCCTGAAAAAACAGAACTAGTAAAAAGATAACGTGAAACAATCTTTTAGTCCAAGAAACTTGTAAGGTCAGCAAGAAAGCTCAGTCTCATTCAAGTGAAAGGAGCTCAGTTCAGCAAAGGAAGCATTCCAGAAAGCCAGCAATAAGCCACACTTCAGCAAACCAGTGTAAGATCCTGAGCCCCAGTGAAGTAGAACAGGCAAAAAATAACACCAGGTACCCCCTCATGCCTCAGCAAAGCCAGGAGAATGGGCAGACTCTAGCTCCAAGAACAACCATGCGCTTCAGCATATCTCTAGGCAAACAGTCTCCATTGTGCTTCAGTGTAGCCCTGGGGAAAAAGTAACACTCCAGTGGCCTCAGCCCATGCCAGATATCAGCACCAGAATGGCAACTCAGCACCAAGTAAGCTGCCAGACCCCTACAGCCTCCAGTAAGTCATCTCCAGTCATCCTGATGAATATCAGGTCACTGGATTCAGATGGTTCTGGAAGAGAAGTGAGGCTGAATAGCCCTCTCTCACTCAAAACAAAGTCAAGTGCAAGTCATGTCATCATTTCTCTGATGGCATGGTCATCTTCGGCAACAAAGGACAAACACAACCCTGTGAGTAGACTGAGTTCCTCCTCTCCTGTCCATCTACCCCTCCCCTTCCTTCTCCTCTCCAAAGGAAGGTAAATTTGGATGGCCAAAACATGCCCAGGTGACTTGGATTTTACTGGTTAGTCTCCCTTCCCTTCCCTGAACCTGGAGCCCACTGCATTCTAAAGCTCAGACACCATGGGGCCCCCGCCCCCTGTCTAAGGGCTCTTCTGGATCCTCCTGGCTTAAGAGTGATTATCAATAGTAACTTGCTGTTTCCCTCCCAGCCTGATGTCATTATTTTCCTATGCCTCATTAAAGGAGCCATACTCTGACTACTTCTCAAAGAGGCCTATATGAATGGGCATTACCTCACCTTAACTGAGTACCTGCATAGACTTTGGCCTACAGGCGCCAAGGTCTCCCAGTGCATCCTGGGTCTTCTCCAGTTATTCTGAGGAATATCAGGTCACTAGATTCAGATGGTTATGGAACAGAAATGAGGCTGGTAACCTTGCACAGCCCTCATTCACTCAAAACAGTCAAGTGCATGCAAGTCATGTCATCATTTTTCTGATGGCATGGTCTTCTTCAGCAGCAAAGGACAAACACAACAACACTCTCCAGCAGTACCAGTCATCCCCCACCCTACCCATTCTGCACAGTACCAGACACAAGGGTCCCACATGGGCCTCAGGGCAACAACAGTGCAGCACCATGTAAAGAGGCAAGGCCTGGTACAAGAAGCCTGTGATGTGCCCCTTTCATCCTGGGAGCAGAGCTCAAATTTAAAAGGAAAAACCTACCACCAGACCCTCAATTACCCCTATCTGTAAAATGATGGAATTGACTACATGATCTCTAAGATTCCTTCTATATTTAAATTTATGATCCGATGTCCTAATGTAAACTTTAAATGTTTGTTAAAATAATTATAAATCATTCTCAAGTCACCCAGACTGCAAAACCAGTTACTTTCGACTCTTATCTCTCCATTGCTCTACCATTAAATCACTCACCAAATTCTGTTGATTACTCCTTTGAAACATCTTTACGTCTGTCCCTTTGCTTATAATGTTCATTGTCCCACCCTTGCTACCTAACACTCAGAAGACTTCAGGTAGTAACCTCCTACATGCTGCCATATTCTTCCCCTTATGTGTTCTGTACAAAACTTTTTTCTTTCCATAGTGTTATTCTGACCACTTGAAACAAACCTCTTGGTCAAACATCCACAACTATTTGCTACAAAATCTAAGATCTTTCAGTCTAGTAGTATTCAAGGTTCTTCACAATTTGGTCCCAATGTACTTTTTCAGCTTCATTTTCCATCACTGTTCTAGATTTCCTAACACTGCAACAGTCAAACTGTGCAGCTTGACACTGCACACAACTTGTTCTTCCCTTCCTTTGCACCTCTTCTTACATCAATCCAGCTATACTTACATGTTTACCAAAATACCCTTCAAGGCCCAAATGAAATCTTTCTCTCTCTCTGACTTCTTATTAACAACACTCTTAATGCATTCCTCACAGGCTGCCTTGAATTAGTTATGTATCTTATTTTCCCTACTAAACTGTAAGCTCCTCAGAGGCAGGAAGTGTTTCTTATTCATGTTTGTGCTCCACAAAAACCTAACTCAATCTAAGTGTTCAAAGTTTATTGGATAAAGAAAAATATCTAAAATACATAAGCATTTCCCAAAAGGCATTCCTTTGAAACATGGTGTTCTGAACGACAGGATAAGAGTGAGAAATTTTCTGTGTAAACCTCTAAAATATTAAATATGAAATTATGTGCAAAAAACATATATACAATTTTTGGTATAAAAATAATTTAATTTATTCTTTTCCTCCAAAATTTCTCTAAATGAACATTTGTTAAATCAATTTTTCAAGCTAAAAAATGTTTCATGGCTAAATTTGTTTGGAAATTGATGACTTAAAAACCTTAAATATCTTTCATCTTGTTATATAGTGTGGCAAAAATGTCCCTCAAAGATCAAATGTTAATATGTAATACTGGATATGATTCATCTATCACTTCATAAATATATGCTTATATTAACTTTAATAAATAAAATAACCAATTCTGTTTTATGATAGTTGTAAACTATCAAAAAATTACCAAATGTAGTACACTTTTCAAAATTAATGCTCTAAGTTGTGAAGAACATGTTCCAAGATTTTTAAAAGCAAATAAATGGTCCTGACAAGTGATTTAAAATCTAGTCCACCAGGAGCAATTATAATGGGTACCACAGTAACTATAGTATTTAACCAATGTAAGATGAAGCTACAAACCCACCATCACTGTTTTACATTTTTCTAAATAGTTGTGATGAATATGACTAGAATCATACACACAAACTACTTGTCCCACAAATGACCAATGGTCTAAATTTGCATTCTAATCTGTTTCAAACACAAGAACTCAGTTCAAAGGAGACCCAATTCCATGCCTTTAGACTTAAGTAAATAAATGAACATACTTCATGACAACCTTTGCAGGGAAATGTCTGCAATTTCAGTTAGTCAATAAGTATTTAATAAGTGTTTACTATGTGCCAAGTGCTATGCTAAGCAGGAAACAGAACAAAAAACAGCCCCTACCCTCAAGAAGCACATATTCTAATGGGGAAGACAACATGTAAACAATTTAGTACCTATAAGACCCATACAGAGTAGATGGAAGGCGACTTCAGAGGGGAGGACACTAGCAGCTGGGGAGATTAAAGCTAAATTTTGAAGGAAGTTAGAGAAATTAAGAGGTGAAGTTGACAAGGTAGAGAATTCCGGTCATGGGGGACAGTCAGTAGAAAGGTAAGGAAATGCAAAATGTAATATCCTCGTTGAAAAATAGGAACTAGAGTAAAAACTTCCTGGTGGAAAGTAAGGTACAAGAAGAATGAAAAGGGAGGAAGGAACCAGGTAAGATTTAGCCAAATAAAAACTTAGTCTTCTAGGATCCTCCAAAAGAAGTAATACTCTTGTAGTACATTAATAATTGGGCACATGAATAGGTTACATAATATTACAATTACTCTAATAGTTAAAAAACCTAAAAAACAAAAGTCAAGAAAAGTTAACACTTCGGTCGTTTCAGTCATGTCCAACTCTTTGTGACCACATCCTTGGGGTTTTGTTGGCAAAGAAACTCGAGTGTTTTGCCATTTTCTTCTCCAGCTCACTTTATAGATGAGGAAACCTGAAGGAAACAGGGTTAAGTGACTTGCCCAGGGTCACATACCTAGTAAATATCTGAGGACAGATTTGAAAAAGAGTCTTCCTGACCTCAGACACGGCACTCTATCCACTGCACCACCTAGCTGCCCCAACATGTTAACATACATATCAACAAATTTATTCTGCATGAATAAAATGCTACTCAAGAAACCTCTATGAAGATCAGAAAAGCAATCTACTCAAGTAACATTGAAATCCATGCAAAGTATGATGCAAAAGAACTGCACAGTTGCCAAGGTGAAAATAACTTTGTTAAACCTTTCCTCACATAAAATTTTGGCAAACTCTCCATAGGTTTATGTAAGTTCTTATAGAAAAAAAATTTTAAACGATGAAAGGCACAGACATGCTAAAACACTCAACTAGGAAGTAAGAAAAAATATCTCTTCTAGAGAAACATGCTGTATTAGGTAGTAATAAAAGAATTTTTGTCAAAACATCAGTGGTTTTAGAAAACAAACCACAACAAATTAACTAAAAGTCACATTCTATTTGTTTTGAAAAAGGAAATCAAAGATTGAAGTACTAAAAACATTAATAGAAGGATATTTTAACGTTTTTAAATTATTTTAAAGTACAGTTTTTAACTATCAGTCAAATTTCAACTTTTTAAATTTAACTCTAACAACTTTAAAGTTGTAAGCAACATTTCAACTAGAAATGGAATTATTTCCTTTAGGAAAATGAACCAAAAATATTCTCATAAACTAGGATATTTAGATGTCATAAAATATCTAAATTCTATAACACAGAGCTACATCAAAGTCTTGAAAGAAATATTAGATGTCATTACTGGGCCATTGCTGATTAGTTTTAGAAGTTTAATGACATCAATGATAAAAAGAAATATCCCACACCAAAATATTAAGAAATATTTTTTGAAGTAACAAAGAACCAGAAATAAGTGCTCATGGAATGGGGAATTCAATAACGTGAATATTATTACCATGCTGTAAGAAATTATGAATACAGAGAAGCATGGAAAAGCATGTGACCTGATACAACGGGAAGTACATCAGAAACAGAAAAACAATATATGTAATGACTACAGTGTAAACAGGCCAAGAATGGAACAAAACAATGAAACCTGAATGCTAAGAAATTATAATGATAAAGCATAGCACCAAAGTAGAGAAATGAAAATGCATTTCAACTCTTCTTTGCAGAAGTGGGTAACTTCAGATGTGAAAAAATGCACATAATATTGGACTTGGTTGGTGTATTGATTTATGTCATTTAACTCTTTTTCTCTCTTTCTTTTACTCTGCTGTAAGTAACTACTATCTGGAGGGAGGAAGGAGAATATTTTGGGAAATACAGGTGATACTAAAAAAGGGTGCAATAAGATTTTATTTTAAAAGACTGTAGAGAACAGAAATGCCACAGGACTAGAGTAGGTAAATGTCCCAATTTTGTAAAAAGGGAAGAAAATGGAGTCTGCAAACTGCAGGCCAGTGAATCTGCTTTGATTTCTGGCAAAAAATTCTAGAACATATTATGAAAGACGTAGTTAATGAATTTCTAGAAAAGAAAACAGTAATCACAAAGAATGAGCATGACTTCATCAAGAATAGGTCATGCCAAACTAACCTTATTTCTCTTTTGGACAGGATTACTAAATTGGTAAAAGGAAGGAATGCTGTGGATACAGCTTTGCAAGATTTTAGTCAAGCATTTAACAAAGTATTTCATACTATTCTTATGAAGTAGAGACACAAAGTAGACATACATTTTTAACAATGATATGAATAAATGCGTAATGGCATACTTATCAAATATTCAGATGATCCAGAGCTAAGAGAAAGCCAACAATCTGGATAAGTCAAATTTCAAGATTTCTGACAAACTAAAACATTTGACCAAACCTATTAGGATGAAGTTTAATAGTCATAAATGTAAAGTATTTTCAAAAAATTAGCTTCACAAATACAAGATGGGGAAGCAAGAATGGCTAGAAAGCAGATTATATGGAAATTACATGGGGGTTTTATAAACTCAACATAAATGAACAATGTGGTACAAGAACCAAGACAGCTATAGTGTCCAGGAATAAGGAGGTAACAAGCCACCGTTCTCCAGCGGGAATAATGTGTTCAGGTCTGGATGCCACAGAAAGGCTTTGAAAGGCTAGGCAAGGATTCTTAGTCTGAAGTCCCTGAACTTTTAAAAAAAAATTTTGGTAACTATTTCAATATAATTTCTTTTGATATCCTAAGTATTTTATTTTGTACATTAAAAAAATATATATTATTCTGGGAAGGGGAATGGTTAAGAACTCCCGTGCCAGCGTGTGTCAAAAGCAGCTAACCAGAATAAGTAAAAGGCATCATATAGATGCCTGCTTTGAGTAAATAAGGGTTTTAAGTATGGTGATTAGAAGAACTATAGGGAATTTTTGCTATTTGAAGAGTTGTCATATGGAAGGGAGTAAATTTGTTCCATTCAGTCTCAAATAGTAAAACTAATAGAAACTAGTTGCAAAGAAGAAGCTTTAGGCGTGACATAAGGCAAAATTTCTAATAGAGCTATCCATAAGAAAAATGGGCTGTCCCCTTTACTCAAGGTATTTGAATCAAGGCTGGATGACTATTTATCAGATGTATCATAAAGAAGACCCTGTCTAGGCTTTGAAACTTTGAAACCCTATGATATACAGGGTGTTCCAAAAGTCTGGGTGAAGTTTTAAGCTACTAAAGCTTGAAATTACATTAAGAGTCTGAGGATACTACATATGTCAGCATTTTCTGTGTCTAAACACAGATTTAAGTAAGAATAACTGCCCTTCTGACTAAAGTTATATTCAATATTTTGCATGGCAACTTGTACAAATATTTCATTAATAAAAAATGTTCATTTCTACAGTGCAGTACTGTGGTATGGAATGGTGGACTTGGGAGTCAGGAGAGATCACAATTCACGTACGACTTTTATACTTACTAGCTATATGACTAAGTCATTTGAACTTTCTGTCTCAGTGTCATTACCTAAATGTGTAAAGTACTTAGAGTGTTGGTGTCCACCTCAAATGAGATACCATACCATACATAATGCCCTTAGAAAACTTTAAAGCCTTACACAAATGTCAGTTATCATTATTAAAGTTATTGAGTACTTATTCATGCCGAGTGGGGAAAAAAAAATTACACAAAGAAGTCAGAAAACTTTTCAACTAGAAATGTATAATCAAGAAAAGCATTTCTAAAAACGATTTAAAACTTTTTGTGGGATTTTTTCTGTACACAGAGAAAATTTTAAAATAATTTTTAGATAAGTATGTAGGTGAAGAGGAGAAAGGAGAAACAGTGAATCATACTATGAAATTCTGATTCTTAAGATTCAAAACTACCACTACTTCAAAAGATAACAAAGTAATTTCCAAAAGCTAAATTTTGGAGTCATATTTCATACCTAAGT
Organism: Potorous gilbertii; assembly: GCA_028658325.1. Classification (NCBI taxonomy): domain Eukaryota; kingdom Metazoa; phylum Chordata; class Mammalia; order Diprotodontia; family Potoroidae; genus Potorous; species Potorous gilbertii. The sequence goes on from CM053769.1 coordinate 418,810,106, forward strand.
TTCTATTACAACATAAAACTCCACCTAGAAACACTCATCTTTTTAAACAATAAAACTCCAAAAAGCATTATTTACATCAGTTTTATACCCTTTGGTCCTTTTCATTAATATTATTTTTATTAACTGCAAACTGAGGAAAATTTGTTGGTTTGTTAAAAGACAGATTCTTGGGGTTTGGAGGCAAAGTCACTGAGGTTCCAACTAAAACATTCTGTGACACTGTAAAAATCGATGAATCACATAAGAAATTTAAGTATGCAAAACAAAATGAACTAACTTTATTTTTATGGAAAAACTGAATTACCAGACAGAGCTAAAATACACACAGAGAGACACTGAGTCTTAACTTCAAATAACTTCATCCTCTATAGATTTTTCAATGAGATTTACTACTCTTCACCGATACAAAAATGACTTTTTTTTTTCCAAATGAATATGCCTTTGCTCAGGTGGGGAAAATGCTGAAAATAGAATCCTTACTATGGGACCATTCAAAAAAAATTCAGGTCTCATTTCTTAACTCATATAATTTTTCTACCTTAATTTGTAAAATATATGAAATTCCAGACTAGGTTCATTTCGAAAACAATGCCGGGTTTCAGTGTACAATACGTTCCAAAACGATTTTCTCAACTGCTCAGCCTGAGAAACTCTAGTGCTTCAAAACCTTTACGGCATTTTATGTGTTTTTCCGTCCAACTAAATAGACAAGTACGATCACAAAAACTTTTGTAGTAGGTCTCCACACCTGATTCCTAACCCGCCCCACCCCCATCCCTCACAATAACCTTTAAAAAAAAAATCCAACAGCAAGAGCCTGGGCTAAAATGGGTGGCGTTGTAGAGAATAAGGGATTTGGAATCGTGAGTCAAGGTCCGTCACCTCCCGGGTGATGTTATTCAAATCATTTAATCTTTCCGCGCCTTAATTTCTTGTTAAATTTAAAAGGATTTTTAAAAAAACCCTTTGACACGAATTTCGGGCTCTGTAACTAACCAGTGTTAGTCTGTCAGGGAAAACGACGTCCGGGTGACTAAGGATAAGCCGAAACTAGACGCCTTCCGTAAGCCGACACCGGGTCACATACTATGCTTATTACGACGCGTCTACGACGCTGAAATGCCGAAAAGCGGGAGAGGCAGTACGGGAGTTACTTATTCCCTCCTGCCGGTTTCACTGACTAGGAGGAGGAGGGACATGCCAGGCCGGAATCGGCTCGGCGCCTACCCTCTGACAAGAGCTGTCACCTCCCTAACCCCGCAGGACGCCATCGCGCCCCGGGCTGGGCGTCGGGCCGCCGACCAAGCCGCGGCCGCCCCGGGCCGCACTCTGGGCCCGGGCTCGGAGGAGCGCTCCTGGGCCCAACGGGCGCACGGAGGCCGGCCTGACCCGGGGACGAGGGCCCACGTCGGGGCGGCTCGGGGTGCGAGGCACGTCCGAGCCCGCTCGGGCCGGGCCAGGCCTCGGCTCCGGAAGTCCTGAGAACCGGAGCTGACGGACACGCCGCCCTCCAGACGGGCAGGGGCGGGTCCCTCACCTGACGGCGACACGATTCCCGGCCTCGGCCTCCGAGAGCCACAACAAGCACAGCGCAAAGGCCTGCCCGGCTCCCTCCGCTCCGTCAGCGCCTTCCGGCTCGCCGGAGTTCCAACCGCTGCCTTCCCCCGGACCGGCGCCCTGAGCCGCCGCAACATCCGTTCCGCCTCCTGGGTTCCGCCCGCCAATCCGGAGGCACTTCGAGGGCCCGCCCGTCCCCGCCCGTCCCCGCCCAGCTCCCCGCCCCCTCCCACCACCCTCTTTGCTGCGGCCCCCCCTAACGGGCTCTCAAGTACGGGGCACGGTGGCCGGAAGGCTCGAGCTGAAGTCGCAGTCTCAAAGCCCCCTCCAGATGCTTAGTTGTGTGGGCAAATCTGGTTTCTTCTCTAGCTGTAAAATGGAGTAATAAGAGCGTGTTCCATACAGGCTTGTAGGGAGGATAAGATGCGAGAAAATTCGCCAAGCGCTTTCTGCTCCATAAATGTTAGCTGCGAATGGGGGGGTGGTGCCGGTGGTAGTACTGGTAGTGATAGCAGTGGCAGCCGTGGTTGTGGTTGTAGTAGTTACATAGCGGAAGAGGAGGAGGAGTGCTTTGGGATGCACTTTTGGAAAGCCTGGAGACTTTAAACCCCTCATTTTCAGATTCAGGGAGAATCCAGAGCTCTTTCCACTGTACCACTCTGCCTCTCATTGAAAACAGAGTATGACTATGTTAATGGCAAGAACATTCTGAATTTCTTTCTTTTTTTTTAAAAGAATATTTTGCACTAATTAAGATTGGAGAAAATAAGGCAGTTATGTGGAATCCATAGACTGGCTTGGAATCCTGACTCTTATATTTAGTAGCTGTGGGACCCTGAGCAAGTCAGTCCCAGTTTCCTTAATTCATAAAGGAGTCATAGCAATACTTAGAATACCTATTTCAGGAGCAGGGAAAACAGGAAAATGCTTGGTAAACTATAATGGACTGTATAAACCGACTTATTACAGTCAAACACAAAAAATCTTAGTTACGCAGCAAGGTAAACATTTCTTGTAAATTGCCTAATTTATTATTCTTCATCCTGTGTATTTTTCATCAACATGTCCAGTTTCTTTAATTCTCATGGTGACCTTTACTGTAAACATTCCCATGCTATTCTGGATTTTCCTTAATGCTTGTTTTCATGAATAGCGTCTGGTTTCATTTACTTACAGGTGTTGTATTACCGTTAAGCCAACCTCATTACACCCTACATACTTTTTAAATAGTTGATTTTCCTGATTTTGTGGTGCTCTGTATGAACATTAGAAACCATGCTTTTCATCTTCTTTCCTAATAAAATTCTTTCCATATTTACTGTGAAAAAAAATCTTAGTACTTTTGTATATTTGTGCCAGAATAGTGCCCTAAATTTATTATTAACATTTCATGCTTAATGAGATAGAAGGGATTCTAAACTTTTTTGGTGTCATGGACCCCTTTGACTATTTGGGGAATCTATGGACCTCCTTAGAATAATGTGTTTAAATACATAAAATAAAACAGGATTACAATTTCTTTGTAATTGAAATATAGTTATTAGTTGTAGTTCAATTAATTGAAATATAGTTATCAAACTATTTTTAAAATTAGATTTCATAAAGGGGAGTCAGGTATAAAAGAGCCTGGAAAGGGGTCAGGTTATGAAGGACTTTAAGAGCCAAACAAAGGTTTTTTACTTAAAACTAGAAGTAATAGAGAGCCAGTGGAGTTGACTGAACAGGGGAATGACATGATCAGACTTGTGCTTTAGAAAGAACACTGATAGCTGAATAGAAGGTGGAAGTGGAGAGAAACCTGAGATAAGAAAACCAACTAGCAGGTTATTGCAGTTGCCCAGATGTGAGATGATAAGAACCTGAATCACGGTCGTGGCAACGTCAGAGGAGAAATGAGGTTATATGACACAAGTTGCAAAGGCAGAAACAACAGAACTTGGCGACAGATTAGATATGAGGGATGAGAGAGAGTGAGCAATCAAGGATAATACCCAGCTTGGGAGATTGAGTGGATGATGGTACCCTCAACAGGAAGAAGGAAGTTCAGAAGAAGGAAAGGTTAGGAGGGAAAATTAATGAGTTTAGTTTTGGATATGTGAGTTTAAGATGTCTATGAGGCATCCAGTTTGTGATATCTGATAGGCAGTTGGAGATGTGAGACTAGATATGGATATCTATATCTATATCTATAGAGATATGGATAGAGGTTTGAGTTAGATAAATGACCAGTCTGCATAAAGAGGATAATAAAATCCATGGAAGATGTTAAGAAGACCAAATAAAATTATAGAAAAGTGGTTGAGAAGAAGAGAGAGTCTTGGGAAACCCCCCCTTAGTGTAGGGGCCTGGTTTGGATGAAGTCAAACAGGAGACTGAGAAGAAGCAGTCAGATAGATAATAGAAGAAACAGGAAGGAGTTTTATGAAAACCGAGAGAGAAGAGGGGAGGAGACTTTGCCAAGTAAGTTAAAAACAGGTAATAAGTAGAAGAGCTTATGCTGAAACCTCAAATCCACAGCTCTTTATAAAATAAGACACTGATTATAAGTATAACACGCCTAGGTCTGTGGCTGAGGAAAATTAGCCTGGCACCTGTATAAGGTATGGAAGGGGAAACATTTTAGGGAGAGGAAGTCATTTAGGAGACTGTTAGAGTAATCTAGGTGTAAGGTGATAAGGGACTGTACTGGGCTGGTGGCAGTAGAAATGGAAAATTTCAGTTTTATCCAGTTGTTATCCAAACAAGGGGATAGAGAGGATGACAGGAATTAAAATGGATAAATTTGGTTACATAAAAATTTTTGTATAAAATCAATGCAATTAAATTAGAAAGGAAACATTTAACTGGGAAAAAAATTTTTGTAGCAAGTTTCTCTGATAAAGAAATGTCTGATATCCAAGATATATAGGGAACTAATTGAAATATATATATTATATATATAATATATATATAAGAGCCATATCAAAGGATATGATCACGTATTGTCAAAAGAAGAAATTAAAGCCATCAGCAACTATATGAAAAATGTTCAGGGACCACAATGTAATTGGGAAGTATTTAATTTAAAAAATACATTAGAACATAATATTCATATATGGTTTTTTAAGTCAAAAATGCTGCCCACTGGGTATCTTTGGTTGTGTCAATTTCTATTTGAGTTTGATACTACTGCTCCAAATCACCGATAATATGAGAAATGAAAATTAAAACAACTCTGAAGTTCCAATTCACCCCTATTAGATTGGCAAAGATGACAAAAAGGGAAATAACAGTCACTGGAGGAGTTGTGGGAGGACAGTCATCCTATTGCAGTCTTCATGGAACTGTGAATTGATACAACCATTTGGTAAAACAAACTGGAAACTGCATATTTTTGACCTACCAATATCAGTACTAGGAATATACCCCAAAAGGCTAAAAGGAAGAGGGAAAGTACCTGTATGTACAAAAATATCCATAGTAGCACTTTTTGTTACAGCAAAGAATTGAAATCTAAAGGGTTGCCTATCAATTTGGGAATAGCTGAACATAAATTATAGTATATGACTGAAATAAAATATTATTGCAAGATACAAAATGACAAAAGAAACAGATTCAGAGAAATATGGGAAGATATTATGAACTGATTCAGACTGAGATGAGTAGAACCAGGAGAACTATTTATATAATGACTTTAACATTGTAAAAGAAAAATAACTCGAGAAGAACTCTGTTCTATGAAAGGACCAGTGATGATTCAAAAGACCTATAATGAATAATAAATACTTCCCATCTCTTGATAGAGGGATGATGGAAAACAGGTACAAAGGAAGACATACATTTTCAGACATGACCTGTGTATGGATTTGTTTTGTTTGACAATGCTAAATTGTTACAAGGGAGGATTGGGGAGGAGAGGGAGGAAGCAGGAATTGAGGAAACAAAGGGGGCTAGTGATACTGGTGCCAATTAAAGGAAGAAAAGAAAGGAATTTCAATGAAGCATTTTTTAAAAATACACAATAAATGAATAGGCAGTTCAGAGTCAGAACTACCATGTTGAATGGAGTATACACTTTTTTTAAAAAAACATTTTACAAAATTCATAGTTTCATAGATAATCCTCTTTTTCAGTTTTTTAATATGAAAATGTTTGTGTTTGTTGGTGTTCATTAAGTGCAGAATAACAAAAGGTTTAAAAACTTTTTTAAATAATATGAGGAAGTTTGATTAAATGACCTCTAAAGCCCTTTTCAGTTTTAATGTTTTCTGAGCATAAATTTCCTTGGCTCTCAATAAAATATTGCCTTCATTGCTTCCAAAAGTTAACCTTATCCCTCTACACTAGGCATGGAATGGTTTCTCCTTTTTCTTGCTTCCCCTTCCCCTCACCTCATGTTGTTTCCTCCTTCCCTGTCACTTTTCTGGGAACAGTTGCTCCCTGATTCAATCACAATGAGGACGATATAAATCAGTTAGTAAATAAACAAAAGCAAGGAGAGTCTGCAAGCTACAACCAAATTAACTGGCCATGCCAGGGTTGTTACTAGCAATTCTATCTCCTTGGTCAAGTTAATGAATTAAGATGGGTAGAGGAGAAGAGAGAACTAGTAGACACAAGGTCAAAAAGGAGCAAGAGGTTCTAGCATATGACTGAAGCAGAAGAGAAAGTTAAAAGTAGAAATACTATGTACCCTGTGGAGGAAACATCTTGAGGCTGCTACTGGGCAAATTTTCAGGAAAGCCATGAAAAGGTTAATCAAGGGAAGAGCTCATCTGAGATATGCCTACAGAAGTAGTGGAGGGGAAGTGCCTTTTGGCAAATTCCTATTTAAACTATTTTTACTAACTAGATGCTCTACAGTTATTTATTTGTTTCTGTCTGAAGAAAGAGTACAAGTACTTTCCACATTCTCCAAATTTCACAGCCTTGGAGAAATGCCATAGTCACTCCATGGCAGTTACATTTATGTTCATTTCTTCTCTTCCTCCCTCTTTTTCTCCCTTCCTTCTCCCTTCCTCCACCACTTCAAAGAAAAACTCAGTCCTTAAATTGAAAAGGTTTTGCACAAACAAAGCCAATGCAACCAAGATTAGGAGGGAAGCAGAAAACTGGGAAAGAATTTTTATAACCAGTGTCTCTGAGAAAGACCTCATTTCTAAAATATATAGAGAACTGAGTCAAATTTATAAGAATACAAGTCATTCCGCAATTGATAAATGGTCAAAGGATATGAATAGGCAGTTTTCAAAGGAAGAAATTAAAGAGATAGTAATATGAAAAAATTCTCTAAATCACTATTGACTACAGAAATGCAAATCAAAACAACTCTGAGGTACCATGTCACACCTATCAGATTGGTTACCATGACAAAACAGGAAAATGATACATGTTGGAGAAGATGTGGGAGAGTGGGAACACTAATTCATTGTTGGTAGAGCTGTGAGCTGATCCAACTATTCTGGAGAGCAATTTAGAACTAGGCCCAAAGAGCTATAAAAATGTGCATACCCTTTGACCCAGCAATACCACATCTAGGTCTGTATCCCAAAAAGATCATAAAAATGGAGAAAGTCCCCATATGTGCAAAAAGATTTATAGCAGCTCTTTTTGTGATGGTCAAGAACTGGAAATTGAGGGGATGCCCATCAATTGGGGAATGGCTGAACAAGTTGTGGTATATGAATATAATGGAATACTATTGTGCTATAAGAAATGATGAACAGGCAAACTTCAGAAAAACCTGGAAAGACTTACTTATTTGAACTGATCCTGAGTGAAGTGAACAGAAAAGGAGAATGTTATACATAGTAACAGTTACAAGGACTGTTTTTGATAGATTAGCCCTTCACAGCAATGCAAGGACCTGAAACAATTCCAAAGGATTCATGATGGAAAATGCCATCCACATCCAGAGAAAGAACTATGGAGTCTGAATGCAGAGTGAATTTTTGTTTTGTTATTTTCTTTTTCATGGTTCCTTCCATTCATTCTAATTCTTCTATACAATATGATTAATGTGAAAATATGTTTAATAGAAATATATATGTAGAAACTGTATCATATTGCATGCTGTCTTGCAAATTTACACTGGAAATACACATGCATATTCATGGTGACTGCTATAGGTACTGCATTGGTATTACAAATGGTGACAAGAAAGAGATTACAAAATAAAAAACCTCTACTTGGAAACAGGAAGAGTCTAGGGAAGGAAATGGATAGCCTTTGGATAGGAGGATTTCTTATTCCTCCCTGGTGAAAGGATGTGCTAAAAGCACATGACTTTGTGAAAATTGGAAACCAAGGTTACAGAAGGGAGAACCTATAGATTTAGAAAGATGTTTGCAAGGATACCAATAGAACCAGGGAAAGAAATGGCAGGAGTATGAAGCAAAGGATTGGTGTTGTTAGCAAGTTATTATATTATATGTAAAAGTAGAGACAAATTGCTGGAAGAAAAGGTTCAGCTGAAAAAGGAGTCAGTTGATTTGTATGAGAAGCTTTCTATACTACAGAATCAGAACTTCCCTTTAGAAGGGCAAGATAGAAAATATCAGGTGGCAGCAGAAAAGATAGCTGTGAGTTTAGCTCAGAAAAAGAAGGGAAAAGCTAACAAGAGGAAGGGGCATGCAACCCTTGCATGTGCAGGGCTTGATATGGACCTAGATACCTGGGAGGAAGATGTGTGAGGGGAAAAAGAAACAAATTTAGATGAGGAGGTTTCTAGGAATGTGGAAGCTCTCCCAATACTAAAAAGGAAGCAGGAAAAGGGGAGTGTTTAAGGAAGTAACTGAGGATTTTACTCAGCAGGTCACAAATACTTTAAGTCAACTCACCCAAAAAAATGAAGAATCACTAGTATCTTGGCTGGTGAGAATCAGTGAAGAGGGAGCTAGAGAAGTATGGGTAGATAACATAGATTGTTTGAAATTTATTAGAATCCTTTTGTACAACAAGCTTTTAGGGATTACCATATTCAAGGAGGTTACAATGGAACTAATTTGTTAGCTTTAGCTGCTGAGGATTACAATAAACAGTATCCCGATGACTCTATGTGGCCAAGTGGAGACAGACCCTAGTATTTGCTTAGAGATTGTATGAGAAAGTTAGAGATAATCATGGTTAGAGATGAAGGTGTGTATCACAGCACTCCCTTAACAGTGTCTCAGAAATATATTAATGAAGTCTTCTCCTCCTGCTTTTAAATACCTAATTTTGACTCTACTAATTGAGGAAATACGGCACCCTCTTTCAGAGGTGTTAGATAAGATTGTACAGTTAGGCAACTTAGAGGAATGGGGAAAAGATAAATTTCCTCAAAAGAGAAGAGAAAATAATCAGAAGATTCAAAGTCAAAATAGATTAACAAGGAGAGAAATGTTTACTGCTTTACTGAGAACAGGGATAGATTATGGAAGAATAGATGGTATTCCAACTAACAAGCTATATAAGATGTACCAGGAAAAGTGACTTAGTATTAGATGGAATAGGAAAGTAAGAACTGCCCCTACAAATCCTCCTAAATCATTATATCCAAGTTTGTCATACCTGCAGGGAGAATAAGAAATTGGTCAAGCCCTGGCTCAGATTAAAGAAGTATATAGATGGGATTACATACCCCTTTATCAGTTTAACTATATATTGGAAAAATGGATCAACCACTGTAACTAGGGAATTAATAGATACTGGGGTGGAAACTTTGATAAATTTAAATGTGAAACCTCTATTACCATCACAGGACTGGGAGGGGCTGAAATACCAGCCAGACCAGTTAAACTAATGATGAAAATTGGGCAATTACCTAAGAAAGAATATATAATGGTAATTGTACCTGTTCCTGAAGACATCATTGGGATAGATATATTAAGAGGTAGGACTTTAAGTTTGCCTGAAGGAAAATATCAATTTGCAGTAAGGAACACAGGAATTAATGCAGTTCTAGTAGATTCATGGACTCCAGAAGCATGGTTGCATTATATTTACCCTGCTTCTTGTCTCTTTATTTGCCCTACTATTGTCTCATTATTCTTTTCGGCCTTTGTTTGTTTGTTTAACCTGTTTGCTAACTTTGTCTTTTATAGACTTAGTGGCCTCTGCCTGGAGATGATTGACTGCTTAAGCTGGAAGTCACCCTTCGACCAGCACTGACAAAGCTCCACATACTGGTTAAGGAACTGACCCTTCAAACAGGACCTCGAGAGACAGGACAGCCCTACATCCAATCTCAGCAGGAATAGCTTCAGAAGATGAGACCTTCACTCCTTACTCCAACAGATGTTGTGTCCTATTCATTTAAGAGAAGAATGATGGTGTGCTTATGCCCAAGACCTCACCCTAAGATATTGTTTTATATGTTTATTTTGTGGCAAGTTATATTGATACAAGTTACCCCTGAAGTCCCATTGGCCTGTGTAATGAACAGGAAAGATTTTGGGGCTGAATGTAATATCAATAGAATAGGAAGATCTTCCCTGACCATTAATAGGCCTAACACGTGGAGCCCGTGATCACATGAAGCCAGTGGTCACATGGAGTTCAGACTGGGAGGAGCTTGCCCAAGGAGGAGAGAGAAAGATCATGAACAGAGAGTGAGAGCAGGCAGAGCAGAGATGGAGAAGCAAGCTGTGAATGGGCAGAGGGAAAAATTTATCTAGGGGAACTTGTTTTGTAGGGAAGCTTGACAGAAAGGTTTAAGGTGTTGCTGCTGCCTAGATTAGTGATAAGTATCCTGTTAAATCTTACTTCCTGGTACTCTAATGATGCCCCAAACAAATATTTAGGTTTTGCCTTTGAGGAAGAGAATTTGTTGTATTTTGCAAATTTAAGCTGAAAATAATCATACATATTCATGGTGGCTGCTATAGGTACTGCATTGGTGTTACAAGGTTTGGGCAGTGAGGGGGAGAAAATTTAAAACTTATGGAATTGAATGTTAAAAACTAAAAATAAATGAACTTAAAAAACAAAAAAGAAAAACTTGGTTCTGAAATCCTTCTTATTCTGGAAAGTTTTGCATGACCAGAAGATTGTCCCCTCCCAGACTTTTAATATATGACATAACCAAATGTTGTTCATCTTCTAGATGAATTCAAATGTATGTGCAGACACACATGGAAAAGGAAGATTTCCACTCACTCATCTCATATATCCCAGGTTATCATTACTAAAAGACTGTAAATTTCCCTCTGACTGGAAAGGGAAATCAAAATTGATCCCATCCATGAAGGTCTTATTAAAATTTAGTTATATCAATTCAGCACTCACAGCAAGATATGAAAAATATGATACAATATGAAAAAGCAGATATGAAAAAGAAACAGACAAAAAAGACCCTCAGTGTCACTCATTTGCTTTTGTCCATTAGCAAATTTTGCTAGAAATGCTAATCTCTATCTCCAGTGTATATTTACAAAAAGCACACCATTTCATTTGGTTGTGTATACAGTGCTTGTTATCTTATTGAACAAGTTTTTACTGTTTATAAATCCACTGAAAACGTGCAGCAAATCAAAAGAGAAAACCAGGTGTTTACACAGGAAGGTCCTGTTTCTTCAGGAAGATTTATCACAGAAAGGATGTGTGCAAATTTATTTACATAATTCTGGAAATGTACAATGCAAGGCAAGGTGATGCAAGGAAAATAAATGTTAACTAAAATGATTTAATATTAGGGTAGATGATGTATCTATAAAATAGAAAAATTTTGGGGACACAGTAATTACAGTAACATCATACAGCATATCTTGTATGGTAATACTTCTGGAAAGCAGAGGTAACATTAATCTGATTTTTATTCTTGGTCTAGACCTGAAATTTTGTTGGTGTAGACTTCTCTCAATATAGAAATTCCCACCATAAGAGCAAATGAGCAACTCTTCTAGGACATATATTCTTAAGAGAGTTGCCTGAGGCACTATGATGTTATGTGACTTGCCCAGGATCACACAAGTAGTATGTAGCAGAGTTAAGTTTTGAACCCAGGTCTTTCTGACTCCAAGGTCAGATATCTATTTACTATCCCATGTTGCCTCTCTTTTCACTTGATACTAGATGCACAATTCTCATTATATACTAAAAATTTAATATTACAAATGTTAGAATTAGAAGGGACCTTAGATGTCATTTTGCCCAACCCTTTCATTTTATATATGGAAGAAAGATATTGATAAAAAAACTGAGGACCAGAGAAGTAAATCTGGGACTAAAACTTAATATATGCTAAATAATTTTCATAAGCTGCCATCATTAGAAATTGTAATGCATCTTAGATTCATATTCCCACTTGTCCTAAAATTTTGATCCAGAACAAATACTTTTTTTCTCACCTGTGTTTTATAATAAACTCTTCAGAATATTCAAGACTGAACTTTGACTTCTGGAGAACAAAAGAGAGAAGCCTAGTAACTGAATAAAAGATTTTTAAAATAGATCATGTTTTACTTTAATAGTAGTTTGTATTTTATATAACATATTTTATATAATGTTATGTCACATATAATAATATATTATATATGTTATATAACATGTATTATGTTAGTAGTATATTTTATTGGTTCAACTAGTATCTACTAATCTGGTTATTTATTTTTAAATGTCTCATCTTCCCCCATCAGTGTCCTCTAAACACTCTGAGATATTGATTAAACCAAAACAAAGTCCAAGGAGAACTTGAATAAATCATTCCCTATTTCTAGAAGAAAAAAAAGTCAAGAATTAATTTGTACTACATCAAGGTTAATGTACAAAACAACATTGGAAGTCTGTTAAATAAGAGAGAAAACTCTACCAAGAATAGATGTCTGAGAACAGGCCTAGAAATTTGTCTGTTTGCAATTGTTGACTGATTTTCTGCTTGGTCTCTGCTGACTCAGGCAGCATGGTACAGTGGAAAGACTGTTACATCTGGAGTGAGAAGTTCTGGGTTCAAACATTAGATCCATTAGCTATTGCCTGCATGACCTTGGACTCTCTTAGACTTAGTTTTCTAATCCATAAAATGAAGAAGTTGGAATATATGAATTCAAAATCACCTTCTGGCTCTAAATCTATGATTCTTTAAGTCATAGTTTCTGTATTATTTATATTTCCTATTTAATAAGTTGAATTTTAGTCAAAAACCATTTATTAAGTGTCAATTACATATAAGACACTGAGCTAGAACCTGGGTATACAAAGATGAAAAATGACACAGTCTCTGCCATCACAAATTGTTTGTGCTGTACTAGTGAGATTGTCCATAGAATGATTTCTAAAAACCTGAGAATACTTGATGCAATATAAAATAAGCACAACCAGGAGACCATTGCACGTAGCAATAGTAATGCAATGATTACCAACCGTGAAAGACTTAGCTACTCTGATCAATATAATGATCCAAGACAATGTAAAGGACTCATGATGACAAATGTTATCCACCTCCAGAGAGAGAACTGATGAATTCAGAGTAAAACTGAAGTGTAATTTGTTCACTTTAGTTTTCTTTTTTGCAACATAGATAATGTAGAAATATCTATTGAATGATTTCATATGTGTAATTGATATCATATTGCTTGCCTTCTCATTGGAGTGAGGGGAATGGTTGAAGGAAGGGAGAGAATATGAAACACAAATTTCTTTTTAAAATTAATGTTAAAAATAAATATTTCTCTTGGGCAAGTCATTTAATCCCAATTGCCTTGCTTTTCCTCTTCCAAAATAAGTAAATAAATAAATATTTCTTGAAGGCTGTCCTTGAAATCTGTGCCTTCCAAGAACTTTTGTAATGAGGGGAGACCCACTTAAACAAAATTATTCTCATACTTCAACAAAACAAATTCCTCCATTGGTCATTTCCACAAATGTGTCTTATTCTATACCCTGATTCCATTGCCTTGCTAATCAGAAGGTAAGTAGTGTCATTCATCATCAGGTTTCTGAAATCATGATCATCATGACTGATAACATGGTGATCAGAGTTCTTCAGTCCTTCGAAGCTGTTTATTTTTACTGTGTTACTGATGTAGTATAAATTTTTCTGCTGGATCTACTCACTTCACTGTGTATCAGTTCATACAAGTCTTCTCAGGTTTCTCTGAAACTGTCCTTTTCATCATTTCTTATCATGCAATAGTATTCCACTACATTAACAAAGAATAATTTGTTTTATCATTCCCACTGATGGGAAATTTGTTTCTGGTCCTTTGTTACTACAAAAAGCACGATCTGATTTTTCTATCTATAGGGTCTTTTTCTATTTTTTTTAAAGTATCTTTCGGGTATAGGACAAGTGATAGTATCACAGAGTCAAAGGGTATGCTATGTTTCCAAATTGCTTTTCAGAATGTCTAGACCAATTCACAGCTCCACAAACAGTGAATTAATGTACCTATTTTCCAGAAACCCCTTCAACATTTGTCATTTCCTTTTTTGTCACCTTTACCAATTTGATGTGTGTAACATAGAACCTTAGAGTTCAAGTAGAAAAGTTCTGAAAGAAATGGGTATAATTTATTATATTCTTGAGAAAAAAACTGGGATAAAATGGAGATTAACAGGTTTGTAAAGAATTGTCTTTTTGTGTTACATTGTATGTATGGAAATGTTTGGGTGTTTGGGTTTCTTGGTGTTTAAGTTCTAAGTTTTTTTAAATTTTTAAAAGAAAGAAAAAATATGGTGCAATTTCTCAAAGGCAATGAAGTTTGCTCTTCTCTATTCAATTCTAGACTGAACTCATTGTTCTTCCACAACGTCATTTTTTTAGTTAAATTTTATTTTATTTTCAAAGATTCACTTTCTCTCTCCCACCTTCTCCCTTCTTCCCCCAGTGAGAAATCAAGAAAAACAAAACCCTTGTTACAAACATGTATAGTCACGTAAACAAATTTATGTATTAATCATGCCCCAAAAATGTCTCAATCTGCATTCTGAATCTATCAGGAGGTAGGCAGCATGTCTCATCATGAATCCTCTTAAATCATCCACAATGTATTTTGAAGATATAAGAACTACTTGCCCAGATCCATATTATCATCTAGGCCACAGGCATTCTTTCTCCATTTGATTTTTTTCTAAGTGGATTGTAGATGCTCTATTGAATAATTATGAATCTCATTTAGTAAGTTCTGCAATGTTAGTAATCTCACATTATAATGCCCAGAATAACTATTTGCAAAAACAAAAATTATCATGAACACACTTGAAATCCATAATATAAAGAGCTCTGACTACCAAACATTTAAAGAACAATTAATTCCAATACTATAGAAACTATTTGGAAAAACAAGTGAAGAAGGAGTCCTACCAAATTCGTTTTATGATACAAATATAGAACTGATACTTAAACCAGGAGAAGCCTAAACAGAACAAGAAAATTATAGATCAATTTCACTGATTAATATTGGTGCAATAATAACATATTACCAAAGAGATTACAGTTTTTATCCAAAGGATAATACACTATGATCATGTGGAATTTATACCAGAAATGCAGGGCTGATTCAACATTAGGAAAACTATCAGCATAATTGACTATACCAATAACAAAATGAACAGAAATCATATGATTATATCAAGAGATGCAGAAAAAACTTGTGACAAAATACAGCATTCATTCTTATTAAAAACACTAGAGAGCATAGGAATAAATGGAGTTTTCATTAAAATGATAAGTAGCATATATCTAAAACCAGCAGCAAGCCTTATATGTAAAGAGGATAAACTAGAAGCTTTCTCAGTAAGATCAGGGGTGAAACAAGAATGTCCATTATCACCACTGTTATTCAATACTGTACTAGAAATGTTAGCTTTAGCAATAAGAGAAGAAAAAGAAATTGAAGGAATCAGAATAGGTAATGAGGAAACAAAGCTATCGTTCTTAAATCAACTAAAAAAACTACTTAAAAGAATTAACTGGGAGCGGAGCCAAGATGGCAGAGTAGAAAGACTCACCTATGCTAGGTCCGAACCCACAGCCCATAGATTTCCTGTAAAAAGAACTCCTGACAAATTCTGGAACAGTGGAAGCCGCGCAGCAACACAGTGAAGGAGATTTCTGTTGCAGAGAGCCTTGAAAAACCGACCGCAAAGGTACCCCGGACGGGAGCGGAGTCCTGTCCTGCAGAGCGCTCCCCTCCCCCGCCCCAGCCACGCGGCACTGAGAGGAGCGAGCAGAGCCCAGCAGGCGTCAGGGACCTGAATCTCCGGGCAGCGAGAAGGTCCCTCCACCCACAGACACACAGGTCAGTGAGAGAGACGGGCTGAGAGGGGAGCGGGGGATCTCCGGGACTCGGACCCCCTG
>CM053769.1:418826419-418857971 GCA_028658325.1 Potorous gilbertii
CAAATGGGGAGAAAATTTTGGAACCCAAAATCTTGTGAAAATGAATGTAAAAAGTTAAATAAATTTATTTAAAAAAAAAAAAGAATTAACTTACCAAAGTTGCAAGATATAAAATAAACCCACATAAATCATTGTTATTTCTGTATATTACCAACAAAACCCAGCAACAAGAGATAGAATGAGAAATTTCATTTAAAATAAATGTAGAAAATATAAAATACTTGGGAGTCTTACCTGCCTAGACACACCCAGGACCTATATCAACACAATTATAAAAAACTTTTCACACAAATGAAGTCAGATTAAGTAACTGGAAAAATATTGGTTATAAGTAGACTGAACTAATATAATAAAAATGGCAATTCTACCTAAATGAATTTATTCAGTGCCAAACCAATCAAACTACCACAAATTTATTTTATGGAATTAGACAAATAAAAACAAAATTTATCTGGAAGATGAAAAACATCAAGAAAATGAAGGGAATTAATGAAAAAATTACAAAGAAAGGTGACCTAGTCATACATCTAAAACTATATTAGAAAGCAACAATGAAGAAAACTATTTGCTACTGGCTAAGGAATAGAGAGGTAGATCAGGAGAATAGGTTAGGGACACAAGTCACAATCAATAATTAGAGTGATCTACTGTTTCTTAAACCTAAAAACTCTAGCTTGTGGGATAAAAACTTACTATTTGAGAAAAACGTTTAGGAAAACTGGAAAAGAGTATGGCATAAACTAGGCATAGACCAATGTCTTACACCATTTATCAAGATAAAGTCAAAGGGTACATGATTTAGATATAAGCAAATTAGGAAAGCAGAGAATGGTTTATCTATCAGATCTATGGGGAAGGGCAGAATTTAGGCCCAAAAAAGAGATGAAGAACATTATGAAATACAAAGTGGATAATTTTGATAATATTAAATTTAAAAGATTATGTACACAAAAAGGCAATGAAATCAAGACTAGAAAGAAAGAAGAAAGGTGGCAAACAATTTTTAGTTCCAGTGTTTCTGATGTGGCCTCTTTCCTAAAATATATACAGAACTGAGTCAAATGTATAAGAATACAAGTCATTCCCCAATTGATAAATGATCAAAAGATATAGACAGTTTTCAAATGAAGAAATTAAAGCTAACTGTAATCATATGAAAATCACTATTGATTAGAGAAATGGAAATCAAAACAACTCTGAGGTACCACCTCATACCCATCCAACTGACTAATATGACAAAAAAAGGAAAATGATAAATGTTGGAGAAGATGTGGGAATATCGGAACACTAATGCATTGTTGGTGGAGTTGTAAACTGATCCAACCATTCTGGAGAGCAATTTGGCAACTAAGCTGTACATAGCCTTTGATCCAGCAATACCAGTACTAAATCTATATCCCAAAGAAATCATTAAAAAAGGGAAAAGAACCCACATATAGAAAAATATTTTTGGCAGCACTTTTTGTGGTGGCCAAGAATTGGAAAGTGAGGGAATGCCTATCACTTGGGGAATGACTGGATAAGTTGTGGTATATGAATGTAATGAAATGCTATTATGCCATACAAAATGATGAGCAGGCAGATTTCAGAAAAACCTGGAAAGACACAAATGAACTGATGCTGAGTGAAGTGAACAGAACCAGGAGAACATTGTACCCAGTAACAGTTACACTGTGCAATGATCAACTGTGACAGACTTAGCTCTTCTCAGCAATACAATAATCTAAGACAATTCCAAAAGGCTCATAATAGAAATTCTATCCACAATGCCTGACACCATACACAAAATAAAGTCCAAATTGGTACATGATCTAGGTATAAAGATTGATACTATAAACAAATTAGCGGAGCAAGGAATAATATATTTATCAGATTTATGGAGAAGGGAAGAATTTTTGACCAAACAAGAGATAGAAAACATTATGAAGTGCAAAATGGATAATTTTCATTACATTAAATTGAAAAGGTTTTGCACAACCAAATCCAATGCAACCAAGATTAGAAAGGAAGTAGAAAACTGGGAAAGAATTTTTAAAACTAGTCTGCAATAAAGGCCTCATCTCTAAAATATAGAGAGAACTGAGTCAAATGTACAGAATACAAGTCATTCCCCAATTGATAAATGGTCAAAGGATATGAACAGGTAGTTTTCAGAGGAAGAAATTAAAGCTATCTACAGTCATATAAAAAAATGCTCTAAATCACTATTGATTAGAAAGATGCAAATCAAAACAGCTCTGAGATACCACATCACACCTATTAGATTAGCTAACATGACAAAACAGGAAGATGATAAATGTTGCAGAAGGTATGGGAGAGTTGGAACACTAATTCATTGTTGGTGGAGCTGTGAGCTGATCCAACCATTTGGGAGAGCAATTTGGAACTATACCCAAAGGGCTACAAAAATGTGTGCTACCCTTTGATCCAACAATATTGCTTCAAGGACCGAATCCCCAAGAGATCATAAAAATGGGAAAGGGCCCCAACATATACAAAAATATTTATAGCAGCACTCTTTGTAGTTGCCAAAAACTGGAAATCAAGGAGATGCCCCTCAATTGGGGAATGGCTGAATAAGTTGTAGTATATGAATGTAATGGAATACTATTGTGCTATAAGAAATGATGAACAGGAAGACTTCAGAGAGAGCTGGACAGATTTGTATGATCTGATACTGAGCAAAAGGAGCAGAACCAGGAGAATACTGTACACAGCAACGACCACAACTTAGTACTGGTAGACTTAGTACTTCATTGCAATGCAAGGACTTAATCCCCAGTGTTCTCTTAAGGCAAAATGTCTTCCACATCCAGAGAAAGAACTATGGAATTCAATCGCAGAATGAAGCAGATCATTTTATTTTGTATTATGTTTTGTTTTGTTATATGATTTCTCCCATTCATTTTAATTCTTCCATGCAACATGACCAAGGTGAAAATGTATTTAATAGGATGTATGTATAGAACCTATATAAAACTGTATGCCATCTCAGGGAGGGAGTGGGGAGGCAGGGCGAAGAGGGGTAGGGAGGAGAAAGAAATCTAAGATATATGGAAATGATTGTAGAACACTGAAAACAAATAAAATTATAATAAAAAATAATAAAATGCTATCCACAAACAGAGGAAGAACTATAGAATCTGAATACAGATTGAAGCATATTATTTTCTCTCTCTCTTTTTTTTTCTTTCTTATGGTTTTTCCATTTTGTTCTGATTCTTCTTTTGTAACATTACTAATGTGGAACTATTCCACTGGCAGCTAGGTGGTGCAGTGGATAGAACACCAGGAGGTGCTCTCAGGAGGACTTGAGTTCAAATCTCACCTCAGACACTTGACACTCACTAGCTGTGTGATCTTGGGCAAGTCACTTAACCCCAATTGCCTCATCCTGGGTCATTTCTAGTCATCCTGATGAATATCTGGTCACTGGATTCAGATGACTCTGGAGGAGAAGTGAGGCTAGTGACCTCCACAATCTTCCCTCACTCAAAACAAAGTCAAGTGCAAGTCATGTCATCATTTCTCTGATGGTACAGTCTTCTTTGGCAAAATTGCAGAGTGACAGAACTAAGCCCTATCCCTCCTACATACTAGGAATCATGTTAGGAACTGGGGATGCAAAGATACAGATGAAAAAGTCCCTACCTTCAAGGACCTCATGTGTGACTAATATATAAATAAGTATAATATTAAAATGAAAATTGAGGGGAAGAACTATGAAAGTTTCACAGAGGATTTGGTATCTGAGTTGAGCTTTAAAAGAAGTTAAGGTAGAAGAGTAGGGAGAGTCTTAATAGTGTGTGAAGGCAGGAAAGAGAACAGAGCTCACAGAATAACTAGCTGTTCAGTTTGACTTGAATATAGAGCTTGTAAAAGAAAAAAGTAAGAAATAAGACTGCAAAGGTGGGATTCAGATTTTGAAGGCTTTACATAAAAGGGTAAGGATTTGTGAAAGTTCCAAAATCTAGTTTATGTATGACTAACCCCAAAGGACTGACTGATGTCTTCTGGGCAGGATGGGCCTTTTGGGAAGCTTTCACACCTCATACTAGTACTTCTTATCTGGTTCAGCTGGATCTACTTCAGTCCAATACCTAGCATCTCCCTGCTTATGGCATCAAAGATAAAAAATAACCAGGTAAGTCTAAGTAAGAAGCTACTCCTTCCCTATCAAAAAAAAAAAAGTTCCAGGATAATTACAAAATGACTTCCTTTCATATTCCAGTCAAACTGGTCTCCTTGCTATTCCCTACACAATGTTATCCTTTCTCCCCTCTCTGTGCCTTTGCAGAGTCCCCTACTTCTGGAATGTTCTTCCTTCTCACCTTGGAGGTAGTTAGGAGAGAGCACTAGGCCTGGAATCAGGAAGACTTGAGTTCAAATCTAACCTCAGATGCTTACTAGTTATGTGACTCTGGGAAACTCACTTAACCTATGTTTTAATAATAGTACCTACCCTCCCAGGGTTGTTGTGAAGGTCAAATGAGAGAACAGTGTTCAAGCACTCAGCACGTAACTGACATGTATTAGACACCATATAGATGCCTACTGCCTTCCCTCTCCCCTTCACTCCAGTGTAGCACTGCCTCCTATAAAACAAAGCTTCCTTGTCCTTCTCCCAAAGTGTACTGTGCCCCAACCCAGAAATCATTGTATCTTGTTTCTCTCTTTCTCTATACACACACACACACATTCACCTGCATACATATGTGCATATGTGTGCATGTACGTAAGTGTTCATGTTCATGCGTTCATCCTTCATTGCCAAAGAAGACCATGCCATCAGAGAAATGATGACATGACTTGCACTTGACTTTGTTTTGAGTGAGGGAAGGCTGTGCAGGTCACCAGCCTCATTTCTCCTCCAGAGCCATCTGAATCCAATGACCAGTTATTCACTAAGATGACTGGAGATGACCCAGGATGAGGCAATTGGGGTTAAGTGACTTTCCCAAGGTCACACAGCTAGTGAGTGTCAAGTGTCTGAGGTAAGATGTGAACTCAGGTCCTCTTGACTCCTGTACTGGTGCTCTATCCACTGCATAGAGGATATAGAACCTGAATACAGATTGAAGCATATTATTTTCTCTCTTTTTTTTCTTTCTCATGGTTTTTCCATTTTGTTCTGATTCTTCTTTTGTAACATGACTAATGTGGAACTATTCCACTGGTAGCTAGGTGGTACAGTGGATAGAGCACTAGTGCAGGAGTCAGGATGACCTGAGTTCAACACCCCAGTATATGTAGGTATACACACACACACACACACACACACACACACACATATATATATATATACATATTATGTGTGTGTGTGTGTGTATATAAAGTCTTTTTTTTATATTTACCCATCTGTGTACATTTTGTCATCTGACCTTACCGCTCCTCAGAAGTGTAAAGTTCCTTTAGACAGGGGCTGTTTAACTTTGGTTTTGTGTTCTGGATACATGACCTGGAACAGGCATTGAATAAATGCCAGGAGGGAAGAGGAAGGGGGAAGGAGGAAAGGATGCATCCATGATAAAAGGCCTAGGGTTTAATGCATTACTGGCCTATCCAATTCTTTTGTGAAATCCCTTCTAAGTTGCTGTGAATAAATGCAAACAGAAAGTGGCATAGAATCAGACTAAGATTAGATGATTTAAGATCCCACTGTGTTACTTTTAATTCTTTCTGCCATGAAACCTATGAACAAATCAAAGCATTTTTTAGTTTTGGATGTTGAAACCAAGTATTTAATTTTGGCATCTGGGTCATGGTCTAAGAAAGGACTCACAATTATAGCAGCCCTGATCAACCTCCCCTTAGTGAAATGCTTTACTTCTGAACTGTACGATGTGCTAGCATATTATGATCAATTCAAAGACTTTTGGCACATAGGTATGTGTGTGTGTGTGTGTGTGTGTGTGTCTGTCTGTCTGTCTCCATTCTGTAGAAAGGTAAGGGGGGACTGAAGATTGTAGTGATGACAGATGCTTTCAAAGGAATAAGGCTGAGAGATTGATGTAAGGACAAAGGACTGTGATTAGACAGGAGAATTTTCTGAGTTCAAAATTACAGAGGTGGTGCTGTTAAGGATGATGACAGGAGATAGGGTATAACAATCCCTGAAGTTGACTGTAGGTCATGGAAATTAGGTAGGCAAACTGATGAACTATGATACCAGGTTTATGAGAAGATACCACCATACATATTAAAGTCTCCAAGTATGAGGACTACAACTATTGATTTGAAAAGAAATACTGTGAGCCAAGTATTGAACTCCCTCAGAAAGGAAAGAGATTGAATTAGAAGCAAAAAAAAAAATGCAGCAAAAAGGATTTAAATGTGGTAATGAAGAATGAAGACAAAGGTTTTGGAAGAAACCATGGGAAGCAAGCAGCATGCCAGTTCGTTCTCCTGTCCCAGTGTGTCAGGGAACGTAAGAGAAATTAATCAGTATTGTAGAGAATGGTCAGGGATGCCATCTTTTGGAAAGAGTCAGGTTTCTATGAACCCAAGAAAAGGAAAGGAATATATGGAAATAATGTAGAGAAAAATAACATTCAAAGACTTTAGACTTCTTACCAGTTCAATGACTTTTAGAGGACTTGTTTTTTGGCAGAGATGCAATAGGCAATATGTACAGAGGGCATACAGTTTCGGGTATGTTGATTTGTTTAGTTTAACTGTACTTGTTTCAAGGGAAAAATAACTTTGAAACCTCTAGAAGTTTGGGGGTTGGGGGAGAAGATTTTGAAAAGTTACAATAAAATTAAAAAACAGCATTAAAAAATTTCAAAATGTGAATAAAAAGAAAGAACTTGAAAAGAAAAAGAATTTGGAAATGAAGGAAATTCTGATTGAACAAGCATTCCAGAGAACACAAAGGAAAAAGGAAGCAGAGAAGAAAGGGACTTAGAAATGACAATCAGCAGCTGGAAGAGAGAAAGTATGGGAAGAAATAGGCATGGCATTGGGCTTTTATTATGGGGAAATCTAGTCTGAATCACTGGAATTTGAAGAGCAAATATGAAAATTAATAGTCATAGATATAAGTTGCTTGGGGTCTCTACTTTCCAGGATCTTGCTGTTTTAGAGGACAACACTACGGCTCTGTTTCCTTCCTACAAACAATAGAGAGCTGGAAGTGGATTTTAGTGAATCATGGCAGGGAGTACAAACCAGAGGTTTGGGTCCTCAAGAACTAGACCCAATTCACATGTGGCACTATATCCAGTATGACAGGAGATATATTATACCTGGAGCGCATAGCACTGCATCAGGGCTGAGATCCAAAAGTTTGCTTTCGGTATTCAGTTTGTTGAAAGAAGCCCTAGTCAAGGAAGTACTAGGTATTTCCTTGAATTTCTAGTTTTTCTGCCTCCAAGAATAGTATCTGAGGACTACACCGAAGCTGTAATGTTGACTTGATAAAGATAAAATCAATAGAAAACATTTACAGTAATAACTTTATTAGAAAGATAATCCTATGCTTCTGGTCAAGGTGTTGGAGAGATTAAGAGAAGTACACAGTTCCTACACCATGCTCCAGAAAAGATAAGAGTTCCAGACTCTGGAAAACTAAAGAGTTAAACTACAGTTAGTACTTTCAACCAACCTAGATTAGCAAGGTGAGACACCCAAAAACTTTCAGGCACTAAGGAGGGGGCCCAAGCAGAGGAGCTAGGATGAGACAAGTACAGGGCTGGGAGGGCTTCCACTTCCATCATCTGAGTCCTCCAGCAAGAAAGTCTCTTGACAGTTAAGGCTTACTAAGCTCTGGGTCAAGATGCAAGGATGGGGTTTGACAAAGTGAATAAAGTTCCTATCCCAGGAAACTATCAATTGGTAAACCTTGGCAGCTCTGAAAGTTCGGAGCTGCTGATCTAAGCCAGTCCTGAGATCCTTAAAGAGCTCAGCAATATATACCTACAGGATACAGGCAAGTCAGGTAACTGTCAACACTTTGTGTAAACTGGACAGCAGCAGAAAGAGGCGGGCAGTGACAGGAATTCAAACAGACTGAGATCAAACAGGGACCCACCATCCCATGCTAGGGTGTAGTCAATACCTGTTCCAGACAAAAACTTACAATTTTGGAAGTAAGCTAGAAATATGAATAAAAAAAGACACTGACCATAAAGAAATTGTTATGAATCTAGGAATATCTAGATCTCAAATCTAAATAAAGGATAACACTAACTCCACTACTGTCAGGAATCTCAGATAAAGATATTGGTTGCCTATAATGTCTATTAGAATTCCTGAAAGAGGTGACATAAGAAATACAAACATATGTTATAAACAAAATGAGAGCCCTTGAGGAAAGATGTAGAAAGAGAATAAAAAGCTTAGTAAAGAGGGGTCAAAATCTTATTCAAGTAATGGACTCCAAGAAAATGTGAATGGATCAAACAATAATAAATGACTCAGTGAGAAAAGAAAGATGAGAACAAAATCAAAAGATCGAAAAAAGAGAAGAAAACTTAATTGATTTAGAAAATGAGTCACAGAAAGAAATTCAAAGAATCACTGAACTACCAGAACACCATAACCCTCCCCCCCAAAAAAAGTTTGGATACCTTATTTCAAAATGTCCTAAATGAAAACTGCCCAGATCTATTAAAAGGAGAGGGGAAAGGGAAAATATAAATAATCCACTGGTTCCTGAAAGAAACCCTAAAATAAGAAGCCCTAAATGAATTGGAGACTCCAAAATTTATTTCTAAAGATTTGGTGGACTAAAGAACAAATCATAGGAACAATAAACAATTTCACTAAAGACATAAGAGTGAGACAACATACTGAAACTTGGGAAGTTACCAAGGCAGTCCCTAGGGAAATATTTACATCATTAAACATCTTCCTCAACAAAACATAGAACAGATCAATTAACTGAGCATGCAACTAAAAAAAAAACCCACTATGAATGCAACACATCAAAAAAAACTCTAACTAAACATCAAAACAAACATTTTGAAAATGAAAAAAGAAAATTGAAAGTAAAAATACAGTTCAATTGGTAACTACCAGGAGCTTGGGAGAGGGGTGGGGGAAGGAGACACTAGTTAAATAAATAATCTGATTTTTTTTTTTATTAGAGAAGTCTCTTTAAAAAAAAAAATCAGCATCAAAAAAAAGAAAAGTAGAGAATTAACAACATATGAAGTTGAAATAAAGGAAAATATTTTATTTTACCTAGTTGTATGCCAACAAATGTATATCTTAGAATGCATTAATACTTACAAAAATATACAACACCCAGATTAGCGAATCAAGAAATAGAGAATTGAAATAACCCAGTTTCAGAAAAATATATTGAATAAGACATAAATGAGATATGACCAGGAAGTTTTCAGAAGAAGAAATTAATATCTACAGTCATTTGGAAAAAATATTCTAAATCACTATTGATTAGAGAAATACAAATTAAAAATAACTCTGAGGTATCACCTCACATCTATCTGACTGACTAATATAACCAAAAAAAGGGAAAATGATAAATTTTGGAGATGTGGGAAAATTGAAACACTAATGTATTGTTGGTGGAGTTGTGAACTAATCCAACTATTCTGAAGAGCAATTTGGAACTATACCCAAATGGCTATACAACTGTGCATAATACCCTTTGATCCAGCAATAGCACTACGAGGTCTATATCCCGAAGAGGGAAAAGAAAAAAGGACTCACATGTACAAAAACATTTATAGGCAGTTCTTTTTGTTGTGGCCAAGAACTGGAAATTCAGGGAATGTCCATCAATTGGGGAATGGCTGAACAAGTTGCGATATATGAATGTAATGGAATACTATTGTGCTATAAGAAATGATGAGCAGGTGGATTTCAAGCATACCTGGAAAGACTTACATTAACCAGTACTGAGTGAAGTGAGCAGAATGAGGAGAATATTGTACAATGCAACAGAAACATTGTGCGATGACCAGCTTTGATAGACTTAGCTCCTCTTAGCAATACAATGATCTAAGTCAATTCCAAAAGATTTAAGACAGAAAATGCTATCCACATCCAGAGGAAGAACTACAGAGTCTGAATGCAGATCAAAGCATACTATTTTCTACCATTTTGTTTTGTTTATTTTTTCTTTCTTGTGGTTTTTGCCTTTTGTTCTCATTCTTCTTTTGTAATATGACTAATGTAGAAATATGTTTAATATGATTTTACACATATGGCCTATATAAGATTGCTTGTCCTCTTGGGGAAGAGGGAGGAAGAAAAATATTTATAACTCAAAATCTTATAAAAGTGAATGTTGAAAACTATCTTTACATGTAATTGGAAATCCAACTACAAAATTGAAAAAAAATAAAATACTATGGGGGGAGGGAGAGAGAGACATAAACGAACTTCCAAAGAAAAAGCCACTTGGTTTCCCAAGTGAATTCTATCAAATACTCCAAGAATAATTAATTCCAATATGAAAAGAACTTTTTGCAAAATGTAAGAAAAGAAGGAATCTGACCAAATTCCTTCTATGATACAAATATGGTCCTAGTACCTAAACCAGGAAGAGATTAAAAAAAAAAAGGAAAGAAAGCCATCAACCAATATCCCCAAAGATTATTGGTAAAATATTACATCAAATGTTAATATAAATGCTACAATTTTTTAAAATTCTACACTTTGATGAGGTTGGATTTATACCAGAAATTCCCACATAAATTTCTGGGTCAGATCATTATCAGGAAAACTATAAACTCACTTTAGGTCTTGAGTTACCATGTAATGCAATTCTTATCTATACAGTCAGCAACCTAAGATCAATAATGACACTTTTAGATCTTAAATTATAACCATTTACTTTAACAACAGGCCAAAGAAATAATATTACAGATACTAGTATATTAGCTAATGTATTAACTGACATAATAATATTATAGATACTAATATATGACTAATATATTAATATATATTAACCATATATCAATATATAGCTACTATATAACTAATATTACACATGTATAATATACTGTACATGTATATATTTTTATGTGTATATATACACATGTATGTATTTATATAGCAACATATATCGAAATACACACATAAACCCAGATCATACCCTTAGAACAATGAACTCAGTGTCTAAAATGAAGAAGGGGCACATACTTAAAAGAACTTGGCACTTAGTAGAGGGGGAGAGGAACTCACGTGCTGAAGGTAACTCACTACTCTGGACAGCAGACATCAACCTTATTAGTCTTTTCAGGAACATCGGAACCACGTAAAACTTTCTCTGATCCTCACCATTCTTCATCTGAGGAAATACTTTTCTCTACTCAAACATAGTATTTACAAGCTCTTCCAATTTACCATCACTCTTAAATGGGTGTTTAGAAAGTCTTAGCTCTTAACGTGAATAGTCTCTATAAGTCAAAAGAACCGTGAGGTTATCAAACCCGCAATATATCTGGGTTATATACACATCAGCTGAGATTATTATTCACCAACCTAGATGTTGTTTAATCCAATCAGAGTGGAGATCACAACACAATTCAAATTGTTGTTCGGTTTATTTGGGTTTGGTTTGATTTGGTTTGGTTTTTTAAGCCAGCATAGCAAGATGCCAAAGCAGCTGCTTTACTCGGGTCCAACAAGCTCTTTATAAGAAACTTCGCCCCTCTCCAATTCTAAATGGCTTTGAAGGGCTATACTTATCGCGGACAACTGTAACCAAAGAAGTTGATTCTCTCTCTCCACCAATCAGGAATCAGTCAGTTGAAGTCTTTGGTCAGCTGGTTGAGCTTGGAACTGTTCCAGCACTTTTCAGCATCCTTCGTGGGTCTTCAATTGTCCTCAACTTCCTCTACCCAATTAATTACTCTACATTTTAGTGGTTTAAAAGAGAGGCTCCTAAATTCACCTTTCACTTATAAAGTCACAACTTCCCCAAATTTCCCCTATCAAATCAATAATCCTTTAATCATCTCAGTTTCTAAATGTTTATATTATTTCTCATTTTTAAAAGTTTTATTCTCTTTAATCCTAACAGAGGAGGATGAGCTGAGGTACCCATGATGCTTATATCTTTGAAGGTTTCAACGTGCTTCAATATTTCTTTATGTTCTTATTACTGCTTCTGTACGCTCTGTTCCCACACAAGTGAGGCATCATGCTAACATCATTTGGAAAGAAATTTGAGTCTTTATATTTCGTTTTCTAAATTTTTTTTTACATATTTTTTGTTACATTTTAAGTTCCAAACTGTCTCTCTTTCATCTCCTTCTTTTCCTCCCCACCCCACACTAGAAAAGGGCACCATTTGACACAGATTTATAAATATATGTAAAAATCACACTATACATACTTTTATTTATCAGTTCTTTCTCCGAAGGTGGGTAGCATCTTCATAGGTCCCTTGTACTTGGTTTGAGTATTTATAATATTTAGAATAGCTTAGTTATTCCCAGTTGTTCTTCAAACAATATTATTGTTACCATATATAACAATCTCTTGGTTATGATCATTTTACTTTTGATTATTTCATGCAAGTCTTTCCATGTTTTTCTAAAATCAACCTATTCATCATTTCTTATAGCAAAATAGTATTCTGTCACAATTATATACCACAGCTTTTTTAGTCATTTCATTTAGCCATTAGCAATTTCCCAATTGGACATCCCCTCAATTTCCAGTTCTTTGCCACCACAAAGAGAGCTCTTATAAATATTTTATAACAGAAAGATTCTTTTCCTCTTCCATGATCCCCTTGGAAAGCAGACCTAATAGAGGTACTGTTGGGTCAAAGGATATACACAATTTTATAACTCTTTGGGCATAATTCCAGATGGTTCTCCAAAATGGTTGGAACAGTTCAGTTTTACCAACAATGTATTAGTGTCCCAATTTTTCCACATTCCTTCCAACATTTGTCATTTTCCTATTCTATCATTTTAGCCAATCTGATAGGTGTGAGATGATATGTTAAAGCTGTTTTAATTTTTATTGCTCTAATCAAAAATGATTTAGAGTATTTTATATATAGTTTTAATTTCTTCATTGAAAAACTGCTTGTTTATATTCTTTGACCATTTATCAATTGGAGAATGACTTATATTCTTACAAATTTGACAAAGTTCTCTATATATTTGAGATATGAGACCTCTATCTGAGAAACTGTCTTAGCAATTATAGCACAATTCTTCACAAATTTCCAAGAATAGAAAAAAAATCCATAAAACTTCCTTAGTTCTCAAAGATTCATGGGATAGTACCAGCTGTCAAGAATTTTTTGGGTCAATGCTCACTCTCTATTGCTACCTAATATGTTGACCCACATTCTCAACAAATGCTCTGAAAGACTGGCACTGATTAATGGACAGCTTTAACTTTCAGTCTCTTCCAATCAATCTAATACTTTCATTGAAGAATCATAAAATCACAAAATTTGAAGACTGGAAGGAGCTTAATGGCCATCTAGTCCAAGTCTCAAAGGAATCTGCTTGTAGACCTCCAAGGAGGAGAACATGTCAGCTCAGGGGCAGCCCAGTCTAGTGTCTAGTTTGGGCCTCTTGTTATTGGTAGAAAGTTTTTCCTGTCTTCAAGCCTAAGTTTGCTTCCTTCCATCTTCCACCCATTTCTCCTATTTCCATCCTCTGCAGTGCAACAGAACAAAAATCCCTCCTCTGCATGAGTACCCTTCATATCCTTGAAGACAGATATCCAGTCTGCTTCCATCTTCTTTTCTCCAAGGTAGACTTCTCCAGCTATTCCAACAGAGACAACTCGATGATATAACAAATAGAGGACTGGATGAGGAGTCAACAAGACCGAAATTCAAATCCTTGACTTGTTTTAGTCAAATTCTTGATTTGCTTTAGTGAAAATGTTACCTCTCAAAAGAGATAGAGGAAACAATGAAATTCTATTCTGGATCTGATTCTCACTCAACAGGAAGAAGTTGGGTTGGAAATGATGGGAACCCTGTGGGAAATGGGAGTGATGTCTTCCTCTGAAAGTGTATGATAGAGGAGAGGTTATCTAGGCAGTCTGATACTTAAAAACAAGTCATTTAACCTGTTTGTCTCAGTTTCCCCACCTTTAAAAGGCAATAAAAACACCTCCCTCACAAACTAATTAACATAAAATGAGATAATTATAAAGGGTTTTGCAAACCTTATTGTACTATATGAGATATATATGTATGTATATACATATATACATGTATATTTCTTTTAATTGATCATCACATTGTTCCTTTGCCATTCTAGTTGTGCTCCTCTGGACAGTCTCTGTCTTATCAATGTCCTTTTCAAATTATGACTCCCAGAACTGAACACAACACTCTAGAGGATGTTTGACCAGGGCAGAGTATGGGGTGGGGAACCTGCATCCTGGAGGCCACATATGGCCTTCTGGGTCCTCAAATGTGACCCTTTGACTGAATCCAAACTTCACAGAACAAATCTCCTTAATAAAAGGATTTGTTCTGTTAAACTTGGACTCAGTCAAAAGACCTCATCCAAGGACCTAGAAGGCCATATATGGCCTCGAGGCCACAGGTTTCCACCCCTGGTATAAAGGGACTATCAACTCTTTCTTCCCAAAAGCTAATGCCTCTTAATGTAGCCCAAGATGTAAACTTTTGTGTTTGCCTCCTCACATTGATAATTCATACTGACCTTACAAAACACTAGAACCTAGAGATCTTTTTTCAGACAAATTACTCTCTAACCATACTTTTTCCATATTTTACTTGTGAAGTTGATTTTTTATCTGACTGCAAAATCTTATATCTACACCTATTGTAGTTCATCCTCTTAGATTAGGTCCAGTCCTCTCACTTGTCATGATCCATTGGGATTCTCCTTCAGTTGTGCATCATGTTAGCTATCTTTCCAAGTTTTGTTGTCATCTGAAAATGCCATCTATGTCTTTATCCATATCACTTATAAAATATTAGCTTCCCTTTCTAGATATTCATCAACAATGTCTTTAGCTTCATTTCTGGACTTTTCCCATTCCTTCTGGACCAACTTTCCCTACAGAATTGCAGTCATAGGATCTTTCCAATTTTTCCTTGGAAACATTTGAAATCTGTATTCCCCAAATCTAGGGAACTGCCTAGATGACCTCTCCTCTATCATACGCTTTCAGAGGGAGAGATCACTCCCATTTCCTACAGGGTTGCCATCATTTCCAACCCAGCTCCTTCCTGTTAAGTGAGAATCAGATCCAGAATAGAATTTCATTGTTTCATCTGTCTTTTTATGAGACATAACATTTTTACTAAAACAAGGCAAGAAGTTGACTCTTCTCCTTCTGGTAAAAATAACTCCAATAGATACCTGAATAATTGAAGTCCCACATCACCCCTATAATCATGCCCCTGTAAAAGGTTTGAGATGTTTCCCAAGTTCTTCATTGATTTCTTTTTCTATTCAGGTGATCTGTAGTATAATCCAGAAACAAAATTACTTTTATTTTTCCACTCATTGAACTTCATCCAAATATTCTCTGCTATTATTCTCCCTTTTGATGCCTATATTTTCACACATGAGTAATGTAATTCAAGAGAGTTCAGGTAAAAAGCAGCAACCCACAGAGAAATAACTTTAACAAATTCTATTGCTACTCACAAGGGGAGAGAGAGAACAGCAGGGATGCAGAAGCCTCCATGCCCATATTGGGTGGCGTACAAGTGGGTTGGAGGGAGAATCCAAACTCCACTTGAAGGATCCAAGACCTTCATTACTCAAACATATGTCATTTGAGACAAAGAGTCAGTATAATACTAATGGGAGACCATCCTGTTATTTCTAAAACCAGGAGACTGAAGGCATTTTCCAAATTGCCTAAAGAGGAATAAGGAGCAGAGAAGTAAAAAACTTAACCTTAATTGTGCCAATGCAGCAAGAAGCTGAAAGAGGATGAGGAGTTAATGCCCAGTCTTCGGGTTTATTAACCTTGGCACATATCATCTTAGAGGGTTGTGGCAATACCTGTCAAACTTGCTTTTGCTGGTTGACAAATATGCCTTCTTTACATAGGGGATATTGACCATGAAAGTTATATGTGTATCCACACTGTTGCTGTTCAGTCTTGTCCAATTCTTTCTGACCCTATGGACTATGCTGTTCACAGAGTACTATGTCCTTCTCCAGTTTTAAGTAGGCAGGGTCACATAGCTAGTAAGTTTCTGTGCCCAGGGTCACAGCTATTCTGAGGTCAAATTTGAACTCTGGTCTTCCTGACTCCAGGCCCAGCACTCTATCCACTACACCACCTAGCTACCTCAGGTATCCACATGGATTTGTCTAAATGCAGCTGGCAGAGCAGTGTGAACAGTTACCTCTGCAATACTGCTCATCTCTCTCAAGTGGACTTTGATTCTTGACTAGAGTCAAACAGGAGTTTGGGGCCATTCTCATCAGAGAAGGAATACTGAACAAGAATTATCACACAAAGAACAGTGTATAATCTCTCTGCTAGTAAGGAGAGTTTCATACAAATGTACCAGGATTAAACCTCCAGTTATGTTCATATGCGATGTTCCATCCATCATCTGTTCCTTTGACCGAGGCTGTTTCTTTGACATGTGGTATACCCATCCAGAGCCATGGGCTGGTCAAGTTATAGGTTTCACCTCCATCAAGTCTCAATAATCCATATGAGATCAAATTTGCTTCCTTGCTTTGGGACCTCTAGTTTCTCTTGTTTGTTACCTAAACTCTGAGCATCTATGTATAGACCTTGGAGGCCAAGAGTTTGATGTCTATCTGCTTTCTTGGATTTTGTCTCCTGTGAACTTCTTCTTCCCCCCCATTTTTTAATTTAAAGCCTTTTGGATTAGCTGTAGGAGTCACAAATACATTCTTACTAGTCTTTGTTATGAGAAAGAAAACCTCGGTACTTTGGGCACAAGTCTGTCAGATACAAATTTATTGATTAAATCATTTCAGCCTCTCTGTTTAGAGAGAAAATCCAAAGAGACAGAAATTCATTCTACCTTTGAAAATCTCTCTAAGCCAGCTGTGTTTGAGTTACAGTTTATAGGTTTCAAGAACAAAGACAAACTCCCTAATTAAGATCACACAGGAAACAAAGTTTGAGTAAACAGCTTTGATTCCTCAGGCAGCACCATCATGACAACTTTTTTTTTTATCCTGGGGGGGATAAAAAAAATAAAAAAATAAATCCTGGGGGATCATTTTCCCAAAACTGTTTGATCCCTTTTTAACCCCTCTCTTGAAGGATTCTGATTTTCCTGGCAAAAGTTAGACTCAAGAGATACTTTCGTTAACTGAATTAATATGTTTTTTAAAACCCTTGCCCTTAGTCAATGCATTACAGAGGGTAGGCCTCCCTGGTCTGATCAGTCTGTTCCCTTTAGAAACTTATTTTAAAAGAGTTCAGTGTAGGTCATTGTATCTCAGCTGATAGTTAAAAATTGATAAACTTTCTCATTTAGATTAGACCAAGGACTTCCGACTAAAGTTCTATCCTAATATTATTTTGCAATATGTAGGCTAAAGAGGCCATGGGTCATGGTAAGGGTGAAGAGAAGATGGAATAATTCCACAGTTAGGCAAAAATTAGATATACTCCATCATCTTTATATTTTAAGCCATTGTTCAAAAGTCCCATTTTCAACTACAATTTTATTAACCCTATATTTAGCTTTCCAAATTAATTTTTCTTTTCTATATCATTTGCCTTCAATGGGTAAAACATAGTTTGTGTATTTGTGGTCTTCTGATTTTTGTCCAAAATTTCATAAATATGGGGAATGCTTTTTATGTTCCTTCGGGCAATATCATTCATGTTCATGAATCTCCCAAAATGGAGAGTTATCACCCATTCTGATAAATCCTAGAAGGCTCTCTGTTATATCTTTGATACATGCCCTGGGAAGACAGGCCTCTCTTTTTGCTGTGATCAGATTGACAGTTGTTTTAGTACCACTAAGCTTGGAATGACTAATTATTAATAATTTTTTAAATCTTCCTCTCACCTTTACCGGATGATCTTTTACCCCACCATCATTCTTTGGAGAACAAAGAGCTTCTTTTCTTTCAGAGAAACCAGTTCCCTCCCCTTCAGAAGTCTTGTAAATCTTTTATTAATTTATTTAATTTAATTTCTTAATCTCTAATTATTAGGCATCCATTTTATTCCTGTTGGAGGTACAAGTCCAATGCTTTAGATCTGGTTTGATACTGGGATGAAATAAAGCACTTGTAAGTCACTAAACATTTTACAACTTTTCCTTAACACAACAAGAATATTCAACAAGGATACACAAGTAGCTTCTCTGGAGGCAGGCCCCCTTATCTCCCTCCATCTGGAAACTTGTCTGGCTAGTAAGCCATCAGGATATGGTGACTTGTATGATCTCAGATACTTACCAAGTCTGAGAGGTCCAGATTGCACATGGCAGGGATTTTTTATACCCCTAGACAAGTGAGGTAAAACAGGAAGCTGTAATTCAAGGAAGTTGTTTCACATTTCCTTTCTTCTTCCATTCTCAAACATTCAGTCTAGGGACACCCAAATTCTACCTCAGATCCTTTTTTTTTCTCCACTGAAACCTCACTTCTTTTTTCCTTTAGTAATACTTAATTGGGTCAGGCTCGTAATCCCTGCTACTGGGGAGACTAAAATTACTGGATCATTTGAATTGAGGATTTCTGAGTTATAGTAGGTTAAGCCACTTGGGTGTCAGTACTAAGTTTGGCATTAATATGCCAAGAAGTGGGTAGAGAGAGCAGCTAGTAGACTGCCTAAGGAAAAACAAACCAGACCAGCTATTGTTAAGTAAATTTATTTTTCTCATGTTGGATGTTCTACTAGTCTCATTTGATTACAATCCCAAACCTGATGGATTAGACAATTTTAAATCAAGTTTAACAATCCAGTCTTATTTGCTTGTATTGAATTGGAATTGATGAGGTGTATAGGTGATCAGGGTGATCAGGACCCCAAAATACGGACAGTCCGGGTCATGCTCGAATGAATTCAACTCAAGCCTTCTTAAAGCCAAAGAAAACAAAGTTTATTAGAGATTTGCCTAATTGGGTTGCCTCTTATGGAACCTAAGCATTTGTAATGCTTGTGTTCACAAGAGGGCCAGATAGAATCCCAGCTAGACAGAATCAGAGCTGGATTGCATCTGAGGGCCTTCATGGAGGCAAAGTGGGACTTAAATACAGAAAACAGTAAAGGAGGGATGGGGATGGGGGTGGGGGTGGTCTGGCAGTGTAGAGTGATGGGGGAAGAAGTTCAGGAAGGGCCTGGAGGTAATCAACAAACATCAGACAAGGGGGCACCTAGATGGGAGGCAGGTAGGGCAATCAAGAGATAACCTACCATGGTCACAGATTTGAGTATGAAAGGCCAGATTCTGTGAGGGGTACAGGGAGAGCTCAATTTGGGTATGAAAAGTCAGTTTAAGTAAGGAGATTCCAGGGGAGCGCAAGGAAGTTCCCAGAGTCTGAACCCCATCAGAATGACCTTGGGGCTATGATGGTTGAAGTGAAGGAAGGAGTAGTTGACTAATTAAATAGACACAGCAGAATGGCAACCTATGACCTGGTCCCTTCTGACAGTATATTGTAGGTTCTCTCAGTGGGACAGAGGCAGAGGCTGGGTCCCTACTAATCCGATGGGATTAGTTTGATACGTGCTAAAGGAGGT
The DNA here is from genome assembly GCA_028658325.1 of Potorous gilbertii. NCBI lineage: Eukaryota > Metazoa > Chordata > Mammalia > Diprotodontia > Potoroidae > Potorous > Potorous gilbertii. The sequence goes on from CM053769.1 coordinate 418,846,061, forward strand.
TGAAATGGAGGGTAAATATTGCACCAGGCGGGAGCATTCTCTGGCTATTATTAATGATATTCCACTGACTTAAAGCTCCTCTTTGTGAACTTGCATTTGTAGCTAGCAGGTTCCCTGCTACCATTCTACCATCCTCCATCCTCTTTTGGCCAACTTTTTATGCAGTTTTAGACTAATTGGAGGAGCTTACTTCTGATTTTCTTTGGTTTAATCATTGTTCTTTCTATGCCCCTTTTCAGATATTTTCTGAGGTTTATGCAGAAGAGGTCTTTGGAACATTCCCAGATCCCCTAAAGGCAGTATGAAGGGCTTTCCTGGGCATGCCTAGACCTCCTAATATGGAGATACTTTGTGTCCTCTATTGCTTAGGTTGAGGGAGCTGAAAGAGGTATTACACTCTTTTCTGGCTCACTCAATTTCCTGTAATCTCTTTGTTACTGTTTCCAGAGGATGAAAGTCTTCATTTGCCCACAGTATTGGCATCAGGAACTGAACAGGTATATTAGTAAGCACCCCAACATAAATAGGAGGGCCTGCTGCATGGGTTCTTAGATCTGCTTTTCTAAAAGGAAAGCAACTAAAAGTTGCAGTCTTTTTTAATTACATTCAAAACAGAGAAAATATAAGCAGAGAAATGAAGATCAACAGACAGGACTTCTAACTGTCTGACCATAAGCAATATAGACATCACAGATCAACAGACAGATCCCACTGTCTGAACATTATATACATACATAGTTATCAGAGAAAGAAGCACCAACATCTGGGTTTCAAAGCTGGTGGTCCTTATGGCAACCCAGAGTCTCATCTGGAATGAGTACTTCCAAAGAGTAAGCCCCAAAGCAAAAGCTCACCTCTAAATGTATGTAAACTTTTCCGGCTTCTCTTCTCATCCTGGGTGAACCAGAGCCTTATTAGAAATTAACAAAAGGTATGACCCTTCCTACAAAACAAATCTCCCCTAATCAAGCTTCCCTTAATAGGCTTCACTTGAGGCCTGTTAATGAGTGGAGAAAATCTTTAACTCTTTCCCACCACTCACCATTAACATCACATTAACATTATAATACGTGAGGGCGAAAAGACTTTTCCTGTTCTCTGGTAGAAATAGGCCTGGAGATGTTTGTTTCCATTCTGTTTTGTTTATCCTTCAGTTTCAGGAACAGTAGTGATCCTCACTAGATATGGGAGTTAGAGCCATGGAGACTTTGGAATCAGCTGTGTAAGTAAGTTGCTGCAGCCATCCAGCCTGGCAGGAAAGCCTGGCAACGCCAAGGTACCTTGGACTCAAGCCTGGGTTTGGACTTAGAACTTAGCACTGTGCTTTATAGGAACTGACCTAAGCTATGAACCTAATGCCCTCCCCAAACACTGAGGTGGTAAAAGGTGGGAGGGGTAGATTGTCCCTCTCTCTTGTTGGAGGGAGTAACTTTGTATATTTATGTTTACACTTTTGAAGTAAATATTTCTTTGTAAAAGTTAATACAAATTTTAATGATTAAATTACTTAAAATTTAATGGAGACCTACCTCCACAATTAAGGGTACAGCATTAATGAGAGTTAGAGCCATTTTGCAGAGTTTAGACACCCCCCACCCCCATCAAGGATACCAGAGAACTATGGGGGAAAAATGAAACCTGTCCTTTAGGCAATAGAAAAATATGTTTTGAATCCTAAACACAACCTATTTTTAAATAGCTCACTGTATGTAAAAGGACACTTGTAACCTTTGTGGTCCCTATGCTGGTGCCTTTGGGTCACATGATCTAGTGTTGAATTCCTTACTCCTGAAGAAAGACTACATAACACTTTATTAGTTCTCCAGTCATAGAGTACAAGATGTGAGTGTTCCAAAAATGATAATCCACTTGAGCCACCAGCCTCGTAGTCATATTAGTCTCTTTGGCACACACATTTGCTAGCCTTTCTAAAAGGCTGCTGTCTTCCAATTCACCACTAGGGACTTTTAGCTTGAAAATTCTTAGTCTGCTCCATCTACAGAACTCATGGCTTCAAGTGTCAGTGTTGGATAGGCCTAGAATTAATCTATGAGATGGCATGTAATTTTACTCAAAATATTAAAATGTGAAATCTTCACTTTATACTCCAGTCATGAGCCCCCATTTCTGTCTATTTGGGCTGTCCTCTGGTCATGACTTTCTCCACATCCACATCCATAGGACTCATACTCTATTTTACTAAATATCAGCCAAAAATAAGAGGAAATAGGTCATACTCACTTATGGAACTAATTGCCTCAAACTGATGGGGTTTGGAGTCTGGGGGCCTCCTTGAACTCCCCTTGGGTCTTCCTATTTGATCTGACCTTTCTTACTCAATTCTAATCTTCCCATTTGATCCAGCAGTCTCCAGAAGCCCATAGGCTTTTCATTGTCATTGTGCCCATGTCTTGGTTGCACTCCCCACCCTTTGCTCCTATAACCAGCCACTTCCATCAAGATCCCTAGATTCCATCTCTATTCACCCCAGACTACTAGACATTCCCATCAAGACCTCTGGATTACCCCACTTGCTTCCCACCCAAGCCCTCCTTTGTCTTATATCTCCTGATTGCCTCCAGCTGTTTCCAACCTTTGACCAGTCACCCAAATCCCATTGAGGTCTTCCTTGGATTTCTCCTCAAGATCCTCCCTAAACCCCTCCTCCCATCACCCTAAGACTACCAGACCACTCCCAGATCTCTCCTATAGTCTTCTCTGTATGTAGTTCCATCTTGCCTTCATTCTGAAGGCACTCAGATTCAATCCAGCTCAGATTGTCTAGCTGGCTTGTGAATACAAGTGTTACAAATGCTTGGGCTCCTTAAGAGTCAACCCAATATGGCAAATATTTAATAAACTTTGTTTTTCTTTGACTTTAAGAAGGCTTGATTAGAATTCATTCACGTAGAACCTAGTGTGTTGGTATTTTGGGGTCCCCCAGGACCCCTAAATCTCAACAAAGCCATCTTGTAAATTTCCCCTCCTCTGCTAGAGGGCACAGTGGATATCACGTTGGGATTGGAGTCAAGATCTAAATTCAGATATAGCTTCAGATATTTATGATCTATGTGATCCTGGGCAAGTCTCTTAACCTCTATTTGCCTCATCTGTAAAATGGGCATAAGAATATCACCTACCAGGCTGCGTTGTTGTGAGGATCAAATGAGATTATATTTGTAAAGTGCTTAGCACAATGCCTGGTACATAGTAGGCACTATATAAATGCTTATTCCCTTCCTGTTCTTCAACAGGTGGCAGGGATTATTGTCATTCAAACTTGTGATTCTAGAAAGGACCTCATATCTGGATCATGAACAGTTTATAAGAAAAACAGTATGAGAAAGAACAGTGATAGAAACTGGGCTCGCTCTCCAGTTCATAAAGCCTAGGGGAGTCACCAGAGCTAATAGTGGCAGAATTAGGAATTTTTCCTCTATGTGGCTCCAGTCTCCTTTTTTTTCAAAACCTAGAACACTGCTTTTGCAAGTTGATGGGAAGTGAGACGGCAGCACCATGAAGGCCTCAAGCATTCTGAAAGTGTATAGGTGGTTGGACACTGCCTGTCTACTCCCAAGAGTCCAGGGCCACCTCTTTATTGGATGCAGATCTTTGCTCCTAATCAATGTAGCAAAGTTCTAATTCTGGTACTTTGTTTCTCAGCAGAAAAAGATGTAGAAGTCTTCTGGAGAAATTGTATACTATGGAGAGATCTTTGAAAAGTCCCTTCTTAAGGTGAAAATTTTCAGAATCTGGCTTGCACTATGATTCCAGGAGTAGGACCCACAACATATACAGGGAGCACAGGGACCTTACCGCTGCTGGCGCTGTCACTCAGTGCTACTGAGATATGGGAGCCCATCACTGTGCCCAGGCCCACTCCATTCAGATCATGAAAGTGAAGAAATTCCTGCCAGCAAGTGCCACCAGTCCACAGTCAAGTGGTTTCATGACTTCAAAATCAAGTTTCCTATGCCCCAGAGAGTTCTGCATCTCTAGCACAAAACATTTTTTCCCACCAAGAGGCCCAACACCTTCTTCTAAGTGCAAAGACAAGGAAGCATCTGTTTTATTTGATCTGTTTAAATAAATTTCTCAACTGAAAAAAACAAACTTAGAACACTGCTGGTCTCCAGCAGTCTCAGCCTCTATCCCCTTCAGTGTCAGTTTGTAGCTATAATCATACTAGTAGCCACCATAAGTAACAGTACTATCAATCTCTATCTGACTCATGGAAACTCAGCTGGACAAATCCTATGTATCATCCTATATACAGCGGGAGCAACACTATTTCCCTGTTGTCTCTCTGTGTCCTAGAGAAGATGGAAGAGTCTAATTTCAAAGTGCCTCACTGACTCTTGTTTTTTCTGGGGCTCTCTGGTCTCCACATTAATGCACTGACTAAGAGTCTGAAGTACCAACTACATGTGGAGAATTTTTAATTCAATCACACAAACTTAGTATCATGAAGTGTTTGCTAAGTATGTAGTGGTAGGTGCTTGGAGGATATTAGCAGTGGAGACCTTCAGCATTGTAACCCCCACTTCTACTCAAGCCTAGGGTTTTTTTTCCAAGGAACTGTTCTGTGATGCTGCATATTCATAAGGAGATGTGACTCCATCTTAACTGAGAGACTGCTAAACTGACACTATTTATGTACCTGTGCAAGGGACAGAAATTTAGGGAAGATATTGGAGAGAGGCAAAAAAAGAACTTTTTTATGGCAAACTGGAGATACCCCAGGGGCCAAAAAAATGTGGAGGTCAGCCCCTGCCATGTCCCCTTAATTCCCATAGCTTGAAACCCTAGAGATTGCTTAGAAAGCACTCCTTCCCACCCTTTCAGATTGTTTATTTGAGCTGGGTTTTTTTATCTTTCTCCCAAGTTGAAGAGCTCATTTGCTTTTGTTTATTTTTTGATCTATTCTAATATGTATAACTTTCCCAATTTTGTTTACTGCTTACTTTGATAAAGAGGTTTACTAGCTATAATGCGTCGTTTGTGTAACTAACCTTTTAATGGAAATTGCAAGCTAAGTGTTACCCTCCCCTTGAGAGAGATGAAGAAAGTACCTTTTATTCTTAACACCTGGTAATTCTTAGACTAAAAATATTTGATGTGTGATAGACAGAAATAATTCTAGCTGGAAACCAGGGATAGGCAAATAAAGGAAAGATTGCCCAGTCACAATAGCACTGGATCTTGCCAGGTGTTTCTTTGATTAGTAGCTGGCAGCCCATTCTCTTCAAAGGTGAAAATTTCACCTTGGAGATCTCAGATGATACATCTATTTTGCCACATACAAAGTGCATCTTTACACTACACATCCACTATGTTACTTTTTAAAACAATAATTAATTCATGTATTCACTTCCATAAGATTTTGAGTTTTAAATTTTCTCTCCCTTCGTCTCCTCCTCCCTCATCAAGATAGCATGCAATCTGATATAGAAACTACTTATACATTCATATCAAAAATATTTTCACATTAGTCATGATGTAAAAAAAAATTTGAACTAATAGGAAGAACCATGAGAAAGAAGAAACAAAACAACATAACAAAAGAAAAAGAGAGCAAATAGCATGTTTCCATCTGCATTCAGACTCCAAAGTTCTTTCTCTAGATGTGGATAGCATGTTCCATTATGAGTCTTTTGGAGTTATTTTAGTTGGTTGGTTGTTGTCATTCATTCTCGAAGAGGATGAAAATGACATCACTATGATAAAGTCAAGTTTCACTGTGTCCAGTTGTGGTTTATCAGACCAATACAAGCTCTGAATGCTTTACCACAGCAGGCACAAATAGTCCATGTGAACATTTCAGGTGGCTACTCTGAATTTGTGAATTCTGCATTTCCTTTGAGCTGTTTCAATTCTGCTTTACTCATAGAGCACAGCATCTTCTCTAATGTGGGCATGCCATGTTGAGTGGTCCTGTGCTGGTGTCTCCCATGTCACACAATCAATTGCAAAATTCTTGAGAGAGACCTTGAGAGTGTCCTTGTATCACTTCTTCTGACCACCATGTGATCACTTGCCCTGTGTGAGTTCTCCAGAAAATAGTCTTTTTGACAAGTGTACCTTTTGCATTCGAATAATGTAGCCAGCCCATCAGAGTTGCACTCTCTGAAGCATAGTTTCAATGCTTGACAGTTTAGTTCAAGCAAAGACTTAATTGTCTGGTACCTTATCCTGCCAGGTGATCATCAGACTCTTCCTAAGACAATTCAAATAGAAGTGATTCAGTTTCCTGGCATGGCACTGGTAGACTGTCCAGGTTTCACAGGTATACAACAATGAGGTCAGCAAAACAGCTCTGTAGACCTTCAATTTGGTAGTCTAATAACTCTTCAAGTCAACTATTGTACAATGTAGCTGTTACTGTGTACAATGGTGTCCTGGTTCTGCTCATTTCACTGAGCATCCGTTCATAAAAGTCTTTTGTGGTTTTTCTGAAGTCTGCCTGCTCATTATTTCTTATAACCCAGTAGTATTCCATTACATTCATATGCCACAACTTGTTCAGCCATTCCTCAATTGATAGACATTCCCTCAATTTTCAATTATTTGCCACCACAAAAAGAGCTGCTATAAATATTTTTGTACATCTGGGTCCTTTCCCTATTTTTATGATCTCTTTGGGATACAGACCTAGAGGTGGTAATACTGAGTCCAAGGGCATGCTCTGTTTTAATAGTCTTTTGGGCATCCACTACATACATATCACAAAAATGTCTTATTTTCAATTTTTATTTGCTTGAAATTTTTAATAACTTCTCACAACAAAGAAAAATTAAAATTTAGAGGGAATTCACTCACATAGGTCAAAAACCATGCTCTCATTTGAAAAGAAATATAGAATTAAGAAATTATTAGCAGTATTTTCTATCTTTTGACACAATTCCATGAGTTTCTTGTCTTAAGCAGCAGTTCAGTTACAGATTAGTTGTTCATATTAAGTATCAGTTTCAGTTCCTTGTATAGAGTTTTCAGAAGTCTTGAACTTCCTTTTTAAGATAGTAGGTCTTTGGTAAGTAAGAGGTCAAAGTGAAGCAAACAAACTGGTCTTAAAGTACAAGTTCTATAGTCTAAATAAAAATTTAGTTCTTTTCTCGTCTGTGATTCCTTCGTAGTTTCATCTAAGAGATTTTTCACCTTTGACCTTAACTATTGCCCAAAAAGACTTTTCACCCTCTACATAACTACATAGAGTACTTACAATTAAAGTTGTGCTATTACATTGGTAGTATCAGAAATGAGCAAGATTAGAGAAATTATAGCAAAGCAAAAAGATACGAGGCATTAACTAATCAATCAGGAGAACAGATTCCCCTCCCCCCCTAAAAAAACTCAACCCTTCTCCAAACAGATCTAGGGAACATATCAGATTGAACCTAGATTGGAAAATCCAAGAACAAGTCATGAGTCAATTTTCTGGAATTGAGAATTGAGAATCAGACAGAGAGGTCTATGGACCCAGAGGACAGGGTCTGACCAGGAGCATGTCACCTGAAGCACTCCAGTGCAGGAAGAGGCTGCATACTGGGGCAAGAAGAGATCTTAGAACCAGCCCAGAAGGGCCTAAACCTATGAAGACTTCAGAAACAGATGTCAATCAGCAGATTTGCTCCCACTACCCAGTCCCAAGTGACAAATCTAGGGTTCACTGAGAAGGGGTCCTGTACCCAGAAATGGTGTTCCAAAGAAAGGAGTGGTTATGGGCCCTGGGCTGGTACTGAAAGGAGCAAGTTTAGAAGCAGTAGCAGTTTAACTCAAATCTCAGGAGCTGAGAGGATTCTCAATTCTAGCTTCTAGCCCATTCTGCAGCCTACAGTAGAACTGCAAGAATGTGAAGCAAAGGGAAGCTATGATTCTGTCACTCAGAACCAGCAGAGTTTTCCAGCTGACTAAGAGCAGCTGAATCCACTTCAAGTTAGCAATTTGCAAAGCCCAGATCAGGGGAATAGAGATCAACTTTGCCCTGGATCAGATCACTCTGAGAACACGAAAAGCTTGCAGGTCCCTACACTCAGCATCCCCAAGAAAGCCACAGCAGGATCAGCCCAGACCTTCCCTCCAGAAGTGTGGCAGACCCGGCTCTAACATAAAATCAGAAATCAGAAAAGGCTAAAAAGAATAAGTAAATACCGCCCCCCAAAACCACCAGAAGAAGTCATTTTTTAATATACATATATACACATATACATATATATAGTAATTCTATATTAACCTAAGTATAGTCACTGTATATATATATATACATACATACATAAATATGTATATACACATACATACACACACACATATGCTTCCTGGTTCTGTTTACTTCATTCTGCCTCAGTTCATATGGGTCTTTCTATAATTTTCTGAATTTCTCATAGCATCAAGAACTGGAAAATACCCCAGGGACCCTCTAGTCCAGTCTCCTGATTTTATATATTAGGAAACCAAGGCTCAGAGAGTTTGTGATTTGCTCAAAATCATATAGGCAGTTAAGTGTCAGAAGTGGAATTTAAATCCAGGTCCTTTGAGTTCAGGCCTAATGCTCTTTCCATTGTACTACATTGCCTTTCAACTGCTCAACTTGCCTTTCACATGATTTGTTTTCCCTTACCGCACAATAATATAGCATAACATTTATATCCTACAATTTACTTTTAAACTGATGTGCATATACTTTATTTCCAGTTTTTGTTTCCACAAAAGGTGCTATTATAATAATATTCTTTTATATATATAAAAAAGAAGTCATTTTGTAGTCCTTCTCAGCAATGCAAGGTCCTAAAACAGTTCCAAAGGACTCATGATGGAAAAATGCTATCCACATCCAGAGAAAGAACTATGGAATCTGAATGCAGAGTGAAGCAGACTATTTTCTTTCTTTTGTTGTTGTTTTGGTTTTTTTTGCTTTCTCATGTTTCCTCACATTCTTTCTAATTCTTCTTCACAACATGACTAATGTGAAACTATGTTTAATAGTAATGTATATGTAGAACCTATATCAGATTACATGTCATCTTGAAGAGGGAGAAATCATATAACAAACCAAAACACAGTACGAAAGAAAATGATTTGCTACATTCTGCAGTTGAATTCCAAAGTTCTTTCTCTAGGTATGGAAGTCATTTTGCCTTAAAAGATCATTGGGAATTTTTTTAAGTCCTTGCATTGCAATGAAGTTCCAAGTCTACCAGAAAAAACTCTTACACATTATGGTTGTTGCTGTGCACAAAATTCTCCTTGTTCTGCTCCTTTCTCTTAGCATCAGATCATATATCTTTCCAAGCCTCTCTGAAGTCTTCCTGTTTATCATTTCTTATAACACTATAGTATTCCATTACATTCATATACCATAATTTATTCAACCATTCCCCAGTTGATGGGCATCATCTTGATTTCCAGTTTTTGGTCACCACAAAATGGGCTGCTATAAATATTTTTGTACATGTTGGACCCTTTCCCATTTTTATGATCTCTTGGGGATACAGTCCTAGAAGTGGTATTGCTGGGTCAAAGGGTAAACATATTTTTGTAGCCCTTTGGGCATAGTTCCAAATTGCTCTCCAGAATTGTTGGGTCAGCTCACAGCTCCACCAACAATGAATTAGTGTTCCAACTCTCCCACATCTTCTCCAACATTTATCATCTAACTATTTTGTCAATCTGATAGGTGTAATGTGGTATCTCAGAGTTGTTTTGATTTGCATGTCTCTAATCAATAGTGATTTAGAGCATTTTTCATACGATTATAGATGTCTTTAATTTCTTCCTCTGAAAACTGCCTGTTCATATCCTTTGACCATTTATCAACTGGGGAATGACTTCTATTCTTGTACATTTGACTCAGTTCTCTATATATTTTAGACAAGAGACCTTTATCACAGACACTAGTTGCAAAAATTCTTTGCCAGTTTTCTGCTTCCCTTGTAATCTTGGTTGCATTGGACTTGGTTGTGCAAAAACTTTTCAGCTTAATGTAATCAAAATTATCCATTTTGTACTTCAAAATGCTTTCTATATCTTTTGTCAAAAATTCTTCCCTTTGTGAGGTGGAGCCAAGATGGCAGAGTAGAAAGACGCACATACACTACCTCATCCCTTCACAGCCCATAAAATGCCTGTAAAGAAAGACTCTCAACAAATTCTAGAGCAGTAGAAGCCACAGAACAATGGAGTGGAGGAGATTTCCAGCCCAGGATGACCTGAAAGGCCAATGGGAAAGGTTTGTCACACTGGACACAGAGCAGAGCTCAGCCCAGCCCTGGCCAAACTGCACATCACTGGGAGGTTGGGGGTGGGATCCCCAGTGGTAGTAGCAGTGATTTGCAGATCCCTCAACCCACAGGCACCAAAGGTCAGTAAGAGGGTTTTTTCAGCTAACCAAGAACGGAGCAGGGTCTTCCTGTAGCTCCAGTCTCTGGAGGTGGTGGCAGAGGCCGAATTGGGTGGCAGCAGCTCCCAAAGCAGTCCACATCCATTGTTGGGAGGTAAAACCCCTGGGGGCACTGAGCATCTGATTCTTACCTCAGCCCTGTGTGTTTGTGTGGAGGCCCTGCCCCCACCTAATGCTCTTGGAGAAATTGAGCAGCTGATCTTTCTCTCATACTCAATGGTGACCCTCCTCCCACCAAAAGCCCCTGGGGAAACTGAGGAGCTTATCTGAATCTCAGCTCCCAGTGCTGGCTTGGTGGAACTGGAGGCCAGGTGGTTGTAGAGAGGAAACTATTACTCACAGATTCTGGGTACAAAAATATATGGTTGCTTCCAGACCAGTGTACATGCTTGATTGTGCCACCTTGGAGGAACTGAGATCTTACAAATCCCCAGAGTATACCCTATTCTTGACAAAGGACCCAAAAGTCAAGTAACTGGTTGGGAAAATGCCCAAAAAAGGGGAAAAAAAAATAAGACTATAGAAGGTTATTTTCTTGGTGACCAGATATCTTCTCCCATCCTTTCTGATGAGGAAGAACAATGCTTACCATCAGGGAGAGACATAAAAGTCAAGGCTTCTGTATTCCAAAAGAAATATTCAATGGTCTCAGGCCATGGAAGAGCTCAAAAAGGATTTTGAAAATCAAGGAAGAGAGGTGGAAGAAAAATTGGGAAGAGAAATAAGAGTGATGCAACAAAATAATGAAAAGTGAGTCAACAGCTTGCTAAAGGAGACCCAAAAAAATGCTGAAGAAAATAACACCTTGAAAAACAGGCTAACTCAATTGGCAAAAGAGGTTCAAAAAGCCAAAGAGAAGAATGCTTTAAAAAGTAGAATTAGCAAAATGGAAAAGGAGGTTCAAAAGCTCACTGAAGAAAATAGTTCTATAAAAACTAGAATGGAACAGATGGAGGCTAATTACTTTATGAGAAACCAAGAAATCACAAAACAAAACCAAAAGAATGAAAAAATGGAAGAGAATGTGAAATATCTCATTGGAAAAACAACTGACCTAGAAAATAGATCCAGGAGAGACAATTTAAAAATTATGTGACTACTTGAAAGCCATGATCAAAAAAAGAGCCTAGACATGATCATCTTTCATGAAATTATCAAGGAAAACTGCCCTGATGTTCTAGAACCATGGGGCAAAATAAATATTGAAAGAATCCACAGATCACCTCCTGAAAGAGATCTAAAAAGAGAAACTCCTAGGAACATTGTAATCAAATTCCAGAGTTACCAGGTCAAGGAGAAAATACTGCAATTAGCTAGAAAGAAGAAATTTGAGTATTGTGGAAATACAATCAGGATAACACAAGACCTAGAAGCTTTTACATTAATTGGTCAAAGGGCATGGAATATGATATTCCAGAAGTCAAAGGAACTAGAACTAAAACCAAGAATCACCTACCCAGCAAAACTGAGTATAATACTTCAGGGGGAAAAAATGGCTTTTCAATGAAATAGAAGACT
>CM053769.1:418858071-418925202 GCA_028658325.1 Potorous gilbertii
AAGCATTCTTGATGAAAAGACCAGAGCTGAAAAGAAAAGTTGACTTTCAAACACAAGAACCAAGAGAAGCAAGAAAAGTAAACAGGAAAGAAAAATCATAAGGGACTTACTAAAGTTAAACTGTCTACATGGAAAGGCAACATTTGTAACTCTTGAAACTTTTTTCAGTATCTGGGTAGTTGGTGGGATTACATACACACACACACACACACACACACACACACACACACACAGCACAGGGTGAGTTGAATAGAAAGGGATCATATCTAAAGAAATGAAATTAAGGGATGAGAGAGGAATGTATTGGGAGGAGAAAGGGAGAAATGGAATGGGGCAAATTATCTCTCATAAAAGAGGCAAGAAATAGCCTTTGCAATGGAGGGTAAAAGGGGAGAGGTAAGAGGAAAATCATGAAGCTTACTCTCATCACATTTGACTCAAGGAAGGAATAAAATACACACTCATTTTGGTATGAAAATCTATCTTACAATACAGGAAAGTGGGGGAGAAGGGGATAAGTAGATGAAGGGGATGATGGAAGGGAGGGCAATGGGAGAAGGGAGTAATTAGAAGTCAACATTCTTGGGAAGGGACAAAGTCAAAAGAGAGAATAGAAGAAATGGGGGGCGGGATAGGATGGAGGGAAATATAGTTAGTCTTACATACGACAATTATGGAAGTCGTTTGCAAAACTACACATATATAGCCTACATTGAATTGCTTGCCTTCCCAATGGGGATGGGTGGGGAGGGAGGAAGGAGAAGAAGTTGGAACTCAAAGTTTCAGCAACAACTGTTGAGTATTGTTCTTGCATACAACTGGGAAACAACACAGATAATGGGGTATGGAAATTTATCTTGCCCTACAGGACAAGAGAGAAGATGGGGATAAGGCAAGGAGGAAGTTAGAAGGGAGGGTCGATTGGTGGTAAGGGTAATTAGAATGCATGGTGTTTTGGGGTGGGAGGAGGGGAGAGATGGGGAGAAAATTTGGAACTCAAAATTTTGTCAAAATGAATGTTAAAACTCAAAATAAATAAATTTTTAAAAAATTATTCCTTTCTCCATACATCTGATAAATACACTAATACTTGCTCCACTAATTTGTTTATAGTATCAATCTTTATACGTAGATCATGTACACATTTGGACTTTATTCTTGTGTATGGTGTTAGGCATTGGTCTATGCCTAGTTTCTGCCATACTTTTGTCCAGTTTTCCCAGCAATTTTTGTCAGACAGTGAGTTCTTATCCCAGAAGCTGGGTTTATCAAACAATAGATTGCTATGTTCATTGACTGCTGTGTCTTGAGTATCTAGCATATTTCACTTGTTTACCTTTCTATTTCTTAGCCAGTACCAAGTGGTTTTGATAATTGCTGCTTTATAATACAATTTGAGATCTGGTAGAGCTAGGCCACCTTCCCTAGCATTTCTTTTCATTACTTCCCTTGCTATTCTGGATCTTTTTTTCTTCCAGATGAATTTTGATATTATTTTTTCCAGCTCTAGAAGATAATTATCAGATAGTTTGATTGGTATGGAGCTAAATAAGTAAATTAATTTAGGTAGAATTGTCATTTTTATTATATTAACTCGGCCTACCCAAAGACAAATAATTTTGAAAGACTTAGAAACTCTGATCAGCCTAATCATTTATCATGATTCCAAAAGACTAATGATAAAAACATGCTACTCAACCTGAGTAGCAGAGTACAGAATGGGTTATGTGTATATATGTGTGTATGTATGTGTGTGTGTGTAAATGACATTACTAATGAGGAAATTTGTTATGCTTGACTACATATGTTTGTAATAGTTGTTTTATTTTTCCTCATTCTCATTGAGGGGAAGGGAAGGGGAGAGAAAAAAGACAGATATTTGCTGCTTGAAAACAATAAAATTTAATTTAAAAATTAATCAACAAGGATTTATTAAGCTCTTGTTATACACTAATCACTCAAAATATAAAGGAAAAAATTCCCTGCTCTCAAATTACATCTTATGAGATATAACATCATGTACATACAGATTAATCCTATAAAGAAAAATGCAAAATACTATACAAGGAGTTAGGGATGAAGGAATTAGGAATTAGGGGAAGAATTTCAGCTGTTTAGGAATTTTTAGGAAAGTGTTTAGGAATTGGGATCAGAAGACTTGAGTTCTAGTTAAGCTTCTCCTATTTAGTAACTTCACAAGTCACTTCTCTTTACTGAGTCTTAGTTTCTTAACCCAGTAAGATGGAAATATTATTTGCACTATCTCAGAGGATGGTTTGTTGTGTTTGTCCTTCATTTTTGAAAAGGACCATGACATCAAGGAAATGATGACATGACTTGCAGTTGACTTTGATTTGAGTGAGAGAGGTCTGTGCAAGGTCACCAGCCTCACTTTCTCCTCCAGAGCCATCTGGATCTAGTGACCCGAGATGACTGGATTTGGCCCAGGACACAATGGGAGACTCAGGCCCTTTTAGGCTAAGGCCTTCTCAGGTACTCATGTAGAGTGAGGTAATGCCCATTCAGTGAATAGGCCTCTTTAAGAGGTAGTCAAGGGATGGTCCCTTTAATTAGAAAAAGAAAAAATAATCAAATGAAAATGAGAGAACAAGACCCTTAGGGTTGCTGTTCCAAAGAGAAAAAGTTATCATTGACATTCACTCTAAGCCAGAGGGTCCAAAAAACAATCATTAAGTGGAGCTTGGGCAGGGATTTATTGTGGTCCAATCTCTCACAGGATTATTAGGAATGAAAAAATACATGTAAAACAGTTTGTTGCTATATAAATGTCAGCTATAATTCAGATCATTAATGCTTACCAAAATTTCATCTGACACTTATTTTAAATATTAATGTCTCTTCATCTTATTTTATACCAGCTGGTCATTGTACAATATTGCTGTTACTGTGTACAATACTGTCCTGGTTCTGCTCACTTCACTTTGTATCAGTTTATATGTCTTTCCAGGTTTTTCTGAAAGCATTCTGCTCATTTTTTCTTATAACATTCCATTACAATCATGACTTGTTTAGTCATTCCCCAGTTGGTGGGCATTCCTTCAATTTCCAATTCTTTGTTACCATAAAAAAGAGCTGCTATAAACATTTTTGTGCAAATAGGCCTTTTTTGTTGTTGTTATCTCTTTGGGATAAGACACAATAGCGGTATTGCTGAGTCACAGTCAAAGCACAGATTTATAGCTCTTTTGACATAGTTCCAAATTGCTCTCCAGAATACTCAGATCAGTTCACAACTCCACTAACTGCATTAGTGTCCCAATTTTTCCACATTCCCTCCAAGATTTCTCATTTCCCTTTTTTTGCCACATCAGCCAATCTGATAGATGTGAGGTGATACCTCAGAGTTGTTTTAATTTGCATTGGTCTAATCAATGGTGATTTAGAACACCTGTCCATATAATTATAGATAGCTTTGATATCTTCATCTAAAACTTCCTGTTCATATTTTTTGACTATCAATTAGGGAATGACCTATATTTTTAAAATTTGATTCAGTTCTCTATATATTTGAGAAATGAGATCTTTTTCAGAGATAATTTCTGTAAAAAAATTTTCCCCAGCTTTTTTTCTGATTTTTGCTTTACTGGCTTTGTTTCTGCAAACCCTTTTTAATTTAATATAATCAAAATTATCCATTTTATATCTCATAATGCTCTCTATCTCTTGTTTGGTCATAAACTTTTCCCTTATCCATAGATCTAACAAATAAACTATTTCATGCTCCTCTAATTTGCTTAGGTATCATCTTTTATCTCTAAATCATGTACCAATTTTGACCTTATGTTGGCATACAGTTTGAGATGTTAGTCTATACTTAGTTTATGCTGAACTATTCTAGTTTTCCCAGAATTTTGTGTCAAATGGTTAATTCTTGTCCCAAAAGCTTGGATTTTGGGGTTTACCAAACACCAGATTACTATAGTCATTTACTACTTTGTATTGTGTACCTAATCTGCTCCACTGGTCTACTATTCTGTTTCTTAATCAATACCACATCTTTGATGATTATCACTTCATAATATAGTTTGAGCAATACAGTAAGGCTACTTCCTTCACATTTTTTTTCATTAATTCCTTTGATATTCTTGATCTTTTGTTTTTTCCAGATGAATTTTGTTATTTTTTTTAGCTCTGTAAAATAATTTTTTGATAGTTTGATTGGTATAGTATTGAATAAGTAAATCAATTTAGGCAGAGTTGTCCATTTTTTTTATTATATTGGCTCAGCCTACCCATGAGTGCTTTATATTTTTCCCATTGTTCAGATGTGATTTTATTTGCATGAAAAATGCTTTATAATTGTGTGATATAGTTCCTGGAATTGTCTTGATAGGTAGACTTCTAAGGATTTTAAGTGGAATTTTTCTTTCTATCTCTTCCTTCTGGGTTTTGTTGGTAATACATAGAAATGCTGATGGAGATTTTTTTTATATCCTGCAACTTGGTCAAAGTTGTTAATTACTTCAATTAGATTATCTAGGATTCTCTAGATTTATGATTATATCATCTACAAACAGTGATAGTTTTATTTCCTCATTTTTGTTTGTTTTTGCTCTTCCTGATTTAAATACCAGCACCATATCTGTGTCATAAAAGGAATTTGGTAAGACTTATTTTTTGCCTATCTTTCCAAATAATTTATATAGTATTGGAATTAATTGTTCTTCAAAATTTTCTAGAATTTACTTGTGAATCCCTCTGGTCCTGGTGATATTTTTTTTTTAGGGAGCTCATTGATGGCAGGTTTAATTTCTTTTTCTAAGATAATATTATTGAAGTATTCCATTTCCTCTTTTGTTAATCGGGCAATTTATATTTTTGTAAGTATTCATCCATTTTACTTAGACTGTTAAGATTTATTGGCATATAATTGGACAGGACAGCTTCTAATAGTTTCTTTAATTTCATCTTCATTGGTGGTGAATTCACCCTTTTCATTTTTGATATTAGTAATTTGGGTTTTTTTTTAACCAAATTAAACAATAGCTTATTTTATTGTTTCTTTTTAAATATAACCAGCTCCTAGTTTTACTTATTAGTTCAATAGTTTTCTTTCAATTTTATTAATCTCTCCTTTGACTTTCAGGATTTCCAATTTGGTGTTTAACTGGAGATATCTAATTTGTTCATTTTCTTTTTTTAGTTGCATAGCCAATTTATTGATCTACTCTTTCTCTAGTTTATTGATATAAGAGTTTAGAAATGTAAGTTTTCCTCCACATACTACTTTGGCTGCATCTCATAAATTTTGGCATATTATCTCATTGTTATCATTCTCTTTAATGAAATTATTGATTGTTTCTGTGATTTGTTTTTTGATTCACTCATTCTTTAGGATTAGATTACTTAGTTTGCAATTAATTTTTAATCTATACTTCCACAGACCTTTATTAAATGTAATTTTCATTGCATTATAATCTACAAAATATGCATTTAATATTTCTGCTTCTCTGCACTTGGCTGTGAGGTTTTATTCCTTATATATGGCCAGTTTTTGTGCTGGAGTTACGTACTACTGAGAAAAAGGTATATTCCTTTCTATTTCCACTCAGTTTTCTCCAGAAGTCTATCATATTTTCTAAAATTCTATTCATTCTTCAATTTCTGTTCATTTTTTTGGTTAGATTTATCTAGTAGTAAAAGGGGCAAGTTGAGATGCCCCACTAGTATAGTTTTACTACTTCCTCTTGTAACTCATTTAACTTTTTCTTTAAGAATTTGAATGCTTTGCCATTTGGTACACATTTGTTTAGCATTGTCTTTGGTACCTTTCAGCAAAATACAATTTCCCTGCTTATCATTTTTAATTTGGTTTATTTCTGCTTTTGCTTTGTCTGAGATCATACTATCCCTGCTTTTTTTACTTCACTGAAGCATAATAGATTCTCCTGCAGCCCTTTACCTTTACTCTGTGTGTCTCTCTTTGCTTCAAGTATGTTTCGTGTAATCAACATTGTGTGCTTTGGGGCCTGCTTCTGGCCATATGAAGGTGATGGAATTCCATCTAAGCTATTTAAAATCCTAAAAGATGATGTTGTTAAGGTGCTGCACTCAGTGTGCCAGCAAATTAGAAAACCTCAACAGTGGCCACTGGATTGTGAAAGTTCAGTTTATGTCCCACTGCAAAGGAAGGGAAATGCCAAGAACAATTACACTTATTTCACATGTCAGCAAGGTTATGTTTTAAGATTCTACAAGCTAGGCTTTGGCAATATATGAACTGAGAATCACCAGAGGTGTGAGCTGGTTTTCAGAGGCAGAGGAACTAGATATGTAATTGTCAATATTTGCTGGATTATAGAGAAAGCAAGGGAGTTCCAGAAAAAGATCTACTTCACTTCATTGATAATACTAAAACCTTTGACTCTGTGGATCACACAAAATATAGCAAGTCCTCAAAAAGACAGAAGTACCAAATTATCTTGTCTCCTGAGGAACCTGTATGTGGATCAAAAAGCAACAACAGTTAGAACCAAACATGGAACAATTGGTTGGTTTAAGATTGGAAAAGGAGTAAGACAAAGCTGTATATGTTCACCTTATTTATTTAACTTCTACTTAGAGTACATCATATAAAATGTCAGGCTGGACAAATTAAAAGTTGGAATTGAGGTTGTTGGAAGGAATATCGACAATCTCAGATATGCAGACCATACCACTCTGATGGCAGAAAGTGAAGAAGAATTAAGAAGCCTCTTGATGAGGATGAAAGAGGGGAGAGTAAAAGCTAGTCCCATCACTTCCTGAAAAATAAAGGGAGAAGAAATGGAAGCAACACTAGAGTTTATATTCTTGGGGTCAAAGATCACTGAAGAAGCAATTTCAGTCATGAAATTAAAAGATGCTTGCTTCTTGGAAGGAAAGGTATGACAAATCAGGACAACATAATAAAATGCAGAGACATCACCTTGCTGACTGAGGTCCTTATAGTCAAAGCTATGATTATTCCAGTTGCAAGGTATGGTTTTGAGAGCTGGACTATAAGGAAAGCTGAGTGCCACAGAATCATGCTTTGGAATTGTGGTGTTAGAGAAGACTTTTGAGTCTTTTCTTTGGAGAGGAAGGAGATCAAATCAGTCAATACTTAAAGAAGTTAATTCAGACTATTCACTACTCCAGTATAGACAGTGTCAAGGAACATGAACTTGAACAGACTCACAAGATAGTGAAGAAGAACCTTGGTGTGCTATGGTCCATGGGGTCACAAAGAGTTGAACCATAGTGAACAACAACATGTGGCTCAGCCCTAAAAGGATTATTCAGTTTAGTGAGGGGTAGGGATTGCCCGAGTTCAAAACACAAAAAGCTTCCTACTTGGGGTCTTGACTGTATCTCTTCCTTTTAGCAAGTAGTGTGCTATTTCCTTTGGCTACATTATAGGGGTTTCCCCACATCTTTCTGCAACCCTCTATGAGGAGTATAGACTTAACTACATGAATTTGCACCTGTGTTTCTGTTGGTCTTACTCACCATTTGCTTTCCTAAGTGGATGACCAAATATGATTCTCCAGTTCCACGTGTTCAGGCTTACAGGCAACCTTGTGAATTCTAAAGGTTCCAAATATTCTAGTTCAGATGAGGTGATGGGACCTGGATCCCTAAAAGAAAAAGACCATGTCTTTGAAAGCAACCCAATCCCTATTTTTTCCCATATATTTCAGCAGCCCAGATCACTGGGGCCTTTGGCAACTGACCCCAGCCCACCTAGATCACCTAATTAGCTTACCTGACATTCCTTTCACTGTCTTCCACAGCACATACCAGACTACTTACCACTCCTTAATGCCATCTAGATTCTTTTGCTGTCCTTTTTGTATATAGGAATCAGTCTCACTCCCTTTAAGTTGCAAGTTCCCTAAGAATCTTGCATTGAATCTATTGACATTAAGATAAAATCTTGTCACATGACTGGAAGGTTTGCATGAATTCAATCTAGGTGGATGCAGCCCTATGCCCTGACATGTTGGGGTTTCCAGCAACCCCAAACATCATCAGCCTGAATGAAAACTTGGGGTTTTAACAGTAAGCAGGCAATAGGGAAATCATCATTAGAGAAAACAACCACTAACAAGATTGGCTCAAGTCTAGAAGATATGTATGTACCAGATTATACAGTGCAATGCCAAGGGGAAATGCAAAATGCCCAATTAATCATCCTATAAACTGCTTTATATTCTTATAGAGAAGTTTAAGTATTAGCTTCACAGAAAATTTTTATACTACTTATGTAATTACATCCTGTCCTAAGTTTATTTTTGTCAAATGTGTCCTTGTGAGTATCCTGTGTTTAGTATACCTTTTAAGTGTAGGAATAAATTAACTGTCCTATCCCTGATTAATAATATATAGGGTACTTTAAAAAAAAATTTCTCCTTTGATGGAGCTTCTAGATGTGTGAGCCAATAACAAAAAGATGGGGTGGAGTTAAGGACAAAATGAGTATAAGAACAGAGAGGTATAGCCCCTTTGATTAAAAACAGGATCCCTCAGCTCTGAACCTGGCCCAAGTTATTATGTGTGGGTCTGTATTTGGGTGTCAGAGAGCAGTCTCCATATCCATATTCCGGTGGTGATCCAGCAGCCGGTCCTTGAGGTTAGCATATTGTTGTTACACTAGGCTTAAAAACAAAATATAAAATCTATTTCTGAAACGTTATTCACACAAAGACTTCAAAGCACTTTACGAACATTTCAGTCTTACGTACATGAAGATACAAGGCACAAAAACAATGATTTATCGAGTAGAATTCTGAAGGGGGGGAAGGGGTGGTGCAATTCCTTGTCTGTCCCACTGAACGTCCAGAGCTGTCAGGCATATTACAGCGGCTGGGCTCTCTCCAAAGTGCCAGAAACGCAAGGAAGCTGGCGTGGGTCTCAGCTTCCCTCACTGTAAAATGAGGTTGGACTGGATGGTTTCGGATATCCTCGGACGCCCTTTCCAACTCCAGATCTATGTCCTAAGTGGGAGGGGAAGTGACCCACACGGAGAGCAGTGCCAGATAAATTCCCTCCCCAGCACTACAGGATGAGTTGGCAAAGGGCTCGGCTCCGTGACGTGGCGGGCAGAGTCCTCTCTCACTCCGCCTTCCGATCCACGCGTGACGCACAGGGCGAGGCAGCCGAGGCAGGTGAAGGAGCCCCGGGCACCTCCCCCTTTCGAGTCCCAGCCCACTAGGAGGAAGTGCCACGTGTACGTCGTGCGCCTGCGCAGCCAAGCGGTTGACAGGCACTTCCGGCGAGGGCCTCCCTTCTCCCCGGTCCTCCTCCCCGCCTCCTCTTCCTCCACTTTTCCGTCCCCCTCCCTCCCCTTGGTCCTCCCCCAATCCCCCAACCCTGCTCCCCTCTTGTACAGCGCTGGCTGCGGGGCCGGGAGGCTGCGGGCCGCATGACGAGAGACTGAAGGCGCCGCCACCGCCCGCCAGCTAGCTCGCGGACCTTGGCCTCCGGGCCCTCCGAGACTGCTCGGCCCGGCCTGGCTGGAGCAGCTCTCGCAGCCGCCATGGCCCAGCCGGGGAGGCTCGGCGCCAGTTCTCCGGCGCAGAACGGGGCCGTCTCCGCCGCAGGGCCGCCCTACAGCAACGGTGAGTGCCTCTGCCCGGGCCTGGGGAAGGCGGAGCACGCGCGGCCCGGGAGGGGGCCGCCTCCTTCTGCCTGTGGCCCCGGGACCCCGGGCTGTGCCCCTGAATGTGGCGAGCAGGCCCGGGGAAAGAGCCCCTCCCTGTCAGGCCACGGACCCCGAAAAGTCCCGGACCGATGGGAGATTTGGACCTTCAGGGACTTCAGAGCCGTAATTCTAAAGTGAGAGAACCTAGGTTCTGAGAACTTTATCCGGGGCCCCAGCGCTCCGAAGTGAGAGAGCCTGGGGTTCCAACCTCGTCCCGGGGCTGTACCACCCCCAAGGCTCCTAGTACAGTCCGCAGGCGGGCGTTCCATCTCCCGCCCCCTTCCATTCCCAGAAGCGCCCCCCCATCCCCACCCCCACCCCGACATAGGCCTGGAATGCGTGCGGTCTTGGGCGAATCTCTTACCTTCAAGACTGAAGGTCCAGGGACACCAGCTCCAGGAAGCCGCCTCGCATTCCTACCCCTAGCCCCAGTGGTTGGTTCTCCTCAGATTACCCAGACTGTGTACCAGTGGAATCCCCCAGCAGAGAATGCAGACTTACTCGGAGTGAGAAATTTGTTAACACCTGCTGTACCGCTTACTCTAACCACTGTAGATTTTCTTTAGGAAACGCGTTGGATAATCCGTAGTCGAGGAGATACCAAGGGCACACCCTGTGTGTACTACTTTTACGGGCCTGTCTAGAATGAATAGCATTATTGGGTTTACTGTTGGAAGAAACTTTTGAGATCATTTTGGAAGAAGAAACAGGAAAAGAAAGGTTTCAAGTTGTCGATGGAGTATATTTCAGTTGTGGGTTTTTTCGGTTGTTAGACTAGTATTTAAGTGCCTACTAATTTCTAAGGCATTGTACTAGGCTTTGGGGTTGTTTTGTTTCAGAGCTGAAGGAGGAGATGTCTATAATACCAGGCATTTCATCTATATGTTGAACTACAGTTATGGAAACTTTATCCATGAAGATGTTCGACTTCTTGGTGGTAGCTGAGGCACTGAGAGGCCTTGGGGGAAGGGAGGTTTCACACGCTGAACCCAGATCTTTATGATTTTGTGACTAGCTGTCTAGTCACTATATCTCAGGGAACTGGGGATACTGAGACAAAAGTGAAAGTTCTTGGTGGTCCAGGAGTTTATATTCTGAAACTGCTCTCCCTTAAAATTACCAGTATTTTCTTAATTACGGGATCTGAAGGTCTTTACTCTAAACTGTCTGAACCGATTTATTTGACACTGTTAACCACACTTTCCTCCTGAGATGGACCTGGAGAGAGAGAAGTCTAGAATAATATTGGGTCTATGAACCTGGGTAATTGGAAGGATAGTAGTTGGGCACAGATAATGTCAAATCTTGTCATTTTTATCTTCATAACATCTTTTATATCTGCCTACTTTTCTCACTCACATAGTTTTGGCTTTTCTTTGTATCATCTCTTGCCTAGATTATTGCAACAGATGCTAATTGGTCAATGTACCATAAGTCTCTCCTCACATCAATCATCCTACACATTGATGCCAAAGTAACTTTTTCTTAAGTGTAGATCTGACCATGTGACTCTCCATAATCAGTGAATTCCATTGGCTTCCCATTGCCTCTTGGACCAAATATAAATAATCCCTCTGCTTAGCTTTCAAACCTTACATAAGGTGACTTCAATCTATTTTTCCAGTCTCATTGGACGTTATTCTCCCTCTTACTCTTCTAGATCCACTCCCAATTGGACTTCTGTCTCTTCTTCAAGGGGGAAACTCTATCTCTAGGGCCTTTGGAGATTGGAGTTGCTATGGTCTGTGCCTGAAATGTGTTTAGGCACCACCATCTTTTGCAGATCCAAACTTGCTTAAGTGCTTGAAGTCTTTTCCTTATCCTCACCTCTCAACAGCTAGTGCCCTCCCTTCCAAAGTACTTTGTGTTTAACAACTTTATTTATATTTATATATCTTTGCTTTATATATATCCTCTGTTTTTATGTACTTATTGCCTACCCCAATGAGAAGTGAGCTCGATCTCTAAGTGGTTGTTTTATTCTTTGTACTTGTATCCCCAGAGCATAGCACCTTGAACATAGTGGGTGCTTAGTAGTTGCTGACGTATTAATTTTACTGAAAAAATACAGTATGTAAATAAATTAGTAAGTGCAAGGTGTTTTGAGGTAGGAGAGAGCACTATTAGCTAGAGAAATCATCATCAAAGGAAGACAATTCTGAGAG
Organism: Potorous gilbertii; assembly: GCA_028658325.1. NCBI lineage: Eukaryota > Metazoa > Chordata > Mammalia > Diprotodontia > Potoroidae > Potorous > Potorous gilbertii. Next base: position 418,869,922 of record CM053769.1, read on the forward strand.
GTAGAGAATCCTTTCCAAACATACTGCTTAAGTTTGAACAAGAGAGATTCACATTTTAAAAGAGTTCATGTTAGCAGGTTGAAGAATAATTACAATCAACTCCCTGACCCTTCTGCTTGAAGTATCTATGTGGCATACCATAAGTTTGATAGGTTTGTCATTTGGCATGGGAGTGTCTTGTCATTTTAGAGCTTGCCTTGGATTCCCAAAATTGACTTCAAATGTGACATACTTAAATGAATGTACTTGAGAGGAAGATAATTGGTAGTTCCTTTCTAACTTATCAGTTGACCTTTGATTGGTATTTGGACTGTTTAACTCGTTGAAAAAAAACCAATAGATTTAATGTGCTGTTTTCCAGGCTTTGCATCACCTCTGATTAAAAGGGAGTTTAGTATTATAATGTAAGGTGGTATTTGAAGAGCAATTCACTTACAATATTTAAAATGTTGATCATTTTTAATTATGACTCATAATTTGTAATAATGTATAATTTTAATTTATCTTGTAATAATGTGCAATTTGTTATACATTGTAAGTGATACAATGACATTTACCACAGAAACAATTTATCCTTTTGTGTGTAGGCAGAAGCAAGAATAAGTGAAAGAAAAGGCAGTAGCATCTTGGGCTAAACTGAACAATATTAATTTCATTAAACTAAGGAAAACAAAGGTTATGTAAATCAAGTTTATCTCTAGTCTGTTTAACAACTTGCATAAGTGAAATTGGAATAATTTAAAGTCACTCACTTTAAGTGTCTCAGGTTTCAAGAATAATAGACCACTAAATATAGAAAAACTTGTTGCTTTTCCTTATAATCTATAATTGCAGTTACAGTGATACAAGAAGCAAAAATCTGATAGCACATTTGTAATGCACCAAGAGATTGGAGAATTGGAGATATTTGTATGGACTATACATAAATATATTGAATATTTAAATAGATAAAAAGTATTAATTTCCATGAGATTCTAATCAAAATGTATATGATCACTTTAGCATCTAACTCTCTCATTGACCATGAAGTGAATAGTTTCTTTTGAGAGTGAAGAGGTTTCTAACCACATTACAGAAAAGGTGTTTCATTAGATAAGGAAAAAGTGGATTGGGTTATTTCAGATTTGACTCTGATGTCAGTTATATTTATTTCCAAGTCCTAAGCATTTACTGATCAAGAATTGCAGAAAGACATTAAAGAAAATCCCATACTTTAAATGGAATAAAATTCAGTTAAGTTACATATTATATGTATGCACACACACACACACACACACACACACACACACACACACACACACACGCACACTTTAGTCTAGAACTCTGGATTTGCAAAAACTTAAAACTGGTTATAATTTTTGTAGTTCCAGTTGATCATGATGAAGTAATTTTATAATTCATAGTTTCAGCCTTCAATTCTACATAAATGTCCTTTCCTCTTCCCTTACTAATTTACTTCTAATCTACTGTGCCTTTAGGAAACAAATTTCCAAGCTTTTTAGACTTGTGTGTAAAACAAATTACTCTTACTTTGGGGTGTTGATGATTTGTGGTTTTTGTTTATTTTTTTGTGAGAAAGATATGCACTAGTGTATGAGTTTTGTTTTTTTTTTATGGTTACTCACCTTCTGGGCAGTCCTATAACCACTTCTATTTGGATAGTGGGCCCAAACTAAGAAGTAAGCAAAAAAAGATCTTTGAGCAGCCCAGATAACATTTCAAATCAAAATACCTCATTGCATTTGAACATCAGAGTTCTGTAACTATGTAATCTAAGAGGTAGTACATTTTTTTCCTTTTGTAATTTCCTTCCACTTATAGGCTAAAAAACTCTTGAGATTATCTTTTTGTCATTTCTTGAACTGTAAATCAAGAGTCATCGATGGATAAAAGAAATACCTTCATTATAGGGAAGATACTTTAGGAGATGCAGTTTCAGTAAAACTAATGACTACATCCAAACTGAAATAAACATTTTTATTCTAAGTTTAAAAAAATTTAAAAATCTTTATAATATTCAGTCTATAAATGTTTGTATTTTAGGGGTATTGAAGTTTGTGTTATTTGTATGAAAGAGCTTTATTAAAACATGAAAACTATCTTTTTTGCAAAATGTATTTGATTTTTTTTTTCTTTTCTCTTCTCTGAAGGTCCTGTGCAAAATCCATTGATGCAGTCACAAGTTTCAGTGAGCCAAGAATACAGTTCTCCCTTTCCAGGATCTTACCCTCATCAGATACCAGCAAAGACTCCTTTGAATCCAACCTCTGGACCGTATAATTATGGTGGTACTCAGACTGTTTCTTCATTAAATAGTTATCAAGGACCTGGGCAGACTCTCAATAGACTTCCCTTGGAACCTAATCCAGTGACACCTTTGCAGTCTACCATCCCTGCTCCCCGAATGCCACCACCACCTTCATCTCAAACCCCAGCTGCTGTACCAGCATCTTCTAATAGCTTTCTCTGTGGACCTGAACCCTCACCATCTTCAAACTGGCAATATGGTCATCCACCAATGGGACTGAAAACAAGTAATTTTGTTCCTGTATCGACTCAGCCATCCTTATCAGGGAATACAACTCTGTCAAGAAATAATCAGAATGTTTACTTTGGAGCTCCTTCATTTCAAAACAACAACATGAAAACAGGTAGTTCTTATAGAAGCATTTGGACTTTTTAAAAGTGAAATTATTATTCTTAGGATTAAGTTCAAAACTCTATTCTTTAAAAGAAATCTGAAAAAATTGTGGATAATTGTTTTCCAATAATTGTTTTCCATAGTAATTAGTCAGTTAAAAAAACTACTAAAGGGCCCAATTTATATCATGTCATTGAGAAAACTCCACTTAACAGGTAACTATACAATACCTTTTTTTTTTCTCTCTAGGGCATTATTTTTAATTCATGTTACCTCTTTTCTGAGATTAACATGTCCCCAAAATGAGCTAGTAGAATAGACCTAATTTTGAATTTGGAGGAGTAGAACCGAAAATTTCCTTTCTCTCTTACCCACATTTTTATCATTTCAAAGACGTTCAAAACTATTCCTAGTTTATTGTTTGTTTTGTTTTTGTTTTCTTAGAGCAGTGAGTTGGACAAGTGGCTTCAGTTACTAACATTTATTCCCGAATATCATCTACAGTCATCTTGCTTCCCCTTTTGTTTGGGGGTTGAATGTATTGGAGTAGATTCTTTCATAATTCTTTTATAATTTGTTCCCACTTAAAACTCCTTCATATGTTTCAGAAAAATTATAACTACCACTTAAAGAGCACTTTTTTATAACTGCCCTGCATATGTTATTTCATTTGAACATCACAATGATGATCCTCCAAGATGGGTTCTGCATGTGCCTACATTATTTATATTTTACAGACAGGGAAATTGAGACTCAGAGAATGACTTGTCCAAGGTTTAATAGCTGATTATCAGAAGTAGGATCTGAACCCTGTTCTGATTTTCATGTCCTGCAGTCTTATCTACAATAACACCTTGCCATCCTTACGTTTCAGTAGTTTTCTGCTGTGTTGCATTTTGGGAATAGGAAAGACGGAGTTCATGAAGGAACATTTATTCAGCACTTACTGTGTGCCATTCATTGTGTGACATCATGTAAGAAATAAAAGGTTGGATAAGACATAGAATTCTTGCCTCCTGGAGCTTCTGGTCTACTACATGGGTTGGGAACCTATGACCTTGAGGTCTTCTAGGTCCTTGAGTGTGGCCTTTTGACTGAGGCCAAGTTTTACAGATTTTATTAAGGGGATTTGTTCTGTGAAGTTTTGATTCAATCAAAGGGCTGTAGAGGGCCACATTGGCCTCAAGGCTGAAGGTTCCCCACCCCTGGTCTAATAGGAGAGAAAAGCCATTCACATTTCACCCTTAAGTGTAGCTATTTGTGTTTTTTGCATTAAAAGAGTTATAAACTAAGTACTATGGGAGTTCAGTGGAAGCAGACATTATTTCTGTTTAGGCATATCATGAAAGCCTTCATACAGGACTTGGCATTTTGGCTAGACATTCCAGACAGGGGAAACAACACAAGTAGAATATGTGAAAGTGAGAAGCATTGAATGTGTTTAAAATGGACACCAAGTAGTTCAGTTTGTCTTCAGTTTATAATATGTGAAGAAAAATAGTGGGAGATAACAGCTGAAAAGCTAAATTGGGACAAGACTGTGAAAGGTGTTGAATGCTGCAGTGAACAATTTAAATGGAAAACAGGTAAACTGTTAAAATTTTCTGAGCAGTGGAGAGATGTTAATATAATAGATTGTAATGGACAGGTTGGATGGGGACGGACCTGAAATAATAATGGGAAAAATGTTACGTGTTGGCACTTTGTAGATGGTCAGCAAATGATAATCAGCAGTTATAAATGAATAGTAGGTAAAATACACACGCACACTAAAATATGTGAGATCTGGGGAAAGATGAAGTAAATAAAATAGTTCTTTAAATGTTCATTGGAATTTAAAATACAGTCTTCTTTAAAAGTGTTTTATCCCCATGATATTTAATTTACACAAAATGTTAAGTATTTACACACCCAGATTCTTACCCTATGTCTTCCTAAGTCAGTACTCACCTTGAATATGGGAGAAGACACTTAGTTAACTATGCTTCCACTTTTCTCATCTAATTATAAGAGAGGCAAGCAGAGCTAGAAGAGAGCAGTGTAGTCCTGCCTGGATAATGAAGTTGAAGGGCACTTGCCGCCCCTCAGGAGATTATAGAAAAGTGTTAAAGGGAGGACCTGTGGTGCACATTATCAGTATGATTGATTTCCCCTGAAAGGGGAAAACAATGTTGTTGTTTATTTAGCACTATTCCCCACCCTCATTTTGGTCTTAGAACATTATATCCAAAGATACCAATGATCAAAACAATATCTTCAGTCTGTTACATTTCAGATACTTCCCAACCCTTTGTCATGTGGAGATATTAAATTTCCTTGTACTATATATTCTTTCTGTTCTATGAGGGACCATAATTATGGTTAGTATTTTCTAACAAGTTTGGGGTAGTTAAATTGAAAGGATTAATTTTTGTCCTCCAATTCTGTCTCTTATACATATAGAGATTCCTGTCTTTCCATATCAACATTTTAATGTGTACTATAGTATGTGCTTAGTTCCTCTCGTGTTAGAGCAGAGTCCTGGTGGAACACCATCATTATATTCTGCACAAAAGAATAATAGCTTTTTTCCTTCTGTGCTATATTAGATTAGCCATTGTTTTACCCTCAACCTCTGAAGAGTGATGAAAACACTAATGTATAGGTCAACCAAGTGTCTTGTTCAACATAATACATTGGAAGGAAAAATAATGGTAAGTTTAATTATTGGTAAGACCAGAATTTTTCCTATAGGACACCTGGTTTTCATTTTTAGTCTTAATTTACTGAATTAATTGTGTTATCTTTAGTAATTCCTCCTCTCATACCTTGCTGTGGCAGGTTCTTGAAGGCTTAGCCAGACAGAAGAGGTCTGATGGAGCTGGAAATATTTTTAATACAGTCATAGTGACAGATTTGTACATCTGTTCTTTGAGGATCAACCTTAGTAAGTTTGGAGAGACTCATAATCAATACATGAATTTGAGAAATGGAGTGTCTTGTGTGGGGAACAACAGGAAGCTAGTGTCACTGGATATCAGAGTGTGTGGGGAAGTATAAGGTAAGAAGACCGGAAAGGTTGGAAGGAGTTAGTTTATGAAAGATTTAAAAAGCCAAACAAGATTTTATGTTTGATCCTGGAAATAAGGAGTTATTGGAATTTATTGAATTGGGGGAAGGGAATTTTCATGTTCAGGCATATGATGAGGAACATTAATGTAACATGGCAGCTGAGTCTATAGGATTGATTGGAATGAGAAGAGATTTGTGACAGAGAGACTAATGAAAAGACTGTTGTAATAGTATAGTCATGAGGTGGTGGATCCTGTATCAGGTGGTGAGCAGTGTTAGAGGAGAGACATACATTAGAGTTGTAATAAAGATAGAAACAACAGATTTTGGAAAATGATTGGATATATGGATGAGAGAAAATGAGGAGTTGAAAGTGACACCGGAATTGTGAAAACTGGATGACAAAGAAGATAATGTGTAATGTTAATGACAGGGATAGGGAAATTGGGAAGAGAGGAAGGAAGATTTAAAGGAAAGATAATGAGTTTTGGACATTTTGAGTTTAAGATGTCCATGAGACATCTATTGTGACAAGTAGGCAGTTGGAGATCAAGAAAGAGGTTAAGGCTTGTCATACAGATCTGGAATAATCTGCATCGATGAGATTGATGAATTCATTGAAGCTGATGAAATTGTTTAGTAGAGCTCTTGGGAAAATCTATGGTTAGCAAGCATGATCTGGATATAGATCCAGAAAATGAGACTGAGAAGGAATAATCACATAGGTAAGAAGAAAACCAAGAGAGAGCAGTGTTACAAAAACCTGTAGAGAATATCTAGGAGAAAAGGATGATTAGTGGTATCAAAAGCTGCAGAGAGGTCAAGAAATGAAGATTGAGAAAAAGCTATCAGATCTGGCAATTAAGAGGTCACTGGTAACTTGTAGATAACAGGTTTGAGTTGAATGATGAGGTCGAAAATCATTCTGCAGAATTAAGCAAAGAGTTTAGCAATAAAAGGGAGGGACAGTTATAGGACTATGGCTAGCAGGGATAGATGGATCAACTGCTTAAAATTATTCCATTTTTAAGTCTATGAGCCTCTTTTTAGAATATAAATTTCATAAACTTTCTTTAAAGTATTTTAAAATTTCATTTTTTTCCTCCTTGTTGCTAATACTCCTAGATTCTTCATTTCCATTGGAAAGCCATATTTATATATTCATTGCAATCACACTCTTCTTTGAACCCCACTTTTTCCACTGTACATGCTGTGTTACTCTATGAAAATTTTAAAGACCAGAAGACACAATATTCTTTTTCCAAACTTTGGCTACTGAATCTTTGTTTTAGTCAAAATAAGTGTTCTCAGCAGTACATATCTGAATCCTTTTGCTCTTTCTAGCTAATCTTTGAGAATTTCTTTGTTAATAAAATTAATCACCCGCTATTCTACATGTTGACAAGCCTCTTGGAACAGATGTAAATTCTACCATCATGCTCATAATTGAAACTTTTCATAATCGATACTACCTGCTAGTGCTTTTCTGTATCCAAAGTCACATACCGTAGTGGACAAAATTTAGATTATGAATGTTCTGTATTTTCAATGTGGAGTTTTTAAAAAAATTGTCACATTACATTGAGAATGTAATAGAACTCTGCCATTGCTATGAATAAATAGATCGTAGGAATTTAGAGTTGGAAAGTTAGAAATTTAGCCTTCATATTTTACAGATTAAGAAACTGAGGACCAAAAAGTTTAAATGATTTGCCCAAAGTCACAGATGTAGAGAATGGCAGGACCAGGATCTGAACTTAGGTCTTCTGAATAAAAATGAGTGCACTTTCCACTATGCCAGATATTAATTCATATATATATATTCTATATTAATGTCAGTTTGTTACATTTTTGTGACCAGATACATCTGAAGTTCTTGTTCAAGCAGCCTTTGCTGACCTGGTCATGGACCTTGCTCATGTGTTCTTTTTATTTGTTTTGCCAAAGATAACCTGTGAGTGTTGTCACAGATAAGAGAACTAAATGGAAGTAAACTTTGTCTTAGCTTTTGTCAATAAGACTGATTAACCTTGTAAGTAACTACAAGTCCAATAATGAAATGTTTTATAGTCATCTCTTTGAAGTTTCTGAGTATTTTTCAGAGTTAAACAGGCATACTGAAAGATTTCAAATATGAATACTTTGGTCACTTTATTGTAATATATTCGTTTTTTACCATTTTTGCATAGAATTTTTGAATTATATAAACTAGTGGTGAATTAGAAAAGATGTGTGGTCCACATAGAACATATAATGGGTAAACTGCTGATCATCAGTGATAGGGGGAAAAAATCAAATCTACTTGAGCCACCAAGTTTTCTGAATAATGTACTTTATAATTGCCCTCTCATTGCCCTCCCTCTACATATCTCCTAGTTGTGAAAGAGGGATATGATTAACTTACAAGTGAGGGAGAAGGGATATGATATTTTTCTTGGTTTTGTTTTTAAGAAAATTCTTCGTGTCAAAGTAACTTTCAAGAGCATCTTAAAATCATACATTATCTCATTTTTTGCCCTCATTTTACAAAGGAGAAAAATGAAGCTCAGAGAAGGAAAGTGATTTTCCCACGTTCATAAAGCTGCCAATAGAGTATCTGACCTGGGACTAAAACCTTAAGTCCCATTTAAGTGTTTTTTTTTCAGTGTACCAGTTGCTACTTACTCTTACTGCAAAAGAAGAGTGCAGCTAGGACACAGATCCTGTTGGTGAGATATTGTTACCAGTTCCATAAAATTATAAAATCTCAAAGTTGAAAGAAACTGCAGAAATAATTTATACCTAAACTGGAACCCTTTTCAGCATGTTTAACCTTCAGCGTCTACTTGGGAAGACCTCCACTACCTTCTGAAACAGCCCTTTTAACTTTTGAATAGCTCTAATTGTGTGCAGGTTTTGCTTATATGTTTTGAGACCAAAGAAAACAAATCAAATCCCTCTTCCGTATGACAGCCATTCAAGTGTTTGATAGTTATATTCTCCAGTTCTGCAATTCTTCTCCAGGCTAGACACCCTTAGCTTCTTTGACTGTTGCTCCCTGATATAGTTTCAAGTTATTTTACTGCTTTGGTAACTCTTCTTTAGATGTACTCTAGCTTATCAGTTCTTCCTAAAATGTAGTGTTCAGAATTGATCAGACAACTCTTGATGGCAAAATACAGTGGGACTCCTTGGGTTCTCATGTCATGTTGTTGATTATTCAGGTAACAGTCTACTAAAAGTCCTAGGTCTTTTTATTTTCCTATTTATTACATTTTTATTTTTTATGAGTTTTATAAAAAAAATTTTTCATAGAAAATCATGATTCTCCTACATACAACTTCATTTTTTTAAAAGCATTTTATAAATTTGACATTGTAGGTACCAAACCATGCTGCCGAGGATAAGATGAAGAGATCTAAATCAGGTGGATTTAAAGCTGCCTGAATAAACCAGCCAAAGAATAGTCATTCAGGGATCAATATAAACATACTGAGATGAGGGTTTATAGGGAAAACATAGGAAGCTTTTTTAATAATAACAATATTACTTCTGAGAAATTTTACATAGAGCCTTGTTGACTCTAAACTGATTTAAAATAGTTTGGTAAGCTTTTTTCCATTAGCAAAATACATTCAATGTTGACTTCTACCAAGAATATTTAGCAGTCTTGTTAAATTCAGAGGGGTGTTAATGAATTTTAACTGAAAAAAGGTTAAAGTACATAGGTACAAAGACTGTACTGACTACCTAGATTTCATTCTGAATTGTAAGGTGGGATATACTTCAAATGCTTAAGATTATAATAAAATAGAATTTTCAAGACTAAATGATCAAGTTGGTCTTGAAATGTATAAGTTTATATTCCTTTAATGAGTTACTCCTTGAAATTTAGAGAGAAAGAATAATTTCAGATTTCATAAAGGAAAAATATTTCTATTGATTTGTATTTCTTTTGCAAGTTATGTGAAAAACCAATATTTCTATAGGCTCTATACCTCCACCAACAAATCAGCCTTTACCTACAATTTATCAACCAACTCGAGCTCCACTTGGACCACCTCCATCTGGAGGCCCACCTCCAATAAGATCATTAGATCCCCAGAGGAAAACACCAAACAGTGTTCCACCCCAACCACAGCTTAACTCAACTATGAACCAAAAAGGTAAGCAAGTCATAACAGAAGTAATTTTTTCTTTAAAAAAAAAAAAATAAAATCCTGAAGTAGCTTTCTGGTAGTTTAGTCTTATATTTAGCAAGTTTATGAAACTGACAATTTGACTCTTAATGGAATAATAATAGAAACTTATGCTTTCATAGATCTCTTTATTTGAACAGACACCAAAACTATGAGCATTTGCATGTGTAAAGTGGAAAATGTGAAAAAATAATTTTATTTGAAACCATTAATATTTCTACAGTTCTGCTTGGTTTTTTTTTAAACATACATAGTAAATTCAGCACATTACTTTCAAAACTACCCTGCTTGGCTGTTTTTCTTTCTGAATTTCCTTTTGTTCTCTGTGTGTTTTTTTAAATGTTTATTGATTCTTTTTTTTTTCTTTTGACATCATCATTGCTGCCCTCTTATTATTCTAACCTCCCCTCCCCCCGGTAAAAAGAGAAAAAAATAAACCATTTTAACAAATAAGCATATTTAAGCAAAATGAATCCATACTATTTTGTGAGCATATGTTGTAATTTAAAACCAGCAGAGGAAGTAATAATTGTTTCTATTGCTGTAAAACCAGGATTCTTAACCTTTTTTGTCCCCCAAGCTCCATTAGCAATTAAATTAAACCTTTGGATCCATTTTCAGGATAATGGTTTGTTTTCTAAATCTATAATTGAAGGAAATTCTCATTTTATTTTGAGGTTAGGGAAAATGAAAATTCAGTTTTTTTCCAGTCCAGGTTCACAGACTCCATAAAATCCATGCACAGGTCCCTTTGGCATCAGTGGACCCCAGATTAAGAACCCCTCTTTTAGAAGTAGGTTCTGTCTAGTATAAAAAAAATCAGTAATCCCAGCATGCTGTTAAATTTAAAATTTCACTCAAATTGAAAAAAATTTACAATTTACCCATTTACCATTATGAGAATTCATTATTATATCTTCCATGACTAAATTCAAGGAGGATTTTACTAATTGGAAAGATCATACTTGAACCAGTATAATTATATTTCCAGTTATAGAGGGAGTTATAGGTATTAATGCTCGGCTGATTTAAAACCTTAGGAACTGGAGTTCTATGAAGTAATAGCACAGAAGTTTTTGAAGAAGCTTTGCTTTTCAAAACCAGATATTCTTGTTTATGACTAATATAATGCTTCTTGTGATATTTTATGTGGGTTGGTACTGCCCTTTAAAAAAAAATAAAAAGACTGAACCCCTAATAGTTTTAGCTCAGACTAACAAGCTTTATAGTCATAATTTTATACTATATGGTTCTTCAAAAGAGCTCTATAAAATTTGCAGTCATTTAACTTCTCTGTGCCTGTTTCCTTATCTATAAAACGAGGTAATTGTACTCAGTGGCTTCTGTTGTTCCATCTAACTCTGAAAGGATAATCTCTCAGATGATTGCACCTTGAATTTCAGTACTTTGTTTAGATTCATCTTTTTGCTATTTTGTTTTTTTTCATCAAATTGTATTTATTAATTTTGATGATGTTTCTCCTTGAAACTCCTTAGAAGCTGTTGATGTAGTTTTCTTTAGGTGCCTAGTTGTTTTAGAATTGTATTACCAACATATATAAGATTCTTGCCTTCAGAGAACTTACATTTCCTTCATCTGAGGTATTGTCTAAAATGTTATCGAAACATGTAGCTGAAAAAAATATCTAGGCTAAAAAGCAAACTACTTAGTTATTTAGGCATTTAGTTCATATGATTTCAGACATTTGAATATTTGAAAGAATTTAGTATAATTATATCAGTTTCTTAAAATATTTGGCATGTGGTCAGCACAACTATTTTATCTGTTAACGATGTTAAAATTTGTTATTTCAGTACATAATGAAAGTATAGTCTGATAAAATTCTCTTACAAAACTGTTTAGTTCTTACATTTTAATTAATAGTTCAAATCTTGGAAAAATTGTGAATAATCATTTTTTTTTTGTATTGAGCCTATTAAATGATTTCAGTGAACTCTTTTTCTAGGTGATACATCAACTGCCAGTAATGGCTCTATGGTTGAGAACAGTTACGATACAATTGAAGGAGGTGGCTTCATGGGTAAGGTACTATTTAAGTTGCCTGCTGTAAAACTGTCTCTTAAATGGAAACTTAGTAGATTGTTTGAAAATCAATTGAATATACAAGTTGTGTCCAACTTGCTAATGGTCATTTGTAAGATGAGTATCTAGAACTGAAAAAAGCATGTGACCTTCCTGATCAACAGTCCCCTAATATATATTGCCTTTCCTCTTAAATTTAAGCTCCATGAGGGCAACACATGGTAAATGCTTAATGTTTTGTTTTTTTTTAACTCATTCATTTTTCCCATAGAAAGAGTTTTATAAATGGTAGTTGGTAATGTTAGACTAACCTAAGAAAAGCCTATTTATTCCATATTATACTTGGAGTATAATACTTTATACAAAAATATTATAAAAAATTAAATTCCTATGGGAGGAATTTATTCAAAATTTAAATTCAGGATACATTTTTAAAACTGCTCTGAAAGAAAGAAATTCCTGAGGGGGTGGAGAAAGAAGTATGGGGTTGGGGGGATAGGGTCCTGCAAGGTCAGAGGGAACTCATTTTTTCCATTCCCTTTATGGAAACAAGAACAGGGACTCTTCTCTTGTTCCTAAGCTAGAGCTGGTGATTCTGTAGCCTGTGGCGTGAACTCCAATGGTTAGGGGACTGAGACTCTGGCTGTGGAGTAGAAAGTGAACAGAGATGGAGTAATGGGAGTTGGGGGAGAGGTAAACCATCTAGGGATAGTTCATAGTTTGGATTCTTTCTTTTTGACCATGAAACATGGAAATTAACCTTCCTATTTCTCTTTTCATTGTTGCCTTGGCGTTTTTTCTCCCTTGCCATCTGCAGAATAGATAAATTTCCCTTTATGTTTCTCTTCTTAAAGTGAGCACACTTTGACACTCATAACACTGTTCCTGGAACTGTGAACTCTAACCATTTTGGAGAGTAATGTGGAATTATGCCCAAAGAGTGATAAAACTCTGTATGCTCTTAACCCAGTGAAAAGACTATTAGGTCTGTTTTCTAAGGTGACTGGGAAAAAAGGAAAAGAACATATTTGTTCTACAATATTTATAATATCTCTCTGTGGTGTCAAAGAACTAGAAATTGAAGGGATATCTACCAGTTGGGGAATGACTAAACAAGTTGTGGTATATGATTGTGATAGAATGTTACTGCATTATAAGAAATTATGAGCAGGTTGATTTTAGTTACATGAAATAACCAGCGAAATGAGCAAAACCATGAGTACATTGTATGCAGTAACCTCAGTATTATTCAAAGAGTAACTGTGGTTGACTAGGTTATTCTGAGTGTTATAAATACTCAACTACAGAGGACCTATGAAGGAAGATGCTGTCAACCTCCAGAGAAAGAGATGAAAAATATAAGTATGCAAAGTATGTTTTTTAGAAGAGAGTGTGTGTGTGTGTGTGTGTGTGTGTGTGTGTGTGTGTGTGTCTGTGTGTCTGTCTGTCTGTTTTAATGGCCTTTCCTAGTACAGGGTAGGGGGGGAGACAGTTCCGAACTTAAAATGTAATTTTAAAAAATAATAAAATGAGCATACTACCCTTTGAAGTTTTCCAAATATTTTTATTTTAGCAACTGTAGAAAATATGGAGTTAGGGACTTCCTTCCTATCATTTCCCTTTTCTCCCCTCTTCCTCTCTTCTTTTCCTTTCCTTTAGACCCTATAAAGAAAATCGAATTTAGAATTTAAATGGAATCCTTGGATATATCTGTTTTTCAGAGGAAAAGTGAACTCAGTTTGTCCTGTGCATTTCATCACAGGGATAGGATCTCAGGAATGTGAGGTCAGGGATGGGAAAGTAGCAGTATTGAGTTTATTATTATTGAGTTTATCCTCCACTATTCTTAACTGCCACTAAAAATCCTGCCCTGTTTCCTTGCACCTAGTGAGGTGAAAAATTAAACTGAGAGGAGTAGCAATGGCAAACAGGCTTGAGAATGGGAGAGAACTCCATTTACTTTATGTTTATGTCAGTTGGAAATTGACTATTATACACTGTATGTTACTGTGTGACAGATAAAGTATCCATTATGCTGAAGTTACTGCATTTATTTTAATCTGGTAGAGAGGGTTGTCATTTGACTTATTTCACAAAATCAAATTCTTAAACTGATTGGACCAAGCACTCGTTTGGAACTTTGATTCCCTGTTTTGGTTTTGATTGAAGTAAGAATTGTTTGACTTATTTGGTGAAAGTATTTCCGAACCATATTTTTCAACTCAAAATTAATTTCTTTCTTTTGGCAGCACCACAACTTACCAACCAGAATCCCAAAGTGAGTCGAAATGTTGGCTATTCATATCCCTCCTTACCACCTGGTTATCAAAATACATCTCCCCCTACTATGTCAGGAAGGCCATCCACAGCCTTGCAATACACCAGTGGGCTGCAGCCATTTTCTCAGGTAAATGCTTTTTTCACCTTTCGCCATTTCTCTCTTCTTAGCTTAAAGAATTTTGTAGTTGGGCAAATTTCAGGATAATTTTCCATATTTTAATGAAAAAGTACTTACTCTGAATTTTTATTTTTAGTCTCCCTTAGGTGCTAATCATTTAACCACAAGCATGGGTGGGTTAAGTCTACATTCAGAAGGACTACGAGTTATCAATCTTCTTCAAGAAAGAAATATGCTTCCAACAACCCCTTTGAAGGCTCCTGTCCCAAACTTGCATGAAGATGTACAGAAACTTAACTGTAACCCAGAGTAAGACTTTTAACAATGTTTCTTAGGAAATGTAGCTTATAGTAAGTCCCAAAGCTGGTTCCTTAGGTATTATAAGCAGCATTATAAGGCTAACTTTCTTAAAATGGTTTCTGTTTATTTAGAAAAATATTTTGTTATATGTTCCATTCAGTTATAAAACAAACCTAATAAATATAGGAAACAAGTTGCTAATGCATATTAATATCAGTTCATCTAAAAGCATGTGAAACCTTACCTATGTTGCAGCTACTATTGATATTAATATCTCTTTAATCTACCAGATACAGTGGCACACAAGTTACTGGGGAGGCTCTGAGACTGGCATATATCTTGAGCTCAAGAATTCTGAGTTGCAGTGAACTGTGATATGATCAAGTGTCCACATAAGTTTCAGTATTAATCTATTAGCCCCCAGGAATTGGGGACCACCAAGTTGTCTAAAAAAACAAGCAGACCAGACTAGGGCAGAAACAGCAACCATCAAAGTCCAAGTATTGGGACTGAATCTATGAGTGAGCCCCTACATTTTCAGCCTGAGTGAGATGGAGAGACCTTGTCTTTAAAAAAAAATTTCCTTCATCTAAGAGAATGTTCAACCATATAAATGATGCTAACTGGGATTGTGGTGACCCAGAATAAAGGACTTTAGCACAATGCTTGGCACATAGTAAGTGCTATATAAATTTTAGTTATTATTATTGAAAATTTTATGTCATGTTTAATTCCATTTTGGAGAAATCAAACAACTTAAGTATTTTAAATGGTCTTATAAAAAGCTCTAACAGAATTGGAGTACTTGAATTTCAAATGTTTATAACCATTTCAAACTTACATTTTCATCATTATGTGTACTCTTTCTATTGATGCTAATTGACACCTACCCTCCATTTTTTACCTCATGCTTTAAATGATTTCATGAGTTGTGATGGCTAACTTTCACTGATGAGCCCTTGATTCTTACCTAGACGGGTCATTCCCCCAGCACAACAGCTAAAACAGCACTTTACTTGTATTGTATCATTTGATCTTCACAAAACTCTGGGAGGTGGGTGCTCCTATTAACCCCTTTTTAAAACAAGAAGTTTGAAGCTAAGAGAAGTTAACTTGCCCATGGTCAGTCCACTAATAAGTGTCTCAGTAAAGATTTGAACTCAGGTCTCCTGACACCATATCCAGTGTCTAATTTGCTGTTCCATCTAGAAGCCACCATGATGAATTATCAGAATGGAATATCTATTAAATAATATTAATACACATTTATATGGTGTTTTATTGTCTCATCTAATCTTTTCAATAGCATTGTCATGTATGTAGTATAGGTAGTATTATACCCCTTCTACAAATGGGATACTGGAACTTAAAGAGGCTTACTGACCAGCCCAAGATCCCATACATAGTAAGAGGCAGACCTGAGTATGAACTACTTATAATTCAAATATAAATCTGTAGTTATGTAAGTAAAGAATAAAAATGTGGTATTAAAATAAAAAAAGTTAAACCTTAAGAGTCAGGAAGACCTGTGTTCAACTCTGTCTCTAACATACGTTGTCTGTTATAACTATGGACAAGTTAACATATATTCTCTTATCCGTTATGACCATGGGCAAAATAACTTCTTTATTGCACCCTGACAACTCTCCAAGACAATAATTACCAGACTAATTGCTAATCAGCAGAAAATTTCCACCCTACGAATTTCCTGTGTCTTCCCCTCCCCCTAATAATGTTTGTAGAGATACCAAAAAAATACATAAAATCAGCTCAGCTGATTCTGAGCAAGATATGGGGTTGTTTTGTTTTGTTATGCAAGGTCATGTGAGTGTAAACTATCTGCCCTCTTTTTAGATGGGATTCAACTGAAAAGGGTTAATTATCATCTAAAGAAAAAATAAGAAATGTTTTATTCTTCTTAATATTTAATTATATAGTTCCATAGAAATATTTAAAGCAACTATTTATGTGTTAAATACTTTTGCACAGGTTGTTTCGGTGTACTTTGACAAATATTCCTCAGACTCAGGCCTTATTGAACAAAGCCAAACTTCCTTTAGGACTACTACTACATCCTTTCAAGGACTTATTGGTATGTTAAACTTTTGAAAGTGATTAACTATATGTTGAGGAGAATTATATTAATGATGTGTCAGTGTTTTTCTTGGTAATATCTGAATTAATGTGTGTAAGTTTTGTGAGTTATAGTTCCAGTAACTTGAGTAATAACTTTAATTTATTATGTTTTACTATTCTTTCAAAATTTAATCCCATTTAAAATGTTTTTGGAATAAAAACTAAGTGTATTACTGGAAAGCGTAAAAATAAGAAGCATTGTGGCACGTGGTTTTACCTAATAGATAAACCCTGATAGATATGTCAGTTTTCTCCTTTTTGCTATTTCAGTGGATTCTCATGTCTTTACTCTTCTTAAAGTTGTTGCAGCTTTTGATTCTGTAATGTGTAGAAAAGACATAAAATTGGAATATGATAGAACTAAATTGCATGCTAAGAGAATAATTTTGATTTCATAGAAATTCTTTCATAAGAATTTATTCAGCCTGTTCACTTAGAATGTATTTAGAAACGTGGTGTTTATTTTTAGAACAATTGTACTTAGAGCTGACTTTGTATTTGGGATTTTTAAAATTTACTGTCATGTATTTTTTTGCTACTTTATGGAATGTGAAAGTTTATTTTGAATATGCTTTTAAACTTCGTGTACTTTTTCTTCAAATTTCTTCAGTATATACAACAGTTAATTCTGAAGGAGTTGGATTAATCCTTGGCCTTTAAAAATGAACTCTTGTTCTTTTAAGAAAAGAACAACTAACTGTGGATTTTGTTTTTTGGTTTGTTTTTTATTCTAGCAATTGCCTGTGGTTACCTCCAGTACAATTGTGAGATGCCGTTCATGCAGGACATATATCAATCCTTTTGTCAGCTTTCTTGACCAAAGGAGATGGAAGTGCAACTTGTGTTATAGAGTCAATGATGGTATGTCTTTTTAAATGGTGGTTCTTAAAAATTTTTTTTGTCCAGAACCGTCCCCATGCCTTTTTACTTAGTCTCTAAGTCACATACTGAGGAAGAGGTAAAGTATAAGGTCAGTAGTTCAGAGAAGACAAGAGGTCTATTTTTGTAATGTTCTCACACTTTTGCTGCAATCTTCCCCAGGGTTTTGATTGCCATTTGAAAAACATTGTCAAATTAACCATTTTCACTTGAACTTATACCAAAAAAATAACATTTTTGTTAATATTCATTTTGAAAATTAGTTTAGTTTTTAGAAACAAAGCAATAAAATCAGCAATTGGGGTAATAAAACTGCTTTTAAGATTTTTTTAAAAAAGTATAAATAACAAATAGTCAAACTTGTAAAATAAGAAAATTCATGTACAAAACTTTCAAAAATATGCCACATTTTAATAATGTAGACCCAAATAAAGAAAATAGGCAATAAATATATTTGCCATATATCACCTTCCAGTTCTGGCTGACAGTCCATTACCTATGACTTTATTAAGTAGAAGGAAATGCTGAAAGTGTAATAAAAACATTCTCTTATTCAATGATAATATGAAGAATTTTTGACTATTGTTGAGTCAGGTTTTAAGTTTTTGTGTTAATGTGTTCAAATTATGTATTATAGTATTCTTTAAATGTTAGATAAAGAATGTGTGACATAAAAAACAGTTTTATTACTTGCTGGTTAAGATCATTTTAAGAAAACTATAAAGATTCAAACAACTCCTTTAAGAATTGCATTTTGACTGATGATTTAGTTTTCATAGGAACATAGATTTAGACTCGGGAAGGACTGTAGGAGTCTTCTAGTCCAGCCCCATCATTTTACTGCTAAAATAACCAAGGATTGAATAAGTGATTTAGTTAAATTTACTCAAACTAATTGTCACAGTTGGGGCTTCATGAAACACAGGGCTTCCATTTCCTACATTCTCTCCGCTTCTTTTAAAATAGCAATAAAAAGACAGAAAAAGATTATTTAATTTTTTAAAATTCATTATTGAGTTCCTGCTACCTGTCTATTGGCATATCTTCCATAGTTCTTATTCATTGATGTCATCCATTAGGTTACTACAATTAGAATTTTAACAACTCACAATAACTTTCACATATATATTTGGCTTAATACAAGAGATTCTTTCATCACTTCTCTAAATATATGATTTAAGCATTGCATCACTCCCTCTTCTCATCTCCCTTTGTGATATTTGAGGCAGCTTGATGTCTTGAAGAAGAAATTTCTTCTGCTACTGATACGTTGAACTAATTTTTTTCTGTTTATAACGATAGTTTAGCAAGATAATTTTTTAAAACTGCACTTCATCTTATTTTTAGTATTCCCTTCTTTTTTAATTTCGAGTTTAAAATTCTCTCCCTTCCATTCTTCCCCTACCTACTGAAAAGACAAGCCAAATGATACCAATTATACCTGTGAAATCTTGCAAAACATTTCCATATTTCCAATGCAAAAACAGTAAAGAAAGCGTGAAGATTGTACTTCACTTTGCACTCAGTTCACCATTTCTTTCTCTGGAGGTGGATAGCATTTTAAAATTATGAGTCCTTTGGAATTTTCTTGGATCATTATATTGCTCCAAGTATACAAGTCTTTCATAATTGGTCATCATTATATCATTTCTGTTACTATGCACAATGATCTCCTGGTTCTCCTCATTTCATTTTGCGTCACTTCACATAAGTCTATATTTTTTTTGAAACCACCCGCCTTACTTCTCAAAGCACAGTACTACTCCCATCACAGTCATATGCTCCAACTTGTTTAGCCTTTCCCCAATTGATAAGGATCCCCTCAGTTTCCAGCTCTTGGCCACCACAAAAAGAGATGCTATAAATATTTTTGAACAGATAAGTTCTTTCCTTTTTCTTTGATCTCTTTGGGGTACAAACCTATTGGTGGTGTTGCTGGGTCAATGGATATACAGTTTTATGGCCCTATAGTATCTATCTCACAGTGTTATTGTGAGACTCTGTATATAAATGGGAAGCTTTTTGTAAATCTTAATGTGCTACATGAATGTCAGCTATTCATTTAATATTTGGAAAATATGAAGTTGGACTTTGAGCTTTTATAATTATTCATGCATTCCACAAGAATTTATTTGATGTGCCAGGCTTCACACATGGGATATAATGTAAAAATGAAGCAGTCCTTTCAAAGAAGAAGGGGATAACTACAATATGAGTATATGTAAAAAAATTCAAAATGTATACACATATATACACAGTAATTGGTGGGAGGAGACAAATTTCAGAAGATTATAAGCACTTGAAGGAAACTAGGGATTCTGTGAAGCAGATGTGAGGAGGAAATGCTTTCCCCCCCAACGCCCCCATGGACAATATCCTGTGCAAAGGAGATGGCATTTATGAGAAGCAGCAGGTAAGATAGCGTGGCTAAAATGAAGATGGCATCAAGATAAGTCATACACAGTAAACCTAGAAAAGTAAGTGATTATTGGATTGTATAGGGCTTTAAATGCCAAGCAAAGGAGTGGAGCTTCTTTAGCAAGGGAATGATATGGTCAGATCTGTGCCTTGTCAGTGTCTGTTTGGCAGTTTTTTAGAAGTTGAATTGGAAAAAGTACAAGAAACCATTTCATGGAGGCAATTCTATTAGTTTTGTAAGAGGTGATGAGGGCCTGAACAAGGATGGTGGCCACATGAGTGGAGAGAAAAGGTTAAATGTAAGATGTTTGGGAAGTAGGATCTGTTCATCTTGGCAACTGATCCCATAATAGGATGTGAGGAAGAGAAGACTGAAATTTTGAACACGAGTGATGAGAAATATAGTGGTACACTCAACAGAAATGAGGAAATGAGGAAGAAAGGAGAATTTTAGGAGAAACATTGTGAGTTCTACTTTTGGACTGGTTGAGTTTAAGATATTCGGTTGGAAATGTCCAGGAGGCAGTTGGTGAAGTGGAACTGGAACTCAAGACAGAGTAGGCCTGCATATATAGATAGAATAGATAATCATTAAATCTATTGAATTTTTATTTTAAATTTGAATTAACATTAGGCCAAATGAGATGTTAAGGCATTGACTTATAATTTTATCATTATATACAGTTCCAGAAGAATTTATGTACAATCCTCTGACCAAAGTATATGGAGATCCTCTTAGAAGACCAGAAGTTCAAAATGCTACTATTGAGTTTATGGCTCCTTCAGAATATATGGTAAATTTTTATTTTTCATAATTTAATTACTATAATGAGTTGTTATATTCTAATAAATGTATTGAGTTTTGAATAACAGTGTTAATTCATATTTATTATACTAATACTTACTTTATCCAGTCTCTGTCTAATCTGGACCATCTCACTATGGACTTTTCAGGAGTGACCTACAATTTCTCCTTCTACTGTTTTATGATTCTTTAGTGACATTTTGATAGTATTTTTTAGTTATTATCTCATTGAATTAGAACTGTGGAAGATAAAGAAGCCCTTTTTATCTCCCATATGTTGATGGGGATGCTTAACTAAGGCAGATAGTGATTAAGAGAGAAACTAGGAAGTTACAGCCTCTCTGGCTTTTCTCACTTAATTTTTAAAAGATATTGAGTAATTTTAAGATTTCATGCCTCTTCCCCATTGATAAAGCTGCAGAAGTGTAGAGAGCTGCATTATAATTGAATTTCAATTAAGAAGTTCCATTGACTGGTTATTGTAATTTGTTCTCAAAGAGGACCAAAATGATACTCCTGTGTTAGAGCTAGTTACAGTGTGTCCAGCTGTGGTTGATCAAACCAGTACGAGCTCAGAATGCTCTACCATATCTTGGGCACAAAGTGAACATTTGGGGTGGATTCTCTAAGTTTGCATGTCTCATGTTTCTTTTCAGCTGCTGCAATTCTGCTTTGCTTATAGAGCACAGCACCTTTGATTACAGGTACACCATGCCAGGCAGTCCTTTGACAGCATTTCCTGTGTCACACAATCAATTCTGCAGTTCTTCTGAGAGAACTTGAGTGTCTTTGTATCAGTTTTTCTGACATCTATGTGAATGCCTTTCTAGGGGCAGTTTGGTAGCACAATACATAGAGTACCAGCCCTGGAGTCAGGAGGATCTGATTTCTAAGAAATTCCATGTAAACTTAATGGACCTGTAGCTGAAAGATATTTAACTGTACAAGGCCAAGTATGAACACATGAAGTTTTACTTTAGCGATTCAACACCAAATTATAAAGCCACTCCACTATTTTCATTTTTTCATGTCTTATTAAATGACCTACATTCGTTGTTTAACAAATGTTTCTGTATAGCACTATGTTTTATAGGGATAAAATAAAGTTATGAGTGAAGTAAATTATATGCTAATTTTCTTTAGAAATGAGGATATGTTTTAATAAAACCATTCTTTTCCTTTCTGTAGTTACGTCCACCTCAACCTCCTGTGTACCTCTTTGTGTTTGATGTATCTCACAATGCAGTTGAAACTGGATATTTGAATTCAGTTTGCCAGAGTTTACTGGACAATCTAGATTCGTAAGTTTGTAGTTTTGCCAAATGAATTTTATCTCAAACCTGAGGCTAAGTGTTAAAAGTTAATCTCTTACCATATTGATTAGGTTCTAAAAGTTCATTGATGTCACAGGATCATAGGACTTAGAGCTAGAAGGGACAGTAGAGGCCATCTGGTCTAACACTCTCATTTGACAGATGAGGAAACAGAGGCTCAAAGAAATTAAATTGTCTGAAATTTGTCTGAAATTCAGAAATTTTTTCCCTGTTGCAACAGTTTTTCAAAATATTGTTTAGGTTCCTAAGCCAACCATAAAGCTTATTATACGATAATGTAGTTGAGCTCCGGTAGTACTATATGATAGAAAAGGGATCATAATGTTCCTATGCAGAGGGAGAGAGAAGTGAGAATGGGAGCTACCATTGTCACCATTTGTGGATAAGGAACATTAGAAGTAGGGTATAAGTCTTCTGAGGATTGCCTGCCTGGTAATTCCAAAGCAAGAACAAAAGGAACAAAAAACTTATACTTGGTTGTTTTTTTTAGTTTTACTTTTGTTTAATTACTATTCAAGATATATGGCAGCTAGATCATATATATGTATGGCATATAAAGGGAACTACCTTTAGTCCAGGGCTGTGTTAACTCTTTAAAAGTTTGTTTATATACGTATACATACACATATATGCAAATATACATTCTTTAATGTATTGTTAATTTTGCATTTTTTTTGTAATTAGTATGGGAAATCTATATGAAAGTTTTTATTTCCTATGAATGGATTGTAGACATGTTAAACTTTTTGAAGAAATCTTTTAAAAACAGAAAAACTGCTATTTTTAAAAGATAACATTCTGTGAATTTGAACATAAAAATCATATAACCAAAACAGGACATACTTATCTGAAATTTTCAAAATACTATCATTAATCAAATCAGTATTATTTGGAATGGGGCAGTTAGGTAGTACAGTGGATAGAGTGCTGAGCCTGGATTCAGGAAGACTTCTCGAGTTTAAATCCAGTCTCAGACACTTACTAACTGTTTAACTGACCAAGTCACTTAAACCTATTTGCCTCAGTTTCTTCATCTGTAAAATGATCTGGAGATGGAAATAGCAAACCCTTCTAGAATCTTTGCCAAGAAAACTCCAAATGAGGTCACAGAGTCAGATATGATTGAAGTGACTGAACAACAACATGGTCTGAAGCATGTTTTGGTGTGCAGGATTATTACCTTGTGTAACTATATAATATGCTTGCTATTTTGAAAAGGGTATGCTTTCAAATTTTTAAGAGTTCTATCCAAGAAGTTGAGCATAGGACTTGAACTATGTTCCTAGCTACATTAGTGACTGCCATTTGACTGCATTTTATCTCCATAATCCTATCGGTTATGTATTTATAATAATACTTCACATTTAGAGTTTTATTGGGGGGGGTGGAGATTGTTTTGGTCTTGATCTGTGATTTCATAAGTGTAAGTAACTTCCAGTATGGAAACTCCTTCTACCAATATAGAACAGCTCATCTGAAAACTATAATATTAAATAGTTGCCTTAGTAAATTTAGAAGTTAATTGACTTGCCTGTAGTCACAAAGCTATTATGTGTATGGCACAGGTTTGAACTGAGGCACTGTCAAGCCAAAACCGACCCCCTATCTACTGTGCCACATTGCTTCTCCATGTTTTTATAGGGCTTTATCATTTCCAAATCACTTTCCAATAAAATTTTGTGAGGTAAATAGCACAAGTATTTTTACCCCCATTTTACAGATGAGGAAATAGGCTTTAAAGGTTATGACCTACCAAGGATAATAAACAAGTAAGTGTCACGGGTCAGGGCTGAAATATTTGTATTCTGATTCTAGACCTAGTGTGTTCTTCTAGTATTCTAAGTTGCCTGCCAAGAGTTTCTGAAATTCATAGCAGGTACTTAATCTCCTGTCATTGAACTGTATGGGTGCAAAATTATGATAGAAATTAACCTTATGAACTTCTTTTTAGGCTTCCTGGTAACACTCGAACAAAAATTGGCTTTATAACATTTGACAGTACAATCCACTTCTACAGTCTTCAAGAAGGTCTCTCTCAGCCTCAGATGCTAATAGTTTCAGATATTGAAGGTATATTTATGAATTTAAAGGTTAAAATTAATATTAAACTGACATTTTAAAAAATATTAATCAGTTACATGGGTTATTATTTTGAGCATTAAATGCTAAACTTTGTATGTAAATTATAGTTTATCATGCTGGAAGGGACCTTGGTGATCCTTTAATCCAGCCTCTTCTATCTGACAAATGGTGAATGGGAGTCAGCGGGTTACCTGTGCCTCCTGTCCTAGGAGAGGCACACCCTAAACTCAACATGAAATATATGTTGGCATCATAGCTGTTATTTGCTCATTTTTTATTTGATTTTACTTGTCATACTAAGGGGATGAGATGCTGACCAGTGAGTGGTGCTCTTGGTAGACCTGAGACTAGGACCCAGTTCTCGTGACACTAGTCTTCCTTTTTCTGTTATACTACGCTAATCCTCTCTGATAAATTAACATAATTTAACAGTGGAGTCTCAGTCTGTCAGGAACATAATTAAAACATGTCTATAGTGAAACATTATCACAGAGGTGAGAATTTAAACAGAATGTATGAGCTTTCATAATTGATTTTCACTATTTAATTTCTATTCTGCTAACTTTTCAAGATAAGTAATATGATCTCATTAGTAAAAATTGAAAATTTCAGTTTCAATTATCTGTAAAATGAGAGGGTTTGCTTAGAAGTTCTCTAAGGTCCCTTCAAGCTCTAAGAATATATAGACAGTATTTCAGCTCTCAACAAAATAAAAATGTAGAGAATTTATATTTTGATTCCTGAAAGGTATAGCTAGAGATTATAATATTTATGACAAAAGGCAACTTAAAGTAGTGTGAGACATATTTCTTATGTGAAATACCTATTACACATTAAAGATACCGCTTTACCAAGTGTTCATTTTTTTAAATTTAAAATGTTCAAAGCTAAAGTGCTACATTTAAAATATCTTTTCATTATAAAGCTTTAAAGCTTTATTAATCTAAAGTATCACATGTGATGTGATACACTTTTCGCCCCTGGACCTGTGGTTTGCTGTGTTGAGCAATATAATTTTTAGAAACTATGATGGCAGCATTCTTGTTGAGAGATGTGATTACTTTTCAAATTACACAGCTGTTGGGGAACTGCACCACTTTAGTGTAGTGATATAACATCCACTTGTTTCTGGTTATTTCACATTTACTTTTTGTATGTGCCAAGAACATGCCTATGACTGCCATATAGGAGCAGGCAGAGCTGAGACAGCATTGCATTCCAAATTACTTCTTTAGACCTTAGAAACATAGTTATTTATGTGAATAAGTAGAGAGTTCTTGGCAAATCAAAAGAAAGTGCAGGCCAGACTTTGTTATCTCAAAAGTGGTTCAATTTCAGGGCTTTACTAATATCAAAGAAAGTTTAGAAACACAGGAACTAATAACTTAGTCCCTTATGTAAACTCAAAGTTGTCATATTGTTGACAAGTGCAGAAATAATTGCATCCTTGGAGTTTTGGGGGCAAGTCATTACATCATTTTTATGTAGCTTAGAAATTAACTTTAAAAAATAAACTTTTGTATTTTCAGATGTGTTCATACCAATGCCAGAAAACTTACTTGTAAATTTAAATGAAAATAAGGAGGTAAGAATCATTTTTATGTCAGTATACATTTTATGATACCATCTTAAAGCATTAAGAAATTTAAAATGAAGGATGATAAAATATTACCATTAACGTTTCTGAAACAGGTGAACTTTTTATATTAGGATGTTTCATATTTAAAATTCATCATATATCACACTTGTATTTAGGTTGATATATTAGAACTATTGTTATATAACAAAGTAGTTCCATTTAGGGTGGTAGTAGATATATTTCCTAATACCAAAATCTGCCAGCCTACTTCACTAAGCCATTTGAGGACCAAAGGGTCTCTTGATTTAAGGCATTGAGTCATTTTAAGAAGTACCCTAGTCATGCTGCTTTAATTGTACGTTGGTTTTCTGATTTCTACAAATTGTATTATTGACTGGCTTTGACATAATTCTGTGAAAGGGAAACAAAATGCCTTTAAAGTTAAGGATTTTGTTGCCTAGCCTGTCTATGCTGTATGTGACACACATGTGCTGTAGATAACATTTGAGGTAGCAAGCCTGTGCTCTCAGCTCTTGGTGAAAATGAGTGTGTAATGAGAAGTCAGTAGTGAGGTAGTGCGCTAGCCGGAAGAATGAGGACAGAGCCGCAAACCTGAAGTCAGGAAGACCTCAGTTCAAATCCAGCCTCAAACACTTTCTAGATGTGTGATGCTGGGCAAGTCACTTCGCCTGTTTGCCTCTGTTTCCTCATCTGTAAAATGAGGATACTCATAGCACCTACTTCACAGTGATGTTGTGAAGATGGAATGAAATAACATCAATTTCTTTATAAAACTTAGAAACACCATAAAACACTAGCTGTTATGATTAACATAATTCTTTTCCCCCATTGCTTATGAAGCTGAACCTGCAACTTTTAAAAGTTGTATTTCATGCTATTCTTTACAACATCATATCTGTTAGTGAGCATTTATTAAGTGCCTAGTGTGTACTAGACACTGAGTGGACTAACTGCTGGGATTACAAAAAGAGGCAAAAGACAATTCTGCCCTCAAGCGCCTTCCAATCTAACGGGGGAGACAGCCAGCAAACAAATATGTACAAACAAGCTATGTATGGAGAAGTAAGAAGTAAGTAAGAGAACGAAAGCACTAGAATTAAGAGGGGTTAGGAAGGACTTCTTGTAGAAGATGGGATTTTAGCTGACCTTAAAGGAAGCTGGAGAAGCTGATAGGTGAAAGGAAAGCATTCCAGGCATGGGAGACAGCCAGAAAAAGTACCCAGGACTGAGAGATGGAATATCTTGTTCATGGAATGATAAGGCTGTTGTCACTGGGGAGTAAGGTGTAAGAAGCCTGGAAAGGAAGAAGGGGACTAGGTTATTAAGGATTGCAAATGCTAAACAGAGGATTTTGTATTTGATCCTGAAAGCAGCAGGGAGCCACTGGAGTTTATTGAGGGGTAGGGGAGTGCAGTGATTGGACCTAAGATTTAAGAAAATCACTTTAGTGACTGAATAAAAGATGAATTGAAATGGGATGAGACTTCAGGAAGGCCATCCTACTATTGAAATAGGCCATATGCATCAAAATGGTGTCAGTGTCAGGAGAGAAGGGGGCTTATTTCAGGGATTTTACAAAGCTAAAATTCACAGACTCACAACAGATAGATATGGGGGATGAGGGATAATGAAGTCATATGAACCTGTGAGACTGAAAGGATGGTGTTACCTTTGATCGTAATAAGAAAAATAGGTAAGAAGAATTTTAGGGGGTAAGATAATGAGTTCCATTTTGAACATATGTTTAATATGTCTGCTGGACATAGAGTTTGAGATGTATGAAAGGCAATTGGTGATTTGAGATTAGATGTCAGCCTAGAGGTTGGGGCAGGAAATTTGAGATCTGAGAATTATCAGAACAAAAATGGCAGTTAAATCCATAGGTTTTATCTATTCTGTGTTTGTTGCATTACTTTTTTCTTGACAAAAAGCTTAGTCTTCGAACCTTAGTGGAACATTTGCATTTGCAAGAATTTTAAGACATTAATTGTAATTGGTATGCATGACAATTGTATAACATTGACTTGAGATGGCTCACTTGTCTTAAGACAAACTCATCATTTGATATTCCATTTGTACATTCTCTTGTGATCTTCATTGACTGTCTTGCTTGTTAACTAGGTGAATTTTTTGATATGTAGTAAAATTCCAGTGTGTTCTTCATTTCTCCAGCTTATTCAAGACTTACTGAAAACTTTGCCACAAATGTTTACCAAATCTTTGGAAACACAGAGTGCTCTGGGACCTGCGCTTCAGAGTGCCTTTAAGTTGATGTCTCCTACTGGTGGTCGAATATCTCTTTTCCAAACACAGCTTCCATCAGTTGGAGTGGGAGCATTGAAATCCCGAGAAGAACCTAACCAAAGATCATCTGCTAAGGTTAGAAAATGACCAGTTCTGAACGGTTTCCTTGTGGGGTTTATTTTTTTTCCCCTGTTCATTTGTTGGAGGGAATGTACATTGTTTCTTCGGATTTGGGTATGCTCACTGCATTCCCTTTAGAAACTTTAGAATCTTATTCAACCCTATGCTTACCTAATCTTCCCTTCCTACTTCATTAAACTTCCAGTAAGCTATAGAGCAGAAGTCATGTTCCCAGAGTGAGGCACACACAGCCAGTAGGAGTGTGAGATGATGCTTCAAATTGTCTTAATTTTAATTTCTCTGATTATTAGAGCTTTAGCACGTTTTTCATTTGACTATTGACAGCTTGGATTTGTTCCTCTGAAGACTGCCTATTCTTATCCTTTAACCATTTGTCATTTAGGGAATGACCTTTGTGCAATAAATTTAATGCAGTTTCTAATATATTTTGGAAATGAGACCTTTATCAGAGAAACTTACTGTAAAGATTCTCTCCCCCTCCAGTCTTCTGTCTTCATTTCAGCTGCATTGGTTTTGTTTGTGCCAAACGAAATAACTATTTTACCTCCTATGAATCTGGTCATGAACTTTTCCCCTCTCATATAGCTGACATAAATTCTTCTATACTCTACTAATTTGCATAAGATATCATCCTTTTTATTTAAATCATGTACCCACCATTTTAAGTTTGTCTTGTAATAAGCTTTTCTTGTGATGAGATGTTGGCCTAAACCTAGTTTCTGCTAACCTACTTTCCAACATTTTTTGCCAAATAGTTCATTCTTACCCAATAGCTGGGATCTTTGAGTTTATTAAATACTATGTTACTGTATTTATTTGCTTCTATATACTCCATTGTGTTCCTAAGCTGTTTCACAGTTCAATCTTTTTTCTTCCCACTACCAAATTCTTTTGATGATTATAGCTAATTAATATAGTTTGAAATCTTGTATTGGTAGTCAGAGCTAGGTTTAAATCATTTCTCTTATGTACTTAGTAGCAAGTTATATTGAGCCTCAGTGTCTTATTCTGTAACATGAGGATAATCATGCAAGGCATTTGCAAAATTTAAACATGATGTGTGTGTGTGTATGTATTTATATATACATATATGTATAATTTTTATTACCAGTGTAGTTTAATTTTATGAATGTAGATTTGTGTGTTTTAGAGTAATAACCTAAAATTATTTGGGGGGAGATTATCTGGATCAATAATTGTTACTATTTAGAATGATAGAGTGATTATTGTATATAATAACATGCTATTAACAGGAAATACATCTTACACCATCTACTGACTTCTATAAGAAGTTAGCCTTGGATTGTTCCGGTCAACAAGTAGCAGTTGATTTGTTTCTTCTCAGTGGGCAGTATTCTGACCTGGCTTCATTAGGTAAGGATTTTTTTGATTATTTAAGTGATTGTAGCTTTTTGTAGAAGAGATTAAGTGTAATCTCCATTAAGTGTAATGGAAAAGGAACATAGATATGATATAAGAATTTACACTGCATCAAATTTTAATAGCTTCTGTCTTCTTATTTTCCGTGTGTGGTAACGTAAGGGAAAAGAATTTCTAACTTATAATTTAAAGTCATGGAAGAAAGTTCTTATTACATGATGACATGGGAAAATGGAACAAACTTGGATCAAAAATTTTGTGACCGAAGTAATCACAGTAGCAGTAAGCTTACATTCTGCAAATGTATTCATTGTATTTTCCAGGCTGTATTTCAAGATATTCAGCAGGTAGTGTCTATTACTATCCATCTTACCATCATCAGCACAACCCAGTCCAAGTAGAGAAGTTACAGAAGGAGTTGAAACGATACCTAACCAGGAAGATTGGCTTTGAGGCTGTCATGAGGATAAGGTGTACCAAAGGTCAGGAAAAAGCATTTCATTTGGAAAAGAACCTTGAGTGTGTGCGTGTATCTGTGTCTGTTTGTGTGTGTGTGTGTGACAGAGAGATGTGCTTATAACCATGTACTAGTTATACTTAATCCTAAGTTATTTTAATGGCAGATTCTTATTACAGCTGGTAATTTATATCATTCTTTGCTTTTGCTAATATGTTCCTAAAATCTTTCAAAGACAGCCTAATCTTTTTTCAAAAGGTTATGTTCAAATTTTATTATGAAATAAGAGTTAATAGTCACATAATAGTGTAGAAACAATTGTAATAATAGTTCTGCTAAATTTAAAAAAAAAATTTTTTCCCCTAGGTCTTTCCATTCACACCTTCCATGGAAATTTCTTTGTACGATCAACAGACTTGCTGTCCTTGCCCAATGTAAACCCTGATGCTGGATATGCTGTACAGATGTCAGTAGAAGAAAATCTTACTGACATTCAAGTGGTTTCTTTTCAGTCCGCACTCTTATATACATCTAGCAAAGGTGAGCAGCCTGAAAGAGCCATATAGTTCAGAAAATGGTGCCAAAAACTTTGTCAGCTGAATTCTAGTTAACTCTACTTTTGCCAAAATTAGCATTTTTAGATTTATTCTACAACACTAGAAGGTTGTATCTTGAAGTGGGAAGGGTAGAGTAGGTGAGAGCTTCTTCTAAAAATTTTTAATTTCTTCTTTCTGCAATAACATTAACTTTCAAATCATCCTAGGATAGGCATTAACTAGAAATTTTGAAATATCCCCTCCCTGAAAGGATTTCTGTTTTCACTAGCTCGCACACACATACATGCACACATACACACACACACACACACACACACACACACACACACACACACACATGCGCGTGCGCGCGCACACACAGAGCGCTAGGGCCATATCTAGGGAATTTTGATTTATTACAATTATTAAAGATTGAAATTATAGAGCAATATTTGGAGCACATGGGATTATTACAGTAAAGAACAATCTAATAACTGGGAAACCATTTTGCTAATTCAAACATAAGATGATAAAGTACATGGGGAAAAATGACAATAGTAGGAATATAAAGGAAAAGATAAGAATCCAGATAAATTGCAATGGAAAAATTGACAAGATTTGGTAACTGACAAAATATGTGAACAAGAGGGAAACGCAGGAAAATTTTTATTTAGCCTTTTATTTTTGAAACCATGTGACCTGATAGTTAGTAGCAGGATGCAAAAATAAACCCACAAAAATCAATAACTTATCTCTATAGCAATAAGAGAATCCAGGAAGAAATATTGTAATGGGAGGTCCTATTCACCATAACTATGAAGTACATAAAATATCTTGGAGTCAGTCTACTGAGGCATACTCAAGACACATGAACCAAGAAAAAAATATTCTTTGAAGTAGGGATTCTTAACCAGTGGTCCATGAATAGATTTTCAGGGATGAGTCTGTAAACTTGCATGGGAAAAAGTAACATTTTTATTTTCTCCAAACTTCAGTTTTCTTTGTAATCTTATGTATTTTATGCATTTCATTAGACTGCCAAAATGGTCTATGACACAAAGGTTAAGAATCCCTCCTTTAAGGAAAAAAAGAATGACAACTGGAGAGATATTCCTTACTCATAGTGAAACTATACTAATATGCTACCTAAACTAATTTACAGATCTAGTGCTATACCAATAAACTGTAAAAGGGATACATTATAGAGCTAGATGAAGATAATTATAGAATTTGTTGGGAAGAGCTAAAGCCGTAGAATATCTATAGAAATAACACCGAGAGGCTTGGGGAACAATGGTATTATTTGATGAAAAAGTTGCTTATTTTGGATAAAAGCTGATGAGTTCAGTTTTAACTGTATTGAGTTTGGGGTACAATGACGTATCCAGTGGAATTGTCTAGCAGACAATTGGAACTGCAGGAATCAGCATTAGAAGAGAGATCAAGGATCATAGGAAAGTAGATCTATGGCTGGGAGAGGCTTTCAAGGTTATGTACTGTCTTCATTAAAACGTGAGAAAACTTGGGGCCAAGGAATTTTAGTGGCTTGCCCCAAATCACACAGATATTAAGCCTTGGGTAGGATTTGAACCCTTTTGACACCAGTTGTCAGGTGATAGTTAAAGTTATGAGAAATTTCTTATAATGACTGTGTATGTAAAGACTAAGACAAAAAGACTGGACATTGTGGTATGGCCACTTTTAAGGAATGAATGGAAAAAGTGACAGATACTTTGGAGAGATAGGAAAACCAGAGCATTTATACTGTGACAGAAGCCAAGGTTGTAGAGTTTTAGCAAGAGAGGAAGTAGTCAGCAATGTCACATGCTGAAAAGAGGTCAGGGATGGTAAAGATTAAGAAAAGTTGATCAATTTGGTGATTAGGAAGTTGATCTTTATTTGAGCTTGGAAACCACAATTTTAGTAATCTGAGTAGGAACCAAATTATAAGAGTTTATCAAAGCAAGCCGTCAAATTAGATGGGGCAAAAGTATGTAATTAAGCAGAGGAAAAATGAGAGCATTGCTTATAAAACAGTTCTTCAAAAGTTTAGTAATAAGAAGGAAAATGAGAAAGAGGCACATGGTTAGCAGAAGCAGAATTAAGAATTTTTTATTTTAAAAATCTAGTAGGTAGAAGAGAAATTTTGAGTACAGAAGAGTAGTAAAGGTCATTAAAAAAGACAAGTGAAAGGGCACACTTGGGCAAAAGGAAGATTATTCCTTTATAGGAGGTAAGGAGGAGAGTGAGGTAGGACATGCATACATACAGGAACTTTTTGATTTTAAAAGGGTGGTAGAAGAAGATAGGAGTCTTAAATTGTCTCAGAAGTTATAAGTATTTGTCCATGTTGGAGAAAGGAGGAGAGTTTTAATGAAAAAGTTAATCTTTGAGGATTATGTTAGGAAATAGTTGAATGAAACAGTTGAGAGACAGCAGTGAGTCCTCTTGAAACAAAAGTCAGGTGCTTTGAGCATAGTTGACAGAGTTATCTAATTCCCATCAATATAGAAAAGACTTCCCTTGTTATATATTTTTTTATTTTTTCCTGGTTTATTCTTCATGTTCTGGTCATTTGTTACCTTACATTTACTGTTTCCTTCACCATAACTTTTTGTATGTTTCCCATTTTCATTTTCTATTTTTCTTTTTTATATCATCATTTTCTCTAGTTTCTCAGCATGGAAAAATAAAATTTGGAATTGTCCCCAAATTTGTTTTTTTCTTTTTACTCCCCTGCCACTGAAAAAATGAATATCAAATAGTAAAAACTTTATATATACTAAGACTCTTCCTGCAGTAGCAGATCTCTGAGCTGTCTTTTGACCATATATGACTGATTCTATACAACCATAAAGAATAGATCCACATCAGAAGGGCTAGGTATGTAATTGGTAGAAATTATGTTCAATTCCTAATTCAGTACGTAATTAATGTATGGGAAGGTAAGCATTAGGAACTCTCCTTGCTCAGTCACCATGTTGTTTGGTGAGGGCTTCCAAAATTTGCGAGGGTTTGGGTTTCAAGATGTGTTGTAATGGAAAGATTCTTGTATCTGGAGTCAGAAGACCTAAATTTAAATCCCAGTTCTGCCTGTATGACCTTGGGGAAGTCATTTAACCTCCCTAAACCTTGATTTCCTTATAAAAATGAAGGGAATTAACCATAATTGGTTAATATCTCTAAGTTCCCTTTTAGCACTAAATCCTATATTTCAGAAGTTCTTGAACTTTTGGGTATCTCAGGACCCCTTTGCACTCTTAAAATTTTTTGAGGTCTCCAAAGAGCCTTTGTTTATGCCAGTTATCAGTATCATGTTAGAAATTAAAACCGATAAATTCACTTTAAAATTACAAGCCCATTGTGTGTTTTTTATTTTAAAAGAATCATTTATTAAGAAAAAACACATAGAAGAGTGGCATAGTTTTACAACTCTTTTTAATGTTTGGCTTAATGGAAGCAGCTAGAGTCTCATATGTACTTCTGCATTCAATTTATTGTGATGTTGTTTTGGTTGAAATACATGAAGAAAATCTGGTCTCACAGAGATATGTTGGAAAAGGGAATGTTTTAATAATCTTTTCAGATGATTGTGGATATTCTTTTTTTTTTATTCTGTACCAGAACTGCAATGTGAAATCTGAAACTGTCATTGAACTTTTTGTACTCTGTTACATTACAATCCATTGATCTGTCTTATACTTTCTTTTTTTTTAAAGTATTTTATTTTTCTCTAACTACAGGTAAAAACAATTTTTAAAACCTTGAGTTCTAAATTTTCTCCCTTCAGTTTGATATAGGTTATTATACATGTGTAGTCATGCAAAACATATAATCATGTTGTGAAAGACAACAGATGATAAAAAAAACCTCAAGAAAAATAAAGTTTTAAAAAGTATACATAAATTTGTATTCACACACCATCAGTTCTTTCTCTGGGGATGGATAGCATTTTTCAAATGTCCTTAAGGGTTGACAAAAGCTAAGTCATTCACAGCTGATCATCTTAGAATATTGCTGTTACTTTGTACACAGTACATTTCATTTTTCATCAGTCTATGAAAGTCTTTCCAGGTTTTTCTTAGAGCATCCTGCTCATCATTTGTTATAGCACAATAGTATTCTATCATAATCACATACCACAACTTTTCAACCATTCCCTAACTTAAGTGCATCCCCTCAGTTTCTTATTCTTTGTCCCCAAGAGAGCTGCTATATTTTTGTACATAAAGGTTCTTTTTCTTTTTGTTTTTTTCTTTTGTGGGTTACAGACCTACTACTGGTATTGCTAGGTCAAAGACTGTATAGTTTTATAGCCCTTTAACCATAGTTCTAAATTGCTTTGTAGAATGGTTGAATCAGTTTACAACTACACCTGCAGTGCATTAATGTCTCATTTTTCCCACATCTCCTCCAACATTTGTCATTTACCTTTTATTTACTATTAGCCAGTTTAATAGGTATAAGGTAGTAGCTCAGAACTGTTTTAATTTGTAATTCTCCAATCAGTAGTTAGTGGTTTTTTTTATATGACTATAGATAGCTTTGATTACTTTTCATCTGAAAACTGATCATATCTTTTAATCATTTATTAGTTGGGGAATGGCTCTTTTATACATTTGACTCAGTTCTCTGTATGTTTCAGTTTCATCAGAGAAACTTATAAATTTTTTCCCCTTACTACTGTTAATTTTATTTCCCTCCATTATATCTCCCCCCCACCCTGTTTATTTTATTCTCTTTCTCCTTTCACCCTCTTCCTCCTCGAAAGTGTTTTGCTTCTGACCACCCACTCCTCTAATCTGCCCTCCCTTCTATCATCCTTTCACACACACACTTTTCTTATCCCCTTCCCCTCCTACTTTCCTGTAGGGTAAGATAGATTTCTCTACCCAACCGAGTGTGTCTGTTATTCCCTCTTTTGAGCGAGTTCTTATGAGTAAGGTTCACTAACTCCCCTTCCCCTCTGCCACTTTAAAGGCTTTTTCTTGCCACTTTTATGTGAGATAATTTACCCCATTCTATCTCTCCCATTTTCTTTCTCCCAGTACATTCCTCTCTCACCCCTTTATCTTTTAGATATCATCCCTTTATATTCAATGCACATCCATGCCCTCTGTCTTTATTAAGTCCTTTATGATTTTCCTTTCCTGTTTACTCTTTCATGATTCTCTTCCGTCTTTTATTTGATAGTCAAATTGTCTAATTATCTCAGGTCTTTTAATCAAGAATACTTGAAAGTCTTGTATCTCATTGCATATCCATTTTCCCCCTAAAGAATTATACTCACGTTTTGCTAGATAGGTGATTCTTGGTTGTAGCTGTAGCTCCTTTGCCTTCTGGAATATCCTATTCTAAATCCTCTGCCTTTACAGTAGAAGTTGCTAAATCTTGTGTTATCCTGTGGCTCCATGATACTTGAATTGTTTCTTTCTGGCTGCTTGCAGTATTTTCTCCTTGATCTGGGAGCTCT
The DNA here is from genome assembly GCA_028658325.1 of Potorous gilbertii. Taxonomy (NCBI): domain Eukaryota; kingdom Metazoa; phylum Chordata; class Mammalia; order Diprotodontia; family Potoroidae; genus Potorous; species Potorous gilbertii. The sequence continues at coordinate 418,906,018 of CM053769.1, forward strand.
GGAATTTCACTGTATTCCTGGGAGTTTTCATTTTGGGATCTCTTTACAGAGGTAATGAGTGGATTCTTTCAATTTCTTTTTTACTCTCTGAATCCAAGATAATCAGAGCAGTTTTCCAGTTTTCCATGATAATTTCTTGAAAGATGATCTTTTTGATCATGGCTTTCAGGTAGTCCAGTAATTTTTAAATTATCTCTCTTGGATATATTTTCCAGGTCAATTATTTTTCAATTGAAATATTTCACATTGTCTTCTGTTTTTTCATTCTTTTGGTTTTGTGTAATTCTTTCTTGATTTCTCTCAAAGTCATTAGCTTCCATTTGCTCGATTCTAATTTTTAAGGAATTTTTTAAAATTGAGCCTTTGAACCTCCTTTTCCATTTAACCAGTTCTGCTTTTTAAGGCATTCTTCTCCCGAATGGCTTTTTGGACTTCTTTTTACCATTTGACCTAGTGTGTTTTTTAAGGTGTTATTTTTTTCAGTCTTTTTTGTGTCTCCTTTACCAAACTGTTAACTTGTTTTTCATGATTTTCTTGTATCAGTCTCATTTCTCTTCCCAATTTTTCCTCTACCTTTGTTACTTGATTTTCAAAATCTTTTTTGAGTTCTTCCATGGCCTGAGACCAATTCATATTTTTCTTGGATGCTTTGAATGTAGGAGCTTTGACTATGTTGTCTTCTTCTGAAGGTGTGTTTTGGTTTTCCTTGTCACCATAATAACTTTCTATAGTCAGAGTTTTTTTTCCCATTGTTTCCTCATTTTCCCAACCTATTACTTAATTTCAACTCTTTGTTAAAGTAGGGCTCTGCTTCCAGGTTAGAGGATGCACTGTCCTAAGCTTCAGGGGTTTTGTGTAACTGTTTTCAGAGATGCTTCTAGGGACTTGTAAGTTTTGAGTTATTTCAAGGGGGTATGATGTAAGGAGAGGTGTTTACTACACTTCTGACCTGTGCTGTGGTCTGTGAGTAACTATAAGCACTCTTTTCTGCCCTGAAATTGTGTGAAGAATACCCCCTTCACTGTAGCTGCAAACTGTGCCATACTAGTGCTCTTTCTTAACCTGGGACCGCCACCTAGGACTTTGACCTAAATTTGAGTATGGGCAGAACAACAAGAGTCCTGCCATAGTGCCAGCAAAAAGACATCTGTAATCTCATGAGCTGTTGTTACCTTACTGTCTTTGAGCTGAGAGGTCTGGAAATGGTCACTCCAAAGCCTGCTCCAGTTTGTTTGGGCTTGGTCTACACCTGTGCAGCCTGCGCACCCCTGTGCAGCCTGCACTGGCCTGTGCTCCTCTCTCACCCTAGTGCAATAAACATTGCCTGCTAACCTTCCAAGTTGTCTTGGTCTGGGATTTTTTTTCACTGTCTTTTTTTGGGGTTCTTCTCTAAAATTGTTTAGAGTTATTTTTTTTTAATGCATTTGGAGGTGTTTGAGCAAGAGTTTTGGAGAGTTGGGCTAGTCCCTGCCTTTGCTCTGCCAATCAAAGATCAATGGATCTTTTACCAATAGATGATTTTGTAATATCATGCATTTAGTTATTTGGAAAGTATTGGCTCACTGAATTATATAGTTCTTCCAAATGTTGATACATTTTAGTATGTAATTTTTGTTAATTTTACCTCTGATCTCATCAGAAAAGTCTAATAAGTATTGGAAAGCTGTCTCGGTCATGGTGGTAGATACAGGTTTTCCATAATTTTAATTGTGACTTGAAAGCTCAGATGTTATTATTGGGAAAAAAAACTGATGGATGTTTTCCTTTTAAGTGACAGACTTATTAGCTCATTCATTTTCTAGAAAATAACTGTCAAATTCACCTCTGAATAACCATAAATTTTTTTTCCAAGCAAAAGTCATGCTCCACGATAAAAGTGACTTATTCAGCTTGCAGCCCAAACAATCATGCCAGTGTTTTTCCTCAAGACAATCATCATACATTAGTATGTAGCAGAGGCTTTATACATACTTTCCATTTTGTCACACAGAATGTTAAAAAGACATGTATTCAAGGGTCAAGATTTAATAATTTTCATTGCTTCATCAAGGACATTCTTAAGTAAAATTGGTGGGGGCAGGGTTTACTGTGATTGTTTGGTGTGGAAGAATTCAGTGATTACTGGTAAAGTTTGGTCTTGCTGTTTTGATTCATGCTAAGGTGCCAGCATTGGTACCCACCATTGTTTTTCTGCTATTGGTATAAATATAAGCACTGTGTTCCAGGATGAAATTCAAAAAATTTTTAATTTGAATTTAAATAATTCAACATCACTTATATTTGTTCCAGGAATTCTCATAAAAAGGATCTTCAATGGTTTGCTGGTACTGATGCTATATACTATGTATAAGCAAAATAGCAAATCTAGTAATATCTGTTGATAGGTCCATTTATAAAGCTAAAGTATATTTCTGCAGATTAAATGTTAACATTGTCTTCATATTTGCAACTAAATCTATAGAATTATCTTACTATGCACACACAAACTGAAGAAGTACTACCATATAAGCTTGCTTTTTTACCTCCGAAGTTTTTATGAGAATGGCATTGAGGGTATTGTTAAAGAAAACATGAGAAGCGTTAGTAGGCTTTTGCTTACAGTTTGCTGTACTAGACTACTTCATAAATAACTAAGAAATTCAAAGAATAGATGATCCTATTGTGTCCTATTAATTTCAAGAAAATATTTGACTCAAAAGAATAAAATGCAGCTTGCCTCAGACAATTTTTTTTCTCCACATATAACATTAAAATTATATAAGATTATATGGCAGATGGGATCATGAAGGTGATTTTCTTCATTAATCTGCTGAGTATCAAAAACAAGGAGTGACAAAGAGAGCCATTGACAAAGAGAGCCATATACTTATTTAAAGAGTTAACTAGGACATGAAAAATGTCCCAAGTGGTATACAAATAGAACTCTATTGATGAGTTCCTCTATATACCATTGTTTGTGTTTTTGAAATTATATTGAACCTTGGAACACTACCAAGGACACTCTATAACATTCATAAAAATCAGCTTAACTATCCACAGTGGATAAACTACGGAAATTGTAATAAAAAAAACCAACCAAATCCTTAATTATCTTATCAAAGATTCAGTAGTTTCTCTACTTCGAGATGGGCTCTAAATCTAATCTCTAGAATTAGTTTCATTCACAGTATCTTAATTTCTAAATTACTTTCCTCATATTTTTATTTGCATTTCTTTCCCAAAGGTGAAAGAAGGATTCGTGTGCATACCATGTGTTTACCAGTAGTTTCAACACTGAATGAAGTCTACCTTGGAGCTGATGTTCAAGCAATTTCAGGATTATTGGCAAATATGGGTGAGTAGTTGATAATCTAGTATAATAATTTCTAGTGGTATCATTGGACAAACCCTAGAATGGTTATTTTTGGGGAAAAATATAAAGGCTTTCTTTTGTATTACCAGATCATGTACCTTCCACAGATTACTTATGAAAGAAGTTGTGGAACACTTTGTCGGCTCCTGTATAGACAAGTTTGTTGATATGAAACTGGTTTTTGTTTTTTTGTTTTTTCGCTAAGACCCATGTTTTATTAATAGTAGCAGAGCAAGACAGTGATCCAGACATCTGCCTATTCTTTTATCCCCTTCCTCCATAGTGTAATTTTTTAATCCTTCTTTTCTCCTCTGGGAAAGACTGCATAATTTGCTTTCTTCAATTGTGATTATCAATTCTCCATAAAGTAGTGGACAGTTACATTTTCCCTATCTTTATTGTTTTTAAAATTGTATTTCTTCTGTGGAACCCAACAAAAGGAGTTATATCCATCTACCTAATTCCATAAAGTGTTACAACACACTAGTTGAAATTTGCTTTAAAAAAAATAAATCCTATCTCCCTATCCCCCTTCACAAAAGAGGCTCTTTAGGAAATTTAATATTTTCATGATCATCCCCTAACACTGATTGTGTAACTGCTATAATTTTTTTTAAGCTGTTGACAGGTCCATTACTGCCAGTCTCAGTGATGCTCGTGATGCCCTTGTGAATGCTGTAATAGATTCTCTGTCTGCTTACCGCAGTTCAGTCCTAAGCAGTCAGCAGCCTGGTCTCTTGGTTCCCTTTTCTTTACGTCTCTTCCCACTTTTTGTGTTAGCACTTCTTAAACAGGTAAGAATGAAATAGAAAAGTTAAAGGGGACGGATAGCTAATATATATTTCATATCAGTGATTTTCAATATTTTCATTATAGCAAATGTTCTTACTTTGCTAGTGTGTATATATTTCCTATTCTCACTTTTTTCCATGAGGCTCAATATCAGGAGCCTCAGCATTAACTATAAATCTTCAAATTGACAGTCCTTACTCACAATTCATTTTTTCTTATGAATCCCTTACAATGTCTATTTCTGATGAATTGATCAATTCATGAATGATTCCAACAGCTCTTTTATTTTATCTTCTTATCTTCAATACTGTGGTACTCCTCTCAGAACACAATTTACTTGCTTGTAAGTTATTTGCTTTTATTCAGCTTGATTTTTTTTCATTTTGATCTTTGGTTTGGCATTTCCAACCATTTAGCTTAGCTCATTGACCATCAGGTCTAACCAGTCTGGACTCCCCTCTGTTCTCATCCTTCTTTAATCTCAGTAAATTGTCACTGCTAATACCTTTCCCCCACCCACTCCCATTTCCCCCATTTAATTCTTTAAACCTTTTTTATCTTCCATGATACTGTACTGGTCTGCACTCTGCCTCCTTTTAGCTACGCCCCCTCACCTATCAAACCATTAAATGTACACTTTCCCCATCAATCATTTCTGGATCCTCCTTTATTTCTGTATTTGTGCTTGCGTAAGTCATCTTCTTACACCTTTACCCTCAGTACTTTAGTTTCATTTTTTAAAATTCTCTGTACCTCTCCTCCTACCTATCCTTAAAGCAGTACTTCTTAAACTTTTTCCACTCGTGACCTCTTCAGTGTAAGAAGCACTGCGCTAAAGGACACCTACAATTATATACGGCGATCTGCTGAAATATTTGTGTAAATATGTCATTTACATATAAATACAAACATTTGTATATGTATTGTGTATGCATTCTATGCTTGAACTGTCCTTTTCCCTATTCGCAACCATTATACCACCTATAACCTGAATTGCCTGCTTTCTTTTTCTCACCTTCACGTTTTCTTATGTCAGTTCTGTCAAGAGCTATGAAACTCATAAATTTATTAGATCCTCATAGTGAGTCAGATAAAATAGTTTATAGTAGATGAGGAAATGGAGACAAGTCAAATTATTTTTCTCGTATCAGTATATACATATATATCAGTTATGGGACCGTGACTGCTAACAATGGTCAAATTTGAATTACTGATAAAGCTTATTCAAATAAGTAAAAAAAAAAATGCCCAGTACTTTCTGATGTTTCTTATCATTGTTAAGTGTTAAAAAGTATCTCTTCCATTAACAAATGTAAGTAATTTTATATTTTGGTGTGGGGGGATTTGATACGATCTGCTTACAGAAATCATTCCAAACTGGAACAACTGCTCGCCTAGATGAACGTATTTTTGCTATGTGTCAAGTGAAAAATCAGCCCCTGGTTTACCTCATGCTCATGACCCATCCCAATCTGTACAGAGTTGACAATCTCTCAGATGAGGTAAGTTTGCCCATTAGTTTTTAGTCTATGCATTCTTAATAGTGAATCCAAAGAAGAAACGAAGGTTTTGTTCCTTTTTTTATTTTAAACTTTAAAATTCTACTTTAAGAATTATGAAGGCTCAAAATTTTTTTAGTCACTTAAGTGGTATTTCAAATTATAGTTGTCATTTAAGAATTCACAAAAAAAAATGAACTGATTTGAAAGTAATGTGCATTAATTATTGAGTATTTAATTGGCATGGTAAAATCAACCATTGTAAGTTGTTCTGTTAGAGTCCATGATTTAAGGAAAACCTATGACAGAGTCTATGGCATTAATTGATCTAGAATCTTTTCCTACTAACAGTGTTGGGTGGTGGTGTTGTTTTTTTAAACTTTTTAGGGAGCCCTCAACATCAATGATAAAACTATACCTCAGCCACCTATTCTGCAGCTATCTGTGGAGAAGTTGAGCAGGGATGGAGCTTTCCTTATGGATGCAGGCACTGTGAGTAGTCTGATTTGTCCATGATCTGACTGAATAAAATAGTCACACTGTCATATGTTTTAGTCATATATCTTAGTCATACCTCTGAAATAGTTACTTAAAATGGTAAAATAGTCACTTAAAATTTAAAATAGTAAAGATTCAACATTCTAATATATGCCAAATGAATTTTCTTCCTGTTGCCAGGTAATGATGCTGTGGGTTGGAAAAAATTGTGGACAAAATTTTCTCAGCCAAGTTCTTGGAGTTCCAAACTATGCATCTTTACCACTGAATATGGTAAGAATGTCTCAGTGTAGTGCTGTAACACCTAAAGAACAATTCAAATTTATGCCATGTTTGTCTATTTTAAAATCAAAAAAAGAATCGTGCTTCTCTCCTAATATTAAATGTTTGTTTCTTTTAGAAATTGTTTCAGCAGTGCAACTTGGTTAAAATTTAAATGTATTGTTTTCCCTTAACTGACATGTAACTGTTTCTCATATTTAAAATAAAGGTACATGTTGAACATAGCATAAGATTTTGGGAAACTGAACAAAAAGAAATTTCTCTAGTTACTCTTTAAGTACAGCCTGCTGTCATGATACCTAATAAGATGACATCTTAAAATTTCTTATGTGTGGGGAAGAATTGCAAGAGGAATCATGTACCTCATTCAGTGAATCTTTTACTTACTGTTTGAAGGAAAGAAGTTAGGTAATTGCCACAAGTAAATATTACCCCAAAGTTAATAACTTGAGTTAATGATTTGAAGCAGTTATGTAATAAAAACTTTAGAGGACATTTGGAGGAGAGATAGTATAATCAAATTGTTTTAATTCAGATAGATGCTATAAAATTTTGTGAATCAAGTCAGTAAAGCATAATTTCCATTATTGTAGAACCTGAATGATTTTACCACTATTGTATTATTCAGACATGGTTGTTACATGACATATTAAGTCATCCATGGCCATAGGGAGTGTTCAGTAGGATTAGTTGGATTACTAGTTACTAGTTAATTAGTAGGATTCTGTTGTGTGGCCTTGCCAAGCCTTTTTCAGGCCTCTTCTTCTATCTTTGGTGTCCTCCTCATTCAACCAACTCTCATCTGTGACTCCAGGAAGCTGTAGCACTCGCAGTAGTCATACCCTGGTAAACAGACCTAACAGTCAGGCTAAACCAGGCTGAGCATAACTAATGACCTCAAAGCTGTTGGCAGATTAGAGGGATGTCTACTCCAAGCATGTAAAGGCTTTCCCTAGAAGAATGAGTGGATGAGAATAATTTGTTCCAGTGACCATGAAGGTGGCTGAAGAAGACACTGTAGAGTGCTTAGAGCTTGGTCAGACATCAGCAATACCAAGGTTATTCACTGCATCCCTGGACCATTGCCCCTTGTAGCTTTTGTCTTGCCACTGGACTTGAATAACTCTAGAAGAGCGAGGTTGATGACTCTGTGCAACTCTTCCTCACTTAAATCCAGTTCATTCACAAATCAAAACCCCACCCGTGATGTCATTGGTCCTCCTTGAAAACAGGACACACAACAACAAAGTCATCCAGAAAGGTAGTAAGTGCTAGCATTTCCAGTCCCTGGAAGACCAATTGAAGGTACTGTGTATGCTGGAATAACACTTGAGCATTTGAGAATGGTGGTCCTATTTGTAATAGAGCATTATGAAGAAATTACTTGCTCAGTGAATCATTTGTTCTAGATTTAATAGCTTTAATGGATAAAAAATGAGTAAGTATATTCCAGATCCCTATCACTGTTAAGAATACCACCTAGGTATTCTTACTCCTAGTCTCTCAGGCTTGCACCTAGGTATCATCGTCAACCCCCACTCTCTTTCACTTTTCCATATCCAATCAGTTGACAAAACTGATCTCCTTTACTTTAATAACATCTGTCTTTCCTATATGCTTTCTTCTTTCCTCTGACACTGTCAACACTCTGGTGCAGGCACTGGTCACCTCACACCTACATCATTCAGTCTCTTTCAGATTCCGGTCCATCCTCCACTGACATGTCAAATTGATCTCTGTAAAGTGGAAGGCTAAGCATGTCACCTGTTACTTACAAAATCCAGTGACTTCTTATTCACTGAATTTCAGTGTTTTCCTGTCACCTCCGCCATGAAATATAAAATTCTCTGTTGGATATTCAAAGCTTTTTATAATTTTTCCCCTTCCCCCATGTTTCCAGTCATTGTCATCCACACACATTCACATACACGTAGACATACACAATTTTCAGTCTGGTAACCCTGACCTCCTTGCTTGTCCTCAAATAAAAGACTCCCATCTCCTGCCTCCATACATTTTCACTGGCTGTCCCCATGCCTAGTATTCTTTCCTTTCTCATCTTTATCTTTTGGTTTCTTTGTCTTCCTTCAAGTCTCAGCTAAAATTCCCCTTTTTATAAGAAGCTTTTCGCTATCTTCCTCAAAGCTAATACCTTACTTCTCTAAGTCTCTAGTTTATCCTATTATATGTGTGTGTGTGTGTGTGTGTGTGTGTGTGTGTGTGTGTGTGTGTGTGTGTGTATAGATAGATAGATAGTTATTTATATGTTGTCTCTTCTATTAACTGTGAGCAACTTGAGAGTAGGAACTGTGTTTTTGCCTTTCTTGGTATGCCATAGTAGGAGCTTGTTAAATGCACGTCTCTCAATTGATTGCTTGATCTTTATTCTACAGACGCACCTTCCAGACCTTGATACAGCAGAATCTGCTAGAATAGGATGTTTTATGTCGTGGCTTAGAGAACATAGGCCATTCTTTCCAATACTTTATATAATAAGGTAAACTTGCTTCTTTTATTCCTTTTTATTATTTGAACATGGAAATTGTATTATAAGAGCTTATATTTTAAGTCATAGATATTACTGTAATAGATGGCTGCAAAAATACTGTTGAGAATAATAAAGATAATAGTAAGTTTAAAAATTATTCATCATGTGGAAGATAAATATTATCTTAATATGTTGGTCACTAACAAGTGTTTGTTAAGCATGTAGTATAGATGCTAGGCTCTGGAGGTAAGATTACAGTGAAAGAAACAATCTGTACTTGCAAGGACCTTCCATTTCAATAGGAGAGACAATTGATACATGGTATACACAAAATAGATGTAGTTAGGTAATAATACAAATGTTAGAGCTCTTCAATGTTTAAATAACTTTATACAACACGTTTGCTACAGTATTAGGCCTGACAGTTCTAATATCTTGTTTCTTCAAGTCATGAGGTTCCATTATCATGGAGTTGTTACTCAGGAAACATCTTGAAAAAATAGTGCACAAGGTATAATAATGGTACTTACTAAGGTAATTTAATTTTAGTAGCATGTGCTGGATTAAGAGTTTGTTTGTAATTATTTGTTATTGTTTCTATTATTATTGCTGTTGTTTTTACTATTAACAAATGACATCTCAAACATTTTCTCATTTATTCCTTAGGGATGAGAGTCCAATGAAAGCAACTTTCCTTCAGTACATGGTAGAAGACAGAACAGAATCTGCCTTATCATATTATGAGTTCCTCCTGCATGTACAACAGCAAGTGAACAAATGAAGCATCTGGATCATCTTTTCCCAAGGAAAATCACTAGAGTTGAGAACACTTGAGCTTGTAATGCCCTCTTTTAAAAAACTTTTTTTTATTAATTTTGTGGCCTAGTGTGATGGTTAAGAATTTTCACTGTGATTTCAACAAACTGCAGCAAATAATGGACCACAAAAGAAAATCAAACATGCATCTAAAGATACTGTGTTTTTCAAATCAAAATATATCTAAATATGATCAGGCACCTTTCATTTTCTGCCAATTATGTTTGAATGATTGTAGACTGAAGTAAGTTGAAGATAATACTGAGGCAAAGTACATTTTGTAAAATAAAGACTTCTTTGTTGCTCAAAATGTATATTCTCATTTTTTATTTTTGCTTAATTTCTTGCTGCTACAATTAAAACCTCACATGACTTAAGTGTTGCAGGGAAGTTATATCCACTGATAAGACCTTTAAAAAAAATAGAATGTTTAATCTACTTATAAAGTAAGTGGATAGTTGAAAAACTTTGTTGTTCCCTCTTTTCTTTTTTAGGAAAAAAAGAGTTATCATGTTAAAATATAAATATTGTTAACTTTTTCTTAGTTCAAGAGGGAGATATGAAGTAGTACATTCAAGCTTTTAAATCCATCAGTATTCTTTATACTTGAAGGGATAAAGCCCTGATGCAGCAAAAACTATAATTAAGTGTTTATCTGATTTGACTGCAGTGATAGTGGACTGTATATTCAGCCATGTACTGCATTGAAAATAATCTGAGCTCAGTAAGCATAAATACTCTTGTGATTTTTTTTTTTCCTAATAAGGGGACGGAGTATACCTGTATATTAGGGAAATGTGAATCTTTAACGCTCTTGATCCTTCATGAGTTATTTTTTTATATGTTTCTGGTCTCTCTTTTATTTCATCAACTTTCTGGCCCATAATAAATATAATCTTTTGATGAGATATGTGTGAATGAAAGAAATCAAATGTTTAATATTGTTTCAAATGCACCAGAAACTTTTTTTGGGAGAATGATTGATGAAATTGAAAATAGTGCATAAATAATTTTATTCTTGGAAATGAAAATCTATTACAGCATGAGTGAATTATGATTCAGTGGATATTTTTTAAAGTTTTCATAAATTTTAGTAATTTTTCTAAAAGTCCTGGTTTCAGGACTTGCTCAGAAATAATAGGTTTCAGTTCAGGAAAGGAAATGTCAAAGCCAAAACTATTCAAAGTATTTTATTTACTTATTTAGTTAACATGCATCTATATACTTAAAATGCAGTGATAAATACTAATTTAAAGAATTTGGCTCCAGGCGTTTTCACAAATTCATCTTTATTTGTGAGTAACAATTCATTAGTAAATATTGTTCCTTTTATTAGCAGAAGCTTTTTACATTAATGGAGTATAAATGTGTTTACAATGTTGGCCTAGGGTGATCACCAAATGAATAGTAATAGTTAAGAATTATAACAATATGAGCTGTACTTAAATTTAACTGAGTTGCCTTGGTACAAGGAAAAAATAGGTTTTACCTGGGAATGGAGCTGCTGTTTTCAGTTGGATCAGAAAAACTAAATGTATTTGTGTTATTTCTAAGGAAACCTATGCCATCCCAAAGTAATGTCAGGCTCTGTTCTCAGTGTTCAAGTCCACTGTACTGGAAGCTTTGTGAAAGTTGTTACCAATATGTAATTTATGAGTTTATTAATTTGGTGTGTAGTAGCTTTCAAATTATAACAAAATAGTTTTATTTTTCCTCTGTAATAAAATTCATTTCACCTTATCATGTGTTGACATTTCTCAAAAGAACTAAAATTCTTATAAAAATAAGAATTGCACATTATTTTATTTTTTAGAGCTCTTTGAGAAGTTAAAGAAGAAGCTTCCAGGGTGGGAGGTACATCCGTCTAGGGAGAGAAATCCTCCCTGTGCCTCAAACATCCCTACAGTGGGAATGGTTCTTATTTGCTCACCATGCTTGTTAGCATATTTCACAAATCTACCTATTTTTTTAATTCCTATTTTAAATATTGTCTAATTTATGTGTGAACTAGAATAATTATAACTTTCAATTCATGGGTCATAATGACTATTCCATTTAGGATTCTTCATGTTTGGTCTGTAATTTCTATAAAGAGTGAATGAATGAACCCTTTTGGAAGTAGTATGCTTTTGGAAATACTGACATTTAAATATTCTTTGCAATATGAAATTTTCCTTTTTAATTTTATTCCCAGTAGTGGGCACATGACCTGTTGTCTCATCTTCTATTACATTTTGATGTTATAAAACACACCAATATTTACACAATGCCATACTTTTCAATGTAGCTGTAAACTATTAGAAATGCTTGCATTTTCTATAGCTCTACAACTGCTAAAGGTAAACAAACAAGAGCAAGTTTGTTACCTATTCTTGAGCAATGACAGTCCTACCACAGCAAATGCACTCTATTTTTCTAGTTTCTGGGATTTTTAAAATAATATATCTATAAGTTTGAATTACTAGTATTCAGTCAAAAACAGTAATCTTAATTTGCATATATTTTCATTATTTTTAATTTAATATATTGAGTCTAATAGACTGTTCTGCAATAATTAGAATAAAATTTATTTTATTCATTTAACAATAATCAAAGATGCATAACAGCTATTATCTAGGGGACCATCAAATGTGATTTCATGTTTTTGTTCCATATTACAATGTAATCCTGATAATAAATTTTAATTTTGTAAAGTAGTGTATAATACTGTAACATTAAATTCTTGTTCTCAAACCGAAATATGTATTGTTCTTCAGTGTGATATGTTAAATCTTGCCCCTTTGAAACATTAAGAGGCAAGATTTACTTGTCCTCTTTTTTTTATAGTTTGTAATTTTCACTGTAAAAAGAAAAGTCATTTGTAACACATGCAAATTCTTATTTTATCTGTACTAACTTATCAATTTGGCTACTTAATAAAGTTAATTGAAAGAGCTTATAACAGATGACCAATCTTTTGAATAGATAGAAGCACCATACTGTAAAACAAACCAATCTGAGTTATGTTACAGTATGTTCTATGCTATTATGTTCATGGGAAACAGTAAAACTGAAGGAACTTTGGAAATTGTACATGTAGCTTTGGGAGTTAGACTGTTATTTCCTTTTTGACACTTGAGTACCTAGAAGCTTTTGTGTAAACTTCATTTGTAAAATGAGAACACTAAGCTACCTCAGGAATGTTAGATCAAAAAAAAAATTATGTACCAAAGTGCATTGAAAATAGTAGTGTAACAGTATGGCTTTGTTTTTTTTACTTAAACGGATTAATTTAACCATCCATACCCTCAGTACCCTCAGTAAAGCGACGACTTAGATAGTGACTAGATCCCCCTCAAGAAGACCTAGATTCAGGATCCCAAACCCTACCACCACCACCTTCCACATACATACCTACTGGCTGTGGAGCAGAGCAAGTCACCCAAACCCTCAGAGCCTGGGCCACTCTCTAAAATTAAACATTACTGAGTAGTTATTGATCTGCACTTGGGGGATTTTCTCTCTGAGATTGCCTTAAACATGAAATTGCAGGTTAGGACAAAATTAAAATAGAAAATATTCATTTTACTCTGAAAATAATTAGAATTCTTATCCAGGCTTTTCATATTTGCAAGATTCTGTATTCTATACTTTGTGGTTCATTAAGGAATTAAAGAAATATCTACATATTTGTTTTTTAAACCCACATTTTGGGGGAGTGGCCTAGAATCTAAGGGTTCAGTTCTAAGATAGTTAAAATCTTTTTTATTTTTGAGACAGTTTAATTATAAGTAATTTGATAGTTCTCAAGCTTTTTTAAATATGAAGGACCCTTTTTGGTATCAAATTTAAAAGACTCCATCAAATTAGTCCCTTAATTGAGGAAATTATGAAAAAAGCTACTTAAGAATCCAATAACCCTTTTAAATGAATTTATATTTTAATTATAGCATCTATTATATTTGAAAAAGTAATCCATATGTGAGATTACCATGTATACAGAAATGCTCATTTTGCTTGTTTAAGTTCCTTTAGGAATAAGTACCTATGTTATATGGTCTGCAAAATCTACTTGTCCTTACATATTATACTTAACCATGCTATTTTGGGGGGAATGAAGGGTGTAAGCCTGTGACTATGTTGGAGTAGGGGGCTACAAGTGTGCATTGTGTAAACTCTTTCCACAGTGCAGACTTCTAATTAATAACATGGTCTTGGTATTCTGGACCACTGAGAATATAATTCATTTAGGTAACATAGTAATAGGTGTTGAGACCAGTCTTTAATCAGGTCTTCCTAACTCCAAGGTGTTCACTACACCAAGCTGTACATGCTTTATGTTCTGTGAGAACTAAAAGATTTAAAATTATTTTTAACAGCATACTTTGTGTGCATATGGACTCCTGGATCTAGAATTCTTTGGCTTAGGGACCACTAGGTTTTAGAAACCACTGCTTTAGAAAGCTGAAGAAATGCCACTCCAGTGTGTTATTGGACTTTTGTGTATGTAACAATTTCCACATGATATTTGGGAACCTGCTAATAAATAATAGGAAAGTGTTACATTTCATAAGAGACATGAATTCAGAAGGCTAGGATCTTATAGCCCTAAATTATATAGGTACATGTAGAATAGATTTGGACTGCTTAACTGGAAACACTGGAGTTGTAAGAAAGGCACCAGACTTGGACCCAGGATATGTGGGTTTGAATACTATTTCTGACACTAGTTTTGGAACTGTACATAACATCTAATCTCTTCAGCCCTCAATTCCTTCCTCTGCCAAAACAATGAAAATAATTGGAGTACTTCACATGATTAGTATAAAGAAGGTTCTTTCAACATTAAGCCACTACATAAATATGTCATTATGTGATTTAATTGGCTGTACACAGTATATATGCAATTTACAGAAACTTACTAGGAGACCAAGGAATAAAAGGTTTGCCAAGATATGGTAAAGTACATATATCAGGTTCTTGGCCTTGCCTCCCTCCAGAAACTCTCCCTCCCAGGAGGGTAAGAAAATTTTTAAAATGTAGTACAAAATGGAAAAGATTAAGAACAGGTTGCCATTTCTAATGCAAAATGCCCTTTTGCTTTTAGGTTATAGCTGGTCTGTGAGCCCATGAGAGAAGAATCATATGGTCCATCAGTCCGTTATTCTTGCCTTACCTAGCACAGCTCTGCCAAGTGGACTAAAGGATACCAGTTAGGCATTTCTGCTCAAATACATCACCAATATGTTTTTTATCAGTTAGTTATCAAAGAATAAATACCACCCTGGGAATATTCTTTAGTAAGATAAAGAGATTTTCTAAAGATAGGAACTCAAAGTTTTTATATTGGGAAGGGAATTTTGGCAAAAGCACAATTTTTAAAACAAAGGCCTGAAGTGCAGCGTATAGCATGTATCAATTATTCATGGAACTGAAGGTGGTTTTTGACAAACAAGGGCAGCATTGCCATGGAAATGTCAAACTAATTAAAGCACAAGTAACACTATCTGAGATACGTGTATGAGTTAATCTAAGTCAACTAGAAGACTTATCAATTTTAAACTTTTTGATGACCTTAAAAACAAAGATAAACCCAACAACAAAACATTCTTTTTAAGATGTCATTCATTAGAAATGAGTGGTAAAGAAAAAGAGATAATTTAAAAATTGGACTACCTGAAAGCCATGATCAAAAAAAGAGTCTAGATAATATCTTTCAAGAAACTATCAAGGAAAACTGTCCTGATGTTCTGGAATCAGAGGATAAAATAGAAATTGGGGGAAGTCCACCAATCACCTCCTGAAAGAGATCCCAAAAGGAAAATTCCCAGGAATATTATAGTCAAATTCCAGAGTCCTGAGGACAAAGAGAAAATATTGCAAGCAACCAGAAAGAAACAATTCAAGTATTAGGAAAACACAATCAGAATAACACAAGATTTAGCAGCTTCTACATTAAGAGATCAGAGGGCTTGGATATGATAGTCTGGAGGTCCAAGGAGCTAGGATTAAAACCAAGAATCACCTAGTTAGCAAAACTAAGTATAATCCTTCAGGAGAAAAAGAGGATATTCAATGAAATAGAGGATTTTCAAGCATTCTTGATGAAAAGATCAGAACTGGGGATTGTCCAGGATGCAATGTGAAACCCTGGCCTTTTCAGAACTAGGTCTTGTAGCATTATAGCATTCTCACTTTGAGTGAGATACACCCATTCAATGAATAGACTTCTTTAAGTAATTTCTCAAGGGATGGCCATCTCTAGTTTCCAGGTGTTGAATAGTAACTCCCAGAATAGCCCCAAGTATCCTAGATAATAATTCCTAGAATCATAGTGACAGGCAGTCCTACTAAGAATGTGAATGTCATTATGTCATAGGGGTGACATAATGTGATATTTACTACACTTGCACAGAATGATGATATTGCTAAAAGTTAACCTGAAAGGCTATTGCTTGGTAAGATGCCTTTTTTTTTTGTCTTTTACACTATAAAGCAAGTGGGCACAGGTCAGTGAGTGGGGAACCCACAGGGGAATACGAGAATGTAATGCTGTGTGTGGCATGATCAGCCCCCATCAAGGCTTGAGGGAAATCTGTGTTTGCCTCAACCAGCCTCCATTGAAGCTTTAGAGGATCCCATAGAAGTTGTAGCTCCTACCATATTCTCGCCAGCCCCTGTGAGAAGAGTGATTAGGGAATGCTGTAGGAGTTGGTGCTCCCATTACCAGCATTATCAGCAACTCCTTTTGAGATTAGACTAGAATAAAGTAATATTATTAACCCCTCTGAAGCTGTCTTCCTGTCTGACCAGATTGAGTGAACTTGCTAGAGGCTAGAGTCCAAAAACTCCAGTGCCCCTCCCCCCTGTATTATCTGCGAAACAATATCTATGAACTGAACACTTATCTTGAAATTGAAATAGCCAATCTTGATAGTGTTAGAAGTCCACTTATTAACTGTATCTCTGTATTTTAAAAGAATTGTCACATTAAGTTTTCCAGAACCCATTTCCACAAATTCCATTAATGGAGCTGGGAACCTCCTGGAAATCTCCTTGAATCTCCCCAAAACTTAATACGACTTTTGATACCCAGATCTGTTACCCTGACCTAGCCTAGTCCTTCATGGTCTGTTATTTTCAGATTGCCTTGATCAGTCACCCCAGTCCCATTAAGATCCTCCTTGGACTCCTCAAGACCTTCCCTAAACCCCTCCTTCTATTGAGGTTCAAGGTGCTGGGGACCCCAAATATCAACATACCAGATGCTGCTTGAATGAATTCAACATAAGCCTTCTTAAAGCCAAAGAAAAGTAAAGTTTATTAAAGACTTGCCTCATTGGGTTGACTTTTAACAAGCCTAAGCATCCGTAATGCTTGTATTCACAAGCAGGTCAGATACAATCTCAGCTAGATGGTTAGGGCTGGATTGAATCTGAGTGCCTTCATGGAGGCAAGATGGCACTTAAAAACAGAAAAGACTGTAGGAGGGATCTGGGGGTGGTCCAGTAGGGTGATGCGAGGAGGGGTTTAGGGAGGATCTTGAGGTGAAGTCCAAGAAGGACCTTAATGGGACTGGGGGACTGGGTCAAGGGCTGGACACAGCTGGAGGCGATCTGGAGATAACAGACAAGGGAGAGCTTGGGTAGGAAGCAGGTGGGGCAATCCAGGGACCACAGACCATGGAAGGCAACTGATTTGAGTAGGAAAGGCCAGACCAAGTGGGAAGATTCCAGGGGTGTTCACGGAGGTTCCCAGAGTCAGAAGCCCATCACCTCCATCACCCCAGACTACTAGAGCACCCCCAGATGCCTCCCACAGTCTTTCTGTACCTAAGTTCCATCCCACCTCCAGGAAGGTGCTCAGACTCTATCTAGCCCGGATTGAATCCAGCTCAGACTCTATCTGCCCCGCCCCATTACAAATGCTGAGACAATGGTGAATCTTGAATCAACTTTGTTGTAGAATTCATTCAGTCCTGGGCACCCGGAACCTCAGTTATGGTTCCCTGACCTCCACAGAACCACTTCCCTTTGTATATTGGGATTTCATATTTGCTTCTGGAGGCAAAGGGCCCCTGGGACGTGAGGAGGAGGAGGAGGGCGAGCTTTATGAAGATGACTTTGCTGAGTGCAGAATGCAGTCACGTGGGCACAGACTTTGGGCAGGGAGGTCAAGCACTGTCAGCTACGGTCCAGGCGTAAGGGGGCGGGGCCTGCGCCCGGTGGCGGCAGGTCGGAGGAAAGAAGGCGCCATCCTAGGAGACGCTGGGAAGGTAGAATTGACAGTAAAAACCAGAGAATTCGATTTCAAGCCTGGTGACGGGGAGGATGGTTACCTTTCTCAAGGTATTCAGCGGAAGGATTTGTACTTCCTTCTCAATTTCTTCACTTACGGAGAAACCGCATCTAAAAGAACGTTTTCTGACACCACCTTAACGTTAAATTTAGCCCTGACCAACACCAAAGATGGCTGTGCCTCACGTGGTTAGAATACGGGGCGGGGGGAGGGGCATCCTCGCGCCCCCTCCAACGAAAGGCGTTGGAAGGGTCTCTTGTGCGCTTGCGCACAGGATGGGGGGCGGGGCGGTCCGTTCACTCGGTCCCCCCCACCCCTCGGGTTGCGCGAGGCTAAGGAAGAATGGGGCATGCGCGTTCCCCGGGGAGTGGGCCCATTGTGTGAGGGGGACCAGCGGGCCGCTCACCGCCCCCGCTCCGGGTGGCGCCGCCTCAGGCTGGGATGGAGTCGTTGACCGTCTCTAACGGGGATGACGGGCCCGGACCGCCCGGGCCGTCGGAGAGCGGGGGTCTGTCCGCTTCCCAGCGCCGGGCGGAGCTGAGGCGAAGAAAGCTGCTGATGAACTCGGAGCAGCGAATCAACCGGATCATGGGCTTCCATAGGAGCGGGAGTGCCACGGGTGAGAAGCGTCCGGATGAGGGCCCGAGCCTCGGGCCCCCACCTCGCCCCTGCGGCGTCCGGCTCCCAGCCGGGATCCCGGGCGGCCGCCCCTCGTCCTGGTCCCCTGCGGCGCAGCCCCGGCCCCGGGGAGGCCCCCGAGGGCGCTGCCCGGGCCTCCCCGCCCCGAGGGAAGGGCCCCCTCCCTTTTGGGCACGCCTTGGAGAGGCGAAGATTGCCGGTGCCCCTGCAAGACAGGCTGGTGCTCGGCCAGCGCGGCAGAGCTGCTTCTCCGGCCTCCCCAAAAGGCGTTTCTTTTCCTGGGCAGACTGCCCGGCCATGCACGCTCGTTCCCACGGTGCACTCCAGTTATTTGTCGTTCCGGGTTCTGACCCGTTCCCCAGGTGTCTTCCCTCCTCCCCTCCACTAGTCCTTCCTTCCTTCCTTCCTTCCTTCCTTCCTTCCTTCCTTCCTTCCTTCCTTCCTCCCTTCCTTCCTCCCTTCCTTCCTTCCTTCCTTCCTTCCTTCCCTTCCTTCCTTCCTTCCTTTTCTTCCTTCCTTCCTTCCTTCTCTTCCTTCCTTCC
>CM053769.1:418925702-418947073 GCA_028658325.1 Potorous gilbertii
TCCTTCCTTCCTTCCTTCCTTCCTCCCTTCCTTCCTCCCTTCCTTCCTTCCTTCCTTCCCTTCCTTCCTTCCTTCCTTTTCTTCCTTCCTTCCTTCTCTTCCTTCCTTCCCTTCCTTCCTTCCTTCCTTCCCTTCCTTCCTTCCTTCCTTCCTTCTCTTCCTTCCCTCCCTCCCTTCCTTCCTTCCTTCCCTCCCTCCCTCCCTTCCTTCCTTCTCTTCCTTCCTTCCTTCTCTTCCTTCCTTCCTTCCTTCCTTCCTTCTCTTCCTTCCTTCCCTTCCTTCCTTCCTTCCTTCCCTTCCTTCCTTCCTTCCTTCCTTCCTTCCTTCCTTCCTTCTCTTCCTTCCCTCCCTTCCTTCCTTCCTTCCTTCCCTCCCTCCCTCCCTTCCTTCCTTCCTTCTCTTCCTTCTCTTCCTTCTCTTCCTTCCTTCCTTCTCTTCCTTCCTTCCTTCCTTCCTTCCTTCCTTCCTTCCTTCCTTCCCTTCCTTCCTTCCTTCCTTCTCTTCCTTCCCTCCCTCCCTTCCTTCCTTCCCTTCCTTCTCTTTCTTCCTTCTCTTCCTTGCTTCCTTCTCTTCCTTCCTTCTCTCTTTTCTTTCTTCCTTTTTTCTTCCTTCTTTCCTTTCTTTCATCTCTTTCTCACCTGCTCTTAAAAGAAAGGATTATGCTTTGCATTTATTACCCACAAAATTGGTAACCTGTGGGCTTGCTGAATCAGGGCTAGGAATGATGGGATTTGTGGGGAGGGAGGGCTGGTCCTCAGCCCTTGTCTTCTCTCTGAAATAGCTGTCTGAGACATTGGTAGAATCGATTATTTTTAGGTGATGTCTTTTTGCTTTTGTTTCTTTCTCATTCCTTGTTTTTCGACCTTGTCGGGAAGTGGAAAACAAAGCCTTTCATTTGTTTTGCTTTTTCACCTCTAGATATCCCAATAGGCTTATTTTACTGATTTTGAGATGTTATTGTAGATGGCACAAGTCGTGTAAGGCATGTTATAATGACATTTTGCAAAAGAATCATTTTTAATTGAACAGGTTACATTTAGAGAAAGTTTTCCATATGGAATAAATATAAGTGACAACTTTGATTTTGAATAAAAGTTAAATGCATGCTGCCGTGTTGAGTGCAGTGTGGTAGGCCCCTGACAAAGCACAAATTTAAAGAAAACATAGTCTTAGCCCTTTAAGATGCTTATAAAGTTAGTAATCTACAAACCAAATTTTGAAATATTTTTAATATACATTGTCTCCCAGTCTGTACTTCCAGATGCATTGAACATTCCCTTTATTATAAATGGCCTTTATCACCACTTGCAAACTGATAACAGATTTATGTGTGTTTTTGTGAAGTAGCAGTGTTGTGAGTGAGACTCAAATTATAGAAACAATACATAACCTTACAAAATTTAAGTCAGCATAGTTTGTAGTTGTTCAGTCATGTCCAACTCATTGTGACCCTGTTTGGGCTTTTCTTGGCATAGATACTGGAGTGCTTTGCCATTTCCTTCTCCAGCTCATTTTACAGATGAGGACACTGAGGCAAACAGGGTCACACGGGTAGTGTCTGAAGTCCGCGTTTGAACCCAGGCCTTCCTGAAGCAGGGCCTATCCACTGTGCCACCTAGCTGCCCAAGGCAATATATAAATATTTCAATGTAAATATGCATATTTGTCTGGGAGCTGGGAAGAGTGAAGGGAGGTTAAAGTACGTTTCAAATTCCCAGAAAGATGTTAGGAGGCAATGGGGTATAGTGAAAATAACCTTGGACTTAATCACTTAGCAACTTTTGACCATGGGATAGTTTCTATTAACCTTTCTGAGCTTCTGTTGGGTTATATCCAAAATAAAGATAATGCTTAAAACACCTGCCTCCCAAGGTTATAAAAATTTTCTTTTGTGGAGTGATAAAAGTACCTCTTCACAGTCTCTTTTTTCTAATGTATTTTTTTCCCTTTTCTAGAACTACTACTATTTTCATTTTGCCCATTTTTACATATTTTTTCAGGTCCCTTTGGAAAGAATAGCATTTTCAATTCTTTAAGAATATGTCAGAATATACAATTCTGCAATAGAAAGATTACATAAGCAGGTACTATTAGATTTAGCCACACCCTGTACAATTGGAAATCCATATTTAATAACCATTTTAAATTTTAAATTAAAAAGTATAGAAATTCCTGTCCCCATGAAGCTCATGTTTCGTCCTCTGAAAGAACATTTCTTTTCTTGCTTGTTTAGTTTTAATATTTCACAAGGGGGTGTATCTAAGGATATGTTTTGTTGTTGTTTTTGCAAAGTCTTCAATAAATTGGATTCAGAACCATAGTTTTTAATATATTTATGGCTCCTTGTCTCAGTGGCAAGCTCTTTATTTGTTAATACATATTGTGTTTTCCATGACATAGCATCCATGCTTTATTTTTTTTTTCCTCAGAAGAAGAAGCAAACATAGAAGCAAAACAGCGTGACTCCGATAAGCTGAACTCCCTCCCTGTTCCTTCAGTTTCAAAGCGAGTGGTGCTGGGTGATACGACTAGCACAGGAACAGTGGACCACCAGGGCGGCATTACAGAGATCAAGGGAACTCAACTGATAGATAAAAAGGACTCTTTAATCAATCCGCTTGAGAGTAGTAGTGATAGCAGCCTTGAACTCCGTCATCGAAAAAGAGGGGATCTTACTACGGAAACTGTCCAGAGAAACCCCCAGCATGGCTTAGACCAGTATCTTTCCAGATTTGATGAAGCAATGAAATTAAGAAAACAGTTGATTAGTGAGAAACCTAGTCAAGAGAATGGAAGTACAGGGGAAGAATTTGATACTTTCCGAATTTTCAGATTGGTGGGATGTGCTCTTCTTGCCCTTGGAGTTCGGGCTTTTGTTTGCAAATATTTGGTAAGAAAAGAACACTAAGATATTAACAATTATCAGGTATTTCAAAACTAAAAATAGGATCCTTTTCAGAGTTCTTTAATAACATTAGTAGATTAATATTACCAACTTTGTGACTTTTATGGGAAATAAATTCCGTTATTCAGGAGTTATATAGTGTGGTGCTCTGGTTTAATGAAATAGTTTTCCTAATAGAGATCATGTGTACCACATTAAATACCATTTTTCCAAATCAAATGAATTGAAACAATACTATTCTGAGCATAACTATCAGTCATCTTTACTGTGAAGTGTCAAAGTTCCTGTTATTCCATAGTTTAAACTGATAGAATTCTAGATAAATCTGCTGTAGTAACTATGTATTATAGTAAAAGAGCATACTGTTTTTTTAGTTAACATTCCCTATTTTTGAGATGATGTATACTCAGAAAACTGTGATTATTATAAATATCAAAGACAAAAATGTATTGCCACAAATGGAACAAAAATACTAATATTTTTATATACTCTACATGACATTAAAACTTAATGAGAGGAAACATACAGCTTTTCTATAACAGGTATGTTAGAACTATTTTCAAAACCTTAGGGTCTATGTAAAGTCATACTTCTTTATTACTTCCTTAAAAAGTTGCATGTGGAATCATTAAAGAACAAGGTTTTCCAAATAAGTTGATTTTTCAGATAACTGAATATGCCTCTTAAGCCTTGTAACTTTAAAAAAAAAAAGATTTTTATGGAACATTTTATCATCTTAAATATTTTAAACGTAATTTATTTTTTCTTGGTAATTCAGTGCTTTAGTTAGGAAGTGAACCTATGAACATAATTTCTGTATTTGGTCTGTCTCTCTTTAAAATGTGATTCATTTTAGATCCTTTTCAATTAGAGGTGTTGATTGTTTTGTAGTAAGGAATGATAGTGTAGTTAGCTTAATTAGAGTAAGCAGGCTATGAGTGAAGACCTCATGAACCCTCCTATTTCTAGATTATGAGAACCTCAACTTTGTGGGGATATAAATTCTGATTGAGATTTTTGTATTTTTGAGAAAAGATTTTCAGATAACTACATAAAATGTATTTACAATGCTTGTAAATACATCACACCTCCCCTACATTATTCCCTGCCACCTCCCAGTGTATACATGTGTGTATATATGTATATAAAAGAGTGTATGTGTATTTACTTAGACATCCATATATGCATGTACACATTCGCATATATTCCTACATATGTATACATATATACACAAGAGTACTTGTGTGTAACACCACATAACTTTTAAGCCATCTCATAAGGGAAAGACTTTTTTAGCTGGAAGTGATAGTCCTTTAAAAGAAGTTGATATTTTTCCAGATGTTGAGTTAAAAATTTGCAGCAATGTTTATGAATAAAATTCCTTTGTCCTCCTCACCTTTGTTTCTATAGGAACAACATTCTTTAAAGCAACCTAAAATTAAACATTTTATTGTGATTTTTAAGTTGAATTTTGCAATTGGCATTAATTTTGACTTAGTGTGATTTGTGAATAATTTGTCCACTAGCAGCTAATTTTTCTTTTGTCTTTATAGTCCATATTTGCTCCATTTCTTACTTTGCAACTTGCATTCATGGGATTATCTAAGTACTTCCCAAAGGTAAGTTCATTTATACCTAGAATGTATATAAGTCTTTTAATTCTGTTTTTGTGGAGTTATATTCAAAGATATACTTTTAAATTTTAAATTTTAAAAACCTAATGTGACAGTATGGTCTAAATTGGAGTTCTCAAGCTGAGGTCTGTAAACTTTAAGATATTTTGATAACTATTTCAACATAATTCATTTCCTTTGTAAGCCTATGTATTTTATTTTATGCATTTAAAAACATTCTGAAAAGGGGGTCTTAAAGACTTGACCAGACTGTGAAGGATCCATGATACAAAAATGTTTTAAGAACCCAGGGAAATGAATCTTGTTCTTCAGCATCAACAATTTAATTAAACAAGCATTTGGTTAAGACATACTTTATGCTAAACATTGAACTAGGCATAAGGAATATAAAGATAAAAATGGAAATGATCCTTGTGTTTTAGGAACTAAAATTTTACAGGTAAGTTGATATTTAGTAAATTAGTGACTAAAATCATCCCAAAAATGGATTTTCATACAAGGGTTTGACTCAAAGAAGAAAAAAGAAAAAGATATACTTGCCTCCCTTCTTCAGTGAGGTTGAGGACTTTGGTTGTAGAACACTGAATTTACTGGAAGTTACAGCCTTTGCTGCATTATATTTTTTCTCTCATTTTTTTACAAAGGATAGCTGTCTGAGAGGATGGGATATATTTGGAAATGAAAAGGTGATATGAAGTCAAAAGCTATCAATTAAAATTTGAGATAGGCTGCTTTTTTGAAAATCTCAGTGTGGTGTCTAATAAACAGTAATAATAAGACATTGTTTGGGGTTTTCTTGGCCCTGTGAACTGCCTTGTGTCACTCCTTGAAAAGAAAAGAAAACAAAGGCATGAGGTTAATATCAATTAGGAAAGAGAAGAGAATAAAATGTTGGAAAACTTGATGGTACTGCTTTGCCTGGAAGATTTTGCCTCTGTTTTGAACTCATTGCCATTTCATAATTGCTTTAGCTATCTTGTTTGTTATTCTTTAATGCAAAACTATATCCCTTCTGTTTTCAAAAGGATTTGAGAGGGAGTGTTTACTTCCTAGAAAGAAATGTTTGAATCTTCAAGTCAACATGGCTAAGTGAGAATTTTAAGAAGATTTGGACTCTTCATATTCCCCTCCAACACACACAAGCGTACACCCATAGAAACAGTAAGAAGAAAAGTAACTTTAAATGAACACAAGAAAACATATAGGATTATAAGGGAAACCAATTATAATGAAATACAGTTACCAAAATACATTTTTTTAAAAATGCAAATCCACAGATACCATGTTAAGAACCTTTAATGTTAAAATTGCCTTTTGGTTTTCCCTAGTCTTACCAGGTGACCAGACTTTTTTTTTCTTTTTAAAATACAGGCTCCTTAGATAACTTTCTATACACATCTGCAAAATTCCTTATTTGTAATATGTTGCAGTGTGCTGATGCCTATCCAGGTTCTTCTCCCATTGCCTTTTAGAGTGATCCTTCTTTGGAAACTAGTATCCCACAACTCCCAAAATTATTGAAATAAAATCTTAAACCAGAAATATTACCATAAGTGTTAGTGTTTAAAAAAATAAAAAAGATTTTGCATAAGAATGAACCATTCCTCTAAAATTAAACCATTTTGAAAACATGCCAGAAAAAAGGGACATCCACAGCCTCTGAGCAACTAGGTATTTTTAAGAATAATATCCCCCCAATAGAACAATGGTCAAATGACATGAAGAAGGAAAATGTTTACAACTTCATGAATTGATGCATTAATATAATAAAAATAATAGATAATCGTGTATATATAAATGAAAACAACTTTAAGATAGCCCTCAGGCAGAATAGCAAGAACAAAAAAAGAAAATCTAATATTGGCAAAGCTACCGGAAGAAAGATACACTCTAAGGTTTTGTTTTATTTTTAAAATATAAGGAAAGATATGCTCTAAGATTTTGTTGTATTTTTTAAATATCAGGCAAGATTTAATTTACATAAAAATATTCATACCTATGCAAAAACATTCATTTGTTGTATCTATTTGTAGTGGTAAAAAAAATAACTATAGAAATAACTATTGAAGAATGACAATAAACTTTGGTCTCAGCTCTGGTAACCACCAAAGTGAACCTGGACAAAGCATTTAACCTTTCTGTACTTTAGTTTCCTCCTCTCTGAAATGTGAAGATTGGACTAGATGACTAAGAATTTATAGGAAATGATATAAAGGTAGATTGGTAGAATTTTATGCAAAATTTTTATACAGTATTTTATACAAATCAACTATAAATAAAAAATGAAAACTAAGGTTAAAATAGCAGAACTTTAGACTTTGAAAGGGAAATTCAGCAAAGACATTTATAATTTGTTGTCTGCTGATTTGTTAGATCTGGTTAAATCTAACGAGATTTACCAGGTTTGCTAAATGCCAAGGGTTTTATATAAAATTTTATTTCATATTTTGTAAATATAGAAAGTAAAAAAAAGATGTAGTTAGTTTCACTTACATGTTTTTAAAAAATTGACTTTTAAAGAACTATTAACAGACTGGAGAGCTGTTCTTGGTCAAGATTATATATTATTCTTGGTCTAGGATGGGTCTACCTGCATAAATTATATACATAGTCCTTTTACTTCAAAGCCTTTCTCTTTTATGAACTCGTTTTTCAGAATTTGGAAAATAACTGTTTACATTGTTAGAATGAGTAACTGACAGGTTAAAATGCTGTCTGCTCATTCTTGTAGTATCTTTAAAAAAGAAAAAAATCACAACATTATTGCCTCAATTTCTCACTGTGGAATTGAGCATTTACTACTCCCTTTGAGCCATCTGCTCAGATCAGTTATAATTGTCCTGTATGAAAGAGAATGAGTTTGTGTGCATGTATGTGTGTGTGTGTCTTTACTATAAATTTTTTGACTTGATAACTGAATCAAAGCCATCTAGACCCATAATAATTCGTGAGTATTAGATATATTATAATTTGGAGCACAGGGGAGAGGATGGTGATATCTTTTTCTTTAATTATTATAAAAACACAGTTTTGCACCAGAATGTCTGTTAATCTAATTTTCTTGAGTATTAACTATATGAAGGCATTCTTAGAAAGACAATTGATTTTTTTCCTGTGTCCAGTCAACTTTTAACTAATGAGTAGAAAGGTTTATGACAATTAAATATATCAGTCCTAAGGTAGAAAACAATAGCATGATGAATTTTCTACGAGGATAAAGTGAAAAGCTTTCAAGAAACAAATGTTTAAACAAAAAAAAGAAAAACTTGAGCCCTTATTCTACTTGATCCTTCTACATCATTTGCCATTGTTGGCTGCCTTCTTAAAACTGATTCCTTAACTTCTTTCTTCCTTGTTCTCTTCAAAGAACCTCAGAGTTAGGCTGGCCAAATAGTTTTAGCCGTCCTTCAACAGAATTATATGATATATCCAATCTAGTAGTCATTCAGACTTTTTTGATGGCTTCTTCTTAGGGAAAACTCACTACCTCTTTCCACTGTTGGAATAGCTCATTGGAGCGGCAGCTAGGTGACACAGCGGAGATGGAACACTAGCCCTGGAGTCAGGAAGTCCAGCATCAGATACTAGCTAACTGTGTAACCCTAGGCTAGTCACTTAACTCTTATTGCCTCAAAAAAAAAATAACTAATTTAAGTTTTTTTGCTCACCATAAACCTCTGTAATTTCTATCCATTTTTCCTAGTTCTTATTCTACTTTCTGGAGCTAGGGAGAACAGTCTTATCCTTCTTTTATACGAAAGGCCTTCCGATACTTGAAAATGGCTATTATGTCCCCTCATATTTTTTTCTTCTGCTAACCATGTCCATTTCAGACACTTCTTACATGGCATAATTTCAGTAGCTCCCCATCATGACTGCTTTCCTGTAAACCTTCTCCAACTCACCAATGTCCTTAAAATGTGGCATCTGGAATCAAACATAGCTTTAAGTGTAGTCTGATTGCAGCAGAAAAAATGGACACAATTGGAAAACTTTCTCTTAATAAAGGCTAAGATTATATTAGCTTTTTGTGTACTGTATCATACTCTTGATACGTATTGAACTTACCCCTAAAAATCACAGATATTTTTTCAGGTAAACTACTATGAACCTCTCCCTTCCCTTCTTGTCCATATTATATTGTTGGGGTTTTTTAAAGTTAATTTAGTCCAATTAAATTCGGTTCAATGTGTTTTCCTGTCAAGATCTTTTTAGTTCCTGATTTTGTCATCCAGCTTGTTCACTCTTCCCCCCACTCTACCCCATATTATATATACTTTTCTTGAAGTCATTGATTAAAAATGGCTAACAGCATAGGGCCAAGCACAGACTACATGAACACTAACTGTAGATCTTCCAAGTTGATATTAAACTATTAATTACTTTATTTTATACCTGGTCATTCAACTGTTTACAATTTCCGTATTTACCTATACCTGTCATCTAGTCCACATCTCTAGCTTGTGGACAAGACTAGTCTTAGAGATTTTGTCAAATATTTCACTAAAATCTGGATAAATTATATTTACCATGTTCCCTTAATCTCCCAGGCCATCCATCCTAGTAATACTTTCTTGTCAGAATAGGAAATGAGGTTGACATGATGAATTGACCTGTAGGATAAGATAGATAGTAAGCATCAATGAGGGAAGATTAATGTTAAATCTTCCTCACTCCAAATTTCAGAGGGTTTCTCTTTCAGGACTACCTGACTTGACAGCAGCTTATATTATCTTAGACTTCATTAAAAAAAGCACAGTATCCAGTTAACCACTGTTTTTCTGCTTTGGTTATATAACATGATATGCTTGATGGAGCTACACTGACTCTGTGTGATTAGCACTTCCTTTTTTATACATCCCTTTACTATATATCCCTTTAATAATACATTCTAGAATTTTGCCATGACTCAAAGACAAATATGCTAACCTATATTGCATTTTCATTCAAAAATTAGAATGTTTAACCTTCGCATTCTTACATCCTCCATAATTTTTCGGTAATCACTGGAAGTAACTTAAGCAAATGCAATCTTTGCTTCTTAAAATACCTTGAGATGTTTTTCCTCTGGGCTTTATCAAAGATAGGTAGGGGCTCTCTTAGTATACATCTCTCCACTTACCATTGTTATTAATTTTCTTTTTGCCATGTTTGTTCTGCTCTTTCTTGTCCAAAGATTATTATCTTGACAAACTAGAAGCAGTTAGGAGTTGCAATGCTCTTCCTTCTCTCCCCTATTATCATCCCATCCACATTGAGTAGCAGTCTTCTACCTTTGAAGCTTCCATCTTTGCTGATTCAAATCATTCCTCTGCTGTGTTCTCTTTCAACTTTTGTGAGTCTTCCCCAAAATTCAGTCCTTGATTCTCAGCTCTTTCTGTATTGTCTAGTTGTAAATCTCATCCACCTGTTTTCCATTATTTCAACTACTTAGACTGGTCACATCTCTGTCTTCAGCCCTGATAATCCTAGGTTTCTCACTTGACTCTTAGACATTTCCATTCAAGGTAGTTTTCACTCAAATATGTCTTAAAACTCAACTCATCATATTCAGATACTGATCACAAAATGGATTTGTGATCTCATTGTTTTGCATATTTTCTCTAACAATACAAGTTTGGACCTTTTCTGTCTCTCCTGTACAAATCTTGTCCATGTCCTCTTACAATACTGAAAGTCTACCTTTCTTTCTCTTAACATCATAAGTATACTAGTAGAGTACCTGAGTTATCTACGTATCATTTGTATAAACACAACCAGTCTATCCATAACCACTCAGAAATTTGGATGGGGCTTGGAATCAGGAAGATTTGAAGTCAAATCCTGCCTTAACCATTTACTATGTAACTGAACAAGAACCTTTCTCAGTTTCAGTTTTCTCATAAAGTGGAAATAATACTAGCTCCTGTCTCAGTAACAAGGCTCCTGCTTTGTTAGAAGGATCAAATGAGATAACTTTATATATATTTATATATATACATACATACTTTGTAAATCTTTAAGCAATATATAAATGTTAGTTAATTCTACCACCGTTCTGCAGTTTGATGTAGTAACCGCTGTTTTCTTCAAAAAGGAGCATCTGGAGGAAGTTCACTATTCTCAGTGAATCCTTCATTAATTTTTATTCAGGATTGGCTCTGCGTCACCATATCTGCCTGTTTTATGCCTTGCCCAATGTTTATTATAAAAGGATTATTGAAAAAAGCTACTTCTTTTATATCTTTCAAGGAATTTTGAGTGATTTTATGTAAGGATACGAAAGAGACCTTATTGCAAGAGCCTTTAAATCAGCATTTTTCTTTTTCATAATAAACACTGAGACCTTTTCTCTGTATATCTTGGTCAGTTGCATAGTGGAAAAGATGTAGTCCATTGTAGAATTCTGTAAAAAAACTTTCCCATTCTAATACTTTTATTAAAGATGTCCCACGTATATGTAAGGTGAATCTCATTAAGGTGTTTTGTATACAAAAGTAGGCATATATGTCAGTAGTTGTTAATGTTCTGTCACATTTTTTTTTTTTTGCATTAAGGTAGAATTTTTTCCTCCTATGCCTTTGGCATCATTCCCTTCCTTAGGTATCTATGCATCCATCCCTCAAAATTTTGTTATCTCTGATAAAGATCTCATCTGTATATACATTGTCCTTTCTAGTTGCTTTTCCCATCTTTATTCTCAATTGCTATTTCAGCTTCCTCTGTAAACAGATTTGAGACTTAGGATTCCAAGTGTGGTGATCTTGGTAGTTAAAATTTTAATATAAAAATATTTGTAGATATTTTTCATTTTTCTTCAGTTTGTTGACCTTCCACATTCATCTTCAATGCCTGCAAAATGTATTTGGGTTCTTGCCAAACTATTTTTTTCTTTTTGCAAATGGTGTTTTTTCCAATTACATTTTGAGAGAGTTTTCAACACTCCATTTTTTAAATAAGATTTTTAAATTCCAAATTTTTTTCCCTCCTCTCTCTCTCCCCAAGGCAGCAGGCAATCTGATAAAGGTTATATATGCACAGTCATGTTAAACATATTTCCACATTAGTCATGTTGTGAAAGAAGAAGCAGAACAAAAGGGGAAAACCATGAGAAAGAAATAAAACCAAAAAAGTGAAAATGGTATGCTTCAATCTGTATTCAGACTCCATAGTTCTTTCCCTAGATGTGCATCACATTTTCTATCATGAGTCTTTTGGAATTGTCTTAGGTCATTGTGTTGCTGAGAAGAGCTAAGTATCATAATTGATCATAGCACAATGTTGTTACTGTGTACAGTTTTCTTCTGGTTCTGCTCACTTTCCTCAGCATCAGTTCTTCTAAATTCATGTTTTCTGAAATTCGCCTGTTCATTTCTTATAGCACATTGGTATTCCATTACATTCATGTAGCCCAGCTTGTTCAACCATTGGGCATGGTTCCAAATTGCAACCAAACTGTGCATACCCTTTGGCCCAGCAATATCACTGCTAGGGCTGTATCCCAAAGGGATCATAAAAACAGGGAAAAGTATCCACATGTACAAAAATATTTACAGCAGCTCTTTTTGTGGTGACCAAGACCTGGAAATCAAGGGGATGCCCATCAACTGGGGAATGGCTGAACAAGTTGTGACATGAATGGAATGGAATACTATTGTGCCATAAGAAATGATGAGCAAGCAGATTTCAGAAAAACCTGGACTCACATGAATTGATGCTGAGTGAAATGAGCAGAACCAGGAGAACATTATACACAGTAACAGCCGCAGTGTGCAAGGACTGATTTTGATGGACTTAGCCCTTTTCAGTTACGGAACAACCTAAAACATTTCCAAAAGACTCGGAATGCAAACTGCCATCCACACCCAGAGAAAGAACTATGGAATCTGAACACAGAATGAAGCAGACTATTTTCTCTTTTGTTTTGTTTTTCTCATGGTTTCTCCCATTCCTTATAATTCTTCTATACAACATGACTAATGAGAAAATATGTTTAATGGGAATGTATATGTAGAGCCCCTATAAGATTGCATGCCATCTTGGGGAGGGAGGGAAAAAATTTAAAACTTATGGAATGAATGTTGAACACTAAAAACAAATTAATAAATTGGGAGGGGTGGGGAATGGTTGGCTCAGTTCACAACTCTACCAATAATGCATTAATGCCCCATTTTTCCCGCGTCCCCTCCAACATTTACCATTTTCCTGTTCTGTCATATTGGCCAATCTGATTTGTGTGAGGTTGTACCTCAGAGTTGTTTTAATTTGCATTTCTCTAATCGATAATGATTTAGAGCATTTTTCCATAGGACTGTAGAGAGCTTTAATTCTTCATCTGAAAAGTGCCCGTTTATACCCTTTGACCATTTATCAATTGGGGAATGACTTGTATTCTTATAAATATGATTCAGTTCTCTATATATTTAAGAAATGACTTGCCAAACCTTCTTTAAGCTGTTTTTAACTTAAACTGCTTCTCTTCCCTTTGTGACGCTTTACTATTTATAGTCATTTTTTTAATGTATAATTTAATCATTTTTCCGTTTTCAACATTCACTTCCACTAGAATTTGAGTTCCACATTTCTCCCCATCTCTCCCCACCCCCCACTCCAGGACAGTATGCAGGGACCCCATCCATCCCTTCCTCCAGTCTGTCCTCTCTTTTCTCACTCCCCCCCTTCTTCAATCCCCCTCGCCTCTATTTTCTTGTAGGGCAAAGTGGATTTCTCTGCCCCATTGCCTGTATAGCTAATTTCTCAATTGCATGCTAAAACATTTTTTGCCATTTGTTATTAAAGGTTTGAGTTCCATATTCTCTCCCTTCCTCGTGACCCGCCCTTGTTGAAAAAGCAAGCAATTCATTATAGGTCATACATGTGTAGCCATCCATGCAAAATACTTCCATAATAGTTACCTTGCAGAAAACTAACCACATTTCCTTTTGTTCTGTCCTGCCCACCATTTATTCCATTCTCTCTCTTGCCCTGTCCTCCTACAATAGTGTGCTTCTGATGATCCCTTTCCCCAATTTGCTGTCCCTTCTTTTATCTTCCCTTTCCTATCCCCTTCCCCCCTGCCTTTGTGCAGAGTAAAATAGATTTCCATATCCAATTGAGTGTGTGTTATCCCCTCTTTAAGCCACATCTCATGAGAGCAAGGCTCACTTATTTCCTTTTATCTTCCCCTCCATTGTAACAGCTTTTTTTGCCTCTTTTTTTTGTGAGATGATTTGGTACATTCTACTTCTCCCTTTTTCTTATTCCTAGTACATTCCATTCAACAATAAGTTTTATTTTTTTAGATAGTCTCCCTTCATGTTCAGCTCATGAGTTACAAATGGCATCTCTCCACATAGGAATGTAAACAGTTCAAGTTTAATGAGTTCCTTAAGATTTCTCTTTCCTATTTACCTTTTCATATTTCTCTTGATTCTTGTATTTAAAAGTCAGATTTTCTATTCATCTCTGGTCTTTTCAACAAGAGTGCTTGGCAGGCCTCTTTTTCATTGAATCATCATTATTCTTGGCAAGATTTTACAGAGAAGGTTATATTTTAAACTGATGTTACCTCTAACCACCATTTGTATTGCTTGTCAAGTAAAGCAAGTGTTAGCTGACTAACTTGCTTTTTTATCTCTTTTTTATAAGAATTGATTTATATCTGTTAAACTCTTGTATAAAATTACAATTGGCATTAATATATTTTCTCTTTTGTATTACCCGTTTTTGCTTTCCGTTTCCTGTTTAAACAATTCAAGATTGAGTTGTTCAATTACATTCATATTTTCTACTCATTATGATTCTTCTAGTGTTTTACTAATTCTGTTCTTTGCTCTAAATCAGGTTGAACTATATATAAAGACAGGTGGTTCAAGGATGATTCCCATACCAATAATAAGTCTTAAGTGTGTTAAAATTAATTTCACATTTGTGATAGGGGAAAGCAAAGTCTTTGACATTTCTCATTCCTTCTTTATTGATCCATGTTTTCCAGTGTATTTCTCACCTTTTGAAGTCAGAGAATATCAAAGTGTATGTTGATATATTTGGAGGATCTGGATCTTCCTAGAAATTCTCTGTCTTCCATCTTCCTTATAAATATTTGTGGATAAGGTACAGCTATTTTGATGGTAATATTTTTATAAGTTCATGAGCACTGCAATACAAGATAACTAAATGTACCATGAAATAATGTTTCTTATTGCTTTAGGGAGTATAGGAAAACCAACTCCCCCCAGTTCCTTTCTTTGCCTCTCCACAGAGTGAGTCCTTTCGTTCAGGTTCAACTTCTGCTTTGTAATAATTTCAGTTATATAGGTTATCTTAGGTCAAAATGGTAATGCTTTGGGTCCTTCAGCAATATACTCGCTTATGTACTGTGGGATAATGGTCTCACATTTAAGAGTCCCAACAGTCAAAATAAAATAAAATCAGAACAATTCTTAGCTTTCCTTGCCGCTCTGCCTTCATGACTGCAGAAGTAGAAAAGGGCTAATGTTCCTCCCAGAACACCCCTGCAAACATCCTTTGTTTCCTTAAAGGGTATAATAATTTTTCCACTCAGTCAGATTTGAAATTTCAGTCATCTTTGACTCTTCCCTCACTCCTTCATATTGTAACTATAGCAATAACTAAAGTTCATTTCTGTCACTTTATTTGTGAGACTAGACAGTTCATCCAAATTAACTTTATTCACCTGTGAGGGTAATTGCAATACCAATGCAGTGTAATTCAACCATTTATTAAGCACTTTTTATCCTTACATAGGTAACTGGGGTACAGATATAATAGGAAAAACAGTTTCTAATCTTGAGGCTCTTACTTCAACAAGGAGAATACAATATATAATCAGAAAGCTTTTACATGATCTTTGAGGAGGAAGGAGAGAGCAGTAATGACAACTAGAATACTTTGGAAAGGCTTCTTTGGGGAAGTTCTATTTGAACTGAGCCTTAAGGGAAGCCAGGAATTTTAAAAAGTGGAAAATGAGAGGGTTCTTTATAGGCATTAGAAGCATTATCTCTTCAAAGATTTGGAGGCAGTAAATGGAATGCCAAATTCAGGAAACAGAAATTAAATTAATTTGACTGGAAGTAGACTATATAGAGTAAAGTAATATACTTCAAAAATAATATCATTAGGCTCAATTGGTAAAGGACAATATAAATATCCACAATTATGAATTCTTTGTATCTGCAACACATGGCACAGTGTCAGTCTTGCCTATGGCAGATGCTCAGTAAACATTTATGAATTTAAATGCTTTAAAACTAAACTAGCAGTTTGTGTAGTCGTGCTGAAAAAATGGCACAGCTAAAACTTTTGACAGGACTTAAATGTTATTTGCTGAAAGTTGTGCTTGAATTTATTTGTCCATGATTTTTCTCTTTATGTAGAGTGAAAAGAAGGTGAAGACGACAGTACTAACTGCTGCACTTTTATTGTCTGGAATCCCAGCTGAAGTAATCAGTCGTTCTATGGATACCTATAGCAAAATGGGAGATGTTTTCACAGACCTTTGTGTCTACTTTTTCACTTTCATCTTCTGTCATGAACTGCTTGTTTTTTGGGGCTGTGAAGTTCCATGAATGCTATAGAACACAAAAGAATA
The DNA here is from genome assembly GCA_028658325.1 of Potorous gilbertii. NCBI lineage: Eukaryota > Metazoa > Chordata > Mammalia > Diprotodontia > Potoroidae > Potorous > Potorous gilbertii. Next base: position 418,941,832 of record CM053769.1, read on the forward strand.
TCTTATAAAGCCAATTTTCTCTATTAATCTAAGGGAAAGAAACCAGTTTATACTTTTATAGCATTCTTACTTGAGAGGAGTTGTAAAACCACTGGATAATGAATGGAATGGCAAGATCCCCAGATCAAAAGTTTTGCGGTTGTACTAGTCCTGATGTGAAGAATAGAGTACAAGTGTCATTGGATTTATTTGTCTTATTCGGTTAAAAGATTTTTCTGTTCCCCTGACTTACATTCCACTCAGGTTGTATTCTTTCTTTTTGGCCTATAAGGCCATGTAAGGCCTATAAAATAAGATCTTTGTACTCTTTGCGGAACTGTTAAACATTGTCTTAGCCATCCCTAAGAATTGCTTCTGGTATTTGTTTTTCCTTCTCTTAAAATAAATGAGTCCATCTTATACATAAAATGAAATTAACAGTGTTTTCTAACCTTCTTGTATACAATGTAACATCTAATGAATGAAGTAATCAAACATTAGCCTTTTTCCTCATTGAAAACACTTCTTTATTTTCAATCTAGCCCCTATCAAACATAGGAATCCATTTGTACAAATAAAATTGGAGGAGGCTTGGGATCTATCTGTTGTGTTTATGCTGCTTTATTGGAAAATGTTTTATTTTGAATGATCAAAATTATGGCATTCCAAATTAACCTTCATTAACTTTTGTTGATTTGGTTTTATACTACTCATATATTATTTTCTTTCATCTGGAAAGGAAAATGATTTTTTTCTTTGATAACTTATTGTCTCAGGTCCATAACCCAAAAGCAGAGAAAAGTTTGAAGTCTAACAATTTGAATTTGTTTAGGAACTTCTCTTCTCTCCAGGAACCTTGATCTAGGAATTTGACATTGTCTGAAAACCCCAAACTTGCTCACTTGAGGCCAGCTTCAATTCCTGCAGCTCCCAGCTTTTCAAAAAATTTCATGCTTTTCTGTCACTACTTCCAACCACTGCCACCCTGTGGGGCCACATGGTTTCCTCCTCTTCCTGGGGCAAACATGGGAGGTTTCCCTTTCTTGGAAGCCTATCAAAATATCTATAGCTCTTCTCTTTGAATTTCTCAATTCTAGTTTTCTCTGTCATTTTCCCACTTCACCTTTCTAAAAGTCACAAAGAGATCACAACAGTGACTACACATGATTTAATCAAACATATAGTTTAAAAAATTACATTTAAGAAATGGACTTTGAGATAGGATTAAGAATTGAGTGGAAGCTAAACATAACTCAATCCTTAAGAATGGTTAGGGCAAAGAACAAATCATGAATATGATAATTTCATCAAAAGAAAATTGACCGTGAGACAGTATATCAAAATTTATGAGATAGACCAATCCTTAACAATATGTTTGGGAATAAATTTATATCTCAACATTTTCATCATCAAAAGAAGAAAAAGAGCAATGAATTGTGCAATTAAAACAAGAAAATGAAACTAAAACCTCAAACAAAATAGAAATTCTGAAAATTAAAGAAGAAATTAACAAAATTGAAAGAAAACAGATAAAAACCACTGAATAAATAAAAATTCTTGAGGGAAAGAAACCATAAAATACATAATCCTTTAGCAAGTTTAATTGAGAAAGAAAACCAGTATCAAAAATGAAAAAAGGTCAATTCACAACAAAGGAAGAAAGAAAATGATTAGACACCTGCTGAACTATATAGTCTCATAAAAACTGACAGCTTAAAGGAAATGGACAAATAGACACAAAAATATAAATGACGAACAAGAAATAGAGAACCATATCATGGGGAAAAAATTGAACAAGCCATCATTAAGTTTCTCTATACTTTCTTGCTGGAGTTTCTTGGTAGTATTCAGAAATGCTTATGATTTATGTGGATTTGCTTTTAGAATTGTGGTTGTGCTGATGAGAATTCTTGTGTTTTAAAGTTCTCTTTAAGTGTTGTAAAGACAACCTTAAAACATGAGAACAATTCTAAAAAACTCACGATGAAAAGGAAGTAAATTATTAGAAATTTTTATCCAACTGTATTCCAATAAAGAACAGTGACTTAAAGGAAATGGATGTTATTCACTTCTGACAGAGGTGATGAATTCAAAATGCAGACTGAGACTTTTTTTTTTTAACATGGCCATTGGAAGAAATTGGTTTTGCTTGATTACATATGTTTGTAACAGATATTTTGTTTTTCTTACCTCAGTGATGTTGAAGGAAGTATTGATGGAAGTGAATGTGAATCTTTGTGACAAAATTGAATTAAAAAAATAATATATATCTAAAAACCAAGAGAAACATGATAGGGAAAAACTGGAGGCCTTTCCATTAAAATCTGGAATAAAGCAAGGATAGGCATTATCACTACTGTTACTTGATATAGGATTAGAAATGCTACCTATAGTAAGACAGAAATTGAAGGAATAGGCAAAGCAACAATTATTACCTTTTCAGATGATATGATGATAAACTTAAAGACACTTAGGTCAAATATAAAATTAAAACAGCAAAATTTCAGTATGCAAAGTGAATCCACGTTAAGTCATAAGCATTTCTGAATATTACCAAGAAACTCCAGCAAGAAGATATAGAGGAACTTAAAGATAACTATAGAATGTATAAAATATTTGGGAGTCTTAACTACCTAGCATGGGAATTATATGACTATACATATAAAAACTTGTACAGAAGTATAGACCTAAATAGAAGATGTTAGTTGTTCATGCATAGTACAAGCCAATATATTAAAATGATACTAAATTATTCTATGGCAATCAAAATATCAAAGTATTATTTCACAGAATATAAAACATGTAATAGAACAAAAATTTTAAAATTTGAAGGGAAATGGGAAGAAAAGTAGAGAGGAAGGATTTCTGGCAATTACTGCATCTTAATACTATAAAATATAAACAATACTAAATCATCAAAACCATTTACTGCTAGTTAAAAAATAGGTTGATGCATGGAACAAATTAGATATATATCAAAGAAAATAAAATCTGAAGGGAAATAATAGGAAAAAGATTAGAGAGGAAGGGTTTCTGGCAATACTGTATTTTAATACTATAAAGCAGTAATCATCAAAACCATTTGCTGCTAGTTAAAAAGTAGGTTGATCCATGAAACAGATTTATATCAAAGAAAATGAACCTATGAACCTAATGTTTAAAAATAATAGCTAGTGTTTATATGGTGCTTTAAGGTTTGCAAAACACTTTAATAGATACTTTATTCTCACAACAACTGTGGGATATAGTGCTATTTGTTTTCTCTACCTTACAAATGGAAGCTCATAGACTGAGGTTAAATGATTTCTCCAGGGTCACACAGCTAGTATCTGAGGCTGGATTTAAGGTCATGTCTTTCTAACTCCTGGTCTAGTACTCTGCCAACTATGCTACTTAGCTCCAAGCTGCTGGGGTTAAGATTCACTATTCAACCAGTAATGTTGGGAAAAACTAGAAAACAGTTTAGCAGAAATTAGATAAAGACCATCAACTAGTTGTTGGCATGTCTACATGTGAAGACAGTGCCAACTGGACATAAGCTCTAAATAGAAAAAGTCATAAATTAGAGGAACTAAGAAGTTACCTTTCAGTTCTATGAACCAAAGAGTTCATGACTCTTTCAAATAACGGATAGAGGCCTACAGAAGAAAAAATGGACAATTTTGATTAGATAAAAATAAAATTATTTTTGCAGAAACAAAACCAATGAAACTACAACCAGAAAGGAAATAACTGGGGGAAAAAGTGTGCAGCAAATTTTTCTGATTACATTATTATTTCCAAGATACATAAGACAGTTATTCAAATTTATGAGAACATGAGCCATTCCTAATTAATAAATGGTCAAAAAATATGAACAGGCAGCTTTCAAAGGAAGAAATCCAAGCTACCAAGAAATTTTAAAATGTTTCTAATCAATAATTAGAGAAATGCAAATTAAAGCAATCTGATGTTACAACCTCATCAGATTCATGAAAATAACATAAAAGGAAAATAAATATTGGAGGGACTGAGGTAAAACAAGAATATTGACGCACTGATGGTATAGCTGTGGCTTAGAACAACCATTCTGAAAAGCAGTTGGGACAATGTCATTAAAGTCATACCCTTTGACCCAGCTATGCCACTTGTAGGACTAAAATAGATCAGAAAAAAGGAAAAGTACAAATCATTTTCTGTAGAAATTAATGTACAAAGATAATTATGGCGGAGTTGTTGGGTTTTTTTGGTAATAGCAAAGAACCAAAAACTAAGGGGGTACTCATTAAGGAATGACAGAACAAATTATGGTATAAGAATATAATGGAGTGTTATTGTGCTATAAGAATTTATGAAAGGCATGTTTTCACAGAAGCTTGGGAAGACTCAAAGGTACTGATGTTGAGCCAAGTGAGCCATATCAGAATAGTTTATACATTAACAGCAGCAATGTAAAGACAAACACCTTAGAAAGGTTTAAGAACAATGCCAGAGTAGTGGAAATGAAATATGCTGCCTACTTCCTGACAGAAAGGTGGTGAACTCAAGATACTCAATGATATGTGACATCCATTTTTGTGCATAACTAATACGGGAATGTATTTTCCTTTACTATGTGTATTTGTTACAAGGGCTTTTTATTGCCTTTTCAATTGGGAGAAGAGACAAGGTCTCAAAAAACAAAAATGGAAGAAAACAAAGGGAAGAACAGAAAGAAATCAGATAAACAGGATGACTTTTTAAGTTACGCTAAATTTATTATGTACTAAAAAAAGAAAAGCAAGTTCTATAAGGGAGATGTCAAACATGCAGCCCACAATGGTAACACCCCTCCAAGTGTGATCTGAATCAGACTAAAATATAATTGGGAAATATTTACCAAAATAAAAATACAATAAAATATATATTTTAAAACTAAATGTGTAGCCTGTAGAGATCTTTATGTATGCGTTAGTGGCTTCTGTTTCCGTTTCAGTATGACACCACTACTTTACACAATAAAGATTCACAATTTCATATAAAATTCCCTCCGATGTTTTATTTGGTGTTAAGTTCAGAATAAAAAAAATGTTTAAGGAACTTAAAGTGATAAATTACTTCCTTTTTTGTTGACTGACAAAACTCTTTCTTAAAAGAAATTTCGGGGCGGAGCCAAGATGGCAGAGTAGAAAGACTCACCTATGCTAGGTCCGAACCCACAGCCCATAGATTTCCTGTAAAAAGAACTCCTGACAAAGTCTGGAACAGTGGAAGCCGCGCAGCAACACAGTGAAGGAGATTTCTG
>CM053769.1:418947573-418974218 GCA_028658325.1 Potorous gilbertii
AAATTAAATTAAATTAAAAAAAAAAAAAAGAAATTTCACTTGCTTGGAAAGGTAGTGGTTTTGTTTTTCCTCCTCTAGATTTATCTACCCAAAGGAAGAGCTATCATGTCAGTCCATTTTCATTAATAGATTCATCCAAAAATATTTACATATTACAGTTGCATGAATAGGATAGTGATCTTTTACATCAAATATAATCTAGCTTTATTACATAGAAGCAAAAGTAGCAATGAATTAAACTGCTTTTGAAATGGGCAAATGACTGCTAATTAACATGCTTTAGAATCACAGATCGTCAGAGGTGGAAGGAACCGTTTAATCAAACTTGTTGGCCAGAAAGAATTTCTATGACAACATACCCAATATGTGTTCGTCCAGCTTCTTTCTATAAAGAGACCTACAAAGAGGAATACTATGTCCCAAAACAGCCCGTTCCCCGTTTGGATAACTAACCGTGAAGAAGTGTTCCTTTATCGTCAATTCTAAATTTTTATGTTTGAAACTTCCTCTGAGGTCAGACGGCCAAGTCTTTCATGTGACAGTCCTTCAAGCATTGAAAGAAAGATTTTGCCCTGAAGCTTTGATTCTCTAGGCTAAATGTGCCCATTTCTTAAACCTCACATGTCTTGATTTCAAGACCCTTAATTCTGGTTGCCCTCTGTTCTCTAGCTAACCAATGTTCCTCCTAAACTGTGACACACAGATCTAAACATAATTCTCCAGATGTGGTCTGACTAGGTCAGAGTACAATAAGCTTCTCAGTGCTAAATACTGGATGGTTTCCAAAGTAATCCAAAATCACATTCATTTTTGTAGCTGCCATATCATACTGTTGACTCATTTTCGGCTTGAAATCCACTTAAGTCTCTGTCATTTCTTCAGATAAATTGCTCTATGACCAACATCTCCATTTCATTCTTGTGAGATTGAATTTTTGAACACAAGTGTGAGATTTTACATTTCTCCTTAGTAAATTTTTGTCTTACTAGATTTAGTCACATTTTTTAGCCTATCAACAACATCTTTCCAGTTGTCTCAATATGTCATTGCTCTTTGATTACTCTGACTCTAGGTAGCTATTGACCTCATCTGGTTCTAATTTGTACCTGATAATAAGGCCAAAATAGCATTTAATAAGAGCTTACTTTGTACCAGGCATTGTGTTAAACTCTGGAGATACAAAGAAAGAAAAAAATATATGGTCCTTTCCTTCAAAGGGTTCATATTCCATTGGGGGAGACAGCATGTAAACAGCTATATACATATGAAATATATGGTTGGTCGGTTGTTGTCCTTTGTGCTTGAAGAGGACCAAAATAGCATCATGATGTTGGGGTCAAGGTATATGTAGTGTCTGACTGTGGCTGATCAAACCAAGAAAAGCTCTGACAGCTATACCACAGGTCTAGCACTAATAGTCTATATGAACATTTGGTGTGGAGATGTCTCTAATTTTATACATTTCATATTGTTTTGAGGTACTTCAATTCTGATTTGTTCATAGAGAATAGTGCCTTCTTAGATGAGGGCACACTATGCCAGACAGTTCCGTATAAGCATCTCCCGTGTCTCACAACTTCAAAGTTCTTCAGAAAGACCTTGAGAATGTCCTTGTATTTTTTCTTCTGACCTCCATGTGAGTGCTTGCCTTGTGTGAGTTGTGTGGGGATAAGACTATGCACAGGCACAGAGAGGAGAGGTAGAATGTTGTGTAAAATGTACAGAGAAAAGGTCATTTTGACCAAAAAATGGAATGTGAGAAGAGTTATATGAGTAATGTGTAACTGGAGCTTTTTAAGTGGGATTGATAGGATTACATCATATTAGATTTAGGAATATCATTGATAGCTGTATGGGAGAGACTTAAGGCAGGGAAACCAACTTGAAGCTTGGCGTAGTAGAAGTGAGAAGTGATTGTGGTTTAAGTTGAAAGAGTAAAGATGTTTTGCTCTATAAGATGTGACACCTGATGATGACTTCAAGTCATCAAGCTGAACTACATGCTCATGTAGTAAAAGAACTGGGGCATAAGATCACGTTCTAGAATTTTTCCAGGAATGAAGACAAGGTATAGAATTTACAGACTTCTTTCCATTTTTGAAATCAGGATATTTTCCTCTCTCCAGTCCTCTAGCATCTCTCTCATTTTCCAAGATCTTTCAAAGATCTTTGACAGTGCCATAATTATAACATTTTCAAATTGTAATTAACTCAGTGACTCCCAATCTACATGAGGGGAGGAAGAGTTGCCGTGTTTAGCTATCTCTAACTCTCTTTAAGGGAGAGTAAGAAAGGTGGCAAAGGTATAAAAATTCAAGACAGCAGACACTTAACAAGATTCTGCTATATCCTACTCAGTGTTCAGGAACTTTTTAGGGAAAAATAGCAAAGTGTAGGAGAAAAATGTTCTATTTGGATATTCAAGCCCTAACACTTACTAGTGTGCTCTTATGCAGTGTTTCAGTTTCCTAAATCTCTAAAATGGAGCTGAAAATTTTCACACCATCTCACAGGGCTTTCATGAAGAAAGCACTTTGGAAACCTTATGGCACTAGAAAATGTGAATTATTTATGATAGCTGTTAGTAATTATAAATAAGAGGTCAAGACTTGTAATTTCTCAGCATGTGAAATTTCTGTTGTGGAAACTCCATCTACTGATGGCAACTCTTTTGTATTTTTAGCCTTTAGTTTCTGGAGGAAAATGTGGGATTTAGTTGTTTTGGCCACTGAGAAATGACTTGGCCACGGTTAGCATGTTAGTAATTAGCTAATTAATTAAAATTAAATTTTATTTATTTTTTCCAGTAGTCAAACATTCATTTTTCCTCCCTCTCATTTCCCTCCCACCTGTTACCTTAAAAAATAAAACCAAATAAGCCTAGCCAAGCAAAATAAATGACCACCTTGGCCATGCCCAAAAATGTGTATCTCGTTCTGCATATTTATCCAACAACAAAGACCCACCACCCGCCTGGAGCTCTCCCCGACAGAACCCCGCCCCCTCTCCCCGCGCAGCCGCGGAGCCGGGTGCTAGGGAGGCTTCCGGGCGCTAGGGGGCAGCAGCGCCCCTGAGGCGGCGCCTCCCGCGCTTGGCGCTCCCGGGGAGCTCTAGCTGCAGGAGCCGGTACTTCCGGTCATCGTTGGCCCCGCGTTATAATGGCTGCCGCCTCTGCCTAGCCCCCGGCCTCGCGTCTCAGCGGAAGGGCTCCCGCAGCGCGGACCGCAGCAAAGCCGTGGCCCACACGACGTGGCAACATGGGCCGGGAGTCACGGTGAGTGAGAGGAGCGGGGGCGGCCCCCTTGTGAGGGAAGGGAGCGGCGGCGTGAGGGGGCTCGGGGGGCACCGGAGGCCCGGGCGGCCCCTCCTGCGGGACCCGGGCGCCCGAGGCCCGGGCCTTGCCCCTCCTAACTCTCTAGCTGCAGGCTCCAGGCCCCCCAGCCCCCGGAAGGCGCGGCGGCCCCTCTCCCCGGTGCCCTGGCCTCCCGGCCTCCTCGGGCCCGTAAGCCGGGGCTCTGCACACCGGGGCGCTTCTGAGCCCGCTGACTTCTCAGCTTGGCAGCCTCGGGCTCCCTCGGGTGACTGGAATAGCAAAGCCTTCCCCAGCCCCCTCGGGCAGGAGGGAGTGATCTCTGGCGCTTAGATTGCTTTCTGTTACTGGTGTTCGCACGCCGACTTTGTTTTTCTCACTAGACTCTGCTTCTGGAGGGCGAGGACCTTTTCTTACTCACACTGACCACGTTAAGGCTCTGAGTACAGTATGAAGCTTATTAAATAAATAATTTAGACTGTTTCAGGAAATATTTATTAAATATGTCCCAGGCTGGGCATTCTGGGACACTCAGGGGAACGTTACCATGAGGAAAGGAAATGGCCATTGAGAATGTACCCCAAATTTCATTTAAATAAATGTAGACAGTATAAAATACCTGGGAGTCTATCTGCTTAGAGAAGCCCAGGAACTATATGAACACAGTTACAAAACACTTCATGCAAATTAAGTCAGATCTAAACAATTGGAAAAAATATCAATTGCCCATGGGTAGGCCAAGGCAATATAATAAAAATGACAATTCTACCTAACTTGGTTTACTTACTCAGGGCCATACTAATCAAAATGCTAAAAAATTAACTTTTTTGTTTTAATATGTAATTTATTTTTCACTTCTTAACATTCACTTCCACAAGAATTTGAATTCCAAGTGTTCTTCCAATCTCTCCCCACCCCAGGATAGCATGCTGGGATCTATCCCTTCTTCCAGTTTGTCCTCCCCTCTATTACCTATCCTTCTTTCTTCCTCTTTCCCCTCTTTTCCTGTAGGGCAAAATACATTTCTATACTCTATTACCTGTATAGCTCAATTTCCAGTTACATGCTAAAACAATTTTTAACATTCATTCTTAAAGCTTTGAGTTCCATATTCCCTCCCTCCCTCCCTACCCACCCTTATTAAGAAAATAAGCAATTCAGTGTAGGTCATACATGTGTAACAGTGCAAAGCAGCTACATAATATTTATGTTGTAAAAGACTAACCACATTTCCCTCTGTCCTATCCTGCCCTCCATTTATTCCATTCTCTCCCTTGACCTGTCCTCCCACAATAGTGTTTGCTTCTGATTATCCCTTTTCCCAATTTGCTGTCCCTTCTATTATCTTTCCTCTTCTATCTCCTTACCCCTTGCCTTCCTTCAGAGTAAAATAGATTTCCAAATCCAATTGAGTGTGTGTTATTCCCTCCTTAAGCCAAATCCTACAAGAGTAAGGCTCAATTATTTTCTTTCTTTCCCTCCCTCTTCCCCTCCATTGTAGAAGCTCTTTTTTCCCTCTTGTATGTAAGATGATTTGCTACATTCTAGTTCTCCCTTTCTCTTACTCCTGGTACATTCCTTTCAACAGTAAATTTTATTTTGGGGGGAGTATTCTCCCTTCATATTCAGCTCACCCTGTGCCCTTTGTGTGTGTGTGTGTGTGTATATACACACACACACACACACACACACACACACACACATATATAACCTATATGTACACAAGCATAGACACAGGTACATATACATACCTACGCACACATATATATAATATACGCATACATACATACCCATACACACCTACATATATATGTGTATATATTCATTCATTCCCTCTAACTACCTTAATACTGAAAAAGGTCTCATGAGTTACAAATAATACCTTTCCATATAGGAATGTAAACAGTTTAACTTTAATGAGTTTCTTAAGGCTTCTCTTTCCAGTTTACCTTTGCATGTTTCTCTTGATTCTTGTATTTGAAAGTCAGATTTTCTATTCAGCTCTGGTCTTTTCCGCAAGAATGCTTGGAAGTCCGCAGTTTCATGGAAATTCCATTTTTTTCACTTGAAATATTCTCAGCTTTGCTGGGTAGGTGATTCTTGGTTTTAATCTTTTATCTCCTTTGACCTCTGGAATGTCATATTCCAAGCCCTTTGATCCCTTAGCGTAGAAGCTGCTAAATCCTATGTTCTCCTGATTGTATTTCCACAATACTTGAATTGTTTCTTTCTGGCTGCTTGTAATATTTTCTCTTTGACCTGGGAACTCTGGAATTGGGCTACAATATTCCTAGGAGTTTTCCTTTTGAGATCTCTTTCAGGAGGTGATTGGTAAATTCTTTCTATTTCTATTTTACCCTCTGGTTCTAGAATATCAGGGCAGTTTTCCTTGATAATTTCTTGGAAGATGATGTCTGGGCTCTTTTTTTGATCATGGTTTTCAGGTAGACCAGTAATTTTTAAATTATCTCTCCTGGATCTATTTTCCAAGTCAGTTGTTTTTCCAGTGAGATATTTCACATTGTCTTCTATGTTTTCGTTCTTTTGGTTTTGTTTTGTAATTTCTTGGTTTCTCATGAAGTCATCAGCTTCCATCTGTTCCATTCTAATTTTTAAAGAACTATTTTCTTCAGTGAGCTTTTGAACCTCCTTTTCCATTTGGCTAATTCTGCTTTGTAAAGGATTTCTTCTCATTGGCTTTTTGGACCTCTTTTGCTATTTGAGTTAGTCTATTTTTAAAGGTGTTCTTTTCTTTTTTTTTTTTTTTGGATCTCCTTTAGCAAGCTGTTGACTCACTTTTCATGATTTTCTTGCATCACTCATTTCTCTTCCCAATTTTTTCCTCCACCTCTTTTACTTGATTTTCAGAATTCTTTTTGAGCTCTTCCATAGCCTGAGGCTATTGCATTATTTTTTTTTTTGAGGTTTTAAATGCAGAAGCCTTAACTTTTATGTCTTCCTCTGATGGTATTCTTTATTCTTCCTCATCTGAAAGGATGGAATAAAATACCTGTTATCTAAGAAAGTAACCTTCTATGGTCTTATTTTTTTTCCCCTTTTTTGGGCATTTTCCCAGCCAATTACTTGACTTTTGAGTCTTTGTCAAGAGGAGGGTATACTCTGGGGACCTGTTAAGTTCTCAGTTACTCCACAATGGCATAGTCAAGAGAGAAGAGTTTACTCCTCTCCTGGCCTGTGCTCTGGTCTAGGAGCAACTACAAGCACATTGTTCTGCCCAGGATTTGCTAGTAGGGTTCCTTCTCCAGAACCACCCCCAGCTCCACTGCCAGCACTCTTCCTCAACCCAGGAGAGCCACTAAGAGCTGAGATCCAGATTAGCTGCTCAATTCCCCCAGGGTCTTTAGACTGGGGGCTCCAAAATGGATGCTGACCCTGTAGTTGATGTGCAGGGTCAGACTGCATTTCCTTCCCCCCCCCCCAGGTGAAAGAGCTTTCTCACTGACCTTTGAAGCTGTCTTTGGCAAGCAGCTGCTGTTGGGTATTCTGCCCCCTGAGGCCTGCTCCAGTCCTGTTCCTGCTGGTGCTGCATGGCCAAGGCTGGGCTTGTGTGCTGTGGTCTGTACTCTGCTCTGAGCCAGGTGCGCTAGTCCTTTCCTCTTGACCTTCTAGACTGTCTTGGGCTGGAAATCTCTCTGACTCTGTCATTTTGTGGCTTCTGCTGCTCTAGAATTTGTTTAGAGTTATTTTTTACAGGCATTTTATGGGCTATTGGGGAGAACTTCTGCAGGTCTGGCCTTCTACCCTTCCATCTTGGCTACACCCTCAGCTCTGGTCTTTTCATCAAGAATGCTTGAAAGAGCTCTATTTCATTCACTATCCATTTTTCTTACTGAAGGATTATACACAGTTTTTCAGGGTAGATGGTTCTGGATTTTAATCCTAACTCCTTTGCCCTCTGGAATATCGTATTTCAAACCCTCTGCTTTTATTGTAGAAGCTGCTAAATCGTGTATGATCTTGATTGTGGCTCCACAATACTTTAATTGTTTCTTTTTGTCTGCTTGTAGCATTTTTTCCTTGACCTGTAAGTCGTTCTTAAGTCTGTTTTGATATTTATTTGATTGGCTAGCTGTTGTGATCCTGGAAATTTTCATTTTGGAATCTCTTTCAGGAGGTGATGGTTGTAGTCTTTAAATTTCTATTTAACTCTCTATTTAACTAATATATCAGGGCAATCTTCCTTGATAATTTCTTGAAAGATGATGGCTAGGCTCTTTGTTTGGTCATGGCTTTCTCTGGATCTATTTACCAGGTCATTTGTTTTTCCAGTGAGATATTTCACATTATCTTTTTAAAAGTTCTTTTTGGTTTTTTTTTTATTGTTTCCTGATTTCTCCTGCTCAATTCTAATTTTTAAGGATTCATTTTTTTTTCCAGTGAGCTTTTGTACTTCCTTTTCCATTTGGCCAGTTCTACATTTTAGGGAGTTTTTTTCTTCAGTGAACTCTTCTGCCTCTCTTTTTTCCATTTGGCTAAATTCTGCTTTTCAGAGCATTCTTTTAATGGGTTCTTTGTACCTCTTTTATGATTTGGCCTAGTCTGTTTTTTAAGGTGTTATTTTCTTTGGTGGTTTTTTTTTTTTGTGCCCCCTTTAACAAGCTTTGACTAGTTTTTCATGGTTTTTTTGTATCAGTCTTATTTCTCTTCCCAGTTTTTTCTTTACCTATTACTTGATTTTCAGAATCCTTTCTGAGCTCTTCCATGGCCTGAGACCAGTTCATATTTTTCTTGGAGGCTTTGAATATAGGAGCTTTGATTATGTTAGCTTCTTCTGAATGTGTTTTGATCTTCTTTGTCATCATGGTAACTTTCTGTGGTCAAAATTTTTTTTCTGTTTGCTCATTTCCCCAGCCTATTTCTTGAATTTTAGCTTGTTTTTAAAGTAGGGCTCTTCTTGTAGGGTGGAAGGTGCACAGTGCTGGGTCTCAAGCTTTAGGGATTTTGTGTAGCCATTTTCAGAGATACTTCCCAGGTGGTATGATCTAAGGAGAGATGTGTTTACTCCTCTCCTGGCTTTTGTTCTGGTCCATGAATGATCAGAAGCATTCTTTTCTGGAGCTGTGGTCCACAGCTGCTGCAAGTTCTGGTGTGCTTGTGCCCCTTTTTGCCCTGGGACTGCCACCCAGGACTGTGACCCATATCCTCTTACGGGCAGAGCAACAGAATCCTTTCTTAGTGCTAGCAATGAGTCCTCTGTAATTTCTTTTTGAGTAGTAGCTTCACCCCTTTACTGTCTGTGGACTGTGAGCTCTAGAAGCAGCAGATCCTGCTGCTGATTCAGTGGCTCCTAAGGCCTGCTCCTAGTTTGCTGTGGTTGAGTTCGTGTTGGGTCTGTGCTGGTGTGGCCCATGCTGGACTGTGCTCCACTCTCACCTGGCTGGAAAAGTATTTCATCCCATCCTTTTATGGGTTCTGTTGTGCCAGGATTGTTTTATGGCACTGTTTAAAGGTTTTCAGAGGGATTTTGAAGAGAGCTCAGGTGAATTTGCTGCCTTTTCTCTGCCATCTTACCTCTGCCCCTCTCCTTTCCCCCATTTGCTTTTCTGTTTACTATCTGCCTTCCTACTGTCCTCTAGGTTGTCCTCCAGTCCTGGGATTCTCGTTCTACCAACTTTTGCCTCTTAGAATTTCTGATTTCTTTCAAGACTCAGCTCAGATGATATCTTTTATTGGAAACCTTTTTTCCCCTCCTAACTGAGCTGCCAGAGCCTTTCCCTCTAATAGTAGTTTATTCTGTGTTTCTCATATGGGTCTATTTGTTTACATGTTGTTTTCCTTGTTAGAATGCAAACTCCTTGAGATTAGGGGCTGTTATTTTTCATATCACTTTGTATAGTACCTAGCAACATATAACAAGCATTTTGAAAAATGATTGTTGACTGAGTAAGGGGTGTCATCAGGGAATTATATGATGAGGAGAAAAGATGGGCTTATAATGGGTTTAGAGTGAAGACTAACAAATGGATGGTTTAAGAGTTTGGGTAGGTTTTGATGGTTTAAAATCTCTATTGGTGGCAGCTCCCTAATCAATTAGAATATAGATCAGTTTGTATACTTATATACGTATGTATTCCTTCTCCCATAAGTCCTTAAGAGTAAGGATTGTTTCATTTTTTTTGTCTTTTCATTCCCTTCACCTGTTACAGTTTAGAAAAGCTGGATAAAAGTATTGAACTATAATGAATATATTTTAAAAGAGCAGTAAGTAAATAGGATTTAGAACTGGGAAGAATTTTAGAGATCATTTATACTAACCCCTACATTCTTAAAGAATAGATACTGGGGTCAGAGAAATTAAGAGACCTGCCAGTTGTTGCATAGTAGTATAGAGGTAGAACTCATCCCAGGTAAAGTCTCTTGATTTTTATTTCAGTCTTCTTTTCTTTAAAAAATAAAATATTTCAAAGTGTGCTTTTCTTAAAAAAATTTTTTTTGACATTTATTTTTATATCACCTTAGTTTCTATCTTTTTCCTTTTTCTCCTACCTAGTGAGCTATCCTTGTAACAAAAGAAAGATTAAAAAACAATTCACCCAACTAGCCACAGAAAATAAGCCTTGACAGTTTTGTGATGACCTGCAACCATTTTTCCCCAACCTGTGCAAAGAAGGAAGGCAGTGCATTTTCTCATCTCTTGTAGTAATCTTTCATTTATATATTGTTTTCCTGGTTCTGCTTGTGTCAGTTTGCATTGGTTCTTATAATTCTCTGAATTCTTCACATGCCTCATTTTAACGGTTCAGTAATATTCCATTATGTTAGTAGCATCAGTATTTCACAGTATTACATTCATAAACTCTAATTTGTTTGACTATTCCCCCATCACTGGGCATGTATTTTGTTTTCAGTTCTTGACTTATCACAAAAGAAGTGCCGCTGTGAGTATTTTGGTGTGAATGGGACATTTCTTTATGTCTTTGTTCTCCTTAGAGTAATATACCTAGCTTTAAGATATGTGCATGAGACAGTATGGACATTTTAGTTGCTGTTTTAAAAAGCTTAATTTCACGTTGCTTTCCCTCATACTTTTCATTGCATCATGCATATCTTCTGTCTTATCAGAACATCTTTCTATTACATTTTTGTCCTTTTAAAAAAATCTTAAAAAAAAATTTTTTTTTCTGCTCTGGACCAGTGATCTCATCAGTATACATAACTGGAAATTTCAACACCAAATGCAGGTCATTAATTCTATAATTTAGAGTCTTAAAAAATTGACTGGAGCACTGAGAGGTTGTAATTTGTTCTTCTACCAAGTACACCTTAGAGAAAGATCTTCCTGTCTCCTAGGTGAAGCTTCTCCACAAAGCCGTACTGCCTTTTATACGCTAGAGGACAGTACTAATTTTATGTTTAAATTCCCTCACTTCATTTTAAAGCTTACAAAGTGCTTTTCTCATAATGACTCTGTGAAGTATCATTCCTGTTTTACAAATCAGGAAGCACTTTGTAAGCTTTAAAATGGCATAAATGTAATTGTTTTCATAAAAAGAATTTTTATTATGAACTTAAATCTAAAGAAACCCAAAACTTGTTATATGTAAACAAAAGCAACAAAAAAGTTTGTAAGATGGATTATTATTAATAATTACTGTTAATTTAATGCTTTCAGAAACTGTTCAGGTTGTATAGATTCTATTAGATTACTTCCCTCCCAGAATGACATTTCTTGCTATTGATTATACATGCTTATATGATAAACAATTCCTAACATGTTCATTTTCTGGTCCCTGTTTCTTTTACAGTTCATGTCAAAAAGAAGTAGTCTTTCTTCTGATTTATTTGTATACTTTGGTTTTACTAAATGTAATTAATTTGTATCAATAAAACTGTAGGCACTACAGGAAGCGATCAGCATCCCGGGGTCGATCTGGAAGCCGATCTAGGAGTCGTTCCCCATCTGATAAAAGAACTAAACGTGGAGATGACAGGCGCTCAAGAAGCAGAGACCGAGATAGAAGGCGAGAAAGATCCCGAAGTAGGGATAAGAGAAGGTCTCGATCTCGAGACAGAAAACGCTTGAGGTAGGTGGTGATTCTTTTTAAATTTTTTTTTTAATTTTTAGTTTTCAACATTCACTTCCATAAATTTTAAATTTTTTTCCCCTCCCTTTCCAAGATGGCTTGCAGTCTAATGTGGGCTCTACACATAATGTGTCCATTAGACACATTTTCACATTAGTCATGTTGCATAGCAGAATTATAACAAATAGGAGAAACCATGAGAAATTAAAAAAAGAAAACCAAAAAGAAAATAGTCTGCTTTGCTCTGCATTCCAACTCCTTAGTTCTTTCTCTGGATGTGGATGGTGTTTTCCATCATGAGTCCTTTGGAATTGTTTTAGGTCCTTGCATTGCTGAGAAGGGCTAAGTCTATCAGTCAGTCATTGCACATGATGGGTGTTTCTGTGAACCATGTTCTCCTGGTTCTGTTCACTTTACTGAGCATCAGTTCATATAAGTCTTTATTGGATTTTCTAATGTCCACCTGTTCATCCTTTTTTATAGCACAATAGTATTGCATTACATTCATATACCACAGCTTGTTCAGCTGTTCCCCAGTTGATGGGCATGCCCTCAGTTTCCAGTTCTTAGTCACCACAAAAAGAGCTGCTACAAATATTTTTATACACATGGATCCTTTTCCCATTTTTATGATCTCTGGGATATAGCCCTAAAAGTGGTATTGCTGGGTCAAAGGGCGTGCACATTTTTGTAGTCCCTTGGGCACAGTTCCAAATTGCCCTCCAGAATGGTTGGGTAAGTTCACAGCTGTAGATAGTGATATTTCAAATAAGATGTGATAAACTAAAGTTAAATGACAACCTACTCCAGAGGGATAGAGACTGATATATAGAATACATTAATGCTAAACTGCTACATTAATAGTGGAGGCAAAGAGCTGTGAGAATCTAGAGTAGGAAGAGTTTTCCTATGGGGCAGGGCTCATAAAGAATATGAAATTTGCCACTGGTCCTATGAGAAAAGATTTGGATGGGCAGAATGGAGTTGGGGCAGTGATAAGTATTATTTGTGGGAAGATGCTGATTGAGAGCTATGTTCTAAGAGAGGCTGTCTAGCCCCTCGCTAGCTACAAGTATTTTCTCCATCGTCAAAATTTCTCACAGCACTTTGTTTCTATCATAGCCTACCTTTTATCATTCTTATCTGTGTGCCTGTCTTAACTCTTTGTTAGAGTCTAATGCCCTTGAGTGCTTAGACTGTCTTCTTTCGTCTTTATATGCCCATTGTCAGGTACATGTTTTGTATTTTTTGGGTAGGTACTTAATAGATGCTTTTTGAATGAATCCTCCTGATATAGTGGCCTCGTGCATTGGCCATTCTTCCCCAACCCCCCTTCCTATTCAACCATATGACTGGGTTCAGTTCAGTTCAGTTCAGCAAACATTCACTCAGTGTCTTACTAAGCCAATTACATTGTAATAGCATGTATTGAGTAAATTTATAGTGGTAGATGAGAGCCTACCAGTCGAGGTCTTTCTTAGCAATTTGGTTTTAATCAGATTTAACTCATGCTATTGTTCTTTGTTACTATATAATGGTATTACTGGAACATGGAGATTACGAATAGTTTGATTTTGTCATTCCAGTTTACTGACCACCTCCCTTTCTTGGAAGGAGAGTGAGATCACTCCATTACACTTCATTTTCTAATATGTACAACATTCTGATCCAGTTAAATCCTAAAGTATTATATAAATGTGAGTTGTTAGCATCATTAATAATAGCTAATAGCTAACATTTCTATAGTGCTTATGCTGTGCCAGGTACTATACTGAGCACTTAAGATTATTATTTCATTTGATTCTCACAACAACTAGTAACTGCTATTCTTATTCCCCTTTCACAGATGAGGGAAACAAGTTAAATGACTTTCTTAGGGTCACACAGCTGGTAAATGTCTAAGGTTAGATTTTAACTCATCATTCTGACTCTAGGCCCTGTGCTCTATTCACTGTACCACCTAACAGCCTGCATATTATCTGTCTCTTTCAAAGATCATTTTCACTGAATGCTGACAGATACTATGATATTAGTACTTGTTTACTTGTACAGCCTCATTTTACTTGAATAAAATCTTCTAACAATAACAGTTTTTGTTGCTAGCCACCTTATCAATATGCTAAGCATATGCTTTTATATCTGCTCTGCAAGTCTGTTTCTAGATCTGTCTGTCCTTCCCCAAAAAGGTCAACATGACACTGGATATCTGGAGCCAGTTTAATTTTCTGAGTCATATTGTTACTTTCCCAGATCTGTTACTTGTCTTTCCGTTCTCTTCTCATTGACAAGATTTGTCATAGATTTGCCATGGATCCCTTCCTTAATTTACCTTAACACAAGCGCTGAAATAAGAATAATAGTGAGCTATTTTATAGACATTTTTCAGCTGTACTTGGGAAAAGAGGAGCGTGCTGGGTTTTTTCTTGACTAGTTACTTAAGAAATATAATAATGTTAGCTTTTTTTCACATGCTCCTTTCTTGTTTAGTTGTCACTGCAAGTATCATTTTTACTCATGATACTTGCTGATATTCATTAAAGGGAAGGGAAGAGGACTGGACCTGTGATTTCATTGGTGTAGGGAATTCCCAGGTGAAGAAGCTCCCTCACCCAATGCAGATTTCTCAGTAACCTGGTCTTAAAGTTTTGTTTAGAGCCTGACAGATTAAATAACTTGCCCAAGGTCACATAGCTAAGAAATGTCAATGACAGCAATCAGTCAACAAGCTTTTATTAATTTCTGACTATGTACTGTGTGCTATGATCTGAGGATACAAAGGCAAATCCCACCTCCCACAAAGAAAAACAATACTTGCTTTCAGGGAGCTCACAGTCCGATGGGAGCGACTGCATACAAACATATTGATCACTAAGCATTTATTAAGTGCCTACTGTATGCCAGGCACTGTGCTAAAGAGTGGATCTACAAACAAAGCCAAAAGACAGTGTCTGGCCTTAAGGAGCTCACAGTCTAATCAGACCATAAACCCAGGCTGCAGTTCTCGCTTCAAGGTCAGCTGTCTACAGTTTGCTAGGCCTTTTCGTAATCGTTACAGTTTTAACAGAATTGTGAAAACGAGATCCGATGTAACCATAGGTTTCAAATGACGTAATGCTAAATTGATGACTTTTTCTTTCTCAGACGATCAAGAAGTAGAGAAAGGGAAAGAAGCAGAGAGCGGAGACGGTCTCGAAGTCGAGACAGGAGACGCTCGAGAAGCAGAAGCCGAGGAAGGAGATCACGATCGTCTAGTCCTGGCAAAAATAAGAAAGCAGAGAATAGGTAATATCAATATCTAGCATCATTCTAGCATAGGAACAGGATCATTTTTCTCATCCTTTAAAAAAAAACCTACCCACTCTTAATAACATGTACTTTTGCCTTCTATCAGAAAAGTATTAATATTAAAAATATATGAATAAGAGCAAAGAAAGAAAATACAAAAAGACCAGATAAGCATAATAAAATAATATAAAAATTAAAAAGTGATTGAAAATTAATTATATATGAACAAAGGACAAAAGCAATATGTAATCATATACTTGTTTTTATTTGTCAGTTATTAAAATAAACCAAGCATATTTTAACAGAATAATCTTATGTATTTAATATGAATTTTGTTGCATTTATTTACATAGTTGCATTCAGTGTGCATATTTTTGGTTTTTTTTTTTTTTTACTTTCATCTCATGTCTTTCCATACTTTGTTGAATTCTTAATATCTGTTGTTAGCTAATTTTTTATTGTATTCATATGCTGCAATTTTTCAGCTGTTTTCCTAATCATTATATTCATAGTTTTCAGCTTTTTGCCATCACAAATAATGCTACTGAGAATATTTTTCTGCAAGTCCTTTTTATCCATATGTCAGTCGAGTTTAAACAGTAGAATTGCAGAGTATGCTGCACGCTTTGACACTTATTGGATAATTTCTTCTTGTTTTCCAAAATGACTGAACCAACATCCATTAACTCCCTTTGACTTAAAATGAGATGATGCTTTTATACCATCTAGCACTTAACAGAAAGGAGATTTACTTAGCATTAGCTTGGAAAGGACACAATACAGTATCATGTAGACACAACTTCCCTTGTCTCTACAGAGAAACATATTTAGTCAGAGTGTCATGGGGTCAGATGAGTGTGATGGTTCTTGCAGCAGTAGGATATCCATCAAATATGAGAGTCACTGACTTTATAATGGGTCAGCGCTTTTTTAACTGGAAAGCTTCATCAGCAGATTATAACTAATCTGGATGGATCAAGCCTTTTTGACAAAGTAACTTGGAGAAAAGTAGCTTACCTTCTGTAGCATGGACCCTAGTTAATATTACTTCTACTACGTTATGCCTTTTTTTGGTATGAGTGATTGATGTTAATTTCACTCTGTGTTGTAAAAACCTTTAATTATATACAATTGATATATACATGGATTCATCACTTTTAATTCTTTCTGCCTACATTAGGAATGTATTTGGTAGACAAAAAATAGACATTTCATTTCTGAAAAGAAGACTGTAAAAACTTTGGTTTTGGTCTTTTATAAATAAACTGCTTGGAAATTTGATATGTAAACATGTGAAAGCATTTTCATCCTAATGGCCCAAAAAGCACAGTTGGTCTCAGATTAACATGTCTTCTCTGTCTTCAGGTCAAGGTCTAAAGAGAAAACAGATGGTATAGATGTTTCCAAAGACAAGAAAAAAGAAAAAGATGACAAGGAAGAAGAAAAGGAAAAAGATGTTAGCGTATGTGTACTAACTTATAACGAAAAGTGTTATTAAACTGCTTCCAGACTGACAAGACAAAATCAAGTAGAATTTGTTTTTCACTCCTGTACAGAGAAATTCAGAAACTTAGAACTAAACCTTATTTCAGTTGGGTGTTCCAAAAATCACAGGATCACAGCTATAGAGTTGGAAGGATCTTAGTGGTAATATACTCCAATTCTCTCATTTTACAAAGGAGGGAACTTGAGTCTCGGAGATACTGAGTGAATTATCTAGGACCACAAAGGTAATAAATTGGAATAGCTGGGTTTGAAATCAAAATTTTTTAATTTCACCTCAGTGTTGTTTTATGTCATAGCATCTGGCAAGCTTCTAAGTACTTTAATAGTGTTATGTTTCTTTCTTTCAGAAGCAATTATAGTTACCTGATGTAGGAAACTCTAGCACCAAGAGTTAGTTTTGTTGTTGGAGAGATGACATGTATGGAAACTTTATTTTCCTTCATATGGATAATTGTGGTTTACTCACAGCTTTGTAGTGGGGAAATAGAGCATTTTGTGGAAGCAATATGAGAAGAATGCATACCTCATAGAATCTGATTCAAATCTGAATTTAGGTGAAATTGCCTTGGTAAATTTCTTTGAACTTTAAAGTCAAATTCCTTAGTGGAAAAGACTTTAAAAAAAAAATTAATTTACTGTGGATAACATGCTCCTGATGTATACTCAGCAATTACTTGTGGATATTGGTGTATATCAATATTTTTCTTATTTTGTGAGCTCACTTGAAGCATGAAGCATAATTATTAACTCTTTTCTATTTTAGAACTTTGACCAGAATAAGTTGGAAGAGGAAATGAGAAAACGGAAGGAGAGAGTGGAAAAATGGAGAGAAGAACAGCGTAAAAAAGCAATGGAAAATATAGGAGAACTGAAAAAAGAAATTGAAGAGATGAAGCAGGGGAAAAAATGGAGTCTTGAAGATGATGATGGTATATTCTTAATTTGTTGACTTTAACAGCCAGTTTGTGAATCAAATCAGTAAAACATTTATTAAGAGCCTACTCTGTGCTAGGTACCATGCGAAAGCACCTGATACACTAAGACAAAAATGAACGTCTCTCTTTAAATAGCTTACGTTTTGTTGAGGGAGATATGTATAAAATGAGGTAATTTGGAGGTGGGAGTGCTGTCAAAGGAAATCAGAAAAGCTTCATATAGAGGATGGTGCTTGAACTGAGGCTTGAGAGAAGTGAGAGATTCTAAGAGTGAATTCCAGCATGTGCAGCCTTTGCAAACAGATATATAAGGAAAATGGAGTGTGATGTGTGAGGAAAAGGAAGACCAGTTTGACTGGATGGTACAGTGCGTGGAGGTGAGTTAAATAAAGATTGTAAAGTAGTTTGGAACCAGGTTGTGGTGGTTTTTAAATGCCAAACAGAGAATCTTAGAGGTTATAGGGAGCCATTGCAGTTTATTAACTAGGAATGACATTACAGACCTGCATGGAGGATGGATTGGAGAGGGGAGAGATTTGAGGCAGAAAGACCAGTTAGTATAGACTGTTGCAGTAGTCTAGTCACAAAGTGATGATGTCCTGAATTAGGACAATGACCATAAGAGAAGTGGGGTAGAGGTTGGGTGGGGAGGGATGGATACAAGCAATATTGTAGAGGCAGAAGGGACAAGACTTCATAATTGATTCCGTATATAGGGTGAAGATTAGCAAGGGAGTTGAGTCAGTATAAATAGAGGGAAGGTGGTGCTATCATTAAAAATATCAGGGTTCAGAGTAGAGATGTTTTTGTGGGAAAAGATTAATAATAAGTTCTGTTTTGTACGTGGTAGGTTTGAGATGCCTGTGGAACATCTAGTTCAGAACATCCAGCCAGTATTTGATGACAGGGGTCTAGAGCTCAAAGGAGAGATGGAATGAACATATAGAACTGGGGGTTGTTTACGTAAAAATGGTAATTAAATCCATAACAGCTAATGAGATCATTAAAATAGGGCAGAAAGAGATAAGAGATCTATGACAGCTTTGAAGAGTTTAAGGGTCATAGACATAGAGCTGGAAGGGTCTTTAGAGAGGCTTTGCCAATTGCTTCATTTTACATTTACCACTAATGCCTCATTTACACTGAAACCCAGATGTAGGTTCAATGACTCATCCAAGATCACACAGGTAGTATCCCTAATGGTATTTGAATTGAGGTCCTCTGATTGTGAAGCCAGTGCACCAGAGAGCAATTTCAGCTGAACTATGAGGTCAGAAGCTAGATGCAAATGAGAGAAAAAGAAGTTCAGGCTATTAGATTAAACTATTTAGGAGTTTGGAGTGAAAGAGAGAAGGAATATTAGACTAATTCCTTGACAGGGTCGTAGGGTCAAATGAGGACTTTTTATAAATAAGGTAGAAGGAGGTATGTTTCTAGGTGGAAGGGAAAGACCCATTCAAAATGAGGAGATTAAAAATTAGAGAAGGGAGGAGGAGGATTGTTAGAGAATCTGATGGAGGAGATGGTAAAGAGATGGGATTGTGGATATAGATGGAGGGTTTGGCCTTGATGAGAAAGGCCCTATCAGGAGTAAAGGCAGAAAAAAATGTCTGTTGATGTTGAAGTTTTGAAATGAAAATGAGTGACAAGTTCACAGTAAACAGTCTGTTTTCTGAGTAAAATACAAAGCAAGGTCTTCAAATAAGAGGAGGGGAATTGATGGTTTGTGAGTCTTGAAGATAAGGAGACATTTTGTAGCAGCCACTGTAAGGGGGAAGTAAAAGCATTTCTCTGCTTCAGTGAAGTCAGTAGATCACATAAATTTGTGTTGGACCCAGTCAACACAGTGGAAGTAGGAACAGAGGAGGTTCCTGATAACAGCACTGCAATTTGGCAAGGCATGAGTAGTGACAGGACAAGGGGCAAGGGATTTAAGAGTAGCAGAGAGTGTTTTGTTGGTTGAACTATAACTGCTGTCAAGCTTGGGAAGGAAAAAAAATGAAGCCGGAGTAGCACCAATTGATTTTGTGTTAAATCCACCTTTTTGATTATAGATAAAATAAGTATTCAAGAAATAATATTTAATGTAAGGTTGCTTTTTAGGGATAGGGTAAATGCAAGATGAGGATGGTGTAAGAAATTATTTAGAATTCAGTTCAGGGGTAAACTCCTTATGCCAGAGGTTGGGCGTAGGATAATTTTCAGTGGTATACAATCTAGTTGGTGTTGCTTGGGAACTGCTTTGCCAAATCCAATTCTCTTTCCCTGTTCCTCTTGAACGATGATGATGATATGAATAATTGTAATAGGCAAATAAAAATAGATATTTACTAAGTATCTACTGTATGCCTAACACTGCTGGACAACTCTGCTCTGATTCAGGCTCTTGTTAGCCTTTTTCTTTTAATTTTATTACCTTGGTCATTGTCATTTAGATCTGAATCAAATGAAGAAAAGAAATTCAAATCTGTATATATATATATATATATATATATATATATATATATATATACTCTTGTGTTTTAGATGATGAAGAAGAGCCTGCAGAAGGGGAAAAGGAAGGGAATGAAATTGAAGATGAAGAATTAGATCCTTTAGATGCATACATGGAGGAAGTAAAAGAGGAGGTCAAGAAATTTAATATGAGGAGTGTTAAAGGTGGTGGTGGAAGTGAGAAGGTAAATTATATCATTTTCATTCTTGTTTGATCATTTAAAAAAATTGTATCTCTAGAGACTTCCAGGAAGCTAGAAAAGTGAAAGACTGCAAAAGAATCTAGTTCCTCATTATCTTCATTAAAAACAACAGAAATACCAAAAGGAAATAAAATAGAAGAATTTATTTTTAAGTCTACAAATACTCAAAGAAATGAACAAATATATAAATTTTATGACATTGAAAAAATATTATGAATTTAAGAAAACTGGAGGCAGTGAAAACAAATGAAAAACAAACTCACGAACCCGAGCATTAGTAATGAAACTAGAATTTCCTTAGAACACGTGAATGATGTACATTGTTAAGGGATTGAAGGAAGAAATGAAATTAGCAAAAATATAAAATGATGAAGGAAATGAGTGCAATGGAAAAATAGATGACAAAACAAGCATTTGGTAACATCTGTGGAAAACGGAAATAATAGCTAGATTTCAGACTATTTTATATAAAGCAATAATTATCAACAATACTCTTTAGTATTGTTTAAAAGTTGATCAGTTCAAAAGTAATTGAATATATTAGTCGTTTGATAAACTCAGGAATGCAAACTTCTTTGGGGAAAGGGGTAAACTTATATAATTAAGAAGTGCTGGTAAGATATTGGCTGATACAGACTAAAGAAAGCATACTGCTTTTTACATTATTTTTTGTTCAACTCTCCTTGGGCAAAACAAATAACATCAAAATGTTTTACATGATTTCACATGTAAAATCTATATAGATTGCTTACTGTCTCAAGGTGGGGAGAGGGAAAGAGAGAAGGATAGAATTTGGAACTCAAAACTAAAAAAAAGTGAAAAATTGTTTTAGCATATAATTGGGGTAAAAAGAAGTTTTGTTTTTTTTAAAGAACTGCTAGTAAAATGAAGGAAAATGTTTTTTTTAATTATTACTTTTTTTTAATGTTCTACAAACACTTCCTTAAAATTAAGATTTTATTCCCCTCTTCCTCCCCACGACAGCATACAATTCTGTATATGTTCTACATATACTTTCCTATCGAGCACATTTTCACTATAGTCATACTATGTAGTCGCGTTAAAATAAATGGAAGAAAATCATATAACAAATCAAAACATAATACATTAAAACACACACACAAACAAACATGATCTGCTACATTCTGTGAATGACTTCCATATTTCTTTCTCTGAGTATGGAAGGCATTTTGCCTTAAAAAACCATCTTGGAATTTTTTTTTTTCAGTAAGTTCTTGTGTTACTTGAAGTTCCAAGTCTACCAGGAAAAACTCTCGCACACTGTGGTAGTTGCTGTGCACAAAGTTCTCCTGGTTCTGCTCCTTTTGCTCAGCATCAGATCGTATAAGTTCTTCCAGGCCTCCCTGAAGTCTTCTTGCTCATCATTTCTTATGGTGCAATAGTACTCCATTACATTCATATACCATAATTTATTAAGCCATTCCCCAATTGATGGGCATCCCCTTGATTTCCAGTTCTTGGCTACCACAAAGAGTGCTGCTATAAATATTTTTGTACATGTGGGACCCTTTCCCATTTTTATAATTTCTTGCGAATACAGTCCTAGTAGCGATATTTCTGAGTCAAAGGGTATGCACATTTTTGTAGCCCTTTGGGCATAGGTCCAAACCGTTATCCAGAATGGTTGGATGGAAAATGGGTTTTGACCAGTGTCTCATACCATATGTCAGATTCCAAATGGATACCTGACCTACATATAAAAGTCCATTTTAGAAAGAGGTATTTTTTGAAAAGTCTAACAAGGGAAATTAGAAGATAGGGACTATTAACTATCATTTCATAGGTATAGTGAACTCCTAGGTGAGGAAAGTAAACTAACCAAGACAAATTTGCATCTTCTTTGAAACTTTATATTCCTAGAGAATATAAAGAACAATGAGAAATTTAAGCCACTTATTCAGAGTCACACAGCCCTTGTGTGCCAGAGTCAGTACTTGACCCCTGGTTTTCCTTCCGTCTTGGAGACTGGCTGTAGCCTCCCTGCTGCTCAGCCACCAAAAGCAACACCAAAGACTAGTACCAATAGATGAGAGTTCAAAGGATAGGAATGGATAGTTTTCAAAAGAATTGCAAAGTATTAATAACCATGTGAAAGAATTCTCCAGATCACTAATTGTAAGAGAAATGTAATTCAGAAGAATCTCCAGTTTTCACCTTAAATATCAGATTTGCATTTGATGACGAGACAAGAACTGTCACTTTTTGCGTAATCTTGGGAGGATACCATACTGGTATACTAGATCAAGTTATGATCCAGCTTTTCTGGAAAACAATTTTGAAACTATCCTGGAAAAGTCACAAACTGTACAAACCCTTGGACCAGTAATCCCAGTGAGGTCTAAGATAGAGGTAAAATTCCCATAAGTACAAAAATCACATGTATTTTCTATAGAGTAGCATTTTATATGAAAAAAGCTGTAAAGTAGGGGTTCTTAACCTGAAGTCTGTGAACTTTTTTATTACCATATTTTGTTATAATTGGTTTTTTTGAAACCCTTTGTATTTTCTTTTATGCGTTGAAAAATATTTTGAGAAGGAACAGGTTTGTGGACTTCATAGACTTCTAAAGGGATCTGTAACACAGAAAGAATACCTGCCCTAAATAGAATCATTATCCGTTTATTGCCTGGGCCTTAGGGAATGGCTGTATGAATAGTGGCATAGTCGTGTAATGAAATAGTATTGCATTGTAAGAGATGAGAAAAATGAACAGTTAAGACAAATTTAGGAATGCTTATGAGCCAATTCAGAGTGAAGGAAACAACCAGTTTTTCAATTTTTTTCAATGACTACAATAACATAAAGGACAACAACATTTAAAGACATCAGAACTATGACCAATAGAATGACAGATCTTGATTTCAAAGGACTAAAAATATACCTCTTCTTCTTTTCCTTAGAGAAGTGGAACTAGTAAGTATTATCAGCTATGGCCAGTGTGTTGGTTTTACTTAACTTTTACTACTTTGGTGATGAGAGAAAATTCTCTGAGGGGAGTGAGAATAGTCATTGGGAATTGACAATTTTCCAGGCATAAAAAAATGTAAATATAGACTCCGGAAAAATATTTTTCCTGCTGGACAAAATTATGAAGAAGAAAAATCAGAAAATTATATAATTGGAAAAGGAATGAGTATAAGCAGAGAATTGAAAACTGATGATGAAAGCAGTTGGGCCACTATATTTCAGGATTACCATTGTGCCAGGTGCACAGTTGGCACTTTTGATTATAATGTATAGAAAACTTACCTAGAAACGTTGAAAAAGTGTGATAGATTCCAAATGACAGAATTAAAAGGAGGCAAACATCAACTTCAACTCACTCAGATACATCATTATCCATTTTCAAGACTAAAATAACAAGGATAAGATTTTATAAGCAGTCAGGAAAAAAAATGACTTCAAAGCACAGAAATTTGAACTCCACAAGGTTTTTATACAAAAAAATCAGAAATTATATACGGTGGCTTAAAAGGGTACAGAAAAGAGTTATTGGATTTCATTCCTAGATCAGCCTTGCACCAAATATAACCATTTTCCCCCCAAAGACTAAGGTGTTCATTTTAGGATTCAGATTCCTTAGAATGGTTTGTTTAGGTCAGAGACAATATTAAGGTGCTCTGCAATGTAAAAATAATTTCACAATAACTGAGATATGTTTAATAGAAGAGTAAAATTTTTGCAGAGAATTGTGAATAATAAAAAAAAATTAAAACTAGGGTGTCTCTGTATGCATGCATATAACAGATTAATACTAGGATGATTGTATTTTCTGAAAAAATAAATAACTTTTCAAAGGATGGTAGTCATAATATGAAATTTTAAAACTTAGAATCTTTCATGGAAATTAATCGAATTTCATTATAAAAAGTTCAAGTGAAAAATTATTGGTTATTTAACAAATAGAAAATATAGGGGAAAAAATTAGATAAATTTGATTAAAAAAAAACCCCAAAGTTTTTTAATGCAATAGAAATATATCCAGAACAAAATGGAAATAGGGTGGAATTGTTATAAATGTTTAAGGAATTGACACAAAGTGTGTAAGAGAATTTGAGGTTCACCGCTGTTTACACTTGATAGAAGAGTGGTCATTATGACATTATAGTTTCCCCAAAAATGTGTAATATCAATTAATTACCCTCTTGAAAAGTTTTTAAACTCTCACATAATCACAGAAATAAAAATTGTATCAACTGTGAGAGAGCCACTTCTGTCTATTCAGTTGACAAAGTTAGTTAAAAAACCTAACTTAATCTGGCAGATTTGTGGAGAAACAAATACTCTATATTATGTTACAGTGGCAAAACCACTGTTTTAACACATGACTAATAATTGAGGAATGAATATTGTGGCATTTGAGTGAAATGGAATAAGAAATGATAAATTTGAAGAATACAAAGAAAAATAGGAAAACACACAAAATGCCATAGTGTGAAGAAACAGTGAAAATTTTATATACAGTGACTATCCTATGAAAATTATAGCAGCAAAATCTGGGAAAATATATAGAAGTGACGTCCAGAGAGGGACATGGAAACAAGATGATTTAGTTTCTATATTGAAAGTTAATATGCAGTTTAAAAAATTATAATTGATGGAAATTAGTAGTTTTAAACAATCTTTTGGTTTTAATTTTTGTTCGAACGTATGTGAATTAGTGATTTCTATGATTGTAATAAGTTAAATTTTAAATAATCTTAATGTGAGATCTTGGTTCTATTATGAACTTTACTATTTGTCACTTATGTGACTTTAGAAAAGTTAATTCATGTTTCAGTTCCTATCAGAAGTGTCTCATAGGACTGATAAATTATACAAATATAGTATTGGAAAGTTTTTTACTTTTAAATTAAATATATTTATGCTGTTAATAGTTTTTTAATAGTACTATGCTATATAATATTCAATTGTACAAGTATTTAAAATATGTATACTCTTGTTATTTTATTTATCATTGATTAACCTGCTCACAAACTAAGACTAAGTCTGTTGAGCAGAAGTGGTGTTTAAAATTAGTGTAATGTAGTCTGTGACAGTTTTCAGTTTTGTGGGAAATTTTACACTATTATGTTTCAGAAATCAGGACCAACTGTTACAAAAGTTGTCACTGTTGTGACAACTAAAAAGGCCACTGTAGAATCTGAAAAGAAGAAAGGAGAACTTATGGAGAATGACCAGGATGCAATGGAGGTAGTTCATCATTCATGTTGACTTATGTCATATTGTGTTCATTTCCTTTCATTAGAAAATATTTATGGATATGTTTTTATAGAAGCCTTGTAAATTTATTAAAATAAAATTAGAAAAGATAATTCTTCCGTTTTATTCTCCATTATTCAGGGACAGGTTAGCAAATTTATTGGCTAAGTTTATAAACTGTTTTAGGAAAAGGAAGGGGAAAGTCAGTTATTTTTAACATTATTGGCTGTTTTGGAATTTTATGTGAGGAACAATAAGAAAACTGATGGTTTAATTGAACATTTTGGACTGTGGTTTACTTTATAATGCTAAAATCTTACTTTAGTTGTGTGATTTTGCAACAGAGCAGGAATAGAAAATAAAGCGTCAAAAACTCACTTTATTGCTTCTCTGGGAAGGGAACATTAATTGATGATACAGTTGTATCCTAGAATCTACAGTTAAATATTGTAAGATGAATTTTAAGACAATTCCTTTTACTGCAGTAAAATGATGTTTTATCAGAACCTTACTGAAAACTTTAATCAAGACTCTTTCCTTTTAGACAGACGTGAGAGATCTAGAGTATTGTGATTGTCATAAAAGCCAAGTGAGAAGAGGCAAAGCAGGTTTCTAGTGAGTTAACATTTGTGGAAGAACCATCCTTTTCAAATGAGTCATTTTACAATTTTCTAATCTGTAGTATTCATCAGAAGAGGAAGAAGTTGATCTTCAGACAGCCCTAACAGGGTATCAGACCAAACAGAGGAAGCTTCTAGAACCAGTTGATCATGGAAAAATTGAATATGAACCATACAGAAAAAACTTCTATGTTGAAGTTCCAGAGCTGGCAAAAATGTCTCAGGATGGTAAATTAATATATTTTTAGTGTTTGGGGAGATTTTGATATTATTCAAAGAATAGACATCAAACAAAATGTTTCTGTTGCATTTTCTTTGTCTTGATTTAGGAAGGCTAAGAGGGAAAACTGGTGGTATCTTTGTGACTTTAGTGGTCCTGGTTTCTAGAGTGGACTTTGTCCAAGTATCAGGTTCAGAAATTAACAAATAATGCATCCTAAGTACTGTCTTTCTAAATTGGATTTTTAAAAACTGAATCAGGAATTAGTAATGGCTTCTACTTTCTTTCTCCACTAATCTGTATGTCTTTCTCTACAGACTTCTCTGTGGAATAATCACAGAACTTAATCTAATAATGAGGGAAAATAAGGATTCAAAATGTCACTGGGCCTAATTAAAAACATTCAAAATACTTTTATTTACATGGAATACACTTTACAGTCTTTAATCCTAGATTATGTTTTGCAGAGGTGAATATATTTCGGTTGGAAATGGAAGGCATTACAGTCAAGGGAAAAGGCTGCCCCAAACCAATAAAAACTTGGGTCCAATGTGGAATTTCAATGAAGATATTAAATTCCCTCAAAAAGTAAGTGGGTTCTTATGGATTTTGTATTAGCAAAATCATTAGTCCACTTTTTTAGATATTTGGCAGTATGTTTTCTTATGTTTGAAAGTCAGATTTTCTTTTCAGCTCTGGTCTTTTCATCAAGAATGCTTGAAAGTTCTCTATTTCATTTAAAGACCATTTTTTCCCCTGAAGTATAATACTCAGTTTTGCTGGGTAGGTGATTCTTGGTTTTAGT
>CM053769.1:418974718-419009909 GCA_028658325.1 Potorous gilbertii
CAAGGTGTTGACCTGCTTTTCATGCTTTTCTTGCATCTCTCTCATTTCTCTTCCCAGTTTTTCCTCCACCTCCCTCACTTGATTTTCAAAATCTTTTTTGAGCTCTTCCATGGCCTGAGCCCATTGAATATTTATTTTGGATGTTTGGGATACAGAAGCCTTGACTTCTATGTCTTTCCCTGATGGTAAGCATTGTTCTTCCTCATTGGAAAGGAAAGGAGGAAATATCTGTTCACCAAGAAAGTAACCTTCCATGGTCTTACTTTTTTTCCTTTTCTGGGCATTTTCCCAGCCAGTTACTTGACTTCTGAGATTCCTTTGCACACCCACCTAGCCTCCAGATCCACCCAGCTAGTGCTTGGGGTCTGAGATTCAAATGCTACTTCCCAGGCTCAGGGCTTTCAACGGGGGCAGGGCTGCTATGCAGTGTGAGATTAAATTCAGGTGCTCAGGTGAGGGCAGGGCTGTTATTCAGTGTGAGATTAAGTTCAGCTGCTCGGGTAGGGGCAGGGCCACCACCAGGGCCTCAGTTCCCTCAAGGGGTTTATGTGGAGACCTTCAACAATGAATCCAAGCTCCCGCCTGCTTTGGGAGACCCTGTCTCCTGCTGCCTTTGCTGCTGCCTCCTGAGGGAGCCTGAGTTATGGGGACACCCTGCTCCCCTCTTGGCGAGCCAAACAGGCTCTCACTAACCTTTGGCATCTGTGGGTGGATGGACCTGCATGGCCATTGGAGATTCCGTCCCTGAAGCCTGCTTGGATCTGCTCCTCTTGGTGCCGCATTTAAGAGGCCAAGGCAGGGTTAGGCTCTGCTCTGGGTCCAGTGCATGATAGACCTTTGGTGTCGGTTTTTCAGGGCTCTTTGGAACAGAAATCTCCTCCACTCCGTTGTGTGACTTCTGCTGCTCCAAAATTTGTTGGGAGTTGTTCTTTACAGATACTTTATGGGCTGTGGGTTAGGAGCTGGCATATGTGAATCTTTCTACTCCTTCATCTTGGGTCTTTTTCTCATTCTTAAACCCCAATGTGTTTCTTAATAGTATAGTTTTTTCCCCCACTCTGGATAGATGTTTGAAATCTGTGAGATTTGTAGCAGCATATAGTAGATTGTTATTCTTAACATTATATTCTCTTATTTTTCTTTTCAAGACATGGTTATGAAAAGCCTACACCAATCCAGGCCCAAGCCATACCCGCTATCATGTCTGGACGAGATTTGATTGGCATTGCCAAAACAGGAAGTGGAAAGACGATTGCCTTTCTCTTGCCCATGTTTAGGCACATCATGGATCAGAGGGCTTTAGAAGAAGGAGAGGGTCCCATAGGTACAGATTCCTTTTCTTAAAAATCTTTCCAGGTTGTGTTGAGTGTTAACCAGATAAGACCTGATAATCTATACTGTTCATAAGTGTGACAATAAAAATGTCTTTGTGTACATTCCCTGTATCAATTTGGCACTTTGGGGCTGATTTCCCCTTACCAGCAGGTGGAGTGAGAATCTTCCGAGCTCTGGAGTGACATCTCAGAAGTACAAAAACAGCCTCTCTCCTGGCACAGCTCAGTTTTTAAACTCTGACTCGGCAGGTAGACTCCTTGTGCATCTATCTGTTTATTTATGTTGAGATTTGTTCTTGGCCAGTATCCATGGATCTATAAACTCGACGCAAAACATAAGAGGGAAATTTATTTTCCCTTGTATTTTAGCCTTGGAAGCATTTAGTGCCAGAATCTTACCATCAGGTTCTCAGAAACAGAATTTTTGGTTCATTTTGTCAGAGATTTCATTTTTTAAAACTCCACTAAGGTTTTGGAAAATTGTATACCTCCTCTCTTGGAAACAGAGGGGAATATGTAGTTCTTCTTTGTCTATAATCCCTTGAAGGTGGTCTCCTGAAACAGCATTGTGGATTCTGGCATCACAGTGAGTGACTCAATTTTCATTTGCTATGGTTTGCACTACTTTCATTTTGAACAAGACTTCACATAGGTTGAATGAGGAATTTTTCCCCTCATTTGTCTTTCAATTAGCCTGCTACTAAAGCTGCAGTTAAATTTTATTTCAACTGTTACATTTTATTTCAACTGTTACACAAGCCTCTTGTTAATTTTTTTAAATTCAGCTTTTAAAGCTGCATAAAGTAAATCAAAATATTAAAATGTAGACCATAAAAGATCTAAACTTCATTGCTGAGACTTACATTTACTCTTTAAAAGAATATCATTTCTTTAAAATTTTGGTGGTTAGACTTGTAACATATTTATCTTTTCAGCTGTCATCATGACTCCAACTAGAGAGCTGGCTTTACAGATTACTAAAGAATGTAAGAAGTTTTCCAAGACATTGGGCCTTAGAGTTGTATGTGTCTATGGAGGGACAGGAATCAGTGAACAGGTATTGTGAAAGACCTCTTTTTTTGCTTACCTGGAAATCATTAAATAATGGTTTCTCTAGACTTTTCAGACTCTTCCTCTTAAGATGTAGAACAAAAGTTAAGGCCTTTCTTAGAGAAATGAATTAAGGATGATATCCAAACTTAACTTTTGTTTAGGTAAAATCATTGCCTCTCCACCCATCTGAAATGCTTTGGAGCCACATCTCATCTAAGGGCACAGAAAACCTTTTTTAGTACTTGAAGAGACTGGTCAGGGAAGGGACTGAGAAGTGACTTCTGGAGAATTAGCCCCAAACTATGTTTTGTATGTGATCTTGCTTTATTTAAGATCATGGTAAATGTTACCTTAGATCATCTTGAGTTAGAGCATGCAGTTTGTTTGGACATTTCTTTTACTAGTTTAGAAATGCTTGGATTTAAAATAATCCTAAATTAAATAAAGTTCTTACATGTGTTTGTGTGGAGGGAGGCAGAGAGAGAGAGACATCATATAAAAGATTCGTTTCTCATTTTCTGTAATCAAGTTGTTCTGTAAAGTAGGTTGGTAATGATGCCACCTCAGGGATAACCTTATTTCTTTTAGTGCTTCCTTGAAGTACTGAAATTTCATAAGAATGTCAATAATAAAACAATAATTCCTCATGCTTCCGTTGTGCTTGTTTAGTTTCCAGGTAGTTTTGACAGCATGCTTTCTTGCTGATTCTTGCCTGAGAAGTAGGCAGGACAGATATGGCTATCCCTATTTATTCAGGGTCAGAGCAGTGAATTGAAATTATACGATTAGTAAGTGGCTGGGCAGTGGAATTAGGTTCACTGAAAGTGTTCTTTCCAGGATACTATGCTACCTTTCAGAAAAGAGAGTGATAGATACATAAATGAAATAAATGTTAATTTTAAAATATTCCAAAAAGGCAGTATTTTAATTAACTTTTCCTCTATTGTATTCTATATATGTATATAAATATTACTTAACTTGATAAAGCTTGTTTTTAACACTTGAACCACTTTTAAAAAATTAATTTGAAAAGTCCTTTAAATTGATATTGCCCTATATTCCTTCTGGGTTTTGAAATGAAATTTCATTTCAATGGAAATGAAAATAGTATTGAAGTAATTTCTAGTTTTCTTTAAAGGTTTGACCTTGCAGCTATTGGAACATTTGTATATGATGCTCCCACCCTACTTAAGCTACATTTTACTAGATTAAACTCTAGAGGTTTTGGGAGCTGCCTATCAGCTTTGAGCGATTGCCTTTAATAGTTTATTTTATAGAAAGACCACGTGACATATTTTTAAATCTGTATGAAGTGTGCTAAGGAAAGTGACCAGTGTTGAGTATTACTTAATTTGTAAATGTATTGTCTTTTTTGTTAGATTGCCGAACTGAAAAGAGGTGCTGAAATTATTGTTTGCACACCTGGTCGCATGATTGACATGTTAGCAGCTAATAGTGGTGAGTAAGAGACTTTTTTTCTTATGTTTTTTTCTTTTTTTATGGGACTCTATACATTTCCTGCTTAAATTAAAGTATATTCAAGAAAAAGTTTTAATGATTAGATTTTTTGAATTCACCTCTTAAAGCTGTAATATCTTGAATTTTACATTTGATGTTTTATTATAGAATAGATTCCAAAAACAATTAAGTCAGAGATATAATACTTAGGAAGGGATTGCAGCATATTTTAATTTGGATGCATATTTGAGTTTAACTTAAGGTTTCTGCAGTTATTTAAATTCTTTGGGGTTTTTTTACACTTCTCATATCAAATAATCCTTAACATTAAAATGTATCAGCTTAGTGTTGTTCTAAATTTATTATTTTTTTATTTTGAAAAACATTGCCTTACTTTTTTTGGTAAATTTGAGAATTTTTTCCTAATGCAGAAGCTGGTATTAAGATGCTAGTTAAATCAAGATATTGCAGCTTCAAGAAATTTTGTCTTTTATAAATATTGCATGTTTTTAGACAAATCTTAATGCTTTATTGAAGTATTTCAAATCAAAACTATTACTAAACTTTTGACATTATTTAACTTCTGTGGAAAAAGGCCCTTCAAGATATATAGAACTGGGCTTCCAAGACTTTAACCATCAAAGGTAGGTAATTTAATGCTGTTCCCAAATTTTGCCAAACTACTTGGGCTTTGAATATAAAATTGTAACAGATTAATTTTCAGAAGTCACTTCTTTGTTTTAACACTGTAAATAAACTACTTTCAAGAGTTTGCATAGTTTGTTTAAATAACAAAGCAAAAAATTTAAGGACTACCAGTAATTGTGCTCTTTTTCTTTTAGAGTTGTATCAGTTACTAAATAACTGAGTTTTATGTGAATTCAGGAAATTGATATCAAGAGAAACTAGATAATCGTGCCTGCAAAGGGTGAAAAAAATTGATTAATGGTGCATTACTTTAAAACACCTTTGACTTTTTTCCTCTTGAAATCTTCTGGTTTTTTTCCTTGAATAGTTCTTGCATTGGTCTTTAAGGGCCAAGTAATTCCATGTTAATTTTTTTAGAAGTGCTTATTCTGTGCTCTTTTGTTTGTTCAGTTTTCACTGGTAATGAAACATAATGATCTTATGTGAATCAGTGGCAAAATTTAACTAAATTGAATCCTCATACGGAAAAGTGGTTTATGTTTATAGTAACATGTTTCATATAAGATAATATTGATAATCCCTCATGCCTATAAATTGTTTTTAAATATATGATCATAGGTTATAGACTATTTTGAAGGGAGATTTTCTGAGACTGGATCAGTTAGCACTGGAACTTTGCCTTCCACACATACGCTGTAATCTCTAATATGTTTTTTCCTAGGTGATGCTGTCAGATAATGGCTGATGTGGCTCGATGCTTCATCTCAGTCTTAGTTTTATGATGTGTTTTGGAGAGGGCTGTTTTCTGAATTTTACAGGTTCTTCAGGCCCTATGATGGTATGCAAGAGAAGAATTTGAAAAAATAAAGGGCCTCATATACCCATTGCCAGAATATATTTGCCATTAGATTAAAACAATTAAGATTGAAATCTAATTCAGTGTTTTAAAATTATTTACCTATCCCCCCTGTGTTTAAATTAGTTAGTTTAGTTCCCTTGCAGTTTTTAAAGTCTTTGGTAATTAAAAGATGACTTGCAATTGATTTTTGGTTCCTGTTTTTATTTTTCTTCTTATTGTAGGTAGGGTGACAAACCTTCGAAGAGTAACATATGTAGTTCTTGATGAAGCAGATAGGATGTTTGACATGGGTTTTGAACCACAGGTAAAAATTGGATTTATTTCTTTAAAATACATTTTGTTTCTACATCATAGTTATGTGGGGATACTCGCCCTAGACTGAGTACCCCTTTGACAAAACAATGAAGCAAAAATATGTTCCAGTGACTGCATCTGATAATGTATAGATTATTCTACCCTAATATTTCCCTGTCCCTCTGCTATGAAGAAGGAGCTATGCTTTCGTTATCTAATTTCTGGGACCATAATTTTTCTCAGGTTGGCTTTCCTTTAGTGAGCTTTTCTTTATGTCATGATGTTATTCATTGTATAGAATGTCCTTTCATTTTCTGTCAGTTCATATAAATCTTTGCATGTGGAACTGAATTCTCATTTCTTTTTGAGTAATAATATTCCTTTAAATTCGTATAAAATATACCAGTAAAAGCTATATAGGGCATCACCATAAATATGTGTAAAAGCCATTCCTCAATAGGTAAATATTTGAAAAATATAGTTTCCAAATCACAAACTTTAAATGACCATTTAAAATTGAATTTCATAGAATTTTCCATTTTCAGGGATTGAGATTATAATGATGATGAGATTAATTCAATGAGTCGCATATGAATACCAGTCTTGACACTTTATAATCGTGTGTTATCTAATATGGGAAAAGATTGGAGAAAAGGTAGCATTATAAATGTTTAGGAATACATTGAATTAGAACAGGCATTCACTTTTTGGATTATGTATATAATAGCTTACAAAAACTGTGTGTGTGTGTGTGTTTTCTTTTGAACAGTTCAGATGATTGATGTTCAAGCATCAGCTGCACACCCCCATCCCCACCTTATTTGTATGGATATCTACCTGATTGTGTGGGATAACTTTCCCCTAACTTTTCTTTCCTTTCTTTCTTTCTCCTAGTGTATTCCTCTTATTCCCTTTTTCCATTCCTAAGAACTCTGTGAACCTTGCTGATGGTAGGATTCAGAGGGGACACTTATCGTCTTCCAGTATTTCAGTGTAATTTGCCCTTGTTTAGTCCTTTATCATTGTTCATTCGTGTTTACCTTTCCATTTTGCTCTTCACTCCTGTGTGGAGAAATTTGGAAGTTTTCATCAGGAATGCTTGGAAGCCCTCTTTCATTAAGGGTCCTTTCTTCCATTATACCAGTGCATTTGTAGTTTACATTATACACAGTTTTGCTTGGTAAGTTATTCTTGGCTGTAAGCCCATGTTCTTTGCCTTCTCTGGAATATCACATTCCAGATTTTCCACTCCTTCATAGTGGTGTGATCCTGACTCCTTGACGCTTGATTTCTTTCTTTCTGGCTGTGAGCAGTAGTTTTTTAGGGTTTGTTTTTTTTTGTTTTTGTTTTTTGACCTGGAAGCCCTGGATTTTGGCTACAATGTTCCTGGGAGTTTTGTTTTTGGAGTTTTTTCAAGAGGTGACCAGTGATTTGATTTCCATTTTGCCCTGTAGTTCTGGACAATTTTCTTTTAAGAGATTTCTTGAAATATGATATCTTGGATCTTTCTTGGGCCATGACTTTCAGGTATTCAAATGATTCTTATATTTTAACTCCTTGATCTGTTTTTTCAGGTTATTTATTTATTTATTTTTGGAGAAACCTTACATTTTCTTCTATTTTTTTCAACCTTTTGATTGTTTTAATATTTCTTATTGCTTCATGGAATACTTGGCTTCTGTTTGATCAGTTCAAATTTTTGGGGAGTTTGTTGCTTAGGCAAGGTTTTGTACCTCTTGGCTGACCTAATTTTCTTGCAATTCTTTCTTCCATAGCTCTCATTTCTTTTCCAATTTTTCTTCAAGTGTTCTCAATTCCATTTATTAAAGACATTTTGAAATTCTTTTTTAAAAAATTCTTCTCCTCCTTCTCCTGAGTTTGTGCCCATGGAGTGTTTTTCTCTGAGGCTTTGCTTTGTAGATGTTTTAGAGTTATTCTCTTCTTCTGGGTTTGTATCTGGAGCTTTCTTGCTACAAAAATAATTTAATGGGATAAGTTTTTTTTTGTTGTTGTTGTGTACTCATTTTCCAAACCTACTTCCTGGCTTTACCTTTGTTGTTAGGGAGGGACTGTATGGTTCTTCCTGGACTGGTCCTGTTGCTGTTTTCTTTGGAGTATTGAATGTTGTGTTATTCCAGGATCTCAGGGACAGGCTAGGGACCTTCATGCTGCCACCCAATTTGAGCAATGCAAGTTCTTGACCTGAGTTTGGGTCTAAAAAGTGTAAACTGTTGCTGAATTTTAGTTTCCATCAGGCAGCTGGAAAGCTCTGTTGGCTTAGAACTTCAGAGTTGTAGACTTTCCTTTGGTCTGGGATTTTTGCCCTGAGATTGCTTTATATTGGCTAGTTGCTGGAAATGAAACTCTGCTGAGGTCTTAGCCACACTACTGTTTCTTCTGCTACTTTCTGAACTTCATCCTTTCTCCATACATATCCTAGAGCATGCCTACCTGGCAGTGATGTTGATATACCATCTTCAACTCCACCATGGATCCGTGACCTGGACCCGTGCAGCTGCCTCTTTGTACCTGTTTGTGTCACAATGGCCTGTGGGTGCCCCCGTTCAGGTCTGGGACCACTTCTTATCCAGGCTTACAGGATCTTCCTCGGAACTAGAGTATTCTGTGCACCATTTGTTCCTCACCTGACTTATCTTGAATGTTTACATACTTTCCCTGTCCTTCTCCTTTCTTAGCTGGGCTGGACAGATGACTCACTGACTTTTTTTGAATTTCCCCATCAAGATTCATTCTGGTAGATTTTCTAGATCTGTTTGGAAAAGTTTGTGGAGGGTGCTCAGTTGGACTGCTACCTTTCAGTTATTTGGTCTTAGCTCTGCCCCTCCCTAGTACTTTTCCTGCACTACTACACAGCTCATTTTGTCTAGTTTTCATATTAATTCCAAAACCTGAGTTAGAGACTGTCAGATGTACCTGAAGATAAGAGAGATATTTCAAAAAGCCATGAACATTCAGTTTAAGGGGAGAAAAGGTTAAAAGGCAAAATCTCAGCCAGAGCAGTTAAAGTCATTATATATAGGAAGCTCCTTGACTGAAACAACTATGAAGTATTTTGTGCCAAGAGTGTAGTGCTTGAGGTGATACAGAGGGAAGTGAATGTTGAAGGGGCTCAAACTCAACAGTAAATGTCATGATTGGTAAGTTAGCCAAGACAAACTATATATAGCATGCCCCAGACCATTCCTTACATCCCATTGGACCACCCATCTGACCTCTTTATCATCTGCCTTTCTGTAATACAAGTACCCACACTATATAGGACTGTTGATTTTATATCTCTATAATAGAAGATAAAAAAGCCACGGTCTTTATTACTTTTGTGTTTGCATCCCCAGTACTTAGCACAGTGTTTGGTACATAATAAATACTTAATAAATGTCTTTAATTCATTTATTCACTGAGCTGTGGTTTCCATTATGAAGGAAGATTCCGTTTAACTACTTGTTATTACTATATTACCAAGGTTATAAATCTCTCAGTTATAATACGATCTTAGGATCAATTTTTTTTCATAATAGATATTTCACATATTCTAATTTTTCAGTTTTTCTTTTACATTATTTATACTTTCCTGCTGTCTCCTTAAATCATTAAGTTCTTTTTGTTTTGTTGTTTTTCAGAGTGTCCACTCTTTTGATCAGGTTGTAATTTGGATCTTCTGTTTTAAGCAATTTTTTCTCCTTCTGACTTATTTTTGAAGAGCTTTAATTTCATTTTTAATTGCCCAAACTATTCTTTTATCTAAATCTGTACCTGTACTTATTGTTTATCTCTTCTTTGAATTTACCTTTTCAAATTTTTTTTAATAATTTATTTGTTTTCAGTTTTCAACAGTCACTTCCATAAGTTTTAAATTTTTTCCTCTTCAGCTTCTCTTAATCCTTAGTATTTCTCTTTTTTGAAATTTTAATTAAAAGTTACATTCTCCTTTTCACTCCCACCCATTAAAAAAAAGAAAACCAAAACTCTTGTAATAAATATGCATAGTCAAACAAAACAAACTCTCCCATTGGCCATGTCTTATTAAAAAATGTGTCTTATTCTGTATTCTTAGTCCGTCATCTGTATCAGGAGGTAGTTAGCCTATGCTTCATCATCTGTCCTCTGGCATTGTGGTTAGTCATCGTATTGATAAGATCTCTGAAGTCTTTCAAAGTTATGTTTGTCTTTACGTGGTTGTATAAATTATTTTCTTGATTCTGTTCATTCTGTATCAGTTTATACTAGTTATCCCTTCTCTGAAACATTCCTTTCAGCATTTCTTACAGCAGTATTCCATTACAGCTATATACCATAACTTATTCATTCAGCTTTTTACCAAATGATTGGCATCTTCTTAGTTTCCAATTCTTTGCCACCAGAAAAAGAACATTACAAGTATTTTTGTACATATGAGTCCTTTTTCTTTGTTGTCTTTTAGATACGGGCCTAATAGTGGTATATATCACTGGGTCAAAGAATATGAACAGTTCAGTCACTATTTATGGACATATTTCCAAACAGCTTTCCAAATGGCTGTACCAATTCAAATTTTCACCAGTATTTCATTAATTTACATGTTTTACCTTAGCCCTTCCAACAATTCGATTCATAATGCACACTGCCTGAGTCCCTCTGCCTCATCTCTTATCTTCTAGGGCAACTAGTAATGAGGACCTGGTTTTGTTTCCCCTACTGTAGGCTAGCACTGGCAATCACATTGGTTTCAGATGGCATTTGATGAAATAGCCCTTATCCTGGAAGAGTTTATATTCTAAGAGAGTGGACAGCATGTACATATGTAATACATAACATACCCAAATCGAGTGCAAGATAGTTTTGGGCTGGAATTTACTGTCACATGCAAGGATCAGATAAGGCTTCACATAGACGATGGTGTTTGCACTGATTCTTGAAGGAAATTAGTTTCCAAGTGACAAAGGGAGATGGGGACTGTCTTCCAAGGATGAAAGATATTAAGTCTAAAGAAATGGAGACAGGAGATTGAGTGTCATGTGAATTCAGAACATCAAGTAGGCAGTTATTGTTTGATTGCAGAGTAATGTATGAAAAGGTAGGAAGGGTAAAAAGGCAGGTTAGGTTCTGCAGAACTTTGAGTACCAAGGGAGAGGAGGTTTGATCCTAGAGGTGGGAAGGTAACACGGTCAGACATGTTCTTTATGAAAATCATTTTGGCCTTTCTGTGAAAGATGGATTTGGAGCAGGAAGAAGCTTAAGGCAGAAGGCCCAAATTGGCTATTATAACAGTAAAAAATAGAAGTTTGCCAAGTGCCATTTAAATATTACCTCATTTTACCCTCCTAACAACCTTGGGAGGTAGGTACTGTTATCATCCCCATTTTACAGATGAAGAAATTGAGGCAGACTGAGATTAAACGAGTGGGGGTCACACAGCTAGTAAAGTGTTAAAGACAGATTTGAGTTGGTGTCTTGGTGATTCCAGATGAAGTATTGTAGCTACTAGGCAATCAGTTGGATAAAGGCTTGAACTAGGTTGATAATGTGGAAGGAGAAAAGAAGACTTATACGGAGAAATAATGTAGTGGTAGAAAAAGATCTCGTTTTTTCTAGAAGTCTGCAAGTTTAGCTTCCTGAAAGAGGACTTTTCTTGATGAATACTGCATTGAATTGAATGGAAATTTTTTTAAAAGGTGTTTGAGTAAACAAATAATAATAATAGCTAGCATTTATGTTATTCTTTAAGGTTTGCAAAGCACTTAGCATATAATATCTCGTTGGATCCTCACAACAACCCTGTGAGGTAGGTGTTACTGTGATCCCCATTTTGGATATGAGAGAAGTGGGGCTATGGAAAGTTAAGTGACTTGTCCACTGTGACAAACCTAGTAAGTGACTGAGGCGTAGTCTGAACTTAGGTCTTCCTGACTTCAGACCCAAAGTTCTATCTACTCCGTCACCTCACCGTATCCTCTCCAAAAATACATACAGTCAGTACAAGCCACTTAACTGCAAAATAAAGATTAGTGTCTTTGCATTAAACATCATATATTTTGTTCACAGAATAGCCCCTCACACAGAGTCTCTTGGCTTTTTACTAGAAACATAATTCTGAAAAGTTTAGGGATTGGCTTCCTAGATACGTTTAGAGAACCATAGAATCTTAGACCTGGAAGGAACCCCAGAGGCCATGTAATTTAGCACATACCTGAGCAGCAATGTTATTGATCACTTCCCTGAGAAGGGGCTGTGTAATTGGTAATCATAATTACAGTGAGCAAATTAGAAATGAGAAGTAGATGATGTGATTGTCCAGGTTTGCTAGAAGAACGTATGCGAACAGCAGGAGAAGGAACAGTTGATATCAAGAAAGCAAAAAAAATTAAAAAATCTTTAGCAGTCTTGGGTAGTTTAGTGAAGGGTCATAGATACCTCAAAAGCCCCTCAT
This sequence comes from Potorous gilbertii, assembly GCA_028658325.1. Classification (NCBI taxonomy): domain Eukaryota; kingdom Metazoa; phylum Chordata; class Mammalia; order Diprotodontia; family Potoroidae; genus Potorous; species Potorous gilbertii. The sequence continues at coordinate 418,986,792 of CM053769.1, forward strand.
GGCATCTATATACAATACAATGATAGAGAAAGGCTTTTATTAAGAGAAAATTAATTTATGTTCATTGTTCTTTAAGAAGGCGGGATATTTGTCCTTCACATTTCTGAGATTTTTATCTGATTTTTAAAAATTTGGCACAAAGGAATAAGCTTCAGTCTAATCTGTATATTCACTTTTGGTCCATTTTGCCATGGTGTCAGTTAAATTAGGATTCTTTATTATCTTAATTGTATGTGTTGAATACTTCTTTTTGGTGATCCACAACATTCTACCTATAAAAGCAGCTTGACATTAATGGAAAAAGCATTCAAATTTTTTTAAGGTTTTGTTTTTTATTTTACAGTCCTGATTAATGTACTTCTAGTCTTCCCCATTCCCTGAACCTTATCTGTAATAAAGCAAAACTGACCAACAAAATAATCATATCTGCTAGCATATGTAGTATTTTACTGCTATAGTTTCCTACCTCTTTGGTGAGGTCAGGGAAGAACATTATATTCTCTAGGACCAGAATTGGTTGTTGTAATTGATTTGAGTTTAACTGTCCTTTAGTATTATTGGACTCATTGTAGGTTATGTAAAGGGATAAGATTTAATATAAGAATTTTAGCTTTGTTACTTGAATGAATATAGTTTTTAAGTATTCACTATGTTTACTATGATAGAAAAGATAGAACCTGCTCTCAAGGAGCCACTCATTCCAGTGGGAAGGACAACATACATGGAAAGTTTCAGGTTCAAGTCAGATGGGAGGGTGCAACAGCAAAGCAGATGTTATTCTTCTTCTTTAATGTCATTTTCCCTGACAAAATGATAGATTCTGATATAGAATCACTTGACAGTGTCAGGGTCATTAGTGGCAAGTATTTTGTTTTCTGGGAATTCAGTGGCTCTGGATGTAGCAGTTGCAGGAGATATTAGTTGCCAGGCTACATCTCCACAAGGGTGCTTCGCAGGAGGAGGGCTGAGGGCACTGGGCTGTAAGCTCTGTTCAGCCCAAGACTCTTGTGTTCCTGGTCTGGGCTGTCTCTATCAAGATCTGATGGGGAATGCTACCCTCTTCTTTAGGGTGCCTTGCTGCTTTAGCCAGGTTGCCTTGCTGTCCTCTTTGTGATGGTTGGCTGGCATTTGAGGATGACTGACTCCTCTCCACAGGAGTTGTTTCCCTCAGTGATGGAATTGTGGACTAGGCTAGCAGGGCCAGTGGTCCAAGAGGAGTTTCTAGTGTCAAGGACTCCTGTGCCTGTCTGACTGTTGGTAAAGGTTGGTTACTTACTGTGTGACCTTAGATATTTACCCTATCTCTGCTCTAATTTTCTCACCAGTAAAATGAAGAAAACCTCTAGGACTTCTCATAGAGCTACTGTGTTAGTTGAATGAATGTAGCATTTTGTAAACTTTCACATATTATGTTACATATTATATAATTACCATGTGCTAAAAATAATAGGCTAATTTTATAGTTTATTACTAAGATGGAAGATGTGTTATTTTCTCCAAAGAAATTTTGGAGAGATACTAGTCATGACTATTTATTTGCTGTATTTCCTACAGGTCATGCGCATCGTGGATAATGTCCGACCTGATCGGCAAACTGTTATGTTTTCTGCCACTTTTCCTAGAGCAATGGAGGCTTTGGCCCGTCGGATCCTGAGTAAACCAATTGAAGTACAGGTTGGAGGCAGAAGCGTGGTTTGCTCTGATGTTGAACAACAAGTGGTAAGTATAACCCTTTGTGAAATGTAAAAGTTCATAGCTACACTTTCATTATGGAATCTGGCTTTAGAGGTAAGCAGTGGAATTCATTCCTTTAGGTCATTACTTTAATTGGCCAGGGGCTGATCTTCATACCTGCCATCTACTTAGCTGCAGGGTGGATGTGAGGATGGGGGAAGGAGCAGACGTTATTTGTCACCACTCCTCAACCCCTAACGCAACACCTTCCACTTTGACATAATGGAAGGAGCTCCGTTCTCACAGTCAGGATCTGAATTGAGTCCTAGTTTTGATATTTACTGTCATTTTGTCCTTAGACAAACCCTTCTCAACCAAATTTCCTTATTTATAAAATAAGCAGTTTAGCAAAACCAGCTAGCACATTAACTGCATCTTGTATCAATTTGTTGCATTCTAGACCATTTGTTCTGTCAACAAAATATGTCATATTTCTCTAGGTCTTTGTTATTTTCTGGGGGCTATAATTGCCATTCTGTTTGATCCTTTTAGCAGTGCTCTGGGAAGGTAGATAATTACTTCCAAAAGTTAGGAAATTGTTTAATTCAACAACCTTATTAAGCATCTTTGTGCAAGGCTTTATACTAATTACTAATAGGGATTTAAAGGTAGTTTAAGGCAGCCTCTTCCTTCGGAGCCCATAGTCTAATTGGGTAGATAATTTATAATCAAGTAGTTAATACAAAGCAAAAGATGATGAGTATGTGAAAGAGGTAAAAAGTAGTTTGGAATATGTTTTTTTTAAAAAGAGGAATGATTATTTTTTGGATTGTGGAAGCCATTCAATCTTGAACTAAAAATTAAAATTTTTTCCATTTGAAAAATTCAATTCAACTAAAATTTGTTAAGCACCTTTCATGAGCAAAACATTCTTCTAGGTAGTAGGGATGTAAAAACAAAAGAGTTAATGCAGTCACGGAACTAAAATGTTATTAGGATACAAATGAATAGAATCATTTAACTTCTCTGAGCCTTATTTACCTCATCTCTAAAAGATGGGGTATTGAACTAGAAGACGACCTTGGTCCATCTAGTTCTAAATCTGTTTCCTGAGAGATAATGTATTTGGATAAATACATACTTGATAATTGAGGAGAGAAAGAATATTAATACCTTGGGTGTAAGGGATGGTCAAGGACATCTTTTCAAAAGAGAAATAATACTTTATCTGGGTTTGAATTAAAAACAAAGGCTATAAGAGACAGACAGATAGACATAAAGAGAGATTGCATGTTATTGACTCTATGACTGTTCATTTTGTATTCTTCTCTTTTCCCTCTCACACCAAGAACGTATGAGTGGGAAATCAGAAGTGACAAAACAAATAGGCTAGGGGTAGCTACAGTCTGTCCATGTTATGATGTCCAGTTACACAGTAGCGTGGAGAAAATGAGGAGAAGGAGCAGACATTGATTTTTCAAGATGTTGCCAAGATCTATCACTCTTCTCTAAGAAATTCAATAACCTTTTTCTTTTCATCTTATTATGAGTTTAAATCATGTTTTATCATAAATAAAATGTGAATGATGATCAGTCCAAAGAAAATACTAGAATTTATATTATTAACTTCTTGGTATTTTTAGATTGTAATCGAAGAAGAAAACAAGTTTCTGAAGTTACTTGAGCTTCTAGGTCATTACCAGGAGTCAGGATCTGTTATCATATTTGTAGATAAACAGGAGCATGCTGATGGTCTTTTGAAGGACTTAATGAGAGCATCTTATCCTTGCATGTCTCTTCATGGAGGTAATGTATATGTATTGATTGGTTAGCATTGAATTTAGTTAAAGCCTTAAAGCTATTTATTTTATTTTCTGTTTCTTGGTTTATATAATTGGAATAGGATTAAGGCTGAGAATGTTACACCTTGTGTACAGTAAGAAAATAGATAACTACTTGTCTTTAGGTCAAATTTTTAATATTTAAAATATTGATGTTGCAAGAAATTTTTTTTATTCACTTGTGTTTCTCATATACGATGTTAGTTTAAATTTACATAAATGATATGGTATAAAACAGTTAAGATTATTGGATACTTACTTCCTTACATGTTATGTCTTCTTTAAGCAAGGTTTACATCGTTCCATAAAATGTCTTCAATTATCATTTTTGATTTTCCTTAAGAATTTTTAGTTATCATTATATATAGAATATTAGGATGAAGAGGTGTAATAGTTGAGTAACATCATTCTGTAACATCTGTTTTTCTTGACTATATATTTTTTAACACTCAAATTAAACATAAAGTGTAGGATGTCCACATGTCTATGTATTTCAAACCAACTTCTTCCAGCGATGTATGTGACACATTTTTCACCCATTTTTTCATTATCTAAAAATATAATTCATCGGGGCCCTCCTTGAGGAGGACCTCTTCTCTCAGGTTGACGAGAGAGCTTTCTGCTGGACTTTAACAGGCGCACTATTCCTCTTTTAAAACCATACTCTTGGCTCAGATTTCATGTAACATGGTTTTTTACACCATTTAAATGATCTAGGAATCACCAGCTGCAACCCTTTGGTGAGAGGGAGTACCACTGGATTTTATCATCTGCCTTGCCATTATGTGCCCTTAGGACATTCCATTCATATTATAGCTCACCTCTATTATATGACTTATCTCTCTAATTGTGTATTAGCTGTTATATTATGTCAATACGATGGAATATTATGGTGTTATAAAAAATGATTAAAGGGAACGATTTAGGGAAACCCCTACAAACTAATATGGAGTAAACAGATCAGTTTATACAATGACATTAACATTACAAAGAAAAACTACTTAGCTTAGGACTCTGATCATTGCACTGACCAGGCATTGCTCCAGAGTAGCATGCTTCCCACATCTTGACAAAGAGGTGATGTTCTAGTGATGTAGTGTAAGACATGCTTTTTGGACATTGATGGTATGTGTTCTGTTTTAAGGGACTATGCTTACTTGTTATAAATCCTCCTTGTTACAAAGGAGGATTTTTTATTTTGAGGAGGGATAAATTGAAAGTAGGGAGTGATAGCTATCAGAGAGTAAAAGAAAAAGAAAGCATCTATAAAGCATTTAAAAATGCACAGAAAAGAACAGAAAGAGGTTTCGAGATAAAACACTGACAAGGAGGTTAGTATTAGGAACTAATGGGTAGTGTGATGTGGGTAGCTTAGAGTCAAGAAGACCTGGATTTGAATCAGCCTTAGAAATTTGAGCAAGCTATTTAACATCATGTAACTCCATTTCTCATCTGTAAAATGTAGAGGTTAGACTCAAATCTTTTCTAACTCTAAATTCACGTTATTTGTAATGAAAAGAGATTTGCGGTTTCATATATAGCATTCTTTTTCTATCTTTTATGGAAATATATATTTGTTTGATGTTTGTCAAGTTCAGAATAATGAATTTAAAATTTTTTTAAAGAAAAGATATGCATTTTTTAATGACTCTTCTTACATAATTTTAAATTGTTGGAAAGATCTTTTTTACAGTCCTTTCAGAAAGGAAGCTAAAGACTGATTTTGAAGATGACAGAAACTTTACTAAAATGCTTAATTTCACAATCTTCTATTTCCTGCATATAGTTGATGAATTGAGAAAGTGGCCAATGTAAATTGAATTTGTCTCATTCTTTGCTTCTAATCTTGATTCCTTATTATCCTATTAGTATGCAATGAAATGCAATACTTGATCGTATATGGTTTCACATTTTTGTGTGGTTTGTTTGCAGGCATTGATCAATATGACAGAGATAGCATCATTAACGACTTTAAGAATGGGACATGTAAACTTCTGGTGGCCACTTCTGTTGCTGCACGAGGACTTGATGTGAAACATCTAATCCTCGTAGTGAATTATAGCTGCCCTAACCATTATGAGGATTATGTCCACAGAGCAGGCAGAACTGGAAGAGCAGGCAACAAAGTAAAAGAAGTTGCATTATTTTGCCATTTTCTTTAAAATATCTTTTTTGCATTTAAAAAAATAAGTGAAACAGAGACAAGCAAAGGAGCTCAGACCATCTTTGAAATGGTCTATATGTAGGGCATATATGGTAATATTTAGGATTATTGAACATTTATGTACATACAAGTGTGAAAACTTTCTCTGTTCTAGAGACTACACTTATTTTTGAGACTACACTTATTCTTTACCTCACCACACAAATTTTGTGTATAAATGCTAAATTTGAATCAAATAGAATCTGAGTGATAGTATTCAGTTGATGCTCTAAATAATGCTCACTATTGTAACATAAATGATATTTAAAGGTTCAGTTCAATAGCAGTATTACAATGCAGCATAATCAATACTTGTTTTTATCCTGAGCTGGTATTTTGCTCAGCATTCATGTCTCATCATCCCTTTTTGATAGGAGATAATGCCTTGATTCTATGAGGTTATTTGGCACTTTGAATGGGGTTTCCATGTTGCTTGGAACAAAATTGCTGGTCAAGTTTATCTTTTATCTCTCCAACAGTGAGAGTTCCATGAAGACCTCTTTTGTTAAATATTGACTCAGAAATGACTCAGAATTTTTAAAAAATAGCTATGTTTCACAGTCTGCTGCTACTTTAAGTTTTATTCTAAAGCATCAAATTTAGAAAGTTTTTCTAAATCCTTTTTAAGATTTTGACTTAGAAATCATAGTTGTGAAAATGGCTCTAGTTGTAAACTTAGTGTTATCTCATGTAGGATTTGTATTGCATTACGTTCTGTTTTTCTTAATTTGCTAGGGATATGCCTACACTTTTATCACAGAAGACCAAGCAAGGTATGCAGGTGATATAATTAAAGCTCTGGAGTTGTCAGGGACTGCAGTCCCTCCTGATCTGGAAAAACTTTGGAGTGATTTCAAAGATCAACAGAAAGCTGTAAGTAAACCTCCCTACACCCACTCACTCTACTCCGCTCCTGGCCTCATTAATTTTGCCTAAACTGTTGATTTATTTTAATATTTTCCTACTTCTTTGTTTACAAGTCCATCTACTTTAAGGAGAAATTAATCTGAAAATTAAAAAAATTTTGAGGATATTCAAATGGCTTGTCTACATATTAATCTGTCTTTACATATCAGGATATTGCATTAGTATAGCAAGTTGGAAAGTAGTTCCATTAGCAGACATTAAAAAACCTCATAAAATCATATTGTCCTTTTTTCTTCTTTCTTGCAGGAAGGGAAGATAATTAAAAAAAGTAGTGGCTTTTCTGGTAAAGGATTCAAATTTGATGAAACAGAACAAGCTTTGGCCAATGAGAGGAAGAAGTTACAAAAAGCAGCACTTGGTCTGCAGGATTCAGATGATGAAGATACTGCAGTTGATGTAAGTATTTTCATGCTAAACTGCATATTTATCAAAAAGTGCTTTAGAGAATGCTGTTTCTTGACATTATTTAATACTTAATTACTGTATTTACTACTTTTTTACATCTTTAGGCTATTGAGGGCTTTCCCCATTCTTATCAGTGAGCCACAGCGACTTGGGTTGAAACTATTAACAATCACTCCATGAAAGCCAGTGTGATTTGTATTTTAAAGTGGTAACTCCATTTAAAGCACAATGGGCTTTTTAAAAGCATTTCTTTCCAGAGCTATATTTCAAGAAACCAAAAATGAAAACCATGCAGAACAAAAAGTAAATTGCCCCAGCTTCAGTTGTCTTGACCTTTGTCTTGCCACTGGACCTCGATGACTGGAGGAGAATAAAGTTGATAACTTTGAGCAGCTCTGCCTCACTCATATCCAGGTCAAGACAACACCTTGGTGACGTCATTGGTCCTCTTCAAGAACAAAACACGAAGAACAGTGATAAAAATTGGGGATATAGTCTCTTCTGTGGAATTGTGGAACTCTTGGATTAGTTAACGCATCCCAACAAATCCCACATATGCAACACTATGATATCTAATAATTTTATTATGAAAGGCATATTTTGGTTGTGGTTATAAAAAGATAATAGTTATGCACTTTGGTTTTATCACTTAGGAGCATTTATATTTTATTTTTTATATACTACCTTGAAAAGACATGATCTCTAGTAGTAACTCTACTGCGTGTCCATAACTGGGGACCCACTGAGTGGTTACTCAGGCTTATTCTATTATTTATGAACACATGAATGAGATAAGAAAGGGTCACAAATAGAGTAAAGTACATAATTGGGAGGAGGGGAAAGAGGAAGGGAGCAAGCATTTATTTATGTAGTGCCTACCATGTGTTAGGCACTGTGCTAAGCACTTAAAATATTTATTTGATTCTCATAATAACCCTCGGAGATAACCCATTTTACAGATGAAGAAACTGCGGCAAACAGAGGTCTAGTGAGTTGCCCAGGGTCACACAGCTAGTAAGTGACTTAGACTGGATTTGAACTCAGATCTTCCAAACTCGGAACTATCAAGCACTGCTCTACCACCCTGCTATGTCTCTTTCTTTCTTTTCCTCTTCCCTCCCCTCCCAATATGGCTTTAGGAATTAACTCTGGACAGGCATACCTACCTGCCTCTCTTTCTAGAAGATCTTTTGAGATCTTTTTTGTGGATGCTCAGTGACCATATTTTAGATCTGTACCTCAGTTTGCAAACCAAATACTTTATGGCAGCTTGCTATCTTTCCTCATTTTAATTTTTCTTTAAAAGCTGAAAAATATGTGTCTTTTAGTTTGGGGCTGGCTCTCAGATCCAAAGAGCAGTTTTGGAATCTTGTAGTTGAGGTTCTTCTGCGGAAATCATCTCATTTACAAGTTGTAGGGCCTACTCTTCAAGAGAAAGGTATTCTCCACACCATCCCCTTGTACAGATCTATTTAAGAGAAACTAAATTTGATGCTTTAGAATGAAACTTGAAGTAGCAGCAGACTGTGGAACATAGTTATTTTTAAAACTTACTTTAAAAAATTCTTAAGGTCTAAAGTTAATATTTAACAAAAGGTCTTCGTGGAACTTTCACTGTTGGAGAGATAAAAGATAAACTTGACTAGCAATTTCACTTCAAGCAACATGGAACCCCCATTCAAAGTGCCAAATAACCTTCACAGAATCAAGGCATTATCTCCTTCTATCAAAAAGGGATGATGAGACATGAATGCTGAGCAAATTGCTAGCTCAGGATAAAGACAAGTATTGATTATGCTACATTGTAATACTGCTAAAGTTATTGAACTGAACCTTTAAATATTTTTTATGTTAAAATAGTGAGCATTATTTAGAACATCAATTGAATACTATCACTCAGATTCTTTTCAGTTCAGATTTAGTGTTTATACACAAAATTTGTGTGGTGAGGTAAAGAATAAGTGTAGTCTCAAAGGAGCTTAGCTATAACAGAGAAAGCTTTTACACTTTTGTGTTCTTATAAACATTCTTCAGTAATCCTAACTATTACCCTATGTATCCTACAGAGAGACCTTTTGAAAGATGGTCTGAGTTCCTGTACTCAATTGCATTTCAATTATAGATGATCTCTGAGTGCTCTTCCTCTTTAAATTGTTTAATTGATTTGGAACTGACGCAATAAAAGTGTTTTTTAAAATTAACCTCATTCATTTTTAAAGTCTTGAATCAAGATCTTTTCAATATATGGATCTTAACAGATAGAAAATATTTTCTCTTGACTACAGCTAGTAAGTTTTTTGAGTATTAAAAAAAAGATTAAGTATAATTTGGACTAGATGTTTTTGAGATACCTCCCAACTCTGAGATTCCCTGGGGTGGGGTTTTTTCTTTATTATTCCCAAACTAAGTATTTCAGTGTTCATTAAAAGAAAAGTTATTTTATAAAAAAGAAAACATAGAAAAAAAAAAAGAACAACAGCCTTGAAATCATTATATGATTCTTTTTTGAGTAAAGAAATGTGCCAGGAGAGAAGATGCTGGGAAAGCTGAGAATGCAGAGAGATGTTGGATACTCAGTGGAACCTTGGGATATAGAGACTTTTAGCAGTGGCAGTAGATTGACTAGAAAACCAATTTTCATTTTTTTTCCCCTTAATTCCTTAACTTTCTCCAGTCAGAAGGCAACGTAGATGGCACACTAGAGCTGGAGTCAAGGAGGTCTGAGTTCACATCCTCTCTCTAACATGAACTGTCATTTAACTTCTGGGCTTCAATTTCCTCATTTGTCAAAAGGGTATAATAACAGCACCTACCTCCCAGGGTGGTTGTGAACATCAAAATATTGGGGGCTTTGCAGACTTTAAAGAGCTGTATAAAGCCTAGCTATTATGATAATTATATTTAAAATAAAATTCTATAATATGTCTTTCTTTTATTTGGAAAAGTATTTTGGCCCAAGAAAACTTAATTATATTTCATTGCCTTTTTGGAACTTCAGGATCCCAAGAGTTTGGGGGCTTTTTTTGGGGGGTAGATATTAAACAACTTAAATGAGAGAGAATAAGCAGCTCTGCATTTAGCTTTCCATTTTTCCCTCTGTTTAGTCTTCTTTAGTGTGTATGTCCCCTATTCTCCCTGTAAGCCACAAATTAATGAATTCTTCAGCAGGACTATCAGGCTGCTTTGTTTTCACTTACCTGATGCCTTAGTAGCATGCTGAGCCGTAGATATTTGACCTGAAATTCTTAGAGCATCTCTTTAAATTGTTAATGCAAAGTAGTCAAGTCCTTATCCCTACCTGCTATAGGGGACTGGTTTAAAATGTTAAATGGAGGCAAGTAGTCTAGTACGTAAGCATTTTGATGAGGCCCATATTTTGTAATCTGCTAGACTTGAGTAACATAAATAAATAGCATAAAGGTAACGCAATAATGTAAATATAAGACAGATCTTATTTTTTTGTTAAAAAAAAAAAAAGAAATAACTGTTCAGTCAGAGATTCTTAACCTGAGGTCCCACAGACACTCTTAACTTGCAGGGAAAAAATAATTACATGTTTATTTCCACTAACTTCTAATTGAAATTTAGTATTTCCTTCAATTTTGAATGAAAAAAATAACCAACAAAACTTAAATGTTAAGAATCTATATAGAAAAGAGGTTAAAAATTTTTCTTGCAAAAAGAGTATTAGAGGAAAGAGAACAAATATCATGATTTCGTGTGCAATTAATTATTGGCTATAAAATTATAAAGAAATGAAACTGGAAGCAAAGAAAAAGTATACTCCAGAATTTTTTGTGTGATCATAGGCAACTCACTTAACATCTCTTAGCCTCTGTTTCTTAATCTGAAAAAAAACATTGGGATAATTATGCTAGTAGTACTTACTTCATTGGGATGTTGAGACTCCAGTGAAATAATTTATATAATTGAAAAACTTTAAAGCCTCTCATATATCTCAGTTATTATTAAATAAGATGATTTCATAACTTTGCTTTCTTTCTAATTTAGATTGATGAACAGATTGAAAGCATGTTCAATTCAAAGAAGAGAGTTAAAGACATGGCAGCTCCTGGAACTTCTAGTGTCCCTGCTCCAACTGCTGGAAATGCAGAAAAACTGGAAATTGCAAAGAGGTTGGCTCTGAGAATCAATGCCCAGAAGAATTTGGGAGCCGAGGCTCAGGTATTAAGTGGTTTGTTCAGTGCCTCAGCTCCTCACTTTCTAAACTATTTAAAAAATGCTGAATTTTGTAGCTATTTTTTAATATCTAATCTATTACTTAATTTTTAGGAAGTTTGACTTTTTGTTTTCCACTGTAGTTACTTATATAATGATAACCTATTCTGGAATGGCTAACTTATCATATCTGTATTGGATTATGGGTTATGTAAGGAATGTACTTGTTGATAACAAAACATCGTTGAGACTTGTTTCTGAATAACATTGCATATAGCATGTTTTTCATGGGTGACTTTATAATAATGTTTAATAGTCTTTATTATGTTAATAATTTTTTAATCAAGTGTGTGAACTTTAGTAGCATTCCCAAAGAATGGTTTATTAATTTCTCCAGTATTCTGAAGACTTAAGGTAAGTCAAGTCAGTTACTGTAAAATTATTGTTGGCTGGGTTGGTTTTCCATGGGGTTGTGGTGGTACACATTTTCTAATTTAAAAGAACTTCTGGGTACTAGTAGAATCTACTCCATATGTAAGTAAGGTAGGAAAGGTCAGGGCAAACAATCTAATATGAACGGTAAGGAAGTGAATATCACTTGTGTATCAGGAGCATTTTTATTTACAAAACTCAGTGGTATTTTGGTTTTGAAATTGAAAATGTGTGTTTCTATGTAGTTGTCAAATCCATAGCATGCTTACTTGTATTTATGATGAGGACTTAGTTTGGTAGGAAAGGGAGAATCTGGAACTTTGAAGTGGGTTATCAAAGAATTTCTGATGGGGTCCGCGGGCCAATTCCTACATTAGTCCGTGATTTGATTGTAGCCCTTCTTTAATTACAGGATGTAATGCAACAGGCTACCAATGCGATTCTAAGAGGGGGCACTATTTTGGCCCCTACTGTATCTGCAAAAACCATTGCAGAACAACTTGCTGAAAAGATCAATGCCAAGCTCAATTATGTGCCTATAGAGAAACAAGAGGAAGAAAGGCAGGATGGTGGACAGAATGAATCTTTTAAGAGATATGAGGAAGAATTAGAGATCAATGATTTCCCACAGGTAAGCAACAGGTTTCCTTTGTCCCCTTTTAAATGAACATCATGGATCTCTTTCTCCTTGAGTCTTCCTGAATCCTGTTACTATGATTTATCGAACAAAAAAGCTTTCTTATCTGTTTATTTCACTGGTCAGTCTTGACAGTAGTAAAAGCCATTGGAATCACTGCCAGTTGAAAAACATTTCAGGTGGCTTGGTATATTTATCCTCCTAAAGGTTGCTTGTTCAGAAGAAAAAACACCCTTAGAGTTGATAAAAGTACATATTTTCAAAGCTAATTCAGTTTCTGCTGAGTTCTAAAAAATTAGAATGTGAGAATAATGGAAATGTTATTATAAAAGTACTTTATACAGACACAAATATAGACTAGAGTGCTTGTGAGCATAATCTATTCAATTCTGATTTTGATATGTTATAATATGTTGTAACAAATTGTTCTTTTATGTTATTTGATGTTTTTTGTTGTGTCCCTGAACTTTTTTCCTAGTATAAAATTGCTTCTTCTCCCTTTTTCTTTCATAGACTGCAAGGTGGAAAGTTACTTCTAAGGAAGCTCTGCAGAGAATTAGTGAATATTCTGAAGCTGCTATTACAATCAGAGGAACATATTTTCCTCCTGGCAAAGAACCCAAGGAAGGAGAGCGAAAAATTTACCTGGCAATTGAAAGTACGTACTTCAGAAATTGTTAGACTACCTGAGTTTGATCATTGTTAAATACAAATTGTTGGTAGTAGATAGACATTGTAGTGGGGTCAAAGCCAAGGAACTGGAGATTAGGTAAGAAACTTTTTTTTCTCTCCCTCATCTACATATGGGAAACTTAGGTATGTTTGAATGATTTTAAAGCCTTTTGTTTAAAAGCAGTCATAAGTACCAAGGAGTAGGATCTACTTTAAGACCTTCATTTCTAATTAGAGTTATGAAATAGATCAGTATTTGGGTCCCCGTTTGAGAAATAGGCCACAGAGCTGGACAACAGATAGTTCAAATAGGGCGGCCTGTTTTGTCTATGACTATAGCGCCTAATACATTTGGGGATGTAAATTTTCTTGTGAGTGAGTATTCTAATGATCTGTCATATTAGAGAGGAAAAAGAAACCCAGGAAATTGAAGTATGATTTTTTTTCTAAAAAGTAAAAGATTTTTTTTGTATCTTGAATTGTCTTTGCAGGAGTTTTCCTTTGTAAGGATTATATCCATGATCTATATTTAATCATTTTGGTAAAAATTTCATTTTTTCATAGAAGAAACAACTTGCTTGTTGCATAAATAGCCATGGTAAAAGGTTGCTGTAATGTAGGCTAAGCTATAAAGTCATCTTCACTGAATATGACTTATGCTAGCTACACATAGAGAATTGTGACTTATCCAGTATCACTTCAGTACAGTCAAATTGAAATATGGACATAACAGATCAAAATGTTTTTGAGTCATATATATTGTATTATCTGAGACTGAGGCAGTTTTCTGTCTGCAGAGTAAGTGAGGAGCAAAGAGTTGTTAAACATGTAGAACTTAAGCCACTAACTAGTTCCAGCAAAGTGTGCTTTTTTGTGTGGAGCAGTCTAATGCTTCATTTGAACTGAAATGTCTTTTTAAATGGCTTTTTCTTCTCTTTATTTTCCTTTACTTCACAACCTCTGCTCTTTGAGTACTTAATATGTTTAGTACACACATTGATTCTCTTGGCTAAAATCTTGCTTTTAACTTGTTCATTTGCAACAATGGTTGTAACATGCTTACTAATATTATTGACCCTTCTAGTTTTGCCATGGTAACATTTATGTGACATTAATTGCTGAACTTGATCATACCCTTCATATCTATAGTATTTGCCCTTGTAGATTCATATATGTGTAGCCAAGGCAGATCAGAGGCACAATGGATAGACCACTGGAGTTAGGAAGACTGGAGATCAGATCCAGCCTTAGACACTTACTAGCTTGGTGGGCAAACTGTTTTCTGTCTGCTTCAGTTTTCTCAGCTGTAAAAAAAAAAAAAGCTTCTACCTTATAGGATTGTTGCAAAGATAAAATAAGATATTTGTTAAGCTCTTCAAATAATGTTTGGCACACAGTAGGTACTTTAATAAGTGCTTGTTCCCTTCTTTTCCCAAGGAACCCCACCATGTTTTAAAAAGGGCCTAGAGAAAACAAACTCTCTTTACCTCTCACCTTTCCTTTGTGTGATTCATTTTGGCAAGATACTGGAAAATGATGGTGCCAGCCAAAAGCCTGTGATTATCTTTCAAAGTTTCTGTTTGTTTTTTCCCTGGTAGGATTTTGGTTGTAAGTTTTTATTGCTTTTTAACGATTTAGCAATAGTATTCAGGTTTTTTTTCTTTATTGTTGTTGTACCATAGTTTTATATGATCTTGAAGGAAGTTTTTTTGATACTTTAAGTCTTTCTGAATTTTTTACAACATTTTTTATTTGATTAGAAATGCTAGATTTTGGCTGTAATTTCGCTAGTGTTTTTAGTTTGGAGTTATTTATACTTTTTCTTTGCCTTCTGATTCTAATAGATGTAGGCGTGGGTTTTTTTGTTTGTTTGTTTGTTTGTTTGTTATTAATGCTTTCTTAAGGTAGATTATCCAGGATTTTTGTTTGGTCATGATTTTCTTGAAGTCTAGTGATTCTTAAATTATCTCTTTTTGTTTTCCAGGTCAGGTTTTTTAAAAAATAGAGCATTATAATTTCTTACATTCTTTCATTCTCTTGCTCTGTCCAAATATTCTTGTTGTCTCAAGACCCTTGTTGAAACTTCCTTATTTCTGTCAAAGGTATTTTAATTCTTCTGCTCTCCCAGGTTTATAATTTTATTATTATTCTCAAGTCCTCACTCAGATTTTTCATAGTGTGGCCCCCTCTCTCTGATCTCACAGACTTCAGGTCTGTTTTTGGGGTTTGGGCTAACTTTCCTTACTACAGAGAAATTGTACTTGAACATCTGGACATGTATGAAAATTACCATAATCTAGAAACTGCTGGCCAGTGAGTACTTGAGTGACATACAGATACATAATATGCTGTTAAAGGATTACTAATACTTTATTTGCCCCCAATCATTTTCACTGAGTGTGGTTTTATTGTTTTGATGGAATGTCAGTGGAAAAGATATAAAAATTTCTTCACAGTAGAAATCTTCCCAACTGTAGATTGTTCCTTTTCTCCTGCATTGTTATCCTTTGTTATTCATTTTGTATGTAGTAAAATACTAACCAGCCTTAATTTGTCACAAAATATGACCTCAGCAATGATATTTTAAAGCCTATAATTTGAAACTTCTTTTATGAGTGACCCACCATGAGGCAGCCATTGAAAGCTTTCCTTGGCATTTATGGGGAGTATCTGAAATTGACCTGCAGTACATGTCTGTAAACATTATGTTTGATTCTAATAATATATTTGCCACTCATCTTCCTAGGTGCCAATGAACTGGCTGTGCAGAAGGCAAAGGCAGAAATTACTAGGCTTATAAAAGAAGAACTAATCAGACTGGTAAGTAAAAATCTTGTGGGTAGTTTGTATTAACTGGGTTTAGAAAAAGCAGTGCTTTTGAAGGCATTGTATCCCTAGCTGGAACTTGTGAATATTTACTTAGAAAATTAACAGTATGACCCACATCCATTTGAAAAATTGATTTTTGCTTCTAAGTATGTGTTATCAGACTTTTCAATTCAGTTATCCCTTATGCAGCACTCTTGTGAGGCAGAAAAAGTGCTATTCACTACACAAAGTTAATGGAAGAAATTAAGAATGCTACAGAAGGAAATAACCTTAAAATAAAATCTTAAACTACTTTTCCACCAGCATCTGTCATAGAAAAACAAATCCTTTTCTTAAGTGAATGAAAGAAACAATGTGGCATAACATAGTAGCTGTGTGAGCCTGGACAAGTCATTTAATTTCTTAGTGCTCTAGGCAGCTCTCTAAGACTGAGTTTCAGAGAAGGTGCTGACCTGCATTGGTAGAGAAATTTTCTTCATCTGGAAGTTCTCTGTACCAATGAAAAATTAGAGATCCTTATCCTGTCTTAAATATATATCTGCATCTTGGCATGTCTGCTAATTAGATATGTAGAAACCACTGGTGAGTAAGTAGTTGAGTAGTGACATACAGGTAAATAATGGGCTTTTGAAAGATTGATAATATTTTACTTATATCCAGTAAAGTTAGTATTTTCTCCATTCATGGTTAGATTATTTAAATGAAGTATCAAGTGAAAAGAGGCAAAAATTGATTTAGTCTAATTGAATGTAAGTTTTTTATTTTAAAGTTTTGCTATTGATTTATATAGAGGATGGTATTTCATTTGGGGGTGTTTTTTGCTCTCTCTAACTTTGGCCATTCTTTCAATTACAGCAAAATTCTTATCAGCCAACAAATAAAGGAAGATATAAAGTTTTATAAACATCTGGAGAAAACCTCTTTACCAATTGCTGGTGTGTGAAACTTTGTGGCTTCTCTTGTCTTTGGAGTTTACAGTATATTGTAAATTAAGATTTTTAAAAATTCTGTCTTGCTGTTTTTTTATATAAGAAAAACCAGTATTTGCTTTAAAAAAAAAAAATCTTTGTCCACTCCCTTAAGACTATCAGACCTAAAACAAACTTGTTTGCAGAGTATAATTTCCTTTAGAACATTATTTATATACTTACAAGTATGGAAATATGGATTAAATAGACTTTAATTCTAACAGACTTTAACTTAATACATATGGAAAGATTTGGACATTTCATTGGAAATTAGTAAAGTACACTTTTAACTTTGGATTTATTTTGGCATAATTCACGTTACTAATTTACAGTGAAATGCTGATTTATTTCCTAAACAAAGGGTAACATTCTCTTTCTTGGCTTGTTTTTGCCTTTCTTGGCAAATCTAATTGGCATACATCAAAGAATATGAACTAGAAATGAGGTTGTTATCCTCAAATATTTAGAATATGGGTTCAGAGTTTTTGTTTTAACTTTTAGAATAGCAAATGGATAATAGTTTGAATTCTTTTAAGTTTTTTGTACAAATTAAAAATGTGTAGCATAAAATGTTTTGATTTTAGATTGCCCTTTAATTTGTGAATTAAAATTTTAAAACCCATACAATTAATTTTTATAACCAGATCTATAAAGAGTAAGATTTTTCCCAACTCTTTAATAGTTTGATTATATATCTACATTTGATATATACAAACACCCCCCAATACTAGATTGCCCTTATTAGAATGTATACTGCTTTTCTTTAAAATTATGGAGCAAAATTATAACCTAGCGTTCATCTTAAAGCTTGGCCTCTCTTCAGGGAAACAACTGCTTATTTCTTGGGTTAGTCATAAATGTATTTGTTTTTTAGCCCTCAGATGACATAAATTCCTGGATCTGGAGCTTCCATGGTGTTCTTCTGGTTTAGGCTGTGAAATTTTGATCACCCAGGGGCCTATCTGTACTTAGTACAAGTCTTGCAAATTAAGACACTGTCTGAGTGGAAAGAGATTTTCAGGAGTTGAATGCTTTGGTTGAAGATTTTTATTAATTAAGAGACAAGAAATCCTCTTTACTTGAGTGAAGGACAGTTTAAAAAAATAATACATTGTAAATAGTATCACAAACTCAGTTTCTTAACAATATGTTAAATAGCTTTAAATGTCAAAGGATGTCAAACCATTACTACTTCAGGGTAGCATTTTTATCTGAAAAGTTGTCACCTAGAAATTAATGTTTCTGATTCCACCTGTCCATTGTTTTCCTGGTGGCAGATTAAAGAACCACATATTGTGTGTACAAACAATACACAAGCAAAATAGATAATTTCAAACTTCAGCCATCTCTTAGATCTCTTTCTATTAAGATTATTTATTTACTTATTTTCTTCAATCCGTGATGGTTTATGCTTCCTTTTGACAGTGTATTTCCATCCTATACACTTGACAGTTGGTGCTGCTTTCAACCAGCATCACTCACTTTGGGGTTGAGACTTTTTTTTTAAATCATTTTAAGAACTCTGTTCATGTTTGTCATGCTAGTTATCAAGAGAAGCCATGCTAGAAACATTATTTTGTTCAGAAAGCAAACTATGTTAGCTCATTGTTCCTAGTGTCACACTGGCACAGTTGAATTTTTAAGATTTGGATGATGTACAGACTTCAACTTTTTTTTATGCAATATATCAATACTTGTTCCTATGTTTTCTAAATTCCTCCAAAAATAAAACAATAAAATAAGTGTGCATTTTTCTTTAAATCATCTTTGTTCACGAGTTTTCCATCATATTTTGCTTTTATAATTCTTACTCTTTTAGACAAATGATAAAAGTAATGCTGTCTTTTGAATAAGCACAAAATGTTACCTGAAGCAGAGCATGTCCCTTCATCTTCATGGGTTATCGGGCCTCCACCTTTCTAAGTAAGAAGTGAGGGAAACGCTGAAAAAGAACTGTGGGGGGGGGAGGTTTAGTATACTTCAAGCTCGATACCAGGCAAGTACGTAGCAGCCAAAAAGTAAGCTAATATGATTTTAGGCTACACTAAGCTAGTCATACTGTCCAAGACTAGGGCATTAATAGTCCCACTCTCCTCTTATCTGGGGAGGACTTGGATAAACTGGAAGGGCATCAAGAAGAGCGTTGGTTAACAGCCTTGAGTTCATGCCATATAGGGACTGGTTAAGAAATTGAATATAATAGTTTGGGTGGATTGTGGAAAGGTATAAGATCTTTGTCTTTGGGTATTTGGAGGGCTGTTAAATAGAGCAGATAAGACTGCTTTGGCCCTAGAGAGGTGATGGACAGGCTTAATGGAAATCATCCCACCAATAAGAGCTATTCAAAATGGAATGTACTGCCTCTGAAAGTGGTGGGCTTCCTAATGATTTTCAAGCCAAATCTGGTTGACCATTTATGGGGGGGTGGGGTATTGTAGAGAATATATTTTTTCAGGTATGACTTAGAGTCAACGACCTCAGATCCCTTCCAACTATGAGGTCCTCTGATTGAATCTGCATATAGGAAAATGCCATATAATATTTTAAAATAATTCCTACATACTGAAGTCATTCTACTTCATTGGATATGGGCAGAAGATTTACCAAACCCTTTTTATACTCAGTAGTTTTGTCAGTGATGTAAAAGTGTGTTGCAACCAATCTGTTGCATGAGATAGTCACAAAACACATATAATATGTCAATTGTACATTTCAGTTTCTGAGTTACAGTGCTCCTACACAGAAGGAAAAGTAGAATAGGAAACAGCTAGACCTCAACTGAGGGTGAGGGACCTACCATGAAGTAACCTTTGGGGTCAATGTCTGACTCCTCGCATATCACAGTAAGTATTTGGGTCTATATAGGTGATTTGCATGGTAGCTTTCCGCTCTAAAATTCCTTAATCCTCCAGAAAGCTTTCAATATCCAAAGTGTGCAAGTATAATAACAGAAGCTACCAAGCTCATTTCAGAGAATAGTACATCTTAAATACAGGGGTTCATAACCTTTTTTTTTTCCCCTATCGACAGTCTGGTGAAGCTCATCAAGCCCCCTTTCCCTTACATATAAAAGGCAGGATGTGGTAATTCATGTTGTCTTCAGAAATCATTCTAATCAGAAGGGCCCCTTCTCCATGTCACTGGGAATTTGTATATCCTTAGGTGTCCAGGGAAGCAGAGTGGGGCAGCTTCATCTCCTTTTAGAGAAGGCTAATAAATGTCACAAGAGGAAAGGAGGAGCAGCTTACCCCATGTTGTGGGTCAGGGGAAAGAAGCTTCATCAGCAGAAGCCAGTCAAGTCTGGGACTTGTCTGTAAGAGACATTTGTCTCCTTTTAGGGATCTGTGATGTAAGAGGGAAGAAGGACAAGCTTAACTCTTCCTGTAGGGAAGATATTCCGATAACATCTGTTAGGTACATAACCAAAAGAAGTCAATTCATTGTGTTGGTAATACTTTCCCAAGAGAGATACTAAGTAATGTGATGTTCTACCTTAAAAAAATGCTTACTGTGAGCCAAAATTATGAGTAGCAGACCCCTTGGACCAAAGGAAGATAAATGTTTTAAATTAGTAATTTGAGATAGAGACTTGGATAAAAACTGTATAATAAAATGTCTACATCTTAGTGCGCTCCTAAAAAACACGATCAACAGCAGCTATTCTGAAGTCGTTACTCTTTAAATGCTGGATCTTAGGGCTACTGCTAACTAAGATAAAATTTTCAATGCTTGGTCCTTTAATTTTGTTTAAGAATCCAGATCTCACATTTTATAACACATGTAACTGTTAACATGCTGGCTGAAATCTTTGCCTAGCTTTATGAAAATAATTTCAGAACTATACTATCTAGTGATGAACATGGAACATTTTTTACCCTAACAAAATCTCAGATAAGATGTCCCAAATTGTGATTTAATATCTTCCCTGTCTTCAGCATTCACTTTTTTAAGATTTTGAGTTCTAAATTTTCTCCCCCTCCTTTCCCTTTTCCCCTCCCCAGGATGGCATGCAGTCTGATACAGGCTATATATGTACACTGATATTAAATTTATTTCCACATTAGTCATGTGGTATAGAAATATCTTCCCTTTTTTACAAGTCTCTATTAAGAAACTTTCTCATAATAATAATTGGCATTGATATGGTGATTTAAGATTTGCAAAGCACTTCACAATGATTTCATTTTACCCTCGTGACAATCCTGTGAGGCAGGTGCTCCTATGCAGGTTAAATGACTTACCCAGAGCGTGTGGCTGCATCTGAACTCTGATCTTCCTGATGAGGGAATTAGAACAGCAAGTGATGGTGGGAATTGGGTGAGACCACACTGACTTCATTTGTGACTCAATTCTCCAGCTAACTCAGTTCCCTTTCTATTCCATCATGGCTTTTGTCCAGTTTCTGTCTTGTGAGAAAAATTTATTCAATTGTGGGAATTGTGAGAAAACCTTTTAACTTCGTTTGAACCTAGCCCTGCATGGCTGGGAAGCAGGACCACCTCTACTTGCTGCTTAGATATCCTTAAACTGAGAACCCACGTTATGCTGACCAGAAGAAACCCAGTCAGATCCGAAGTTTTGCAAGGAGTTTTCTCACAGTTACACATCTAGAACAACCCATAAGTCTTATCTGAAAAGTGACATTGTAATGGTAATCAGTTATTTATTTCTTTGATTGAATACACTCATGGGGCAGGGGGGCGTGGAACACCTCTTTTTTCTGAATTCAAGCAATTGTGCCTATTCACTTTAACACTCCCAACTTAGAAAATCCCTAACTTTTCATCCAGTTAGAAATCAGATAACTTAGTTTTGTTGGCTGGTTAATTGTTTTTTAATTATTGGTCTTATTTGATTAATTGTTTTAATGTATAAAAGTCTGGAGTTCAGTGCCAAAACTGAGAGGGGACTGGTCCTGATTTATTAGGCCATTGGCATACATTGCTTAATAAAAAATATGTTCAAAAGCTCAAACCTGTGTTTTCTCAATCATTTCTTTGTTCATCTGCCACACTAACTAGGTCCAACACGCTATCCACTGCACCACTGAGCAGCCTTTACAGTTAAAACCATCTAAAGGCAGCTACACTATTTGATTTGTTGGTTAATATTTCACAGGGTTTTTCCTTCCTATCCATATCACTTGAGACTCAAGGCTTCTCTTAGAAAGGAATCCAGGAAGAAATAGAAACAATTGCATCACCTACCAGAGTGTCCCAAAGCATTAAACATATTTCCTTTATCATTTATTCCTTTGTCTCTAAAACCTAAATTGAAGTATGTGTGTGTAAATGTGCTAAGTGTAAATAGGCTAGTACTATACAGGAATTTACTTTTGATTATTTTTCTTGAACCAGATAATTTCCAAATACGGTATCAGCTTATAGTGAATTATTCTGAAGTTTAAGCATCTGAGAAAACAATCTGACTTTCAGTTAATCCTGTTGTAATAGGATAAAAGGAAAAATATTTAAACAAGGCATCTTCTTTAAAAATATCAAACAACAATGAAATGTTTGGCTATGGGAATCTCTAGAAACACCACTGCCAAATCATAGATGTACCTCATTAGCTTTGACATAATTTGATAATCATGAAAAAAATCTTATTAATTGTACTTAATACTAACCTTTATGTATACCCCTGACCCCATCCCATAATTAACCATTGAAAATACATGTAAAAAAAGCATAATTTATATTTCAAAGTTGCTGTGTTTTTCAGTTTTCATAAGTCTTAAAGCATTCACATATAGAGGCTACATTTTACTTTTTTCTTAAAAAATTTTTATTGACTCACTTTTTTTTGTTTTCATTTGGCAAAAATACATTTTTTTCCCTCTAGTACACCTCACCTACTTGAGAATGAAAGAAAAATTTATTTTTATATATATTTATATATGTTACAAACATGTATAATCAAGCAAGACAAATTTCTGTATTGACCATGTCTAAAAGAAAAAAATATATATGTATATATATATATATATATATATATATATATATATATATATGCACACACTTTATATATGTATACGTTTGTGTATCTGTAACACATGCACATATTTTTTATTGTGCACTCTACTTCATTTTTTAATATTTATTCACTTATTTATTTTTAGATTTTGACATTCATTTCCACAAAATTTTGAGTTCCAATTTTTCTCCCCATCTCTCCCTTCCCTCACCCCATAATACCTTGCATTCTGATTACCCCTTTCCTCAATGTACCCTCCCTTCTATCCCACCCCACCCTTCCCTTATCCCCATCTTCTCTCTTTTCTTGTAGGGCAAGATAAATCTCTATACCCCATTACCTGTGTTTCTTATTTCCCAGTTATATGCAATAATA
>CM053769.1:419010409-419020972 GCA_028658325.1 Potorous gilbertii
GAATGTAAACAGTTCAACTTTATAAAGTCCTTTATGATTTCTCTTTCCTGTTTACCTTTTCATGCTTCTCTTGATTCTTGTGTTTGAAAGTCAGATTTTTTCTTCAGTTCTGGTCTTTTCATCAAGAATGCTTGAAAGTCCTCTATATCATTGAATGACCTTGAAGTATTATACTCAGTTTTACTGGGTAGGTGATTCTTGGTTTTAATCCCAGTTCCTTTGACTTCTGGAATATCCTATTCCAAGCCCTTTGATCCCTTAATGTAGAAGCTGCCAGATCCTGTGTTATCCTGATTGTATTTCCATAATACTCGAATTGTTTCTTTCTAGTTGCTTGCAATATTTTCTCCTTGAACTGGGAACTCTTAAATTTGGCCACAATATTCCTAGGAGTTTCTCTTTTCAGGTGTCTTCCAGGAGGTGATTGGTGGATCCTTTCAATATTTATTTTGCCTTCTGGTTCTAGAATATCAAGGCAGTTTTCCTTGATAATTTCATGAAGGATAATGTCTAGGCTCTTTTTTTGATCATGGCTTTCAGGTAGTCCCATAATTTTTAAATTGTCTCTCCTGAATCTATTTTCCAGGTCAGTTGTCTTTCTACTGAGATGTTTCACATTATGTTCTGTTTTTCTCAATCTTTTGGTTTTATTTTCTAACTTTTTGGTTTATCTCATACTCATTAGCTTCCCTGAACTCCATTCTCTCTTTTAAAGAACTATTTTGTTCTGTGAGCTTTTGAACCTTCTTTTCCATTTGGCTAATTCTACTTTTTAAAGCTTCCTTTCCCTCACTGACTTTTTGGATCTCTTTCCCATTTGAGTTAGCTTCTTTTTAATGTGTTATTTTCCTCAGCATTTTTTTGGTTCTCCTTTATAGCCGGCTGCTGACACGCTTTTCAAGCTCTTCTATGGCATGAGTCTATTTCATATTCATTTTGGAGGTACTGGAGGCAGAGGCCTTGACTTCCTCTGACAGTATGCCTTGTTCTTCCTCATCCTAAAGGACGGAAGGAGACACCTATTCACTAAGAAAGTAACCTTATTTTTTTTTCCTTTTATGGGCATTTTCCCAGCCAGTTACTTGACTTCTGAATCCTTTGTCAAGAGGAGGGTCCTAGTGCTCCTCCTGTCCCCAGTACCATGCTCAAGGCTGAGTTTCTGATCAGCTGCTCAACTCCCCCAGGGGCTTTGGGTGGGGGCAAGGCCACCCCTGAGGACTGAGGTTCAGATCAGCTGCTCAATTCTGCCAGAGACTTTAAGCAGAGCCTCCTGGACAATGGACCCAGGTTGCTTCCACGTAGCTGCCCACCAACTGCTGCTGCTGCTGCTGCTACCGCCCACCTGGGGCCAGTGCTGTGGGTACTCTGTTCTCCTCTCTCCCATCTGGGAAAGCCCTCCCACACTGACCTTTGGAACTTTCTTTGTTGCTTGTGGGTTGAGGGATCTGGGACCCTCCCTACTGGGAATCCTGCCCTAGAGGTCTGTTCAGATCCTGTTCCTCCCAGTGCCACATGGCCAGGGCTGGGTTCTGCTCAGCGTTCCATGAGATAGACCTTTCCTGTGGACCTTCCAGGTTACTTTTGGCTGGAAATCTCTTTCAGTCTTATTCTGTGGCTTCTGCTGCTCTAGAATTTTGTTGAGAGCCATTTTTTACAGGTATTTTGTGGGCTGTAGGGGAAGTGCTAGAGTATCTGCATCTTTTTCCTCTGCCATCCTGGCTCCTTACCCCCAAGTACTTAATCTGTGTCAGATGGATAGCATGTTTTATCATTAATCCTCTGGAATCATGCTTAGTCAATACACTGATCAGAGTTCCTAAGTCTCTCAAGGTTTTTTGTTTTTACAATATTGTTGTCATTGTTTAATTTTTTCTCCTGGTTCTGTTCATTTCACTTTACATTAGTACATGTAAGTTTCCCTAAGTTTCTCTGAAATCATCTCCTTCATCATTTATGATTGCACAATAGAATTCTGCACATTGGAGAAGATGTGGGAGAGTTGGAACACTAAACATTGTTGGTGGATCTGTGAGATGATCCAACCATTCTGGAGAGCAATTTGGAACTATACCCAAAAGACTATAAAAATGGGCATACCACTTCTAGGACTGTATCCCAAAGAGATCATAAAAATGGAAAAAGGACCCACATGTACAAAAATATTATAGCATTATATATTTATATTTTTATAGTGGCCAAGAATTAGAAATTGAGGGGATGTCCATCAACTGGGGAATGGCTGAACAAACTGTGGTATATGAATGTCATGGAATACTATGTGCTATAAGAAATGATGAATAGATCGACTTCAGAAAAATCTGGATTTATATGAACTGATGCTGAGTGAAACAAACAGAACCTAGAGCACATTATACACAGTAGGACCCACAGTGTGTGAGGACTGTGTCTGATAAATTTAGCCCTTCACAGCAATGCAAGGACCTAAAGACGTTTCCAAAGGACTCATGATGTAAAATGCCATCCACATCCAGAGAAAGAACCATAGAGTCAGAACACAGAATGAAGCAGACTATTTTCTCTTTCATTATATTTTGGGTTTTTTCCTCCTGATTTCTTCCATTCATTATGATTCTTTTATGAAACATGACTAATACAAAAATGTGTTTATTAAGAAAGTATGTGTAGAACCCATATAAGATTGCATGCCGTCTTGGGGAGGGAGGAGAGAGGAAGTGTGTGAAAATTAAAAATTTGTGGAAGTGATTGTTGAAAACTGAAAACAAATAAATTAATTATTTTTTTTAAAAAAGAGTCTTATCACATTTATATACCATAACTTATTCAACCATTCCTCACTTGATGGGTACCCCCTCAGATTCTCTTTCTTTCCTTCCTCAAAAAGAGCTTAAAATATTTTTGTACATCTCAGGGTTTGCTTTTCTTAGGATTAATCTCTCCTTGAATCCACATTCCTAATTTCCCCTTCTCTCTTCTCCCCTTTTCTTATTTGCCTGTTGAATAAAATGTATTTCTGTAACCAACTCTGTAGTGTATGTGTGTATTTTTCCTTTGACTAGTTCAAATGAGAGTGAGGTTCATGTCAGTTGCTTCCTCTACCCTTCTTCATTATTTGTATAGATGTCTATTTGCACATCCTTGTTATGTGACATAATTTTCCTTAACCTTCCTTTCTCCTGTGTATTCTCCCACCCTGTCTTTTCATTCTTTTCCTAAGATCATCAAGATGTAACAGAACACCTCCAGGCCTTCTCCAAGTAGAATCCTTCTATGACCCCTGATGATGAGAGAGTTCAGAAAGGACATATATATCTTCTCTTCTTAGAACATAAGGAGTTTATCCTTGTTCAGTCACTTATGATTGCTTGTTTTTCCTTTATATTTCTCCATATTTGAACTTTAGAGTTGTTACAAAGCTTTGGTCTTTTCATCAGGAATGCTTGGGAGTCTTTCCTCTTCAAGATTACACTCAGTTTTGCCAGGTAAGTGGTTTTTTGCCTTTTGGAATATTGTGTTCCAAGTTCTTTCCTCCTCTAAGATATTAGCTGCTATACTGTGACTCCTTGGTATTTGAATTCTTTCTGACTACTTGCAGTATTTTTTTCTTTGGCCTAGAAAGTGTAGATTTTGGCTCTAATCTTCTAGGAGTTTTCATTTTGAGGTTTCCTTCAGAAGATAACTACTTGATAATTTCTATTTCTACTTTATCTCTGATGGAAGATCCAGACACTTTTATTTTGTGATTTTTTGAAAAATTTATTTTTTTTGGGGGGGGGAAGGGGACATGGTTTTCAGGTAGTCAGATGATTCCTAATTTTTTTCTCCTTGATTAGCTTTCCAAATCAATTGTTTTTGATATGAGATACCTTACATTTTCTATTTTTCTAGTCTTTTGACTTTATTTTAATTTTTTTTTTTTGTCTCATGGAGTCATTGGCTTGTTTGATCTATTCTAATTTTCAAGAAGTTTGTTGCTTGGGCAAGATTTTATATCTCTTGTCTCAAGTTGTGAATTCAGTTTCCAATTCTTTTCTTTTCCAATTTTTTTCTCTAGCACTCTAATTTCATTGACAAAAACATTTCAAATTCTTTTTTTTCAGCTCTTGCTTTATTCCAGGAATTCTAGTTGAGTCTGTGTCTAAGCTCAGTTTTCCTTTGGAGCTTTGCTTGCAAATGAGCATTCCTGGCACTGTAATAGCTTTTAATTGTATGATTCTTTTTTTGTTTGTTGGCTCATTTATTCTAGCCTATTTTCTAACTTTAGACTTTATGTTAGGGCCAGAATCTCTGTACTTTTGGAGAGAATGTCTAGCGTGGACCTCATATTATTTTCTTGGGAATTTTTCAAATTAAAAAACAAAAACAACAAAAGTCAAACCATTCTTTGAAATTTGGTAAATTATATCAACTTGGCATCTTCAGGCCATACTAGCTGCCTTAAGAAACATTAATTTTGAAGCCCAAATTCCAAGGAAGCTGTGTAGCTATCTGAAGCCAGTGTGTGAGCTAAAGCAATGACTTGTACTTATGAACTAAGCATGGATATCTGTACCCTCCTCCTTGAAGTTCCTTCCCAGAGATATGAAGAATCTCAGGAGAATAATTCACCTGCCTCTTTCCGCAGGCTGCTTATGTGCCCAACACTACCCCCATGCTTGCCATGATTTTTGCTTAAAACACTGGCCTTGATGACATTGATGACATACAGAATGAGGGGTCCCTAGTGTTGGTGTACAAGTTGTAGGGAGCTTGATTCTGCTCTAACAGCTTATAATGCCTCCTTAGCCCCACACTTAAATAGCATTAAATTATAAAGCACTTTATAAATTTGAATTGTTAAGTAATGAAAATATCCCCTAACAATTCATTTCTGACACATTCCAATAAAGCAGTAAGTCAGCAAGAATTTATTAAGCACCTACCATGTTCCAGGCATTGTTCTTAGCACTTAGGATTTTTAAAAAGGCAAAAGACAGTCCCTGCTCTTAAGGAATTCATTGTCTAATGGGGAAAACAACATTTAAACAACTCTGCAAGATATACACTTGCATAATTTGGGGATAATCAACAGAGGGAAGACACTAGCATTAAGGAATATTCAGAAAGACTTCTTGTAGAAGATGGAATTTTAGCTGGGATCTGAAGGAATACAGGAACTAGAGATGAGGGAAGAGAGAATTCCAGGCTTGGAAGATAAATTGGAAAATTCTTGGACTCAGGAGATGAGTGTCTTGTGTGTGAAGAACACTGAGCAGGCCAATATTACTAGATCAAGGAATATACTGGTGCGGAGCAAGGAATAAGAAGACTGGAAAGGTAGGAGGTGTCCAAGCTAGACAAAGTCAAACTAGGGATTTTATATTTGCTTTTGGAGGTGGTAACCACTGGAGTTTATTGAATAAGGGGTGACATGATCAGACCTGAATGTTAGGAAGATTAATTTGGTTTGGCGTGGGGAGAGACTTAAGGAAGGAAGACCAATCAGAAGGCTATTGCAATAGTCCAGTCATGAGATGATGAGGGTCTATACCTGGGTGGTGGCAGTGTCAAAGTAAGAAGGAAGCATTTACAAGAGATGTTATTAAAGTAAAATCAATAGAACTTGGCTATGGTTTGTTATGGGTTTGGGAGGGAGGGTGAGAGAGAGTGAGGAATTGAGAATGACATCTAACTTGTGAGCCTGGCTAACCTGGGAGGAAAGCAGTCCCCTTTACAGTAATAGGAAAGTTAGGAAGAGGAAAGGGTTTTTGAGGAAAAGATAATGAGGTCAGTATTCAACATATTGAGTTTAAGATATCTGACATCCAGTCTGAGATGCTTAATAAGCAAGTGGAGATGTTTCTAGAGGTTAGGATTGGATAGGCAGATTTCAGAATCATCAGCATTAGAAATTATAATCCATGGGACCTAATGAGATCATCAAGATAAAATAATGTAGAGAAAGGAGAGAGTCCTGGACAGAGACCTTGGGCACAACCATCTTTAACAAGTATGACCCAGACAAAGATCTAGCAAAGGAAATGAAAGAAAGGTCCAAAAGTTGGGAGGGAAACCAGGAGAAAGTAGCATCAAGAAAACCAAGAAAGAGGAAAGTATCAAGGAGATGAGGGTGGTCCACAATACAGTGTGGTCCATAGGTTGCAGAAAAGTCAAGAAGATTAAGACAAGGCCATTAGATTTGGCAATTAAAAGACCAGTGGTAATTTTGAAAAAAAAAGTTTCAGTTGAATGATTGGGTCAAAAGTCAGATTATAAAGAATTAAGAGAGTGAGAGGAAATGAAGTATTATAAACAGACTTTTCAAAGAGTTTAGCCACAAAAGGGAAGAGAGATTTGGGGTGACAACAAATTAGATAGACTGATCAAGTGAGGGTGTTTTGACGCTTGGGGCAACATGGACGTATTTATAGGTTGTAGAGTAGCATCTAGTAGACTGGGAAAGACTGAAGATAAATGAGAGAGAAGGTGATAGAAAGGCATCTGGAGAAGACAGGGCGGATTGGGATCACTCGTGCAGCTAGAGGGGTTTTCTTTGGCCAGGAGAAGGGCCACCTCTTCATGCGAGATAGGGTTGAAGGAGCAGATAGCAGCAAAAGGCATCTAAATGATACTCAATGAGGAGAAGGGGAGAAGAGGGGGCTCTTGTTGAATGACCTCAATTTTTTTCAGTGAAATGTGAAGCACTGTTTCTAGCCGAGAGAGAAGGGAGAGACACAGGAGGTGTGAAGAGGGATGAAAAGGTTTGAAAAGGCCACCAAGGTCCTGAGATAGTGAGTCACTTAAAGAAGTATAAAAGAATTACATGGCTGCAAAGAGGGCCTGGTTGAGATGGTGCAATTTAAATTTGTAGTGTACCTAGTCAGCACAGTTTCCCAATTTTCTCCAGCTTTTTTCAGCAGCATGTGAGTGGGAGTGAAGGCAATAGATGCTGGCAGTAATCAAAGACTGATGCTTGTTAAGGCAAAACTCGAAATAAAATGAGAACGCAAGGAAGCTGAAAGAAGAAAATCATGTAGAATTGAACTGGCTCACAAAGGGGTCAAGATGGAAAAGGGAGGAGTGTGGAGCTAGTTCGGGGATAACAGTCTGGGGAACAAACTGGGAGTGGGGGTGTCCAAGGATTGGAGGGTGTGGTGAGAACAAAGGACAGGGTATGAGGGTACAAGGTAAAGGGAGGGGTATAAGGACAGCAAATTACGGTCAGAGATCGTAGAAGTGGTCCATTTGTAAATAATGGTAAGTAGTGACCATGTAGCTGAGATGAGGCAGAGGAGTAGATAGTGAAGCATGAAATAATGAGTAGATGATGAAATGAGCAAACTGAGGGACTGGGAAGTTAGGGCATTTGAGGGGGTATCAGTGATGGAGTGCTTGGGTTGGGTGCTTGTGCTTGGACCTCAATTCCAAATTACATGTCTGTCCAGCCCTAAAACACTATCCTGGCAGTTTCTCTTAGGCTCCAGGACAGCATAGTTCTCTCTCTTCCTGATATAGTAGGCAGCTGCACCTATAGCATTTATTAAGTTGAACTGGCTGTGTACTGGCTCATAAAGATATTTACTACTCGCTAAACTCTCATATGCATCCTGGACTCCTCATTACGTGTATCCTAGACTTAGATGTATGTATACTCCCTTATGTTTATCTTGTCAAAACAAGACGTTGTTGGGGGCAGCCTAGGCATTCCTCAGTCAGAACTGACCGTTCATTGACTTAGTGACATTGCAGGCCTAAAACCAGCCTTGCCTTGGGCTATTTCCGAGTGAATTCTGGGTAAGATGTCTGTGTAGTAGATACTAAAAGTGCATGTTCCTTTAAGAACTGACCACTCCCTAATCCCGCCCTGAATCACCTAGTAAGGATATCTGGCACATGTTTTACTACCTAGTTTAACCTATGTAAACTTTACCTGTGCCCTTTTAAAATCACGTTCCCGAAGAACTGTTGCCCGCTGAAAAGCGTAACAATAAATCTTTGCTACCTTGACTTCACAAGTTGCAGCTTGAGTCTGCAAATTCATTTCAGATGACCTTCTCCTGCACTCCAGTCCGTGGGGGATGCCTGAATCCTCCCACCTTTCAAACCCCATAATCAGTATGTATATTGAAGTCTCTTGCTATGAAAGGAAAAAAAACAATTGAGCCTGGCAATGAACACATTAAGGAAAGAAGGGACATATCCTGGAGATTGGTACACAAAAACTACAAGAAATCTGATTGAGTAATAGATATAGATTGTTGTTGTCCAGTATTGTCTGCCTCTTTGTGACCCCATTTGGGGTTTTCTTGGCAAACACACTGGAGTGGTTTACAATTTCATTTTCCAGCTCATTTACAGATGAGGAGTAGAGGTGGAGTTAAATGACTTGATCAGGGTCACACAGTGTCTGAGGCTGGATTTGAACTCAAGAACAGCAATCTTCCTGACTCCTGGCCTGGCACTGTCTCCACTGCATCACTTATCTGCCTAGAAATGGTTTGAATGAACTTCAAAGAAACAGCAGTTATTGAATGATAGGTAGAGTATGGAAGTGGTAATGGAGAACAAGAAGTATTTAAACTTCGCTATTTCAACCAGTGGAGCCTGGAGGAATTAATGAAAGTACAGCCAGTTTTGAAAAAGGAGGTTAGGGATGTTGTGTCTGTAGGAGAGAGGCAGGTGGGTGCAATGATAGCTAGAGGGTAGAAAAAGTGGGAAAAGAAGAGTTTACCTCTGGAGCAGGTAATTGAGGCTGCACTGTGGAAGGGGATTTAGAGCAGGGCCTGAGGGAAGGGGGTGGGCACAGGAGGATGAATGGATTTAAATAGATTATCAATATCCTTAGGGGTTTGGCCTCTGAGAGGAGGCTCAGGGCCCCAGGGAGCTGAGATGGTAACAGTCTTTCTCTCTTCTCCGAATTCAGGAAGACACTGTGGGAGACTGGTCAGCCATAGGATGGCTGAGCACAAAAAGTCAGGATAAGCAACATGAAAATGTCAGTTTCTTTTTAAATAGGCCATAGATTTCTAAGCCTCAGGTACAGAAAAAACAGTTACCTTGTCTGTAAAATGAAGGGGTTTTATTCCATGACCTCTAAGAGCCATCTGAGTGCCGTAATCCTACAGTGGGGGTATGGGGTGTTGTGGTGGTGGTGGTTTATTCTTCATTCTTCAAGAGGATCATGACATCAGGGAGGTGATGCCATGACTTGTAAGTGAATTGGATTTAAGTGAGGAAGAGCTGTGCAGTCACCAGTCTCACTTTTTCCTCCTGAGCCATCTGGATCCAATGGCCAGATACAGGTCAGGACCACTGGAGATAGACCTCCTGGGTTCAGGGAGGACTTGTACTAGTATAAGGTGATGTCACTGGTCCTCTTCAAAAAGGAAGAACAAATGACAAACAGCAATCCTATGGTCCTAGGTTCTAGGAATACAAAAGCAAGTATTAAACAGCCCCTTCTCTGAAGAAACTGGCATTCTCTGGAGAGAAACAACATGGACACAGATAAATAAATAGAAATAATGAAATAAATAGAAAATAAATAGAAAAATATGCAATGGAACTGGTCCTGTGACTTCATTTATACAGGGAAATCCTAATGAGGAAACTTCCTCTGCCAATGCAGAGGAGCACATGCTTTGCATTACAAGTTTGTAATCTTGGACAAAGTTAGCTTAGGGAACTGAGGAAGGTAAGGCTTAAGCCCAGGGCTTCCTGGTTCTGAGGCCTGGAATTCTCTGACTCATTCTACCTCTCAAATGCAAATTATATACAAACACAAAATACAAATAATTCTATAAAGTGGGTGAAGTGTGTAGAGAAAAGTCCGGTGACAAGAGAAGAGGGAGGCTTGGGAACTAAAAATTGGGAAGGACCTCTTGTAGGAGGCGGCATCTGAGCTGAGCCTTCCTTAGTTGTTCCCAGCTGTCTTCCTGTCCATCCATGCAGTAACAGCAGCAGCCTGTGCTTAGGCTCAAATTCTGGCTGCAACTTAATACTTACTCTCAAATACAAGACACTGGGACCTCTTTACATCATGATCTACTATCATTCAAATATAATGTATAAGATTTTACTTGTATGGAAATTTAATTAAACCTAAAATTGATGGATAGTTTCAAGATATTAGTTAATATTGTAGATAGACATGGTGGACTTATTTTTTTTAATGTTGCTTAACTTCTTTTTTTCATTATTACCGCACAATTTATAAAGAAACAGAAGTAATTATT
Source organism: Potorous gilbertii (assembly GCA_028658325.1). NCBI lineage: Eukaryota > Metazoa > Chordata > Mammalia > Diprotodontia > Potoroidae > Potorous > Potorous gilbertii. Next base: position 419,020,603 of record CM053769.1, read on the forward strand.
GGTTGCTAGTAATACATTCAAAAGGTTACATGTCCAAGGACAGAGAATTATCCCCAGAGTATGGAAACCTAGAAACTAAGGAGATGTTCCTCAATTAGGGAATGACTGAACAAATCATGGCATGTCGATGTGTTGACATACTATTACATGTTTAAAACATTGCGAAAATGATGAATTCATAGAAATCAGGGATGAACTGATGCAAAGTGAAGTGAGAAACAAGAGAACAGTTTATAAAATTTATTTAGAAAAATAATTTATAAAACAATAATATTATAAAGACAAATTTGAAAGATTAAAATTTTCTGATTAATGCACAATTGACTCCTGATTCCAAAAAACTGAAAATGAAGCATGTTACTAACAAGGC
>CM053769.1:419021072-419068234 GCA_028658325.1 Potorous gilbertii
AATAATGTGATAAAAAATAATGTCTCCTAAATTAACTTACATATTCAGTGCCGTACCAATCAAACTAACAAAGAATTATTTTATAGAGTTAAACAATTAAAAATGAAATTCAACCAGAAGACAAAGAGTCAATCATTTAAAGCAAAATAAGGAAAAAAAAAAGGCAAAGAAGGGTCCCTAGGAGTACCAGATCTCAAACTTTACTAGGAAGCAGTAATATTCAAACTTATTTGAGACTGGTTAAAAAATAGGATGATGAACGGAATAGATTAGGTTCATGGCCTACAGAAGAAAATAAATTTAGTAAACCCAAAGACTCTAGGGCTCCTGGGGTAAAGACTCACATTTGATAAAAACTGCTAATTAAATCAAAAGCCATCTGTATGTCATTTAGTACCAATATTTCATACTGGATAAACTCCAAATTGATACATGACTTAAGACACAAAAGGGAACATCTTAAACAACTTAGAGAAGCAAGGACCCTCTTAAATCTATACATACGGAATATGTGTGGATTCTGTAATAGGTAACAAAATGATAGTGGAGCAATTTGTGTTTTTTGCTAGGGCATTAAAATTAAGATGACATAAAAAATGGAAAAAAATGATTTTAAAAGATTATGCAATTTTAAAAATAGTTACATTTACATTTTGATAGAATTTTCATTCCTTTGTCAGCATTTTCCCCACTCCAAATCTCTCCCTAGACCAGAGTCCCTCATCTGCTCAGTTTACAAAATTACCTTCTTAAAGTGCAGGTCTGTCTATGCCACCTCCTTCTCAGTGATCTCAACTGTTTGCCTCCTGGATCAAATAAAATCCTCTACATTTATTTTACAATCCAGCAAACCTGCCCTACTTGTTTTTCCCTGTACCCAACACTCATTCTCCCAATGATGGGCTTTTTTTTTTTTTTTTTTTTTTTTGCTGGCTAGTTCCCATTCCTGGGATGTTTTTCTCTTCTCACTTCTGGCTTCCCTTAGTTCAGATCCAATCTTTTACAGAAGCCTTTCCTGTCTCCTTCTCCCTAGTACTATCCTTGATCCGCATTCACATGGTAAATATCTTGTATGTCCATAGTTGCTTGTATGTTTTCTCACTCATTAGAATTCGAGCTCCTCGGAAGCAGGGACCTCGTTTTGTCTTTCTTTGTATCCCTAGTGCTTGCACCTGCAGCCCTGTTTGGTCTCAACTTCAAGAAACAAGAGGCGGCATCCAGAATAAGCTGATGTCCAGAAACCTCATAATGCTGTTTAGCTCAACCTTGGATGTACTCAACACCTTCCCCACACCCTCAGCCTCTTCTCTCCCCTGATTGGAGTGGAAAGTGCTTAATTGCACCCAAAGCTTTCCTTCATGGAAGGCAGAACCCAGACTTTGTGATTCACTGCACTTTGTGTTTGCAGCTTTTTACTATTGTCCAGCTGCTTGGACCACATAGCACGCTAGGCCCTTGTATCCTTCCCTGTCTCTCAGAGCTCATGTCCATTGTTTCCATGACACCATCTATCCATCTCTGACACTATCCATTCATCGCATCCTCTGCCCTCCCCTTCTCCTTTTGCCTTCAATCTTGGCCAACATCAGTCTTTTCCAAGAAGTTCCATCTTCTCAGTATATGGCCAAAATAGTTAAGCTTCAGATTCAGTATTCGATCTTCTAGTGAATAGTCTGAATTTTTAAAAATATTGACTGATTTCATCTCTGATCAAATTTAATTTGATTTTGATTCTCAAAAGTCTTCTCCAGCACCACAATTAGATTATGTGCCAATCAGCTTTCTTTTATAGTCCGACACTCACAACCATAGGTTGCCACTAGAAAAACCATAGCTTTGACCATATGGACCTTTGCTGGCAAGATGAGGTCTCTGCTTTTTAGTACACTGTCCAGATTTGCTTGACTATAAATATTTATAACAAGTGTTTTATTTTTCTCTCATTTGAAGCAGGGGGTGGGGGGAGTACGTAAGAAAGAGAAAGCAGATTTTTGCTGGCTTTAAGAAAGGACACAGGAAGTTCCAAGCTCTCGTCAGTGAGAGGTCCCTAGAAGAAGAGGAAGACTCTGGAAAGAAGCTGTTTTGTAGAAGAGTCATCATACTTGAGAGACTTCATTGAGCTTTCCCTTGGCTGAGATTAGGGACTTTCACTGCCTCAGTTGACCTGTTGTGCTCCCCATTCACTCTGTGTATTGTCTTATGTAGTCTAACCTCTATCACTTCTCCAGCTTCTGTTTCTGCTGAGATAAATGGTTTTCTTCACTCTCCACTATGTGTGCTGTTCTTTATGTACCTGGCATTGGTGGGGAGAGTGCCTTTCTAAATGGTTTGGGAAACTTCTCGAAACTTCCTCCCTGTTAAGGGATAGCAATCAGGAGGGTGACTTAAACCTAAAAATTAATTCTCTTTAACAATTATTTCCCCTAGATTAACAATCCTTAGGGGAAACAGATATATGTGTGTATGTATATGTATATATACATATATGTGTGCATGTACATATGTATGTGTGTATGCATATATGTGTATGCACATATGTATATACACACGTATACATATATAGTATGTGCATGTATGTGTGTATATATATACACACACACATATAATTCTGGCCTATTTTGCCTCTCTGAGAAGAGTAGAGTGACCATTCTTGAGGCTCCAAACTTTTGCCCCTGCCTGGTAGGAATCAAAGTTTCCTTTGAAGAAAGGGTCAGAGGAGATACCTATTCATGCTTCCCTCTGAGCCTCATCTAGGTAGACTCATGTGGACACACATAACCTATATGTAAAAGCACATACACACCCCCTCCCCAAACACAAGGATCAGTGTAGCTAAATTGGAGAGATTCATCACCAGAAGTTTGATATAAAGCTGGGGGGAGGGAATTCTATATCAATTTATGAAACTATAAGAGATTATGTGAAGAGATTGCCAAAGTTCCTTTTTTTGGTGATACCTCAAAATAATTTTTAAAATGTGCAAAATAAAATACATAGGATTGCAAAGGAAAACAATTTTATTGAATACAATTGATAAACAGGAAGGCCATGTGTGATCTGGTGGAGGATCTATAACTATATGGATTTTGCAGTAAGGAGGAGAACAAACATTTTGAGACATCTGTGACAACTCTAATTGTGATGTGGAAAAACTGTCACTTCCATTGGTGACAAAGTCACAAGTATTGCCCGTAACTACTATGATTTGCTGCTTATGTTCACAATGGAAGGAAATGTTAAATTTCAGTTAAAGATTAATGAAAACCAAGATGTGATTTTTTTTCTCTCCTAAAAGCTCACGAATCCTCTGAAATCTGTCCGTAGGTGCATGAACCAACCCCATGTTAAGAATCCCTATCTTAGAGAATTACACTTTAGCATTTCTAGTTTTGAAAGGCTGCCACCTCCAGGTATGCATTCATCTGTAATAGGTCTTAGTACTACATCTTTCTGTATATAAAGTAAACATTTATTTCTAATATTCTTTCTAGCCCTACATCCCATAAAAATATGGTGAATTATTAAGCATTAGGCAGAAAGCAAAACCAGTTGGGGAGGGAATGAAAAATTATGCCCTCATTATAGGAAAGGGTAAAACAAAGGAGAGTTTTAGAAAAGAATATTTTTTGCTTTTTATAATATGAGGAGTGCTCATGATGTAAATGCAAGTAGAATTAAAACAGGCAGAATTTCAAATTCTATTCCAGAAATAGCTTCTCACATTCTGGATCCGTTTTATGCCATATTCTGTGGTCAAATGCATTATAATAACTCACTAGGACTTGACACTTAGGAGAAAAATATAATTAGGTCTTTCTAACTTAGGGGACAATTCTAAATACCCTCTGAGATCAGTACTATACAGAGAATTGTGCACATAGAAGTTCCTATTACTACAAATATTGTGCTTTAAGATTAAAGTGTAGCTTGCTCATAGGTTTTGAATTCCTCTCTGCTTAATGTGGGCACCAAGAAGGTATGATAGGTATGTTATGTAGAGGAAACCTGTTTCCTCTGCTCAAATCCTGTTGCTAAAGAGATTAGAAAGAAGATATGAGGCAAATAGGGCAGTTAGGTGACACAGTGGATAGGCATCTGGAATCAAGAAGGCTTGAGTTCAAATCTGGACTCAGACACTTAGCTGTGTGACCCCCTAGGCAAGCCATTTAACCCTATTTGCCTCAGTTTCCTCATCTGTAAAATGATCTGGAGAAAGAAATGTCAAAGCACTCCAGCATCTTTGCCAGGAAAACCCCACATGGGATCATGAGGAATTGGACACAACTGAACAGCAACATGAGGCAAGTGCATTTTACAACTTACTATCCCTTCCAAAGGCAGCAGAAACAATTCCACATCCTGTAGATAGTTCTTTCCTAAGCCAGAGGTTCTGGTAAATGTTTTAACAACCAACTCTCAAGGGGGAAATGTACACGCACATGACATACCTTTAAACTGCATTATTAAAATTTTTTCCATCACTTTCTTAAGTCCAGACAATCAACAAAACAATAAATCAAGCCCTGATTGGTAGCATTTGCTGATTTCCAAAATGTAAATGTTCACACTGAAAATTTAAGAATTTGCTCTCTGGCTCCCATTAAAGCTGGCTCCAACACACCTCTGGTCTTACCACAGAACAAATGAAGATCATTTTGTTCCAAGAATACTGAACTAAGCAATTACTTTTGAACTTTAACCTATATTCTGTCAGTAACTAGCAGCATACTCATTCTCTAAAGTACTATTTTTTTCTCCTTATAGGAATTGAAATAGAAATCTTAGTAGACGTTTAGTTTTCTTAAAGTAACAACTTCTGACAAGGGGTTGACTGGTCACAGATCCTTGGGATTTCTCATTCTTCCCAGTTTGGGACAGGAAGGTGGAAGCTTTTTTTTTTTTTTTACTTATGGACAATGGATGGTGTTTGGAGACTCTGGGAGAATCAGGAGAGGAGCAGTGAGAGGTGGTGGTCATCTCATGGTGGTGATGATAGTTGGTTTCTGTCACATCTGCAATTCCTTTCTTCAGGACCATGAGAGATAGCTTCTAAATAGACAAATGTAGAGGGAGTATTTTTTTAATAGGGGTGTGTAAGGTTAATTTAAGGTTAATGGTGGGTAGGAGGAAGAGTTAAAGATCTTCCCCACCCATTAATAGGCCTCAGACACCTTCTGTTAATTTCTAATGGGGCACAGGGTCCTGAGGGTCATGCCTTTCAACTTTGAAAAGAGTATATATACTCTGAGGTAAGGTTTTACTTTGGGGATTATTTTTTGGAAGGAGGTTCGTGTGCCAGATGAGACTCTGGGCAGTCTTTTTAAGAAGCCCCCTGGCTTTGAAAATCCAGATGTTGGTGCTTCTCTCTCTGGTAATGGTGTATGTATTGTTTATGGTCAGACAGTTGGAAGCCCTGTCTGTTGGTCTGTTTGTAATTTCTGTTTGTATTTTCTCTGCAGTTCAGCACCCTGAACTAAGTGAATGACATATGTGATTGATTAAAATAGATTGTTGACCCCTCAAAAGTTGCCTTCCTTTTAGAAAAGCAGATCTAAGAACCTGTACAGCAGGCTCTGGTGGGGATGCTGGGGTCCTTGCTGATACAGGGTGCCACTCCAGTAGCAAGAGAACTAAGAGGAAAAAAGCAGCCATGAGGAACTGGTGGTTGCTACCCTGTGGCTACCTCCTTTCCACTTAATTTTTTTTTATCTTAAAGAATACAATTGTCAATTAATATCTAGATATGTGTATTTGATCTTGTTCTTATGTCCCCTGATATCTCTATTTTCAATATGAGAGCGCAATGGGAGTCATACAGGAGAGTGACCTTTCCTAGCAAAGGGCCCTAGCCCATTGTTAGATAGTTGGGTAGTTGTCATCTTTCAATTGGGGCACAAGCATAAGCAATTTCATAAACACTCTTCTAAGTGCAGAATTACTATAAATGGGACTGTTTTTAAAAATTCTTTTCCAAGACAAGAGCCAACATGTTTGAGCCAATGAGTAACCAGATGTCAACCAATCAATAGACACTTATTAAGTGCTTGCTATGTGTCAGGCATTGTGCTAAGTGCTGTGGAGATGAAAAGAAAAGGCAAAAGACAGTCACTGTTCTCAAGGACCTCATAGTCTAATGGAGCAGATAAAATGAAAACAATTGTACAAACATAAAATGAACCAGATAAATTGGAGATAATGAATAAAGGGAAGGCACTAGCATTAAGGATACATGAAGTATTTAAAATGGCCTAAATTTGAAAATATGATGCAGATGGTTTCATAAATCTTTGTGGTTGTTGTTTGTTCTTTGTACTTGAAGAAAACCAAAATGACCATACAATGTTGGGGTCAATGTAAAGCATGTCTGTCTGTGGCTGATCATACCAATACAGGCTCTACTACAAGTCAGGCACAAACAGTCTACGTGAACATTTAGGAGAAAAATGTCTTTAAATGTGTACATCTCACATTTCCTTTGAGCTACTGCAATTCTGCTTTACTCACAGAGCATAGAAGCTTCTTTGATGCAGGCACACCATGTTAGAGATTCTGTGCCATTGTCTCCCATGTCTCACAGTTGATACCAAAGTTCTTCAGAGAGACCTTGAGAGGGTTCTTGTATTTCTTCTTTTGACCACCATGTCATTGCCTGCCTTTTATGAGTTCTCTATAAAATAATCTTTTAGGCAAATGTACATCTGACATTCGAACAATGTGGCCGGCCAGCCCAATGGAGTTGCACTTTCTGCAAAAGAATTTGAATGCTTGGCAGTTCAGCTCCAGAAAGGACCTCAGTGTCTAGTATCTTATCTTGCCAGGTGATCTTCATACTCTTCCTAAGACACTCAAATGGAAATGATTAAGTTTCCTGTCATGGTACGGGCAAACTATCCAAGTTTCATAAGCATACAACAGTGAAGTCAATAATATATTGACCCTGTAGACCTTCAGTTTGGTAGGCAGCCTAATACCTCTTCTTTCCCACACGTTCTTTTGGAGCCTCCCAAATGCTGCTCTTGAAATGTATGTGTCAATCTCATCATCTGTGTGTACATCCCTGGAAAGTATACTGCCAAGGTAAGGGAGCTTGTCCACAGCATTCAAAATTTCTCCATTTGTTGAAACCTATGGTTTCATAGATGTATGGTTTGATGCTGACTGGTAGAGAACCTTTGTTTTCTTGGTGTTATTAGGCCAAAATTAGTGCAAGCAGCAGAGAATTGATCCATACTTTGTTGTATTTCAGCTTCAGAGGCTGTATTGAGTGCTCAATCATCTGTGAAAAAAAACCAGGCACCAATTCTCCATCTACTTTAGTCTTGGCTTGTAGCCTTTTCAATTTAAGTAATTTACCATCAGTGTGACAGTTGACCTTAATGCTGTTTTAGTCCTTGTTGAAACTTCCTGACAACATTGTTGAAAACATCATGCTGAAAAATATGGGAGCAAGTACGCAGCAAGTTGGCCTGCTTCACTCCATTAGTGACTGGGAAAGTGTGAGAGCGTTGTTCATTATCCAGAACCCACGCAAGCATGCTGTCAGAAAAATTGACCTACGACACTGATGAACTTTTCTGGGCAAGCGAATTTCACCATGATCTTCCATAGGCCCTCACAAAGTGACAGTATCAAAGGCTTTGGTTAGACAGACAGAGGTTGTATATAGACCTCTATTCTGATCCTGGCATTTCTCCTGAAGTTGTCAGTCAGCAAACAACATGTTAACCATTCCTCGATCCTTTCTGAAGCTACACTGGCTCTTGGGTAGATGACCATCTTTCAAGTAAAGGATCAACCAATTAAAGAGGACTCCAGCAAGAATCTTGTCAGCAGTGACTAAGAAAAAGAACCCCACTTCACTCACTGCTGTGGTTGTCACAGGACAGCTTATTTTCTTTATCTTTTTATAGATGGATACTGGAAGCAGCCTCAAACTCCTGGGGGATAATCTCCTCTTGCCATATAACCCAAAAGATTTCCATCAGCTTTTGTATAAACAGTGGACCCTCCTGCCTCATAGATCTCTGTTGTAATGGAATCAGCACCAGGCACTTTGCCATAGGAGAGGAATCTAATGGCATTCAAAACTTCTTTTTCAGTTGGAAGTTCAGCTACAGAGGGATTGATTTCACCCTGAGTTAAATGGTCTGTGGCTTCAGCATTGGTTAATGACGGTCTGTGGAGAACACTATGGAAGTGTTCAGGCCATCTCTCCAGGATAATGTCCTTGATTACTGATCAATTGGTGCTCAGTAGCTGAGATGCACCAAAGGTGTTTGGCCCATAAATAGCCTTCTGGGCATTGTAAAAATGCTTTGGATTAGTACTATCAGCATAAACTTGAATCTCATCTGCCTTCTTGCTGAGCCATAAATTCTACATCTCTCTTAGCTTTTCTTGTACTTTACTTTTGATGGAGTGAAATGTTGCCTTTGTAGAGACAGTTGAACTATTCTTCTGGTAGACCCTGTAGAGTTCTTGTTTCTCTTTTGGTAGTTTCTGAATTTCCTCATCTTTTTCATCAATCCGTCCTGAGGATTACGAATGTTTTGGCCCAGATGAGTAAATTCAGTGAAGTATACCACTCACTCCTTTTCTACTCCATCATTACAAGAGTGTGTTGGCTCAGTTTTCCCTCCAAGTAAGTAACAAACTATTTACATACATACACAGAAGTATTCTAATCTGCTGACATTGAGTCTTCTGCTTTGGGGCCACTGTTTTTGTTGAATATGAATATTTAGCTTGGAGAGGATAAGTCTATGATCAGTCCAGCACTCTGTAACACATACTGTCTTTGTTACACTTACATCCTGCCTTTCTCTTGTCCTTATAATGACACAGTCATTACAAAGACCATATAAATGCCAATGTTTGCTGCAAGGGTTCCTCCATGAAGTTTTGTTGTATTTAGATAAATGGAAGACAGTGCTGGTGATGACAAGGCCATGAGACACACACTTTTTCAATAATAAGTGACCATTACTGTTGCTATTTCTAACTCCATTCCTTCTAAGGACTCCCTGCTATGTCTGTTACTCTATACTTACTCTAGTGTTAAAGTCACCTAGAATTAAATGCTTGTCCTTTTTTTCTAACTTAATAGTTTTTCCCCCAATTACATGTAAAGATAGTTTTCAACATCTATTTTTGTAAGATTTTGAGCTCCAAATTTTTTTTCCTCCTTCCCTTCCTCCCCTCTCCCCAAGACAGCAAGCAATCTGATATAGATTATATAGGTATAACCTAACATTAGTCATGTTATGAAAGAAGACTTAGAACAAAAGGGGAAAATGAGAAAGAAATAACAAAAAAAAGTGAAAACAGTATGGCTCAATCTGCATTCAGACTCCATACCATATTTCACCAAATAATGGTCACAGATTTTATGGCAAGTTTTTGCAAAAAAGTGGGGTGTAGTCATTATATAAAACTTTTTTAAAAATTGTGCCAGTATTACTTAAAAATAATTTATTACTAAATTGACTTTGGTGAAAGTTTAGGATGCACAGAATACTAACGAATACACATTAAAATTGAATACTGCAATGTGCATGTGCTGAGAATTCTAAACTCTTAGCTTGCAACATGTGAGAGATAAATGCATATCCATATGACTCTGGTGAATTCACTGCTGCTCTGTTTATCTTTCAAGCAGCATGATGAACAGAATTATACTACATGATAATTACGTGATGAAAAGTTACAAACCAAGTTTTGGATTGAAAAAAAGGGTATGACAATTATGTGGTAGTGATGATTATGCAATAAAATACAGTAATTCTTTCTGTGGATGTGGATAGCATTTTCCATCATGAGTCTTTTGGAATTGTCCTGGATCACTGTATTACTGAGAAGAGCTAAGACTCTCATAACTGATGATTATACAATGTTGCTGTTGCTGTGTACCATGTTCTCCTGGTTCAGCTCACTTCATTCAACATCAGTTCATGGAAACCTTCCCAAGTTTTTCTGAAATCTACTTGCTCATCATTTCTTATAGAATGATAGTAATACATTACATTCATATACTACAACTTTTCAGTCATTTCCCCTCAATTTCTAATTCTTGGCCACCACAAAAAGAGCTGCTATAAACATTTTTGTATATGTGGGTCTTTTTCCCGTTTTCATTATCTCTTTGGGATGCAGACCTAGAAGTGGTATTGCTAGGTCAAAGGGTACACACAGTTTTATAGCTCTTCGGACATAGTTCCAAATTGCTCTTCAGAATGGCTGGATCAGTTCACAACTCCAGCAACAATGAATTAGTTTTCCAATTTTCCCACATCTTCTCCAATATTTATCATTTTCCTGTTTTGTCATATTAACCGATCTGACAGGTGTGATGTGGTACATTAGAGTTGTTCTAATTTGCATTTCTCTAATCAACACTGATCTAAAGCATTTTTATATGACTATAGATAGCTTTAATTTCTTCATCTGAAAACTGCCTGTTTATATCCTTTGACTATTTATCAACTGGGGAATGACTTATATTCTTATAAAGTTGACTCGGTTCTCTATATATTGTAGAAATGAGGCCTTTATCAGAGATACTGGTTGTAAAAATTATTTCTTAGTTTTCTGCTTTCCTTCTCATCTTGGTTGGATTGGTTTTGTTTGTGCAATAACTTTTTAATTTAATGTAATCAAAATTATCCATTTTGCAATATTCTCTATCTCTTATGTGGTCATAAATTCTTCCCTTCTCCATAGATGGGACAAGAAACTATTCCTTGCTCTCCTAATTTGCTTATGGTATCACCCCCTGTTTCTAAATCATGTACCCATTTCAACCTTATCTTGGTATAGGGTATGAGATGTTGGTCGATGCCTAGTTTCTGCCGTACTATTTTCCAGTTTTCCCAGCAGTTTTTGTCAAATAGTGAGTTCTTATCCCAGAAGCTGGAGTTTTTGGATTTATCAAACATTAGATTACTACAGTCATTGACTGTTGTGTCTTGTGTACCTAATCTATTCCACTCATCCACCACTCTATTTCTTAGCCAGTACCAAATACTTTTGATGATTGCTTAAAAGCTTGTCCTCTTTTAGCACATTGATAATGACGGTGTCTTTCTTTCATAGAATTTTTCTTTGACCTTATCAGGGTTCATCATGGTGGCAGCATAACTACTAATGATGGTGGTGGGGTACTTTCCTGTAAGTGGCAATCACATTGTCATGAGCCTGTTGCTCTTTCCTTCTGATAGGCATACAAGCTTGTTGACTAGATTGGATTTGATTGCAAAACCTATGCTAGCTTCATGATATTCCCCATCAGTGAGGCTGCTCGAGGAAAATGAATATCCAGCTCTGACTTTGCTAAGTTGGCCTTCATTTCTCAGCCTTGTTTCACTCATGGCTGCTATTTGGATGTGATACCTGTTGAGGTATGTCTCACAAAAACTGTTTGCTTTTCAGGTATACTGAAATTCTTGTCCATACGTGTGCATACATTCCATGTATCAGTGGTGAGTGAAATCATCTTCACAAAGGTTTTTGCACATTTTTTGGGTGTGTTTCTACTACTGTGGGATTCTTGCTTGCCACAGTAAGCAGGCCAGGGTTAGGTAAAGCAGACAGTATTTAGGGCACATTTTCTATCCCCATCTCCATGCCAGAAAATGAGCAGTGTGGTCCGTAAGAAGGCTGCTCAGACACCCAGGGTGCTACCAAATCCCACTGCTGCTTTAGCCCACTGAGAAGACAACCCTTTTGTCCTGAGCCACTTGTGTGCAGGGTTGTGACTACAGTTCCCAGTATATCTGTACCTGCTGCTTTGCCATTAGCCCATTGCCACAGGACTTTGAGGAAGGTAAAATAGTAAGATAACAAAAACAATAAATAATAAAATAGTTGAATAGTAAATAAAATTATAAAATCATTGAATAATAAAATAGTAAAATGATATGAGGGATGCCTTCTGACTCACTTGTAAATTGTATTTAAGTGAGGCAGAGTTAGATGAAATTGTCAGCTTCACTCATTCTTTCAGTCATCAGAACCCAGTGGCAGGATAAAATTCAAGATGATTGGGATGTTTCTGGATGACCTTGGTGTCTTCTGTGTCTGATCAGACTCTAAGTACTCCACAACACTTGTTTCTGCCACCTTCATGGCCCATTGAAACAAAATGTTCACAAACATCTATTCTCCCGGGGAAGTCTTCACATGCTTGGGTTAGACACGCCACTAATTTACCAATAAGTTTGAAGCTCATTGACCCTCAACCTGGTGTAGCCTGCCAAGACAGTTTTACTGGGGTATTGCCACAGATGATAGCTAGGTGGCAGATGGACACCAAAAGTGGGTAGGCAGCCCTCACACCAGAGGAGCTAGTCTTCCCTAAACACCCATACACCCCACAAATCTTTAGGCTATGGCAAGAGGATGAAAGAATTTAAGTAATGGTCCTGTGGCACTCCTTTGTTTCATTTTTCTGGTAACTCCTCCTAATTTGTATGGTACAGCCTCCAAACTAGGGCAGTTACCAAGAGCACATCAACTGGCAGCACGTCACCACCTTCCACTGGAGGAAAGATGAATTCTGTTTTGTAGATGCCTAATTGGAGATATCTGTGAGACTTCCAATTCAAAATGTCCAAGAGATATAGTTGGTAATGCATGGTCAAAACTCAGCAGAAACCAAGGCTAAATCTGCAAATTTGGCAATCACCTGAATTGAAATGATAATAGAAGCCATGGTAGCTAATGAAATTACCAAGTAGCATAGTATAGAATGAAAAAAGGAAGTCCTAGGACTCACTGTAAGTGGGTATGACATGGATGAAAGACCAATAAAGTAAACTGAGAAGCAGTGGTCAAATAGACAGGTTGTTATTTGTTGTTGTTCTTGAAGAGAACCATGACATCATGACGCCAGAGAATCGAGGGAATGTCATCACTTGCAAATGAATTGGATTTAAGTGAGGGAGAGCTGTGCAAAATCACCAGCCTCATTTCTCCTCTGGAGCCATCTGGGACAAGGGGCAAGATATAGATCAGAACGACTGGGGATAGCTCAAATAGAGAAGAGGAGAACCAGGAAAGAATGATGGCATGAAAAGCTAGATGGGAAAATATTAGGGGGGAAAAAACTGTCAGAAGCTTCAGAGAGGTCAAGAAGAATCAGGACTAGAAAAAGGACATTGGATCTCACTACTACTAGATCACTGCTAACTATATCTTTAGTCATATGTTAAACAGTTTTCCCAGAAATCAAAGTCAGGCTCACTGCCCGAGTCTCTGTTCTCTTCCCCTTTTTGAAAGTTTGCACAATTTGCCTTTCCTCATGCTTGGTACTTCTCCCACTTAGCACGACCTTTAAAATGCCATTAATAGTAGCTCAGCAATCACATCTACTACTTCTTTTTTTCTTAACAAATGAATTTTCATTGATATATTTTGTTTTCCAGTATCCCTAACCTTTGGTGTTCCACAGAAACCATGTAAAACAACTAATATATTTTAAAGAAAGAAGAAGAGGAAGAGGAAAAACCCAGCAAAACTGATTAATAAAGAGATTACATCTGAAAACATATGCAAATATGCAACAAATATTTACCAAGTCCACTGGAGTGGGGATGGGATTAGCTTATCATTTTCATTCTTTGGGACTATTTTTACTCTGTAATTTTGGATCATTCACTTTTAAGTGTTTTATGATTCTTTCCATTTACATTGTTGTCATTGTATATATTGTTTTCTTGACTTTGCTTGCTTTATTCTGCATCAGATTGTGTAAATCTTTCCATGTTCCTCTGTATTTGTCATATTCATGGTTTCTTATAGCAAAGTAACATTTTTGTTACATTCATGCACCACAATTCTTTTAGTCATTTCTTAAGTGGTGGGCATCTACTTTGTTTCCAATTCTCTGCTATCATAAAAAAGTGATGCTATAAATATTTTGGTATATCTGGAAGGCTCTTATCAGTGACTTCCTTGGAATAGTAGTCTAATTGTAGAATTTTTAAGTCAAATAGAATGGACATTTTCTTTGTACTTTAGATGTATTATTTTGAATTCCTTCCAAAATGGTTGGACAATTTTGGGGCAACTAAAATTTTGGGGCATCTCTAAACAGTGTACTAGCATGCCTTTCTTCTTGCAACCTCTCCAATACTATTACTGTATTTGCCAATCTGCAGATATAAGATGGAAGTATAGGGTTATTTTTAATTACATTTCTTATTATTAGTGATTTGGAACATTCTTTTAGAAAATATTTTTATTTTCAGTTCAGAATTCTCTCCCTCACTCCTCCTTTGCCCCACATTGAGAAGGAAAGAAATATGGTACCTATCATGCATTAATTCATATGTCTTCTTAGGCTTTTCTGAAAGTACCTCTCTCTTGTCATTTCTTATAGCACAACAGGATTCCATTACAATCATATACTACTACTTGTTCAACCATTCCCCATTTGATGGGCATCCCCTCAGTTTCTGAATCTTGCCACCACAGAAAGAGGCACTATAACTATTTTTGTAGAGCTGGATCCTTTTCTCTTTTCTTTGATCACTTTGGGGTATAGACTTAGTAGTGGTATTACTGGATCAAAAGGTGTGCACACTTTAAGAGCCCCTTGAACGTACTTCCAGATTGTTTTCCAGAATGGGTAGTTAACATAGAGCATTCTTTCATTTGGTTGTTATACAATTCCTTTGAGAATTGTTTGTTTATATTATTTAATCACTTATCTATTGGTGAATGGCTTTTTATCATTCTTATCTATATCTCTCTATGTAAGCAGTTATTTGTCTATATATCTTGAATATTAAACCCTTATCTGAGAAATGACAAAGATTTTTTCCTATCTTACTACTTGTCTTCTTATTCTATATTTATATTAATTTTATTTGTATAGAAGCTTTTAGCTTTCATGTAATCAAAGGTACCAATTTTATCTTTTATAATTGCCTTTATCTCTTGTCTGGTTAAGAACATATTTTCCTACCTATAGTTGTGAGAGATATGTGTCGTGTTTGTCTTCTAATTTTTTATGGTATAATATTTAATATGAAGGTTATATATCCCTTTAATTTTATTGTGGAATATGCTATAAAATGTTGATGTAAGCCTAATTAATGCCAGACTTATTTCTAGTTTTCCCAGCATTTTTTTTTATCAGATAGTGAGTTTTTTCTTTTCCCAAGTAATTTATGTATTCTGGTTTATCTAACATCGAGTTATTGAGTTTCATTTTTTTTCTGATTCTCCTTCATGTGTTCCAGTAATTTACCTTTCCATTTTTTTTTAGTCAATATCAATGGTTTTGATGATTCAGAGCTCACATCTGGGTTATGTCAATATAATAACAGTGACAATACTACCAAAGTTATTTACACTTTTAATGCCATAGCAATCAAACTATCAAAGAAACATGTTTGTAGAACTTGATAAATATTGTAACAAAATTCATTTGGAGAAATAAAAGATCTAAATTATCAAGGGAACATCAAGGGAAATAATGAGGAAAAAAAAGAAGAAGGAAGGAATGAAAAGGAATTAGCACTTCCACATTTCAAATTATATTATAAAGTATCAATCATTAAAACTATTTGGTACTAGCTAAAAACATAGAAAGGTAGATCAACTTGTCTTTGCCTTTCTTTACCTCTTTAATTTCTTTCTATTTTTTTCATTACTATTGTTTGCATTTCTAGAACTCTATCAAATAATAGTGGTAAAAGTGAACATCTTTGTTTTACTGCTATTGTACACCTATCCCATATGATGTTTACTTTTCCTTTCAGATATACTTCATATGATCTTACAAAAAGCCCCTCTATATCTCTACTTATGGTATTTTTGTTCTGTTTTGTTTAATTAATTAATTTTTAGCACAAATGAATTTTGTATTTTCCCAAAGGCCTTTTTTGAATCCAAAGAGGTCAACATATAATTTTGGAAGATTTTGTTTTAATACTATTCATTATGTTGGTTGGTTTCCTAATGTTCAATGACTTCTACTTCCCTGGCATGATTCCAACTTGATCATAATGAATGATTTCTTGGATGAATTTCTGTAGTCTGTTAGAAAGAATTTTATTTAAAACTTTTGAACTGATATTCATAAAAGATATTGATTTATAGTCCTTTATTTCTGATTTAGATATTAGGACAATATTTATCTCCAAAAAAGGAGTCCGATAAAATGCTTTCTTTTTAAATTTTTTGAGAATAATTTGTATCGTATTGGTACTAATTGTTCTTTAAAAGGTAGATAGGATTCTCCTAAGAATCCATCAGGATCAGCAGGTTTTTTTTTTTACCACTTTGGTAGCTTTTTTTTCTAACAACTAGTTCTATTTCCTTTTCTGAATTCCAACTCTTTATAATCTTTATTTGGTCTTCTGTGAGTCTGCATATTTTATGTTTTGAAAGTATTCCTCTGTTTTATGTTGTCAGTTTTGTTAGCTTGTAGGTTTTTGGCAGAGTAGGTTCTGAAAATTTTTTTCATTGTAATTTTACCTTGTTCATTTGCTATTTTGTTAATCTTATTTCCTGCCTTATTCTTTTTAATAAGATTGGCTAAAGATTTAACAATTTTGTTAAACTTTTCAAAAACCAATTTTTAGTTATGTTTATCATTCCTATAATCTCCTTGGTTTTTAATTTATCTATTTCTCTAATTTTCAATATCTCCTCTTTTGTACTTACTTTGGGCTAATTTGTTGGCTTTCTAATTTTTTAAATGCATATTTTAATTCACCCTGTCCCTTTTCGTTTGGTTAATTTTTTAGGGATACAATTTTTTCTCTGAGAACTGATTTAGCTACCTTCCAGAAATTTTGGTATATTGTTTCATCATCATTTTCTTTCACATAATTATTGTTTCTATGATTTATTCTTTGATCTGGTCTTTAGTTAAGAATTTATTGTCAGGTCTACATTTGGTTCCATTTTTCATTTGTGCTCCCTGAATTGATTACTATTCTCTATTGCATTATTGTCTGTGATAATTATGTTTCCTGCCCCTGCCTTTTTACATTTCTTTGCAATACTTCTGTGCCCCAGTTTTTGCAGAAGTTTCATGTAGTAGAAGACCAGACAAGATGCAAAAGTAGAAGGAAGTTGTATAGTTGAGCTCACCCCAGCAAAACTCACAAGTATCTAGAAAACATTCAAGACTAGTCCTGATCAGGAAATATAAGAAAAAAATCAGTGAATTATTTTCCAGCCCAGACTGGCATATGGAGAAAACCTAAAAGGTGTGTGGACAGTGAAAACACAGCCTTGGCAGGAAATGTTTCATAGAGCTTCCAGTCCTTGAATAAAGGAAGACTCACCAGAATGAGGCTTACCACCAGGGTGAGAAAAAGTACCAGGTCCAGCACAGAGAGGCCGGACCTTATGAAGGGAGCAGGAACAGGTGCCAATTGGCTGCTTTATTGCTCCTTACCCAGTTCCAAGTGAAAGATACAGGGCAGAATGAGGAAGTGAATACATCAAGCACTGGAGGCTCAGGGAATGGAGAAGTCATAGGCACTATGATGGATATTGAGCTTGGACCCACTGAGCTTGGACTCAAGCAGCAGCTACGTGGCCTTGACCTAAGTAATGGAGTGGGGGTATCAGATCCAGCCCCAAACTGTTCTGAAGCCCTCAGTGTAATAAGCAGTGCAGGAAGGCCAAAGCCCGAATTTCTGTCTCTCTGAACCTTCAGAACTTTGCAATTGCTGGACAGAGGTTGAGTCCTAGACTTTCAACCAAGGGTCTCAGCAAGAAATATGATGAAGTGAGTTATCCTGGTCTTGACAGAAAGTTGATGGTCTCAAGGTAAAGAAAGAAAGAAACATTTTTTTGTGTGGTTTCATTTTGTTTGACCATGTTTATTTGTTACAAGGTTTTTTGTTGCTTTTTAATAGGGAAGGAGGGAGGGGAGTTTTGTAATAGTGATGAAAAAAGAAGAGGGCTATTGAAACATTTAAAAAAATATAGATGAGAATAAAATGAAGTTCAAAAGAAAGATTAGATAAGCAGAAGAGTTTTGAAAGTAGTGTGGAATTATTGTAAACTTTTATTTAAAAAGCAAGTTGCATAAACTCTAAATTAATAGCTTCATACATAAGCCTCTTCTGTGTTATACTTTTTGTATGGAAATGCTTTTTTTTTGGTGTTTAAGTTCAGAATAAAAAAGGTTTTTTTTAAATTTTTTAAAAAAGGTTACACAGGGCATCAAGATTCCAAGCATGAAAGGTTCTAGTCACAGAACATTTCAGAAAAGGGAGGCAGTTTAAAGACGTGGAGGAGGCAACTTTGGAGTGGAAACAGCCTGTCAGAAAGAACAATCCTCCTGTACTCATAAATTAAAGGGATTTTTTGAGTCTACCAGAGCAGGCTACTAGTTAATATACTTCAAGTGGCAAATCGTTACTGTCAGAATAAAAAACAACAAGATTATTTTCATCCACAAAATAGCAGAGAGACAGTTTGAATTTTACGCCATTCTCTTTTTCCCCTTCAACCTCTCTATCTCAGATCCTATTCTGGTGCCTAACCGTGGTGTGAACAAAGGGCTCTCAGACTGCCAAGTCTCCCAGGTCCACCAACTTTGAAGGCCTCAAGTAGGGAGATGAAGTAAGATTGACTGTCTGACCTCTTGAGGACCTGCCTAATTCAGTTTGGAGAGGTTCCTGTCTAGGTTAACCAAAAGTGAGTTGATACATTTTTTTTTCCACTGACCTTCTAATTTGTCCTCAGCGTTTTGGGGTCATGGAGTCTGGGAACCTCCATAGGTGCGAGAGATTCAGTCCCCCCAGGCCTGCTCAGCTCCCCACTGTGCACGTGTGGCCCACACTGGATTGAGCCCTGCTCCCAGTGTGGTCCCAGTGACCTTCCAGGCTGTCTTGGGCTGGAGATGTGCCTCATTCCATCATTCTGTGAGTTCTGCAGCTCCAGAATTTGTTCGGTCATTTTTTACAGGTATTGGGCTGGGCTTGGCAGACACATTTTTTTTTTTTTTTTTGCCACAGCCATTTTTGAAGATTATCTGCCAACTCATAGAGAGGTTGTGATTTGCATTTTCACTTAAGTTTCTGGACCCTGTTAATGCTAGTAGTGCCTGCTCTTGTGATTATCTCCAATTTATCCTGTATATATCTTTTTAAAAAATATGTATTAATTTATTTTTAGTCTTCAACATCCAAGGATATTGAGTTCCAAATTTTCTTATATATCTCTTTTGTACACCATTGTTTACATACTGTGTCCACCATTAGAGAGTAGGGACTGTTTTTTTCCCTTTCTTTGTATCCCCAGTTCTTAGCACCATACTTGGCACATAATAAACATTTAATTTTATTGACTTAATTTGATTTGATTTGCTTCTCAGAGAAGAGAGTATCCATACAAGGAAATCAGATACTTAAAGTTTTGAAGTGTTGTTGTCAAAGTAACTGGGCTTTGACACATTCCCAGATTACCTAATATAGAGGCACCTTCGTCAGAGATTCCAGGGGCCTGCTTTTGGGGAAAAACATTTTGCATTCTTCTACCACATGGTTGGGAATAGCTTCTATCATATTGACTAAGTAGCTGTAACAGACTGCATCTTTTAAACTAACAAAATGGCAGTCTCTTTCTGCAGTTGGGTTGAAATGGGGTGAATTGATAGCTCCATGAACTGAGTTGGGTGAGGGGAAGAACTATCTTCCTCTGCCCACTTTTAGGTACTGTGGTCCAGAGAATCAGGCTTGGTTTTTGTTCTGTTTCCTTTATCTTTTTCAGTTCTAGGTGCAGGTGGTAAAGTCTGCACTAGACCTAGATTCAAGTCAGGTCTACCTTGGATTCAGGGTTCCAGTATTTTAAAGTTTATTTCTGGAGTTATCTATGATATTACCTGGCTAGTAGCATCTTTAAGATTAATTAACATTCAGTATAAAAATTGGGCGGGGAATTTCACAGACTATTTAAAATATATTTTTTCCTAAAAGAAAGAATGAGATGGGACATGTAATTGAGACAATTCCAACCCAACCTATTAAATAAGTTGTTAATGGACATTCACACAGTCTTTTTCTAAGGAAATTTAAGCAATATAAATTATTGTCACTTCAGAGAAATTAAAAGACATTAGAAATCATATCAGCTAGCAAATACTTTATTTTTTGCAAAGCAAAGAGATTTGGCAGCTGAGGACAATTCCTAGGAATAATATAAACTTGTTTGTAAAATCTTACAGAGGATGAGTATTGTTTCATAAAGCTGAAAGAAGCAGTGGAAGATAAAAAACAAGTTTACAGAAACTTTGATAAAAATCCAACTAAATCATATCATTCCAAGAGTATTTAAGGATAAAGTTAAGATAACAAACCAATACAAAAAGGAAAAGGAAAAAAGTCTGCCAAAATTTTTATAATAATTAATTTTCTCTGTCAATGACAGTGGGCTACCACATTTGGAAAGATCCTTATAAATTGCATGAGGAAGTAAAAATGATACTAAAGAAAACAGATATGGGATGTTCACCTCAACTAGACTAGATATACTCCTTGACTCCAAGAAATTATAGTATACTCGGCAACCAAACTCCAGTAAAACTATCTGTGCAGATGGGTTAAGCCAGGTTGAAGGTTGACAGGCAAATCTAAAAGGAATTAGGGAATGCCTAACTGAAGCATGTGAAGACTTCTGCCGTCAGAATGGGCAATGAGAACAGTTTGTTTCAGTGGCCATGAAGGTGCTGAAGCAGATCCTGTGGAGTGCTTAGAACTTGGTCAGACATAAAAGATGCCAAGGGCATCCACTGCATCCTGGGCCTTAGCCAATTGTTTTGATTTTTGTCCTGCCACCAGGCTTTGATGACTCTGGAAGAGAGAGTGAGGCTGAGGATGTCACACAACTGTCTCATTTAAATCCAGTTCACTCATAGGTCAAGATATCACCCATCACATCATGATGTCATTGGTCCTCTTTGAAAACAAAAGATGAACCACAGCTTTGAAGCCTTATTAAGATATCTGAAGGAGGGAGAAGGGTGCTTAAGGAAAAAAAATCTCAGATGTAATAATTACTGCAAAAAAGGGACATCAATAAAATAGAAAACATCAATAACCAATGACCCATATATCTATAACTTCTGTCTTTCTAGTCTGACTAGGCCACTGTCATTTTTACAGCTGAGTAAAATATGACCTAGAGAGGTTAAGCTCAAAGTCACACAAATAGTAAGCATCACAGATGGTATTTGAATCCAGGTACTTTGGGAGGTATTGGGGATACAAATACAAAGAATGAAATAATTCCTATTTTCAAAGATCTTACATTCTATTGGAGGAGACAGAATAAATATAATGAAAATACATACAAGATAGTTAATGCAAATTAGGGAGCATACTAGCAATTGGGGTTTAATGGCAAAGTGGAATTTTTTGCTGTTTTTGTTTTAGTATAATCAGGAAGTATAATGCCTCTGTTTGTTCCAGGATCCATGACCATTTAGACTGTAAGGCCAAGGATTCTGGAAGGGTGGAGTGTGATGGCAAGCTAAATAGGATCTTTTGCTGTTTTTGTTTCAGTATAATCAAGTACCTCTGAATGAATTTTGCCTTTATCAATCAAGAATCTTTACTAGGAGTACAGAAACAAGAGTTTCTTTAACTAGAAATAGTATATGTATTTGTATTGTTAATTATTTTATTGTGATTAAAGATCTTCCCCACCTTTAATGGGCCTGCTCATTAAAGGGAGTTTTATTATGGAAGATTTGTGGGAAGGCCCAAGCCTTTTGTTAATGAGGCACTGGTTCTCAAGGTTTGTGATTCCCTCTGGCTCTAAAAAAAGATATAAATAGTCTGAGTTGAGGTTTTACTTTGGGGCTTATTGAATGTGTTTGTTTGGCCAGAAGAGGACTCCGGGAAACCACCAAGGAGTCCTCCCCCTTCATGAAAACCCAGATGTCAGTGCTTCCCTCTCTGGTAACTATGGTAAGACAATTGGACCTGTCTGTTGATGGTCAGGAAGAGGAAGCCATGTCTGTTGATCTTTGATTTCTCTGTATTTTCTTTGAAGCTCAGGGTGCTCACTCCCCCTGAACTAGGTGAATGATATGTGTGCTTGGTTCAATGATACATGTGCTTGATTAAAGTGATTAATCCCTCAAAAGTTGCCTTTCCTTTTATGAATGCAGATCTAAGAACCTGTGGTAGCAGGGCCCCCGGTGTATGTTGGGGTGCTGACTGATACATGGGCATATTACCAAGGCAATATTCACAGCACTGGTGGTGACTATGAATATGCCAGCATAGTTCTCAATCATAAAATATAAAAGACTCTCCATATATAAGGCAGAAGAAAAACATTTATTTAAACACCAGAAAGACAAATCCCAGAATCAGAAAACAAAATCTGTCATGGTGACAAAGAAGTTAATAAACATGATCATAGCAGAGGGCAAAGCCATTCTCAAACCTTCCCTCCCTCAGCCAGGGCCTTCTCACTATCAACTGTCACAATGTGTCAAGTTGGGCCTGTGTCAGTTGGCCTGTGTGCTTTCTCCTCTGACCTGACCCTACTCGCTCACTTCCTCCCGGTTCCCTTCCACCCTTCCTGTTCCACCTCTTCAGCAAGCTTCTCCTACCACATGTGACCCAGGTTTCCAGATCATATGGGCCTATTAATTACAGATCTTTTCATTTAAATTACTATTATAATGGGGAAATCAGGAAAGGCTTCATGTGGAAGTTGGAGCTTAAAGGGATATATGGAATTCTATGAGGGAGAAGTGGGGGGGAGTACATTCCAGGAATGGGGGGCAACATGTACAAAGGTAAGAGGAGTGTTGCTTGTGAGGAACAAGAAGCTTTCTAAATGGTTGCCTTAGCCCAAAGCTTTGATTTTGGGTTATTCTTGTGGAGTTTATACTCTCATATGACTAAATTCCTTCCCATCACCAATCCAAAGATCCCAGCCTATGTTTTCCCATAATTCTAATTCAACTTTTTTACTAAACCAACATTTCCACAAGGCAATTAAATTTTCCCTAGCTCTTGTCAGACATTTTCTGTCAAAGAACATCCAGACTACAGACATTGAGACCTGGTCTGTTTTATTCTATAGCTGTGAACTGTTACCATTGTGTTTAGTCCCAGGATTTACAGATAGTATTATATTTTATTGTTATGACATCACAGAATATGGAATATTTTGGGATGGACACAGACACAAGCTATGATGCTAGCTAGTGTCCTTTTAATAAACTATACTTGTTGAACAGAACCAGGAGAAAATTGTACATAGTAACAGCAGTACTGTTGGATGAAGAATTATGCATGACAGCTGTTCTCAGCAATACAATGGTCTAAGATGATCACAAAGTAATACCAATGAAGCATACTATCTGCCTCTAGAGAAAAAAATTGATATTGTTTGAATTCAGACTGAAGCATGCTATTTTTCACTTTCATTTTTTCTTTTGAGTCTTCTTGTACCAAATGACCAATATGTAAATGTTTTACATAATTGCACATGTATAACATGTCTTACTGTCTCAGGGAGGGAGGGACAGATTTGGAACTCAATGTTTTAAAAAAGTAATGTAATAGTGTAATCCAACATACACGGGGGCCTGCTTATCAGAGGTTCTTAGATCTGCATTCATAAAAGTAAAGGCAGTTTTTGAGGGGTTAACAATAACTTTAATCATGCACAGGCATCAGAGAAAATCAAAATCAAAATTTCAGAGAAATCCACAATCAACGGATGGCAGTCCAAACTGCCTGACCATTAACATATATACATCTGTACCAGAGAGGGAAGAACCAACATCTGGGTTTTCAAAAAGCTGTGGGTGGGAGTGGGGGGCTGCTTAGCAGCTTCCCAGAGTCTCATCTGGCACACAGACCTTCTTCCAAAAACTAAGTCCCAAAGTAAAACCTCACCCTCAAAGTAGTTATACACTTTTCAGAACCAGAGGGCATAACCCTCTTACCCAGTGCCTAAGTAGAAAAAACAAAAGGTACTTGGGATCCTCCTAAAAAACAGCTCCCCTAATCAAGCTTCCCTCAATGGGTAGGTCGATCAATGGGTGGGGAAGATCTTCTTCAATCACATTATTCAATCACAGGTACTTTTAGTAAAACATAAAGAGCAAAAGATCCTAATTTGATTGCCATCACAAATAGCAAAAAGAATAATTTCTTTAAATAAAACATTATACTTGTGAATACATATATGAAGTCTCATAAAATATGGTTTCATTCATTATGTTCCAGAAAATAAGTAATACATGAATATAAGTCAAGCCTCTACTTGCTCTTTGAGACTCCTAAAAGACATCGTTGCCCTTTCCTTTTCTTTGTTCTGTGAACTGAGAAATCTGACGTGATCAAATCATGGAGTATTCTAGAAACACGTTAACTCCCAGTTTTGATAAATATTTTTATTGCACTCTTTTTTATTCAGGATTTAGATCAGAAACGGGCCTTTAGAGGTTATCTAGCCCAACTTCTTCATTATAAGAGGAGGAAACTACAGGCAAGAGAGAAGCCCAAGAGTATACAAATCATAAACTCCTAAAAGGAAGGTGACTGTGCCCCTTCAGTTACTAATAATAGATGACATTCATACAACACTATATAATTTCCAAATGACTTTACCTGATTTCATTTGATCATTAGAACTGAGAGGTCAATACTACTGATAAAAATTATATCCATTTTTTTAATAGATGAGGAAAATGAAACTCAAAAGACGTTCATTGACTTGTAGCTCCTATCTCAAAAGCAAGATCCAAGGCTTTCTGCCCCACGACCTCACCTAGCAGCCAGCTAGTCAAGTCCCTCTGGGCCCATTTGGTGTTAGGTAAAAGGGATATGAAAACCAAAAGTAGTACAGTCCTTGTTCTTATCTAGGCATTAATCCTTTTTTGAAAAGAGTTTTTTTTTTTCCTCTGAAGGGAACTCTGCTCCTAGACAGGTCACTTCTCTATCACAAAATGTCCTGAGACCCCCTCAACAGGGCTATTAGGTGCGTCAAACATGGCTTGGGGAAACTGTGAAGGGCCGTCAGTACATTTTAACAACATTATTTTAAATATTCATTTTTTAAATTTGAGTTCCAAATTCCCGCCAGCCTCTTCCCCAGCCATCAAGAATATAAACAATATATCAATTATACATGTGAAAATCATGCAAAACAGTATTTTCATACTAGCCACGTTGCAAAAAACAAAGTGGAAAAGTCTGCTTTAATCCGCCCTCCGGAGCTTATCAGTTCTCTCTCTGGGTCGGCCCTGAGCAGGGTATCTAAGCCTTTCACGATTCATGCTGATACAATGTTGATACAATGTCGCTGCTACTGTGTACAACGTCCTGCCGGTTCAGGGCCGTCAGCATAAAGGAACTGGTCAAGGCTTGCCTGCCGGCTGCGCACGTGCACTGGAATACACTTTCCACAAAGATTGCTCGCGTAGCGGAGCCCCTCGCTGAAACCACGCCCAGCTTCACCTCAACCCCCTACTCCAGGCCAGAGGTAACAAGCTCCGCCTCCACCTCTACTCCTCGACTAATCCCATCCCCCCATGGGTCAACTGTCATCCAGCGTCAGCTTTATGCGCGTGCGCAGACGGAGGTCAGTGAATGGGAGCGGGGAGCCGGAGGAGCCGGTGGGGCGGAGAAAGCGGGGAGGCTGCGTCCCGTGCGCGTGCGCTGCGTGCGCGGGGGCGACCGCCTGGGTGCGCGCACGCCGTCGCCCGTCGGTACCTGGGTCCGGTCGCTCGCCGCCTTCTCTCCCGCTCGCCGCCTTAACGCTCCTCCGTGCGTCTGCTGCCGAGGACCCGGGGCTGGGCTGCTCGTCGAGTCCCGGCCGCCGCCTGCGGGCTGGTTCCCTTCGCCTGGGGAGGGCGCGGGGAGTGTCACAGGCCGCGTGAAAGGGGATCTTTCTCTCTCGCATCCCGCCAGCCGCATGGGAGCCACCTGGACCGTCTGAGGGGCCGGGAGACAAGTTGCCGCGGTAGGTTCGTAGACGTGGGGCCTGTCAAAGTCGGGTGCGGATTCCTGGCGGGGGGAGGGGCGGCGTGTCCAGAGTCCGGCGCGGCCGTGGGGCGCCCGGCGGGGTCTGGGGACGGAGCTCCCTGCTTGCAAGATGGAGATTGAGCCGCCTGGGAGGACCGGGGAGGTGCTGCAGCCTCGCCCGGGGGCCTGGGGTGAGGGGCGCCGCGCAGCCCGGCGAAGCCCCTCAGCTTGGCTCAACGTAAAAAGCTTTTTATTTTTTAAAATAAGCTCCAATCCATAATTGTTTTCTTCCTTCCCTTTAAATTTTGGCAAACCTTAACGGCTTTGGAAAGTGTTGGCCATTCGGGTAGGGTCTTGATTACAGTTTGCAGGCTGTTTAAAGAAGTAGATAAATACACTTAATAAGTAGGCTTCTAGACCAGCAGACAGGCAGTGGAAACAGTGCCTTTTTAAAAGTCTATTTCCATTCAGCTTTGGCGACTGCCTTGCCCTAGTTTCTTAATGTTAATATATGCTCTTGCTGGGGGCTTTTTAGGCCTAAGAACTCTTTTTAAAGAGTCAAAGGGTCAAAAAGGAAAGATGCCCTTCCTTGAGAGGCTGAGAGCTTATGGGCGCAAATAGGCAAATGTCCAGAAGACAAAGAAGACCGTAATTTATTTTCTGCCCCTCTATCATAACTTTCCAGTGGTTTTCAAGGGTTCAGAAGTGGCTTTTGTTTAGATGAGCCAGACCTGAAAGACTTGTACATTTTTATTGGCCTTTGATGGTGGTTAGTTTGGTGATGGAAAAGTCCGTTTTAAAAGTTGTGAGATCCGAAATATCTGGGGTGTAGGATCCGAATCTCTGAAAGGAAGAAAGTTGGTTTCTCCAAGTGGTTATGGAAGGTTTCATGAGTGTTCTATGAAATTCATGAAGAGTTCGCAATTTTTATATTGTCAATAATAAGGACGTTTAATCTGCTGGACTACTTAGGAAAATGAAAGAAAACATTTGTAGAGGATATCTCACAATGAGAATTTCAGAAACACTGTCGTGCGTACTTAAAAGACTAATGTAGTTGAAGTTAACATATATAGAAGAGAATATTCAAGAATACTTTTATTACACCATTTAAAAAAAAATCAGGCCTTTCTCTCACACTAGCCTGCACAGTTCATTTCATAACTTCTTTGCCCTTTAGTCACTTCTCCCCTCCCCCTACCCATTCTCAGTTTTTATTGACCTTGGCTTTAGTTTCTAGCTTTGTGGCTGTCAGACTGCATCCTTCTAAAATCAAAGTTATTGTATACATTAAAGGAAATCTATACTAGATTGTATTGCTCCTAGCTAGTATCCTTCTCTTTTCCTTCTTCCTCCTCTTTTCAGCAACTTTTTTTTTTTTGGTGGTCTCAACATTAGAATGTAAATTCCTTTAGGGTAAGGCCTGGCTCTCTTGCGTATATTTGTAACCTCAGTGCTTAGCCCAATATCTAGAGTCTAGATCATGAGAGCAAAACTCCAAGGAACCAGTGGAACACCACACAGGAAAGTAGGTACTAATATTGATGGACTGAAATTGAAGTGTAGTCTCTTCAAACTTTAGTGATGTATGTAATATATGTTTGTCTACATGATGGGTGTAATGACTTACATGATGAGTGCCCAAGACTCCTATGTGACCTTGGATATTAGTCACTTCACTATTCTGTGTGTGCCTCAAGCAGAGTACTAACATTAATAAAGAAGAGCTTCTGATCTTCGTTCCCATGCACTTCTGGTAGAGAGAGTTCCCTACAACCATGAAACCATAGACCAGACATAGACCACAGACTGCGCCTGGAGTCAGGAAGGCCTGAGTTCAAATTTGTTCTCAGATACTTACGAATGTGGCCCTGGGTAAATCACTTAACTTTTCTCACCGTTTTCATTTCCATAACTGTAAATAGGGGATAGTAGTAGCATCTACCTCCCAAGGTGGTTGTGAGGATTAAACGAGATAATGATTGCGAAGTGTCACAGTCCCATGCCGGTGCGTCGCAGGAGCTTAATAAACGCTGGTTCCTTTCCTCTTCCCCCTCCTCTCTTAGAGGCATAAACATTTGGTATATGCTAGCTGTGAAGATAAGACTCTGATGATTGTTTCTCACCTAAGAGAAGTTGAAGTCAGTCACTTAGCTTTTATTAAGCACTTACCATATGCCAGCTACTGACCTAAGCTCTGAGACCACAAATGGAAAGTCTTTGTCCTCCTACAGCTTACATTCTTGGTATTTTCTGTTTCTTACTGTCACCACAGTATCCTTTCTCCTCCCTCTCTCTCTGAAAGCCTTCCCATGTGAAAATAGTATTTTTTTTGGAGAGGAAGAAAAATGGACACAGCTGATGGATACCTTGAAAAAGTCTGAGAACGTGCAATGTCTAACACCTGTGGACCTCCCACCTCTGTGAAGAAGTGGTTGGGAGTGTCTTCTTATACCTCTTCATTTGCGTCCCACTTGACTGGGCACTATATCAGTTTTTTTCATGTTTCATGTTTCTTTGTATTCATCACACACACACACAATTTCATCACAATAATATTCATTAACCACAATTTGTTTTGGCCCAAATCTTATATTCTGACAGGATGAAGACAATATATAAAAAGAAACTGAAAGGGAGGGGAAACAGTGACACAAAGGCACCCTGATAGGAGCCTGACTTAGGGGTATAGCAGAGAAAGTTCTAGTCAGTAGTACAACCTGCATTACAGGTTGGAGAGGAATGAGAAATGGCTGGCCTGGATGCCCTCTCTAAATGGAGGTGTCAGAGGAGAAGCTGGGAGGTGGAGGGAGCTTTAGAAAGAAGAGCTGCAGAATGAAGTTGGAGGCATGAGGTTGAAGTTCCATGCATAGTACTTTTTAAATGGTAGTTGTCAAAGCAGACTGGGCGGTTCCAGGGGTCATTTTATCAGTCAGTCAATATTTATTCAGTATCCAAAGCACTGTAACAATTGCCTGGGTCATACACAGTGAGCTCATAAGCTATTTTTTCAGCCTCAGTTTTCTCATCTGCAGAATGAGCCGAGTAGTTCTCCAAAGTCATTCCAGGAAAACACCCTTACAACACTTAGAAAAGTAGCTATTTTACCCCAGGTAGAGGACATAGTTTTCTTACTTATACAAGTTAATATCAAAAAATAATGTTTATTTCTGGACAGAGAGAGCAGGCCTTGCGGTTAGGAAAAACCTGGTTCAAGTCATGCCTTAGAAAGTAGATGTGTGATTGCGTGTTTCTTAACTTGTTGATCTTCTTTTGTAGAGGAAACTAATACAGTTGAAGTTTCTTACACTGGTGATGAAATTACAGGTTCTGATAGCCCCTCATTTCAAAAACTTAGAGAAAATTGATGTATTCATCAGAATTGTGTATAACTTTATTTTAATGAGCTAATTATTTAATGGTAAATTATTTGGGTGGTAGAAGGATGCAGAAATCTAGGCTTCTGATGACCTTGAATGAAAAAGGAAGCTGGAATTCTTGTATTTTCTTAGCGCTGTAATAGATCATCAACACAATGCCACGTAGACTTCAATAAATTTATGATTTCAACAACTTAGTGTATTTCTTCCATAGTGTTTTATTATGTGATGGTGTGTGATTCTTTTCCATGTTCTTCTATAGATCTTCCATAAAGAATCCAGTCAACATGGAGGGAGAACTGACTTTTAGTCTTTCTACATCCAGGGCTATTTATCTGCAGTCTTTTTCACTCACCAAGTGAGCAGCTCATCTTTCTTATATAGTTCCTTGATACATCTTAAGATACTTAGACATAGGTATATATCTTTTTTGACTTTTAAAAATATATTTTTATTGATTTCATTATTTCCCCAATTACATGTAAAAAAATTTTAACATTCATTTTTAAAAATTTTAAGTTCCTGATTCTTTTCTCTCCCTCCTGCTTTTCCCCCTTTTTGAGAAGGCAAGCAGTTTGGTATTGATTATCCATATGAAGTCATGCAAAACATATTTCCATATTAGCTCTCATACCTTGGTATGTAATGAGACCTCCTAATATAAGAATTTTTCAACCTGTGAAATAAACTATGTTTTTTAAAAATTGAATTCTTAATATCGTTGATGTGGATGTCCCAGCAATATCAATTGTAACTCATATGTGCTTGCCCTTTACATGCTACTTTTCTCTGTATCTGCTGTAAACTCTCCTTAGGGGATCTATTCAGCTTGCTGGAGGCCTTCACTTTGAATTAAGAGAAAATTAGGTGATAGAGATAGGGTCTGCAGAGGTTAATTTTTAATGCGTTATTGGTAATGGAAACAGGGAATGAAAGAACTATTAAGAAACTGATTTTCCTTTCTGTGATAGGGTGGTTTGTTTTAAATTGAGATTTTGGGTCTGTATTATATTTATAACTCATCTTGATAGAGCCCCTGTATTACCGTCTGTGTAGCGGAAATTTGATATGGGATAGTAGACAACGTGGTTCTCTTGGTTCCCTTTGGGAATTAGTGGGGTTATTTATTTTTAATTTGTTTGGGATCTAGTCCTATTCAGTATTCTCAAATCTATAGCATTTCTATTCTTTCCTTTTTAGAAAATAGACATAAACAAGTACTTTTTGCCAACAAACATTTTTCCTTATAATTAAGATTATGTGGACAGGAGAAATTTTGTCTGTGAAAGATTCATCCTTTCAGTTCTTAATAAATGTTTAATACTTCAAAGATTAGTGGTTTCATTTAATAACCCAACTTTGTTTAATAATTAAATGATTGTTAATAACAATTTTGACTAATCAATTTGACTTTTTGCCTTTGCCTTTTGCAGTCTTTTTGAAGTGAGTTGATTTTGGTTTTGATGTACATTTATTCATTTGTTGTTATTATTGCTGTAATGTAACAGTGACTATCACGTGGACACTTATGGAAAATCACATAGATAATAGTATTTATCATTGTAGTCAAAGATCCTGTAGAATCTTGAATCTTGAGGATCTATTCTTGCCTGCATTTTGAGTTTTTAATTTAAATCTGAAGGAGAGCTCACAATACAACAAGTTGCTCTAATTCCTAAATCCTTATTTCCTGTTTATCTAAATGGTCTTACCAGTTAGGGCTCTGTTTTTTTTTTCTTTTTTAAACACAGTTAAGTTTTTCAGAAGATGAAACATTGGGGGTGGGATGGGGAGGGAAGGAAGAAAAAGATACAGACCCTTATTTATTAATAAGTCAGAATGCCTCTATGAGGAAAGAGAGTGTTTTGTCAAGTTCAGCACCAGGAATCCAGCCATAGTCTCAAAGAAGGCATATTATTAATATTACACCAGCCATGTGTGCTGCATGTCTCAGCTGTTTGTGTAAATGAATGACTCTGTTTTATGGAATGGAAGCCTTATTCCTTCCTTTAAAATTACATCCTATTTGAATGTTTACTTTTAGAAGAGACTGAATTTCTTGGGTCAAGGGAATGTGTTCTTTGTGTGGTACTTTCCATCTATTCTAAAGTGCCATGCACATTTATGACTGTATAAATAATAAATCGTAACGATGAAGACGTGTCTGGTCTGCTAGGAAGAAACAAGAAAAGTACTTGTGAAAATGATAATGAAAGAGCAAAAGCAGATAATCCAGGAATGTCAGCATGATTCTTCTTTCAATTTAACTGAGTTTTCATTATTGAAATCCTTCTGTTTCTAATAATTAAAAAGAAAAGGACCAATCTACAAGATTACTAGGGCCTTTTATCCATATTCTTTTTAGTTTAGTTAGTTTTATCCTTAACTAGAATTATTGTCATGATAGATCCTATATTTTAATGTTATCTTGTGTGGAGTATTGTCTAACTCATCATGTTGTTATTTATTTTTGTGAATCTCTTGAAGCGTGTATAAGAGTGTGTGTGTGTGTGTGTATGTTTACTAAAGTGTTCTGGATTTTGCTTGATGGCTTAATTATAATTGTAACAGAAAGTGTTCTCTTATTGAATATTGTTGCGTAAATGTATGTTCATTGTATATTTATACCTATTTATATCCTTTTATTTTGGGTAGAAAATGATGCATCCTGTTGCCAGCGGTAATACTGCTTTCTGTGGGCCTGGCAAGGCTTCCTGCCTCAATGAAGACAATATGAGAGCTGCTGATCAATTTGACTTATATTCCTCTCAGCAAAGCAAATACGGCCACACGGTCAGCCACAAACCAATTGCTTGCCAGAGGCAAGACCCGCTAAATGAAACACACTTGCAGGCCACAAGTGGCAGAAGCATAGAGACAAAAGATGAACTCAAGAAAAAGAAAAACCTCAATCGATCTGGTAAACGTGGCAGGCCCTCGGGGACCACCAAATCAGCGGGATACCGAACCAGCACAGGACGACCCCTTGGAACCACCAAAGCAGCTGGATTTAAGACAAGTCCAGGCAGACCTTTGGGTACAACTAAAGCTGCAGGATACAAAGTCAGCCCAGGGAGACCTCCAGGTAGCATTAAAGCTCTATCACGACTTGCAAATCTAGGTTATAGTTGCGGCAGTGCTGCTTTTCCTTATCCAATGGTACATAGCCGAGGAATTCATGGAGTTGGGGAAACAAGCAGCAAGGTCAAACAGCCCAATGAGTAAAAGAGGCAGAGAAGTGAGATCATGGTTTTAAATGAGGACTCAAAGGGTACCAAAGTCTCATGTTGGTTTGGTTATGACATACACAATTTATGACTTGGGATTTCCAAATTTGTTGGTTTTTATTTTGGGCTAGAAGCCTGCCACATATTGACAGATGTAACCAAGTAAATGCTGAAAGGGCATGAAGATGTTTCAGTGTTGTACATATGATTAAGAGTACTCTTAACTGAATCATTTCTGTTTTCTTCCCTTAGAGAGTGATGCCTATGTCTCATATTTCACTCCTATTGTTGAACCATTTTAAATGGGTAGTTATGCACTAAGGAGCTGAAATAAGCAGGAAACTTATGCCTTTTGGCTCATCAAATAAGCCTGAGACATAATAAAGATCCCTTCTAGAGGAATTTTTCATTGATAAAGCAAAATAAGCTAACAATTTAATACCATATAAGAAAACAAATTTGAGTTTTTTAACATTTGTTTTTATGAAAATTGGAAGCATACAGATTTGTCTACTCTTGCAGTTACATAGGCCTTAGATGTTTGTAGATATTCAGAAATTTGGAAAACTTTTTTTTAAAAGAATGCTTAGTTCAACAGTTTCTTATTTATTGAACTGTAGCATTAGCTAATTTAACTGATGTTCCAAAACATTTTCTTTAGTATTTGCCTTTCAGTGATAGCAGGGCATTCAGCAGAACTCTTATTGGAATCTGCTGTGTGTTGTTAAATTGCCTATGAGCATGTATACCAAACATTACAAATAATATTTAAAAAAAAGCTATTTTATAAATAACTTCATAGTAAGTTTTTAACATGATACAATTCGTTCTAAGAATAGAATATTTAATGAAATGTAAAAAGAAGTATTCTTAAAAGTCTGCATATAACTACAGCCTCTGCATTTTGCCTTTTGTGTGCATAGATGGCAATTGCTAATGGGTTTTAAAGAATTAGTGTGTTTACACATTGAATTTGTTTTCTATAGTGTTGCAAAATTTTTCAGAATAATTTTTTCTATATTTTTTGAGAATAGTTTATCCCAATACAGTAGCATTTATACTATAATTAAGTTATCTTTACCAAAGGACATGTGTTTTAAAGATTCATAATGGCAAGCTAGAATAAACAGTGCAATTAACTGTATTGAGCAAACTCAAGTATTAAGAAATATATAGGAATTGCATCTATGCATGAAAGGTGGAAAAGTATGTTGGCTGTTTAAACTAGAAATAACTTTCTTGGCTCCATTGAGACCACTTCATCATCCAGAAGAAATATTTCATTTTCAATTGTTTGTTTTAAAAACAAAGCTACATATGGAAAAGTTTTATCTATCTGTGTGTGTATGGATGTATGTGTGTGTGTATGGATGTATGTGTGTGTATATATACATATACACATGCACATGTATATATATTTGTGTATATGTATATATATATAATATATATATGGAGAAGAAAGAGGAGAAAAGTAATCTTCTATTCTCCAATTTTGAAATAACTTCTGTGACCTATATATATTTACTTTATTCTGAATAGCTCTAGGATGAGTAAAACATAGCAAACTTTGAGTTTGAATGAAAATTTCCACAAAAATTTAGTTTATAGTTAGAATGAACATGTAATTTCAAATGCCTGTGAGACTTTTTGGTGGTTGTAGGTTTTCAGTTCCAGAAAGCTTTTGAAAGTTTTAAAGTAAACTTTAAAAGTGAATCAATTGTGATATTCGGGCTTGCTATTATTTAATACAAAATCTGATTGCAGTTATGATGACATAAGAAATGGATATCATATTTCATACCTTTCTTATTAGGAAAAAAGCAGCAAGCCTTCAGGTGTTCCAGTGATGCCTAACACATAATGAGCTGGACTTTATGCTGTGCTTTACAGTAAGAGGTGTTGAATTATATGTGGGGACTGTGTGTGCACTGGCAACTAAGACATTGAACCTCAACAATCTTAGCATTGCACAGACCATATAGAACAATTTTGGATGGCTACTTATGTTGATTTGTAACCTAATGGCAGCTAAATTGCTACTAAACCAGACTTTCTTCAGGTCGAGGCTTTTGAATCTGGGTCCTGTGTTCTATATCGTAACAAATTTAAATATACAACTTTTAATTATTTACTCAGAACAGTGTAACTTCTGACACACAACTGCTTTTATTGTCATTAACACTCACAGTGTAATTGTTATTTAACTGTTTAACTTTATAACGCCTAGCAGTGTTTTGAAATCTTTGAGCTAGTTTGGAAAACATCTATATAATTGAATGATCTAATTGTGGGAATGACGCATTCCACTGACAAGGATTTGGTTGCATGTTGCTTTTATACTTTAGAGTAAAATCGACTTCTTCCTTTCCTGTCAATTCCTTTTTAAGCTTGATTTTGTTTTTCCCTTTATGCATCTCCTCAGTGGTGCTGTGCTGTGTGTCAGAAGGCACTACAGATGTATTGTTGTTACGCTTGTATAATGGACTTTGTATTCCAATATATTGAAACAATGAAATCAGCTAAAGAAGATATATTCATTATGGTGTTTATTAATCTCGGGGAAAAAGGCGGGAGCAATGGCAACAGTTATGGATAATACCAATTAGAACCCTACTTTTACAGTTCATGTGAAAGGCTGCCTAGAGAATTGGATTTGTGCATTGCTGAACATCTCTTGATTCCAGTTTCTTTTGAACAGTTTATTGGTGCCATGCTGAAGAGAAAGAAGTCTAAGAGAATGAAGTCTTAAAATATGTTTTGCTTCTGTATAGTCTACCAAGTTACGTTGTGGGTTTTTTTTTTTGTTAACACTGTCTTTTGTCATGTTAAACACTGAAACAGCATGTTAAAAACTGCCTATACTTTGAAATGGTCAGTGAGAAAAAAAAATGGCCTTTCCCCTCCATAATATGATCTTTTTTTGAAACGTGAATTGCTAATTTTATACTATGTAACTCTGCTTTTCATAAAATAAGATTAACTGTTCTGTATTAACACTGTTGGTCAGAATATGATCTAAAATACAAATAAGTTTGTTTTAATGTTTTTTCTTTTTCAGTATATTTTTATGCCTTATTTATGAATAAATGAATGCTTTAGTATCTTAAATAAGGATCTAATTACATATGTTAATTACCCTGGATTTGCCAACAAAATGAGTTTTGCTGAATTAATCTTTAGGATCAGATGATATTACTATCTCAAGTCTTGCACTGGATATTTAAACAATACTGGCACCACATTTTGGCAGAAAAAAATTAATGGGACATTGACAGAAGGCTGAAATTTAGTATTTTGGATTCTATTTTAAAATCAAGTTTCAGATTGACTATGAAAAAGACCTTTCTTTACATTATCCTTACTTTTAAAGCTATAATTTATCAAAGTGATTGAACTATTCAATCCAAATTAATGAGTATTTGTATTTCTGTGGATAAATAGCGATCATATGCACAGTCTTTCTAAAACTGGATCTGAGAATCTGTGAGTTTCTTTAAAACAAAAACAGACCCTGGATCCAGTTGATGAGTCATCAGTCCATTGTAAAGGATAACTTGACATAAAAAGAGAACTTTACTTTTACCTATTCAGAAGCTTTAAAGACAGACAATTCAGGTGCTTATAGTAGTAACTGCAGCTCTGTACTTCATTACTAATAGATGTATAGTAAAATGTTGTCACACCTTTTCAGTAAAATTGAATAATTCAGAACACTTATTCAACAGATTTTTCATTTCTGGACAGGTTTTTTTCCCTCTATATTCTTATATTATCATAGTACATATATTTTTAAATATAGCTTAACTACTATATGTTTATAAACTTGAGGATGTATCAGAATCTTTGGGTTTTTTTCAAGTAGATATATATGACTGATCACAAACATTTCATTTTTGAAAATTAAATCTTGTAGTAAAATAATTGAAATTTTGTTTTGTAATCAGACCACTTTGATTGTTTAATTTTTACAATTTACTTTTCCCACAGATAATTATGGATGAAATAATTACCAGTTAACTAATATCAGCACACTGTCCTCTGCTGTAAAAAGTCTGATAGATACTGTGTATGTTTTTATGTCCATGAACTTGAGCTACTCGTGTGCAATTATGTGTATAGGAATGGAGTAGTGTTCATGATTTGTATCTACATCATCATATGGATGTATATTTATTAATAAAGTCATTACTTTAAAACCAAATACATTTATATTTTTATTCTATTAAATGAGATTTTATATGTCAAAATTATTTAAGTAATTTTTAGGGTCCAAACTAAAATATTTTATCCTAGGCTTTTAATAAGAGATGGGTATTTTGAGAGGAGGGTTAGTAGTGAAAGGGTAGTGAAAGTGGAGATGATTGTCCTTGATTTGGATGTTGCTCAGAAGATCTTTGTTTAGTGTCTGTCTCTGATGCTTATACCGTCAGTGTGATCTTAGACAAGTCGTTTAATCCATCCTCTGCCTCAGTTTCTTCATCTGTAAAGTGATGGGTTAAACTAACTAGCCTCTAAGGTCCTTTTGAGCTCTTAAGTCTCTGATCTTCTAAACCTTCTGGAACATTGCTTTCTGTTTTCTGCCAGGACAGATGTATGTTTACATTTCGCTAATTTTTAAAAGCTTGTAAATGTATGCCATTTCTTTTCATGATAGCAAGGTGATTTAGTTTTTTGAAAAGCTTGTTTATTTTTAAGTTGTTCTTTACTCTTAAATAACCTAAAGTATGATTGTAAATCAGTAAACATATAAGTGCCTACTATGTAACAGGTACTCTGCTAAGTGTTATGAATACAAAAAAAAGGCAAAAGAGTCCCAGACACATTCAAGGACCTCACAATCTAATGGATGAGACAAATAAGCAAACAAATATGTATTAATGAGCTAAGGAAAAAATAGGAAATGATTAAAAGAGAGAAGCCACTAGAATTAAGAGGGATTGGGAAACCCAGGGCTTCCTAAGAAAGATGGGATTTTAATTGGGACTTGAAGGAAGCAAGAGAAGCCAGTAAGTATGCCTATTTATGAGGAGGGAGATTATTCTAGGCATGGGGGACAGCCAGAGAAAACTGGAAAGTGGGATTTGGAGGGTGGAGAAGGGTAGCTTATGAAGTGCTTGGAATGTCAAACAGGATCCTGGAAGTGATAGGGAGCCAGTGGAGTTTATTGAGTAGAGGGCTATCATGAATGGACTTTCATTTTAGGAAAATCACTTTGGTGGTCCAGTGTGGTTTGGATTGAAAAGGGGAGAGACTTGAGGCAGGTGGAGCCACCAGCAGGCTGTTGCAGTGGTCCTGGATGTGAGGTAATGGGAGCTTGGACAAGGCTAGTGGTAAGTGTCAGAAGAGAGAAGAGTTCATATTTGAGAGATGTTGCAAAGGGGAAATTTGGCAACAGAATGAATATGGGGGGAGGGGGTGAGAGATGCTGAGGAGTTGAGATCTCTCAAGTTGTGAGCCTGAGGGATTGTAAGGATGATGTTGTCCTCAAGAGTAATAGAGAAAACAGGAGAGGGGGAAAGTTTAGGGGGAAAGATAACGAGTTTAGTTTGGGATATAATGTATACAAGATGTCTTCCGGACATCTAGTTTGAGATGTCTGAAAGATACTTGCAGATTTGAGATTGGAGGTCAGTAGAGAGAACATGGCACTATAGGTAGGTATATGTGAGAATCATCAGCAAGAGAATGTAATTAAATCCATGGGAGCTGAAGAGATCAAGGGAAATAGTAATAGTACAGAGGGAGAAGAAAAGCGGGTCAAGGACAGAACCCTGAAGGACATCTCTTGTTAGAGGGTCAAAGGAGACTGAGGAGGAAGGGGTTAGATAAGTGTGTGGAGAACCAGGAAAGAGTGGTGTTCTGAACATTTGGAGGGAAGAGATTATCAAGAGGGTGACAGTGAGCAACAGCATGAAAGGGAATGAGTATTGAGAAAATGCCATAGGATTTGGCAATTAAGAAATCACTGGTAACTTTGGAGCAATTGGAATGATAAGGTCAAAAGCCAGATTGTAGGAATTAGGAAGAAAGTGAAATAAGAGAAAGTAGAGTCACCTATTTATTGGGCTTTTTCAAGGCATTTAGCTATAAAGGGCAGAAGAAGTGAAGGACTGGTTAGCTAGTATGGAAGGATCAAGTAAGAGTTTTTTGAGAATGGGGAAATACATGAACAGGAAGGCAATAGGAAAATAGCTAATAGGGAGAAATTGAAGATATGTGATAGAGTGAAGATGATAGACTCATTCTGAAGGCCTTAAGCTTGTCAAATTCACTTTTAAAATACACTTTTTAAAATATACTTTTCTTACAAGGGTACAGAGAAATTTCCACAAAGACAAATCTCAGTAGAAACAGGAAATACTATTTGGAGTTGCATCAAAAAAAAAAAATCTGTGCAGATAATTGCAATTATTACCAATCTTTGAATTATTTTAATTCTGTTCAAATTTATGAGGTATGTATTGCATGTAAATCACTGTTACATGAATTTCAAAACTACTAAGAATTCGTCTCTCTTCAAGCATAGGAATTTACTTAAAAACTGTCATATATCCTTTGAAAATCCTATTGAAATAGTTGAAATTCATTTATGTCTGTACATGGGCATGATTGATTGGATATGCTGTTTTTGTTTGTATTACAGAAGTATGCCTATCAGTACCTCACTGCTAATAGTATTATTCATTTCTGTTGCATACTGTGTTAACACGTATTTTAAAGGTAAATTTCTCTTGGCTTTTCATTTTAGGAACTATTACCCTGTTAATTTCAATTATTTTTCTCAGAAATCCAGTATGTGAGATAATACAGAAAATGAATACTTGGAACTGATGAGGATCTTAATTCTGTCCAAAAAACGAATAAATTGTGGCTTTCTAAGATGGAGAGGAAAGTCATGTACCAGCACTAACCATAGGTGGGACCTATTAATAGTTTTTTCCTTCCACATGCAGCCATGATGTTAAAAAAAAATTTAAGAACTGTAAGCTACTAGGACTCAAATGACATTTGATGTCTTTGGACAATTGATTTACTCTAGGTTTTAAATTGGCACAGACATTTAGACCTGTGGTGATCCGTAATCACAGTGAAAAAAATCCATTTACATGTAGTGTAAATAACAATAATTCAGAATTGGATGCATTTCTTTGGGTCACATATTGAAAGGATGGGAACAAAGTTCCTTGGTATTAATATGCATAGCAGGTGAAGAGTACATTACCACCAGCTAGATTCTCTCTGGTGGTTCTCAGAGTGCTGTCTAGTGTAGTCTTCACAATTGTGACAAATGGCGCATTAAGGTGATGTTTACTAGAGAATATTTTAAATGCTTTCATGAAAGGTAAATTCGGGAGATGGAGCTACCAGTGTGGTTTATCTCTAATTTGGATTCTCCCAGGATTGGTACATTTCCCAAGATTATTATTTATTGTCCATTTTGGTTTGTTTATTCAGTCCAGCAAAGTGAGTGAATTGGATTAAATAATTTATAAACATTCTTCTAGATCTAAAATACTAATCTGTGATATTTATATTATGAGTTAATTTCTCATTTTAAAAATATCCATGAGGTTCTAGGTTATAAATTAGTTTTTTTAAAAATATCAGTCAGTAGTTGTGTATCAGGTTCCCACCGTCCTCCAGGTACTCTACCTGGAGCTAGGGAAACAGGCAAAAATGAATGGCCCCTTCCTACCAGGAGCCTACATCCCACTGGGCGAAATGATTCATCCATCACAATAATCTTGTAAAGAAAGTCAGCTGGAATTTTAAAGCCCATTTTCTAGTTGGGATAGCTAAATCATTTAAAGGTTAAATGACTTAACCTGTCAGATGCTGGCCTGCTTCTTTTGTAATTTAATAGTGGGTTTTTTAATCAATGGACTATTTTAGTAAAGGGCAGATTCCAAAAAAGAAGCATCAGATGAAAAGTTTTCTATTAATACTGTTTTGTTTTTTGAAACATAAGAAAATCTTGCCTGGTGTGGGCACAGATCAAGAATATTTTATTGTCAGTTAACACTAGTAACCACAGAATATTAGTTGCTACCATTATCTCTTCTTGTGTAAAATTATTTATATTGGATTAGTCAGCCCAGTTTATTACATTATTTCTTAATTTGGGATATTGGTACATGTGGAAGCATTTGCATGTTAATATTTTCCTTGTTATGTTGCTTTCATCTCTTTGGGTGTAGTTGATTATGTTCTGAAGTAGCTAGGTGGACCAGTGGATAGAGTATTGAGCCTGGAGTCAGAAAGACCCGAGGTCAGATTTGGTCTCAGCCTACCTATTTGGCCCCGGACAAGTCACCTAACCTCTGCCTGTCTCAGTTTCCTCTGCAGTAAAAATGGGGATAAAAATAGCATCTTACAGTGTTGTCAGGATCAGAAGAAATAATATTTATAAAGCATTTAGTACACTGTCCTGGCACATAGTAGGGTCTTAATAAATGGAGGAGTAAAGTGCATTCCAGGTAATGATGTGGACTGTGCAAAGATAGGTAAAACATTTTAAAAATATTTTTGTGTGCCAGTTACTATATTAAGTTCTAGGTTTGCACATATAAGCAAATGATAGTATCTGTCCTCAAAGAGTTTATGTTCTAAAGTAGAAGACCCCCACACAGTTAGTCTGAGACTGGATTTGAATTTAGGACCCTGTTAACATTATCCTTGCACTATCTAGCTGTTTCAGAATACTAATCAACTATACTCAAAGAAATGGAAAATAACACAAAGAACGATGGAAATATTAATGAATAATGGAAATATTAATATACAAATGCTTCTACATCTTTCCATATACCAAATTAAGAAGAAATGGAAAGGTAGGGTGTGACTGTGGGAACAAGCTTGATTTGGAGCTGGTTGGCGGGGAAGTGAGGTGGAGATTTAGTTCCCAGCAAAATAAATTGAGCTCACTCTGAACCCAGATTGGTTCCAGGGGTGGAGTCCAGGATTCCTATGGAGACGCTGGCCTGAGTAGTGGCAACATGGGAATGGAATTCTGAAGAAAAACTGTAGACTGGTTTGACTATACCATTTCATGTAAAAGGTGAGTAAAAGTAAAAAGAATTTGAAAAGCTTGATACCAGATAATTAAGTACTTTAAGTGCAAATGCAAAGTTTAACAGGTGAGAAGGCTGGGAACTAGGGTAGTAGCTATTAGAAAGGAGAGAATGGGACCCTGAAATATGGTGACAGAATTGAGAAATGGCAGAATCAAAGAAAACTGAAATTGTGAACCTAGGTGATTGGAAAGGATTATGTTATCCCTCAATTGAAATAGGTTTGGAGAATTGGGTTTAGGGTGTAAGCTAACAAGTTCTATTGGGAAAATAGTGAGCTTGAGATGCTTAAAGGGTCTTCCAGTCAGAAATGTACAGTGGACCGTGCAATTCAAGACAGATTAAAACTGAGAGTAATTTGCATAAGCATTGAATAGTCAATTGGAGCAGCTGAGATCATCAAGACGTTGGAGATTGAAGAGGACTGAGTTGTATATTACCTACTTTTTATACTGTTAAAAGGGATATATTTATGTGTAAATGCTCAGATATCAGATCATAGACACCTTCAGATTTTTGAAAGTCATTTAATTTACTTTGAGTTGGATTAATGGAATGTGTGTGTATATATATATATATATATATATATATATATATATATATATATATGTAAATAAATATATATTTACTAGCATAGAGCAGACTTAAGAACTTATAGTTGAACTGTTCTTATTACTGATTAGGAGTATTTTCCCCACTTAGAATTATATTGTATTTTAAATAAATTAGAAATTTGAATTTAGATTTTTAAAGTTTGACAGTTTTTGTCTCATGTCGGTACAAAGTATGAACCTTCCTGAGTTAACTGAAATAAATGCATTAATTCACTCAGGCCTTAGCAACAGTAGGGTTCATTGTCTTAGAATTGTTCTGATATTCATTTTATCTTTTAAGTCATCTGAGTATTTTAGTTTATATCAAGTTAAAAGCCTAACTACCTCTTGCTAAGTGCTTAGATGGTTCTTAGCAGAAACATA
Organism: Potorous gilbertii; assembly: GCA_028658325.1. Classification (NCBI taxonomy): domain Eukaryota; kingdom Metazoa; phylum Chordata; class Mammalia; order Diprotodontia; family Potoroidae; genus Potorous; species Potorous gilbertii. The sequence goes on from CM053769.1 coordinate 419,063,692, forward strand.
TAGGGAAAACTAATTAGTATGGGTGTTCTCCATGAATCCTGAAGTATCCAGTAAGAAGTCATTCATAAATTGTGATGGTGTTGACTTTTAAGCCCAGCTGGGAGCTATGCACTATTTAATGGCTTTTGTGTTCTTTTTGTCATATAACAAAATGAGTAATAATAATTTAAAGGCATTGTTAGCCCTCAGTATGCAGATGGTGTACAATGCCAGGCGTAGTGCCTGATGATATAGCTCATTATAATTTATTCATAGTAGAAAATACCAGGACCACCAGTCTTCTTGCCATTCTTCACGGTGATTCAGAGCAAGTGGGTCATCTTGAAAGAGCGTATTCTATCTTTACTTGAATTTGAGGACTTTAGTGAATGAAAAAAATCCATAAGTTTTCTAGGAGATTACTTTTAGGGAAGAAAATAGGTCTTCAATGATACTTTTCTAGGTTCTTAAAATTGATGAAATAGTGAAGGGATATTAAGAGAGATGGTGGTACAGAGTATATAATCCCAGTAATCCAGTGTAAGTGTCCTAGGGGTAAGAAGTTGAGGCAGCAATTTCAGGTAGGTGTTGCAGGTGTACCAATATAGTTCTGCCCGTTTTCTAATTACACTCTGTCATAGCTTGTAAATAGACTGACCACCCAGAACCACTTGACTTATTCACACTGTTAGCATTTTGTTCTTTTTAGCTTTCTCTGACCCCTCTCATCCAGGACTATTATTTCTCCTTTCCACAAGAAACAATGTGGGGTGTTATGGAAAATGTCCAGTGCTTATTCTGAAGACCCAGCTCTAACACTTGGTGAAGAAATCACTTAACCTCTGTGCTGAGGTTTTCTCATCTATAAAAAGATATTGGTGCTGTCTGCTTTGCAGATGTTATTATCGTTGTTCTTTTGAAAACAGAAGTAAGAAGGGAGCAGGAGACCCTTGATAGCATCTAACAAAATATTTACTTTCCGTGGATCTGTTATCTCATAAATCCAGCATGCTGAAACCTTTCCTGGAGGTCACTATTCCATTGACACCAGTACAATCCTGAAGTTGTGTCCAACACTCAACTGTCAGCCTTTGTTTTTACTCCATGACCAGTCCACCTTCTTTACTAATCATACATTTTCTGGGTAACATCTTTTATATCACTTCTTCTTGTACAAGTAATCACTGGTAATATAGCCTCTCCATTGCCCTTTGGAGATTTTGTTCCAGGATTAGCAGTCACATAGTATCCCTGGGAATATATCTTTTAAAAACTAGGTTTTTGTGTCATGAAACAGTTTGGAATTGTTTTAGCTTCAGTGTAGTTTCCTAAATGCATTCTTACACTCTTCGGTTATTCAGTTATGAGCCCAGCCACTGGTCCATCTCTAGAGGATGTCTGGGGGATGACCTCCTGTCACCACTTGGATCTCAGGAAGGACTTCCCTAGCCTGTCTCCCTCAACACAACTGCTCTCCAGCTAATGATATGTCACCTGAACTCTCATTCCTCAGTGGTTAGCATACTCTCAACCCCCTCATACTCTTCCCCAGTCCCAGTAATCCTGAACCCCTGGAGGCTGATCTACAAATCCTGTTCCTCATTACCATCTGCCTGTTTGCTTACTCCTCTTCAGTCTTCCCTTAAATTTCACCCTCCAGATCTGCCCCTCTCTTCCATTATGCCTTCTGGAATATTCGATTCATAATTGGTTTTCATCTTAAACCTTTTTCTTTCTCCTGTATTCTAGAACTTCTGACTTCCTTGTGCTATCACTACGTCCCTAGATGCCTAGTACTGCACTTTCACTTCCCCATATCCAGCAAATTTCCCCGTGTCTTCCTTACTCTCTCACTAATCTTCAGTTTCTCCCTGTCTATAGGCTGCTTCCCTGTAACCTACAATCACAACTGTATTTCCCTGTTATAAAGATATAACTACCTTTAAAAATTCTCATTGGGTACCCCCCCGCAGACATCCTTTGTCTCTACATGCATACATACACAGTACATACATACATACATACATACACACATATCCTTCCTTTTGTGGATAAGCTCTTTGAGAAGGCTGACTAGTTTGTGCCTCCACTTCCTTTCCTTTCTCTTAACTCTGATTTCATCATTTGATTGAAACTATTTTCTGTCAAATTACCAATGATCTCTCAATTACCAAATTTTAATTCTTTTTCTCAGTTCTCAACCTTCTTGACCTCTTTGTAACTTGATCACCTTCTTGATATTTTCTTCTCTAGGTTTTCATGGCACTGTTTTCTCCTCATTCTCTTACCAATCTGACCTTTCTGTCTCCTTTGTGGGATCTTCACACTTACCCACTTACCATGGATGTTTTGCCCAAGGATCTCTCATGGGCCCCCTTCTCTTCTAGCTTTATACAGTTTCATTTGGCAATCTTATTAATTTCCATGGATTCAATTATCATCTCTGTGCAGATCATTCTTAAATTTATTTAGCCTTCTTGGACCTCTCTCCTGATGTTTTGAACTGGATATCCCATAGACATCTTAAATATTGTCTTAAACTGAACTCATCTTTCCCTCATGAAAGAGGGAAACTTCCCTGTTACTACTAGGGGCACCATCATTGAGGCCACTCAGTTTTGTCACTTAGGTATCATCTTCAACATCTCTTACCCTCCATATTCAGTCAGTTTGCCAAATCCTGTCATTTCTACCTTCATAACATCCCTCACATACTCCTTCTGCCACCTTAGTGCAGGCTGTCTTCACTTCACGCTTAGACTATTACAAAAACTTTGTAGTTGGTCTGCCTGCCTCGTCTCTTCCTACTCCAGTCCATCCTCTATTTGGCTATTGAAGTGATCTTCCTAAATGGCAGGTCTGACCATGTTACTCCCCTATTCAATAAACTTCAGAGAATCTGTTGCCTCCATGATCAAATATAAAATTTGCTATTTGACTTTTAGAGCCTTTCAAAACCTTGTCCCTTTCCTGCCTTTTCAGTCTTCTTTTACCTCTACTTCACTGCAAATAAAATCTCGTAACACTGGCTCGGTGTTCCACGCACATAAGACACCATCTCTTGACTGCATTTTCATTGACTGTCCCTGATGCCTGGCACTCCTTGTCTCTACCTTCTGGCATCATCTTAACTAAAATCCCACGTTTGGAAGAAGACTTTCCTAGCCCTCCTTAATCCTTCCTAAATTCCCTCTCTTTGAGATTATCTTCTATATCTTGTTTGTACATAGTTGTTTGCAGGTTGTTTTCTGCCATTAGCTACTTGAGGGTAGGGACTGTTTTTGCCTTTATTTGTATTCTCAGTACTTAGCATAGTGCTTGGCCCATAGTGCTTATAAATGCTTGTTTATTTGACTTAATTCACTGGTCATGATGGGGAGTTGGTATATTCCTTGCTTCTCATTGCCACTTTGAGTCTTCTGTTATGACTGTCACTGAGCAATCTCTCCTTTGAGTTCATACTATTTAAAATTATCACCGAATTCCCATGATCCTTTTTTCCACTTTGTTTTAGGTGTACACAGAAGTGGTCTTCGTATTGATTGTGCAATAATACATAAGTTTCAAGTTTTGAACTCTGAAATCCCTTTATCTGATCATAATCTTTTATTGTTCCAGCCTTATGCCTTACAGCTCAACCCTTTTCTTCATTCTCACTATGATTTCTACTTCTCATTTCCTTTTCAAGTCATCGCTCCTGGACTGGCTACATTCTCCTTCCTTCCCTGTCTCAACCTCTTGTTGAAGAGGAAACTTCCCAAGTTCTCCCTTTTCTCTCTTCATCTTGTGTTATTCAGACTCCCCCTACATCTCCTCCTTTACTTCTGTCTCATAGGAAGATGAGACATCTCTTGCCAAAGCCAGTTCATCTTTATGCATATGTGATCCTTTCCCTACCTGTCTTCTCTAATAGGTTATTCCCACTGTATGTTGTCTGTCTCTTTTTGTTGTCTTTAATCTCTCTCCCTACTAGCTCCTTCTCTGCTGCCTGTGAACATACTCAAGTCTCCTTCATCCTTAGAAGTACTTCACTTGTTTCAACCATATCTTGATCTACTATCTCTCCTCACCTTCTTAGCTGAAGTCCTTGAGAAAGTTGTTTTTTTTTAATATAAATTTATTTATTTAACTTTTTACATTCATTTTCACAAAATTTTGGGTTCCAGATTTTCTCCCCATTTGTCCCCTCCCCCCACTCCAGTACACTGAGTATTCTAATTACCCCTATCACCAAACTGCCCTCTCTTCTATCATCCCTCCCTTCCCTTGTCCCCATCTTCTCTTTCGTCCTGTAGGGCCGGATAACTTTACATTCCCCATTACCTGTATTTCTTATTTCCTAGTAGCAAGAACAATACTCGACAGTTGTTCCTAAAACTTTGAGTTCCAACTTCTCCCCATCCCTCCCTTCCCACCCATTCCCTTTGGGAAGGCAGGCAATTCATTATAGGCCATATCTGTGTAGTTTTGCAAGTGACTTCGATAATAGTCGTGTTGTGTAAGACTAACTATATTTCCCTCCCTCCTATCCTGCCCCCCATTGTTGCTATTCTCTCTTTTGATC
>CM053769.1:419068734-419086316 GCA_028658325.1 Potorous gilbertii
AACATTTTTTTGGGTCTCCTTTATCAAAGTATTGACCCATTTTTCATGTTTTTCTTGCATCTCTCTCATTTGTCTTTCCAGTTTTTCCTCCACCTGTCTAACTTGATTTCCAAAATCCTTTTTGAGCTCTTCCATAGCCTGAGCCCATTGGATATCTATTTCAGATGTTTGGGATACAGAGGCCTTGACTCCTATGTCTTTACCTGATGGTAAACATTGTTCTTCCTCATCAGAGAGGAAGGGTGGAAATATCTGTTCACAAAGAAAGTAACCTTCTATGGTCTTATTTTTTTTCCCTTTTCTTGGCATTTTCCCAGCCAGTTAGTTGACTTCTGAGATTCCTGTGCACCCCTGCCTAGATCCGCCCAGCTAGTGCTTGGGGTCTGAGATTCAAATGCTGCTCCCCAGCCTCGGGGCTTTTGGCAGCAGGCCTGGCTACTATTCAATGAGAGCTTAAGTTCTGGTGCTCAGGTGGGGGCAGGGCTGCCTCCCAGGCTCAGTTCCCTCAGGGGGTTTATGCAGAGACCTTCAGTAATGGACCCCCAGCTCCTGCCTGCTCCGGGAGCCTCTGGCTGCCCACTGCCTCTGCCGCTGCCTTTCGAGGGGGCCTGAGTCATGGAGACACCCCGCTCCCCTCTCAGCCCATCCAGACATCTTTCTCACTGACCTGTGCATCTGTGTGTGGAGGGATCTTCGCGGCTGCTGGAGATTCTGTCCCTGAATCCTGCTCGGATCTGTTCCTTTCTGTGCTGCATGGCCAGGGCAGTGCTGGGCACCGTTCGCGTCCAGTGTGTGAAGGACCTTTGGGATGGTTTTTCAGGGCTCTCTGGAATGGAAATCTCTTTCACCCCATTGCTGCACACCTTCCACTGTTCCAGAATTTGTTGGGAGTTCTTTTTATGGGTAATTATGGACTGTGGGTTCGGAGCTAGCATATGTGAGTCTTTCTACTCCGCTATCTTGGCTCCTCCCCCGAGAAAGTTGTTTTTACTAGCTAGGTCCCTCCACACCTTTTGCTCCTACACTCTTTTCATTCTGGTTTATGAATTCAGCATTTAACTGATAGTACTCTCAAAAGTTATAAATAATCTCTTAATTTCCAAAGCCAATATCCTTTTCTCACTTGTGATGCTCCTTGATCTTTTTGTAGCGTTTTGGCACAGTTGATCACATTTTTGGTTCCTCTGTGGGTTTTCATGGTACCACTCCCTCCTGTTTCTCTTATACCTGACTTCATCTCGGTTATGCCTACCAATGATGGTTAGTGGTTCTGGACTCTCTTTTCATTTCGTTAGCTTCCACTGATTCAATTTTCTTCTCTGTATGGAAGATTTCCAGATCTCTTTCCTGATCTCTATCCTTACATCATTAACTGCTTCTTGTATGTCTTAAAGGGATGTCAGATAGTTATCTCATACTCAACATGTCCAAAACAACCTATTATATTTTCTGCTAAATCCTTTTCCTACCCCCACAGCATTCCTTATACTGTTGAGGTCATTCCCATTCTCCCAGTCACCTGAACTTATAACCTCAGTGTTGTCTTATACTTCACTTATACTCATCTTTACAATATCTCTCCTTTATTCATTTCTTTTCACTTATGTAGCCACCACTCTAGTGTAGGCCCGCAGCACTACTTACCTGGATCGGTGTAGTAACCTCGTAGGTCACTGTTTCCCAAATCTCTCCTGACTCCAATTTATTCTCCACTTACTGCCAAAATGATTTTCCTGAAGCCCGGGTCTGACCATATAAAACTCTTTCTCTGAGCTGTCCCCTCCCCAAACTCCATTGACTCCCTGTGATCTCCAGCTTATTCCTCTCACATTTCCTCTTTGTTCCAATTATATAGGCCTATGTACTGTTCCTCAAACTCCATCTCTTAAATGACCTTTTACTGACTGTCCCCCATGCCAAGTATACTCCCTTCTTTTCCTAGCTTCCCTGTCTTATTCCAAGATTAGTTTCAAATGTTAACCTTCTGCAGGTAGCCTTTCCCAGTCTTCTGTATGTTCCCCACCTAATACCATTCTTTTGAGATTACCATCCATTTATATTGAACACACACACATACACACACACACACATATATATATATATATATATACATATATATGTATATATATACATATATATATATAATCTATATACACATATGCACACATCTATATAAATTTCAGTGCCTGTATGTATATTTATGCCTATATCTGTATGGTAGCTAGTTGATGCATTGGATAAAGTGCTGAGTCTGGAGTTAGGAAGACCTGAGTTCAAATGCAGGCCTCAGACACTTACTAGCTGTGCTTGGGCATGTCATTTAATCCTGTTTGCTTCAGTTTCCTCATCTGTAAAACTGAGCTGGAGAAGGAAATGAGTGTAATATCTTTGCCAAGAAAACCCCAAATGGGGTCATGAAGAGTTGGATACAATTGAACACATATAGTACATATATATGTATAGGTATATATACACAGGTACATAAAATATGTAGTTATTTGCATGTTGTCTTCCCATTAGGATGGGTACTCTTTGAGGTCAAGGACAGTTTTTTTGTCTCTATCCTCAGCACTTAATAGTGTGCTTGGCATATAAAAAACCTGTAATAAGTGCTTCTTGATTGACTTAATAGAGAGTAGGGATTCTGAAAGTAAAAAATGCTCTCCACTGAACATATGTTCTGGGGGATTGGGTTATGGGTGTGGAGAGAAGGATCTCTCTATACAGATAATTATAATGGAAGCTAAAATGTCATGAGGGAAAAGGGAAACTTCAGAATACTTAAGGAAAAGTTTAAGAGGAAGACAACACTTTTGACAGGGATGGATTAAGGAAAGCTTTTAGGAGGATGTGGTGCCTGAGTTGAGCTTTAAACGTAGAAGAATTCTGAAGGGCAGAGATGAAGAGCACATTCCAGGTATGGAGGACGGCCGACACAAGTGTATATAAGTAAGAGGTGGCATGTTGAGTTTATAAACAATAGGAACGTTGTACAAAAGGACAATAATCTGAAATAGAACTGGAAAGGTTAGTTGGAATTTGATCATGGAAAGTCTTAAATGCTTTTTTGAACCCTGTATTTCATAGCCAGGTTGGGAGTAGGTGATTGGGGGAGACTAAAGGTAGGAGAAAGGATATTACAATGAGGATCTAAATTGGGTTTTGGCACTATGAATGAAGAAAAGGGAACTGATATAAGAAATATTGAGGTGGAATCAACAGGACTTGACAACTTGTTGGATATGGTAAATAAAAAAGAGGAAGAGAGCACAGGGTAGGTATCTAACAAAGGTTTATTTAGTTCACATGCATAATGGGCAAACTCAAGGTAAGGGTTTAGCTTAGCAGGGACATGGACCACTTTATTCTGAGACTAAAATGAAGGAGAAGGGTTAAGATGTAAGAGAGATTTAAAGTTGTGGAGTACATGGGAGTTGAGAGAGTTTATAAGAGTTATCTATTCAGTACAGTAGGGGATGGGTCATGTTAGAGAAGGGGGTTGAAGGTTGTAATAAGTACTAACTGATGAGGTAATGGAGTTGATATGACATGATGTGGTGGAATATTTCACTAGGCCTTAGTATAGTGACTGTCATTATTTCCTTACATGACTTTGGATCTTCTCTATATTTCTTTCCTTGAGAGAGAAATATTGTTGACCAGATTCAGTACTCTGAAACTGGAAGACCTGGGTTCAAGTGCTCTGACATATACTATGGGATATTGTATACTAACATGGGAAAGTTATTTAACCTCTCCACACTCCAGGCAACACTAATGATCTATGTTTGTGGAGGGAGTTTCCACTCTGGAAATGCACAGGTTGATGAAATCATAGGTTTAGGTTTTAAAAAAAAAATTCTTCATTTGCCACTAGGGTTAAGATCAGTCTTGTCTGCTTCATACTACTATTGTGAGCCTGAAATAAAAGTATATAAGGATAAGGGCTGGGACTGGACTTCTGATTTTCTTATTATGGTGAACTTCTGTGCAAGGAAACTCTGTCTCAAGGCAGGCCAGAACCTTCTATGCAATTAAGAGCAGGGGTGGTGAACCTGAGGTCTTGAGGTCACATGTGGCCCCCTAGGTCCTCAAGTGCAATCCTTTGACTGAATCCAAACTTCACAGAACACATCCCCTTAATAAAAGGATTTGTTCTGTAAAACCTTGGACTCATTCAAAATGCTGCACTCAAGGACCTAGAAGGACACATGTCCCCCACCCTGGACTGAGTTTTAAAGTATTGTTTAGAACACTAAGAGATTAAGTGACTTACCCAGAGTGACATAAGCCACTATAACAGGCAAGATTTGAGCCAGGTCTTCCTAGGTATACAAATGCAAGGGGTTAGTATATAGTTAGGGGAAAAATATCAGTTTTTTTTTTTTAAGAGATTGTGTACTTGGGTTTGTACCAGTCAGGCTTTCATGAATCTTATACTGATAACCAGCTTGGAGTGGAAATGGAGAGAAGATAATATGGCCTGAGAAAGAAATACAGAAATTGGATCTTTAAAAGGTAACTTTTTAGTATTCTTTTAATTTCTTGTTACTGACCTGAATTCTTATTATTTTACATAATTTTTTATTTTACTCTTTGTTTCAGAGTGCTTCTATTCCAAAGCAAATATATTTGGATGATTGTGAATTATAATTTTCTAATAGGTTTCCTTCTTGTTTCAGTTGAGTTCCCTAATGTGATGTTGCTGTGAACGGAATATTTAATATTTATCTAATCATATTTTATGATTATTTCTCCTCAAGACTGATCTATTACAACAAACCATTAAGGTGTGGCAGGGGAGAGGCATCACAGCATAGGGATCTCGAAGCCAGGATGATATGTATTCACAGCTTGCCTCTGACACATACTGGCTGTGACCCTGGTCAATTAAACCTCTCAGTGCTCTAGGCATCTTTCCAAGACTAATAACATTGAATAGGATGTGCTAGCCTACCCTGGCAGGGGGAGCTTCCTACTGGGAGAATTCCTTATAACATTCAAATCACAGGTACCCCTCCCCCCAAAAAAATGATAGAGAAGAGAGAGTAAGATGTTAGGAATAAGGTAAACTTATTTTGTGTTTAAATATAGAGGTTTCATAATTCCATACTATTTCAGTGCCTTTCTCTAGTGTGGTTATGGAGATGATTCTGGGTTCTCAAAGGCTATGCTATAGGAGAAAAGCTCTGGCAGTTGCTAACAAGTGAGAAAGGCTTCAAATATAGACCGTGTATTTTGTTTTAGGAGTAGTCTAGTTAAGTTTGGGAAAATCTATCACCAGTTTTGGTTTGGAAAAATCTATCACCAGTTTTGGATGCTAAGGTGATAATTTTTTTTTGCAACAATTACTAATAAAACTATCCATAATAGTATGGATAATAAGGCTTGCTCACATGCATGAAATACTTAAAGTAGTGAGAGTAAGCTTTCATCATTATACAAGGTTTTTTTGTCTCTGTTAATTTATCATTTTTCCACTTGATAGTATTTTTTTTCCTACATGTAAAGATAATTTTCAACATTAACTTTTATAAAATTTTAAGTTCCAGATTTTTTTCTTCCTCCCTCCCCACGATGTCAAGCAATGAGATGTAGACTATATAGCAGAAGTATTGACAAGATACTTCTTGTTCATTTAGATCAAGTGGTTCATGAACTCCTTGGGGATTTATGATGATGGACCAAGGGGTTTGTGCTAAAAATTCTTTATTGGCACCTTAACAAATGAATAATTGTCCAGTTATATTACAAATATATTTTTCCTCTCTGACAAGCACATGCATGTTTGAAGCGTTATAGACTTGTTTCCGCAGCAATTAGAAGTGGTTATATTCATGTACACAGTGACCTTAGTGTTTGTGCAGCAATTACATCAAATTCTGAGAGTTTCTGACAATCTTGCAGTTTCTTTATCTGTTATCAAATTGTTTCCAAACTGCCACAAGGTTTATCATTTGACTGCAAATCGACTGTCAGCAAATTGTTTGATATATGTACTTACCTTCTTGTGCATTGTGTACGCTGAATCAGAGTAGTTTTCTTATTCCCCTCTGTTAGCATATAGGTGTATCTCATCAGCAGTGTAATCCTGTATTCAAGATATTATTAGTGTTTGCATTATTGCAGTGCAATGCCAGTCTGTTTCAAAATGATGCTCACAGTGGCATGAACATTATAAGCCATCTTGAAACCATCATGGACCATCACAAATGTTTTGTAGAAACAAGCCTTGAAATTATTTAAACTTAATTCTCCACTTATGTTATCATTTTTTTACCTGGAAGATTTTCACATTGGTTGGCCACATTGTTCAAGTTGATCAGTAGTTTCTGTGAGAATGTCGCTGTAAGTCACTTTCAAAAGAAATTCCTTTTGAGGTTAGTTTATATGTAGATATTTGTTAAAAATGAGGAATGTGATGGAATACTACTGTGCTGCAAGAAGTGATGAGTAGGTTGATTATAGAAAAACATGGAAAGACTTGCATGAAATAAGAAGAGTGAGATGACCAGAACCAAGAGAACATTGTATATAGTGACAGCAGTATTGTTTGAAGATTAACCGTGAATGATTAAATTATTTTGAGTGTCAAATACTTAAATCAAGTACAAAGGACCAAATGAAGGAAGCTATTATCCATCCCAGAAAATGAACTGATAATAGAATTGTACATAGTGTGGTTTTATGTACCTATATATCTGTGTTAAATAGTCTTCTCTAATGCAGGGTGGAGAGAGACGGAGATGGTTTGGAGCTTAAAATGGAACAAAACAATAAAATTTTAAAAATATATACAAATATATACTAATATGTAAGACATACAGCCCTAGTAAAATAAAATATGCTAGTTTGTTGGATGGGCGATGAGAATATGAGACAATGTACACAATTGAACTTTTAGTGTATTTATCGTTTAATATAGTGCTTGTCATTAGCCAATATAAAAGTAAATATTTTATATTGTTAATTAGCTATTTTCTTTGGTTAGTTAGGTGGCTAGAAATAAAAAATAAATTTCCATCCTCAGCAAGAGAACTTGTAAACTCTGCCATTTTCAATTCTACATTTGTAGGGGTGAACATATTCATTTTATTTTTATTTTAAATCAAAATGCAGAAATTAAAGTGTAAACAAATTTAAGATTGTTTTTGGTGATGAGCCAAATATTGCAAACTTTTACTAAAATAAAAAAGTATAAATTAAGTTTATGATTTTTATGTTATGTTAAACACATTTCAAATTGGAACTTATTTCATATTTAACTTATAGTCAACAAAACCTATAAAATGAATTTAATGTGATATAATTTCAGATAATAGTAAGCCTATGAGGTCTTGATGGATTATTTCTTTTAATTCTTATGGAATGTTTTATGTAAAATATTTGTAATTATTTTGTAGTTAGGGTTTTATAATTTACATTTAGATTTTTTTTATAATTGTAGGTAGAATAACATTTTATTATTATATACTGTAAATTTTAATGTGGAGTTCTTTTGAGTAAAAGTTATCAATTGTAAGCATTTAATAAATCAATCTGAAAGAATAGTATGAATATATTAAATTACCCTGAGGGTTAATAGTTTTTTTTGTTAAAACAGGTTCTCAGAACCAAAAATGTTTGGAACTATTGAATTGGATGAAAACAAATTTTTCTTGAGACGGACTAATGGAATCATTTCTCTAAATGCAAACCATTTTCAAATTGGATATTTTTTTGTCATTAAAGTTTAAAAAAAGAGCCCATTTCAAGATCATCATATCAAAACCTAAGAAAAGAGACAAGTGAAAGAACAATTGTGTGTGTACCTGTGCATTCACTGTATTCACTGTGTATATCATATTAAAAGTTGCCTAGCACATGCCTGGTATATAGTTATCAAATAGTTTGTTATTCTTTCTTTTTTCTAATATTATTTAATACTTTCAATTAAGAAAATCCTTGTTGACATAGCTTTATGTCAGATAATTATAATCATAGACTATATATGACCTAGAAATGTTTTAGATCTGTGTATAACAATCCTCAATGCATTATAGCATTTTAATAATTCATAGATTTAATTTTAGCCAGTGTTAAAGCATGACTTTACCTGCTTATTTTTCAGAAATGTCTTTAGATGGATGTAAATAATGAAAGAATTTGTGCTCAGATCTGTGCAATGCCCTGTTATCGTCCCCTGGCAAATGGTTCTGCCATCTGCTGGCCAAATGTATAAATATTGATTACAATCTCAGTATTTTTAAAAAAAAGCATTTATTGAATGTTTACAATCCTGGACCATCTCCAGTCCCGATCTATATCTGACCACTGGGCCCAGATGGTTCTGGAGGAGAAAGTGAGGCTGGTGACTTTGCACAGCCCTCCCTCACTTAAATCCAATTCACTTTCATGTCATGGCCTCACCTCCCTGATGTCAAGGTCCTCTTTAAGAAAGAAGGTCAAACAACACCCTCTGTGAGTCGAAAAGGAGCTGTTCACTGGGGACCAAACTGGAAATGGCCAGTTGGGCAACATGGTTTCTTTTCTTTCCTCCCTCCCTGCCTCCCTTCCTCCCTCCCTCTTTCTTTCCCTGCCCTGTGTCCACATAGGATGTGGGTGCTCTGCTTAAATGGAATCTAAATTTTTATCCCTGAAACTTTTATCTTTTTTTTTTAAAATTTGCCCAAAAGGTAATTATTATTTTTATTCTTTTTAAAACCAATTTTCTCTTTCATTGATTGGCTACCCTGTACATCCCGGGCCAAGCCCTCCTTGGTCATTGAGCCCTGATTGGTTCAGAATGAATGTAAATAGCAATTGTTTCTGTTTGGCCTAGAAACCTTGAGGGTCTTCACCTCCCAGATTGGATTTTTTTTTTTTTGACTAGGTAAACAGGCCCATTCTCTGCCTCATTTCTTACTAAACGTGAATCACTGAATGGTGGGCCCACATCAGACAAGGAGCTCTGCTCTATGAGCAAAGCAGAATTGAGAGAGTTCAAAGGAAATGCAAGATGTGCGAGTTTGGGGTATCTGCCCCTAATGTTTAATCATCGAATGGGCCTTGCCTCAGTCAAACTGAGACCTGTTAAAGATCTTAGCTTAAAAAGACCAAGGTCCCTCACTGAATCCTGGGCCATCTCTAGTTGTCCTGATCTATTTCTCCACCCAGATGATTCTGGAGGAGAAAGTGAGGGTGGTGACTTTGTACAGCCCTTCCTCACTTAAATCCAATTCACTTGCATGTCATGTCATGTCATGTCATGGCATCACCTCCCTGATGTCAAGGTCCTCTTTGAAAATAAAGGACAAATAACAATCAGGCTCTTTAATTAACTGCAGTCCCTATTTATTTAAATCAACAGTTGACACAAATATAAGAGGGGGACAGTAGAAAAGATAAAGGGAAGTATGAGTAACCATAAGTTATAGAGAGCTGTTAATATCTCTCTAGAATAATACAAATCAACATTCATTCCTTGTTATTGTTCAGTCATATCCAACTCTGTGACCCATGGACCATATGATTAAAGCAGAGGTTAAGTGACTTCCCTAGGATCATACAACTAGTGTCTGAGGTCATATTTGAACTCAGGTCTTTCTGACTCCAGGTTCAGTGCTCTGAGACATCTAGCTGCCTTCCAGTCCTTAAAACTTGACATTATAGGACAGTAATATTTTCAAGTATGGAAGAAAACATACTTGAACTAAGATGTCTAGGGAAAATAGTAAAAGAGATGAATGTGTGCTGTAATTCATGAAGCAATGTAGTACCATGTAAGAAAATCCTAAATGTTATGACAAATTTAAATTCTGGGCTTTTGAATAAAAATCTTGATAACCTCTAGTTCTGATGTCCTCACTGTGCATTATATCTAAGAACAGTATGCTGTAGAATACAAGAATACAAGAAGTGGGACTGATTCAATCACTGCCAATACTAAGGGATATGTTATGGTTTCCCTATAGAAATCTACGTAGAAATCTAAAGGTAGAACATAGTATTTGATTCTTTAGCTATTATAACAGAATTTATTTAAATACTAATTCCATCTATTTATATTTTTGTTCTGTGCCTCCTGTCGGGGGCAGATCTCATAAAATGTTTTTTTTTTGTTTGCCCAGAATATGATGTACATTCTAAATTTTGGTCTTGTGTTGTTTGGCAAGCCAATCTATATTCTTTCTATTAGTGGTTTTTTTAGACTTTGACTTTATCATCTTTATTTCTTTCCAGAGTGAAGAATCTCAAACTACTTAATTCCCTCTTTTATTTTAATTTTTGTTTTTTTTTCCTCCAGTTTCATGGAGAAGCTTTGTAAACATGGTTTCCCTAGGAGTCCTTGCCATCTTGAATTGGTGGCAGGGCTTATTTCTGGACTGATCTAGGGATACTTCCCTTTTGTCCTGGCTCTTCCTCAACCTTGGAATGCTCCTCTCTTCCTCATTTCTAGTTTTCCTTTAGAGGGTAAGCTACCTGATTATAGGAACTTGGACTTTGTGGCCCCTGTTCTTAGCACACAGCAAATGCTTACTGAATGTTTGTTGCTTGCTGAAGAAAACTCAAGAGCTAAAGGCTGAAGTGATTGAGCTTCTGCTGCAGCTTTCTGCCCCCAGTGCCCCAAAAGCTTTGGATGCAGCAGGGAAAGCCTGCTTTTCTATAGACCTTGGGGGAATATGGGATTTGGTGAGCAGGAATGAATGCATGAATACAAATAAAGCACTTACTAAGCACTTGTTCTGGGCAAAACCCTGTTAGGAGCTGAGGGTATGTGTGTCTGTCCTTCCTTGCCAAAGAAGACCATGCCATCACAGAAATAATGACATGACTTGCCCTTGACTTTGTTTTGAGTGAGGGAGGGCTGTGCAGGTCACCAGCCTCACTTTTCCTTCAGAAGCATCTTAATCCAGTGACCAGATATTCATCAGGATGACTGGAGATGACCCAGGATAAGGCAATTGGGGTTAAGTGATTTGTCCAAGGTCACACAGATAGTGAGTGTCAAGTGTCAGAGGTGAGATTTGAACTCAGGTCCTCCTGACACCTGCACTAGTGCTCTATCCACTGCACTACCTAGCTGCCCCAGGAGCTGAGGGTGCAAGTAAGGCAATCCCTGCTCCCAAGTTCAATGGTCTAATGGGGAGATAGCATAGATGGCAGCTTGTGTTCCAAGTCACAGGACAGGTGCCTGCCTTTGTCAGGGCAAAGGGGGCTGCGATGCTGCTTTTGTAATGTCATTTCCATTGATAAAATCACATGGAACCACTGGACAGTGTCCAAGAGTGGGGAGAACTTTCTTTTGCCTGGGAACTGTGGGCTAAGAAGCTCTGCTATTCCAAAGGCTAGGTCTGAGGGGAGGGAGGTAGTGGTGTGAGACAGCAAAAGTGAAGTTTCCACAGTAAGTTATTGCTAATTGATGAAGTCATTGAGCATGTTAGATAATAAGAAGGCAAGCAGCTTGTAGGTGAACTCAACCACCCAGGAGACCACCCAGGCCTTCAGAAAATTACCAAGTTTTTGATAAAGGAACTAAATGCACAGCTAGCTAGGAGCCAAGAAAAATGACCTAGGGTGACCTGGAGAAGGCTTTTCTTCCCTGGCTTCCTTAATGAACCTCATACATATAAGCAGACTCATTTTCTGATCATGAGTCCAGTGTAAAGCACGTTTGGGGGGGTCACACCAACAGTGCGCCCATGTAATGGGCATGTACAGAAGATGGTGACCAACCCATCCCCCGTGGGAGGCCCTGTCTTGGATTAATGGCCCCTCTGTACCCAGCGCTCCCTCCTCCTGACGAGGGTGGGGGGCCCCTTGGCCAAAGGGCTCAGTTCCCGAGAACTCTGTAGTACATTTTCCTTGATAGCTCATTAGTGTCACGCGTGTTTCTAACAGTGGTCCCAGCCGCTCTGCGGGCTCGCCTGGCCCTGGGGGCTTGGAGGCCACGGCCGCCCCTGCCCTGCCCCCCCAGACGGTGCTATCCCAGGCTCTGGGGCTCAGGGTCCAGGCCCACGGGCTGGTCTCCCTCCCTGCTGCTAAACTAACGGAGCCAGTGATTTATTTATCCGTGGGAACCGGGGCTCTTTGTGGCACACCCCAGGCCGCCCTCCTCGGGCCAGGGCAGCCCTAGGGAGGCCCACTGCGCTTGCGCTTCCGTCATAACTAGTGCTGGGCAGAAACCACTCGGCTTCATCCGGTTCACAGGCCAAGGGCATGCTAAGTCCATTCTTGTTGCCTTTCCTTTTCTTCCAGGCTGCAACCTCCCCGCCCCCTCCACCACACCCAAGATGGCGGCTGGGGTGTCGCGGCCGGCCGGCTCCAAGATGGCCGCTTGCCCGGCCGGCCCCGCCCCTCGCTGGCCTGGGAGGCGGGGCGGAGAGCGGACTCGGCTTGGAGGCCTAGGACGCAGCTGCGCCTGCGCGCTGGCTGGCTGTGGTGGTGGCGCCTGCGCCTCGCCGCCGCCATGCGGCTCCTGTGGTGGCCCCTGTTGCTGGGGGGTCTGGGGCTTGCCACCCGCGCCCTGGTCGGTAAGTCCTTACGGAGAGCTGGGCGGGGGGCTGGGGTGAGAGCTCAGCATCGCGGGCCAGGGTCCGCGCTCCTGCGCCGTCCAGGCTCGGGCAGGCCCGGCCGGGCCGAGCTTGTTGGGACACTTCTGACCTCGGCGTCTCCGACCGTCCCTAGAGCGCTTTGAGCCGAGGGCTCTAGGGCCTCCCTGTCCGCCTGCCGGAGTGGGAGGAGGCGGGGCCGGCGTCCGAGGTGGGCACGGGCTTCCCGGCCGCCCCGCGAGTTCAAATGCGGCCTCGGATTCCGCCCACTTGTGCGGGTATAACAGCCCAGAAAGGCGGACGGCGTTGGTTGTTGCTGCGGTCCGGGGGAAAGTTTGTTTCCACGGCCGCGCGGGCCGGACAGCGTCTGAGAATAGGGTCGTGGAGTTCGGAGCCGGGAAGGAGCCGCGGCTTGTGTGGCTGGGCCGAGGTCGGCTCTAAGTTACCGCGGATCGGAATTCATTCTCCCCTGGGCAGACGGCCCCTCTCCACCCCGCAGG
This sequence comes from Potorous gilbertii, assembly GCA_028658325.1. Lineage (NCBI taxonomy): Eukaryota > Metazoa > Chordata > Mammalia > Diprotodontia > Potoroidae > Potorous > Potorous gilbertii. Next base: position 419,081,765 of record CM053769.1, read on the forward strand.
GTGTGCGGAGTAGCGGGTTTGGAATCCTGGGACCTTTGTGGGGCCAGCCCTGTTCAAGAGCGCTGAGGACGGAGCCGACGGGCTGAGTTCAAACCCCAGCCCTAACTCCTAGTTCTGGAGTCCCGGAGTCTTTTTCTTTATCCGGGACATCCAGGATTTGGGTTAGATGGCTCTGAGATCCTTTCCAGCTCTAGGTCTGTGATCCCCTTGTCCATTTAAAGGCTCAGTTACAAGTTTGGATAGGCAACCCTTAAGGTTCCTCTCACCTGGAAGTCTGCTCTGATCCCTTGTGGTATATGTTCACATTTTTTCCTCATCTTTAAAATGGTGAGGGTTGGAGTAAATGATCTCTCTGGTTTCTTCTAGCTCTCAATTCTACAATCTATGCCTCTTCTGAATACTACCTTGTTACTTGGAGACTTGATATTTTCTTTATCTGTCCATGTAACCAGTAAGCTTTGAAACCCTTTTTCCTACAGTAGAAACTCTCCACTTAGGTAGATACAGTTACTTCTTTGTAACTTCTTTCACCTGTACAGATTGTTAACTTGTTTTAGAGAAATATTTGAGACTGAGAGATGGCAGGACTTGCTTGTGGTTACACAGTTAATTTGTGACTGAGGCAGGACTTGGTTTCAAGGTGTTCCTGACTCCACTGTTAGGCCTTTCTCCATTCATGAAGTCCTCATGATGTCTCTTGGTGTAAAAACATTCAGCACTTGTAATACTCAAGCAAGAATCACTTTAACCAGGGCAGAATACACACTCCCAGTGCCTTAGTGTCTTTGAATATCACTGGAAGGTGCCACTTGAATGCCAGACCTTGGATAGTTACAGCTTATTTTCTACAAGTGCAAAAACAGTTTATGGTTCAGAACTGTAGAACTGTGCTTATTTATGGTTAGTGGCTATCCAGTGAGAATTTAGGTAAACTAAAATAGTCTCAGAGAAAATCTGCTCTAACCCCAGAAGGGGGACAAGCAGGTTTAAGCCCCTATCGGAATGGAATTTAAAATTTTATTTTTAGTCATCAGAGTCCTGGGAAATAGTACTAGGGATGGGACGTTATTTGTAGACGCTGTGAAATGACAGCATTTTTTTTATTAGTTTCCTTTTGCCTTCTCATATGAAAATTTTTGGTGCTCCATTAATTTAAAGGCACTTAGCATAATAAGATTGTATATATTGGTCACTTGGGGAATCAACTTTTTTGAGTTCAGAGAAGCTCATCACCAGAAGGTTGACCATAGCAAGACTGTTGAACCACAGCAAATCATGAAGTCCAGACAGTGTCCTAAAGCATGGAGAGAGTTTCATCTGTGTTGGTAGAGTTTCCACACTGATGAAATTTTGGATCATTCATACATGAAAAAAGGTAAAATTGGATTTAGGAAAAAGCAAGTATTATAGCAGAAATTAGAGTTAACCTAATTTTAAGAATTTTTTTTGTAAACAGGCAATAATAGGGAGGATAATTGAATGTGATGTATAATTGGGTTTAAATAATCAATTTAAGCATAGTAAGTGGAAGGTTTAACTAGATAGCAGTTTTTGTGAAAGACTTTACTTAATGCGTCAACCATGTGGCACAGTAGCCAAAAAACCCTCAAAGGCTATTGTAATAGATTGCATCAAAAGAAGAATAGTGTACATAGAAAGAAGGAGGTGATAGTATATGTTTTGACCCAGTCTGACTGCATCTGGAATATTATGTTCCTATTTGAGCCCCAGATTTTAGGAAGCTGACATAATTGTAGTTTTGCCCGTTAGAGAGTGATCTGGATGGAGGGAGGACTGGAGTTCATTCCCTTTGAGGATTAATTGAAATAACCATTGCTATTTAGCTAGAGAAAAGATATAAGGAAAACTTGTTAACTGTATTTGAGCATATGAAGGAGTGTCCTCTAGCAGAGGGACTAGAACCCAGAGGGCAGAACCAGAAAGTTAGAATTTGCAAAGAGGCCAGTTGGATTTGGTTTAAGGATGATGTCTTAACAATTAAAGCTGCTTACATAGGCTGCTTTGGAGGGTAGTGGGTATTCACTGAGATAGCTGGATGGCTCAGTACCCAGAGAACTGGGCCTTGAGTCAGACCTGATTTCAGATTCTTCCTCCGACACTTTCTGGCTGGGTGACCCTGGGGCAAGTCACTTAACCTATTTGCCTTATCGTCCTTATCTGTAACATGAGTTGGAGAAGGAAATGGCAAATCACTCCAGTGTCTTTGTCAAGAAAACTCCAAGGGTTCTGAAGAGTGAGACAGGACTAAAAAAAATGACTGAAGAGCCATAACAATAGAAAACCACTGAACAACAACAATAACTGAACAGCAGTAATGAGAATAGTGATACGCACTATCACTGGATGTTTTCAAATGGAAAGTGGTGTCAGACTCAAATAGAAATGGATCTATGTGGGCTGCGCATGAACTAAGAAAACCACAAATGAGCATTTTTCTGTCTTGTATTATCTTTTTGTTAATGTTTCCCAATTATGTTTTAATCCCTGTCCCCTCAAGTTTAACAACCTCTATGGTAGAGGATTTCTTAGTCAGATGCTGGTTGAACTCGATGACATTTGAGGTCCTTTCCAACTCTCAACATTCTGCCATATTGTGTATTTCATAATAGGCCCAGTGTTTCAGTGGAATGGGAAAGAGAACATTGCCTTTGTCTCTGAGTTAATGAGATAGAATAATTAGAGAACATAAGTTTTTAAGTTATGGACAGGAGGAGCAACTGTTGCCTTTGGACCTTGTTCCGTATTTCTGCTGCCAGTCATCAACTACTAATTTATAAGATTTATTGCCTTAAATTCTACTGATTAAAGATCTAGGTTCTTTCTTTTTTAAATGCAGCTATCTCTGGGAGGCTTTCAGTCACATCTAAAATTAGTAGTCCAGTACCTAGCTGATACCACTGAACTGAGAGGCTGGTTACATTAGAGAAAAGATGAGAATGCTTGAGTACTACTATCTGGTCAGACAGGGCTCTGGGCAGGTTGAGGATAGCTACTAAGATATGGTAAAAGGGTAGGGACAAGGAAGGTGAGGCCTTTTAAAGAGGCCTCAATTCAAATTCTGTATTTTCACATAGTTATTTATTGTTCTAAAAGGCAGATTGCACAGTGGACCTGGGTTCAAATCCAGTCTCTGATGGTGTCACTGTGTAATCTTGGATAAGTCACTTAACATCCCTTAGTTTCAGTTTCTTTATCTGAAAAAATAAGTTCCAGATCTATGATCCTAGAGTAGAAAGCTTACTGTAGTCAAAGAGCTGGGTTCTGAGCACGACTTTTCTACTTATTATATAACCCCAAGTGATCAACCTTTATGTAAAACATTTGGGCTAAAGATACCTTAGTGATGATTTGGTCCATTGTCTTCATTTTATAGATGAGAAGATTGAAGCCCAGAGTCTCGTCCAGCTTGTCTAATGTCACATAGCAAATTAGTGTTAGAACTACAACACGCATCTCCCATTTGTCCAGTGTTCTTTCTCTTAGACTAGACTAACTTTTCACTTTCCTTATTTTTCCAATGGAGATAATATTTACTGTGCTGCCTCCTTCAAAAGGTTTTTGAGAGTATTTGGAAAGGTTTTTGTGAAATGTAATGCTTTAATTATTCATTTCATCTATTAAAAATGTAATTAGCGAAGTATTAAGTAGCAATATTTTTTCTAACTGGACAATGGACAACTATGAAATATCCTCTTATCAAGAAGCAGGAAATTCAAAATGATATACACATTTTTGAAGGGGTCAATGGTTATGATAACTTAATGGAGGCAGTACCTCTTATTTAAGACAGTAAGATTTCATTTTCTATTAAAAATATGTTCTAAACAACAAGAGTAATAATAATAGCTAACATTTGTATACAGTGTTTTATGTTTTGCAGCATACTTTACACTTTGAGGTAGGTGCTGTTATTATTTCCATTGAATACATGAGAAAATAAAGTGAAATAGGCTAAATGACTAGTAAGTGTCTGAGGCAGGATTTGAATGGCAGGTCTCCATGACTCCATCCACTATGACAAATATTAATATATGGAACTCATTTATTTTGAATTACATTTTCATTACAGATAAACCTTTTTTGTTGTTACAGAGGAAGGTGAAGACCCATTGTCTGAACAACAGGGACACACTGAACTACTTCTCAGTCCAGATGCTGTTCATTTAAGTAATGAAGAACTTGAACTTGGTCAGACAGAACAGTATAACACTGGTGAAATAACTTATGCAACCCTGGGAAATGAAGTGAATGGTGATCATTTAATGTCTGTGATTCCAGGAGAGGTGAAAGACAGACAAATTTCAGACCTCAACCCTGGCAGTTGTGATGCTGGGGTCGAAGGCTCTAAATGCAATATCCGAGAGAGTCTTTTTTCTGTAATTACATCTGGGGCAAATGTTCCTGATAAAGGAGAAGAATATAATGTGGTTCTTGAAGCTGTGCCTACAAGTCTACCACCTAAAGAGGACTCTAATAGTACAGAGAGTGTAAAGACCCCCAAGGTGAATTGTGAGGAGAGAAATGTTACTGG
>CM053769.1:419086816-419119515 GCA_028658325.1 Potorous gilbertii
CTTGATTTTCAAAATCCTTTTTGAGCTCTTCCATGGCCTGAGCCCATTGGATATCTATTTCAGATGTCTGGGATACAGAGGCCTTGACTTCTATGTCTTTACCTGATGGTAAGCATTGTTCTTCCTCATCAGAAAGGAAAGGCGGAAACATCTGCTCTCCAAGAAAGTAACCTTCTATGGTCTTTTTTTTTTTTTCCCTTTTCTGGGCATTTTCCCAGTCAGTTACTTGACTTCTGAGATTCCTCTCCACCCCCTCCTTGCCTCCAGATCTGCCCAGTGCTTGGGGTCTGAGATTCAAATGCTGCTCCCCAGCCTCAGGGCTTTCAGCAGGGGTGGGGCTGCTATTCAGTGTAAGATTAAGTTCAGTGTAAGATTAAATTCAGGTGCTCGGGTAGGGGCAGAGCCCACCACACAGGGCTCAGTTCCCTCAAAGGGTTTATGTGGAGACCTTCAACAATGGATCCGAGCTCCTGCCTGCTTTGGGAATCCCTGTCCGCTGCTGCCTCCGCTGCTGCCTCCGCTGCTGCCTCTGCTGCTGCCTCCCGAGGGGGCCTGAGTTATGGAGACACCCTGCTCCCCTCTCGGCCAGCCAAAAAGGCTCTCTCACCGACCTTTGGTGCCTGTGGGTGGATCTGTGCGGCTGCTGGAGATTCCATCCCTGAAGCCAGCTTAGATCTGCTCCTCTCAGTGCCACGCAGCCAAGGCAGGGCTGGGCTCGGCTCTGGGTCCAGTGAATGACAGATCTTTGGTGTCAGTTTTTCAGGTCTCTCTGGAACAGATATCTCCTCCACTCCGTTGCTCTGTGGCTTCCGCTGCTCCAAAATTTGTTGGGAGTTCTTTACAGATATTTTATGGGCTGTGGGCTAGGAGCTAGCATATGTGAATCTTTCTATTCCACCATCTTGGCTCCTCCCCTAAAATTTTAAATAAATTTGGCCCCAAGGAAGTGATGAGAAAGGATATCACCTCCTATCCTTTGTAGAGGTGGGAGGCCCACAGTATATGAACACTGAATATACGGTCAGATTTTTTCAATTTATTGATGAGCTTTGCTAATTTTTTTCCTTCCCTTCCTCTTTCTTTTCTTAAAAAAAAAAATAAATTTTTATTATAAGGGATAGCTTTTGGGAAGCATGCAGGAGAGGTACAGGGGGAAATTTATGCAATGTAAAAAAAAATCAATAAAATTTTATTTTAAAAAATTGATCCAAAATATTGTTCAAAATCTTAATAGTCAGAAAGCTAAATGCAATTTTATTCTGTAACCCATTTATCTTAATGGTATATGAAAATAATACTATCATATAGATGTAAAAATTTAAGTATCAAAAATGCTTAAGGTACAAGGGATGATGGTTCCTAATTAACCTGAAAAAAAAAGTTTTATTGTTGAAAATGTTTCTAAAATATTCATCTAGTTTTCTGCCTTTTAATCAGTATACTCTACATAACAATCATTCTTTGCAAAGCCCTGAAGTCAATATTCTGGACATCAATTATCACTGCAAAATCCCAAATGCATACAAAGTGTAAGACAGAGATGCTAACCCCAAGATGTACCCTTATAGTTGGTTTATTGGTAAAGCCAACTGCGTTACTAAACCTCCGATCTTGATTTGTATTCTTGGAATTTGCCTCTTCTTCCTAAAAGTTCAGTGAAGGAAAGGATTCTGGTTAATTAAATGTTCCACTCCCTTGGATTCTGGTTAAATGAAGTTTTACTTTCTTTTTCCCTTCAGGGTTTTGGTTTTTGTGGTGGTGGTGGTGGTGGATTTTTAAATCTTAGCACAAGCTGAAGAACTATGCAAAAGCAATAACTTACCAACAGACACCTTGGGTCACAATCCTCAAATGCAATGTTACAGGATCAAGTCTATTCAAAACTCTTCATGGTGCAAGTACATGCAAATGTCAAAAAACTTTGAAAACACAATACCCAACTCCTAATTTATTGCTGATGAACTGCTCATGGTGACCAGATGCCAAGTTCCATGATACTGCCAAACATTCATGATAACATGAATCAGTAGTAACTTCAAGGGGTAAGTCTCACACCAAAAAGTCAAGAGGGAGACACAATTAAGATCTCCATCGTAGCTTATCCAAACAGGTTGTAATAACCAGGAAAATGAGATGGGGGGAGAGGCCAAGAACACAGTAACAGTATACCTTTAAAGCAGGTATCACTAACTAGCATCCTCATCAAGAACATTTCTTCTTACCTATTTTTACCTGGTGGCATTAGGAATTGTATTAAGTGATTTAAATGAAGTCCTTGTCCTCTTACACAAATATTTGTATTTGTTTTGTGTTAAAAAGACATAAAAGTAGCTGAATAAATATGTAATAGATTTCATAACATAACAGTATCGGTTCTCTGTTTTGTGAGCTGAATCAAAGGATGTCATAAGCATTATATATACAAAGAGGAAAAAAGCAAAAACTGTCTCAAAAATCATAATAATAATGGTAGTAGTAGCTTACATTTATATAGCCTTACCATTTACCAGATACTGTGCTAAGAACAGAATCTGATATGACAGGAGACAGATGCTATCATTCCCATTTTACAAATGCAAACAGAGGTTAAGTGATTTGTCCAGGGTCACACAGCTAATCTGAACTAAATTTGAATTCAGGTCTTCCTGACTTTATACCCTATACCACCTAAATGCCAAATAAAAAGTTAAAGAACTGCTCTAGGTAGAGTTTTTGAGCTTGGAAGCACAAGGGAACTCTAATACCAAAAAACCTGGAAGAAGATTAAGATATGGTAAAGGAACAATTATATGAAAGGAAATTTGAGCAAATAGGAAAAGTAGATTACAGGATAGATAATAAGAAACAATGGAAGTAGAGAACTCAGACGAGTCTAGCATAGGGTTTTGAAGGAGAGATCTTGACTCAGGATAGAGAAAACACGGGAGGCCAGTCAACTGAGCCCAAAGCCTAACCAATCAGTTATTTCATTTACTCTGTATATATTTTACATTTACTTATCTATGAGGACAGCAATGGTTTTAAATTTTTATCTTCGTATATCCAAAACTTAGTACACTGTCTGGCACATAGTAAGCCCTTAATAAATGCTTGATAAACAAATGAGCTGAGAAGGAATACAATGTTTTCAGTCTACAAAAATGCCAACAAGTCAGTGAAGAATGAGATTAAGGAAGGAACACAGCCTCCAAAAACAGATCAAAACTTTGGGAACTAGGTTAAGTAAGAGTCAGCTCTTCCACACCCCTTGTGATCTGAATTATCTCCCCCACTTGACTCTCTCTTGCTGCTCCTTGTTTCCTACTAGGAATCCTACTGGATGGATTGTCCAAGAGAACTGACCCAACCCAGCTTTGGCTTTCATACTAACTTACAGACTAATTCCGACTCATTCCCCAAGAGATTTCCCAATTTCATCCCCACTACTATATGTTGTGAAGACCAACAGCATCGGAAATATTCACAGTACAAGATAACTAAAATGTAACACCCAAACTTACCTGATTAAAATTTTTGAAACAGAACTCTTTATATAGAGCATCTCTTTCGCTTAATTCTGACCATCCTGCTGCTTTGAGGTCATGTATAACTTGATTCCTTTCTTCTGTTGTTAACCAATGAGACTCTGCTGACTAATAAGAGAGAAGAAATATAACCAAATGAGAAGTTGGCTATGCCTTTAATTTACTAGTCAAATTTATAGCACTTTGTATTGACATTATACGAAGGGTTTTTTTTTAAAGATTCAAGTTCAGTCAAGCTAAGAAGCTTTAAAAATAATAGTATCAGATATGAACCACTCCCCAATTGATAAACCAGGCAGTTTTTCAATGAAGAAATCAAAACTATATATAGTCTTTAAATCACTATTGATTAGAGAAATAAATATTTAAACAATTTTGAGATATCAACTTACACCTATCAGATTGGCTAAAATGATGGAAAGGGAGAACAACAAATGTTGGAGGGGAAGGGGAAAAACTGGAACACTAATTCATGGTTGGTGGAACTGTGAACTGATCCAACCATTTTGGAAAGCAATCTGGAATTATCCCCAGAGTTACAGCAATACCACTGTTAGATCTGTTTCCCAGAGTGATTAGGGGAACAGGAAAAGAACTTATATATGCTAAAATATTTATAAAAGCTCTTTTTGTAGTGGCAAAGAACTGGAAATTAAGAGGATGCCCATCAGTTGGGGAATGGTAGAGTAAGTTGTAGTAGTATATGATTGTAATGGACCACTACTGTGCTGTAAGAAATGATGAGATGGTTGATTTTAGAAAAACATGAGAAGACTTGCATGAAATGACGAAGGGTGAAATGAACAGAACAAAGAGAATACTGTAAATAGTAATAGCAATATTGTTCAAAGAACAACTTTGAATGACTATGTTATTTTGAGTATCATAAATATTCAAATCAACTTCAACGGATCCATGAAGGAAGATGCTATCCACATCTAGAGAAATAACTGGTAAACAGAAGGGCAAGGAGGGAGGGGGAAAAAAGTTTAAGTATACAGAAGAGAACAAAAGAAAACTTAAAGGAAAGCACAGAAAAAAGCACAGTGACTGAAAACGATATATAATATTTATGACATAGTTTTTCAAAAAAAGTAAACAGTGTGAAATGGAAATTCATAGGTTTATCTTGAATCCTCTTTTTATGTTGTGCAGTATATGTGGAAATGTTCTTTTTTTAATCTTATTGTACTTTAGTTCAAAATAAATGAAAATTTAAAAAAGGAAAATAACAGTATTCTCTAATACATAAAAGAATACTCTTATGCATGAAAATAATTCTTAGTACTTTGCACTTTTACAAGCATTTAGCACTACTTCCCAAAAAGCATATGGGCCAAAAGCAAGATAAATTCATACGTGATTTCTTATCTTTCAAATAGGCCAACTAAGCATTCTATGATAGGACACAATTTCAAGGGACACAAAAAGGGACACAAAAGACCTTCCTACTCAAATTCTTCTTCTACTGACTCATTGATGAGTGATATTTCACAATTGAGTCTCTTCCTTTAAATTCAAACCTGCTAAATTCCTATCACTCATTTATACCTAAGCAAGAATGTCTCCTATTCTTCCTCAAAGCAAGTTGATAAGGGAAATATATATATATATATGTTCTAGAAGGTGGGACAGAAGGGTCTTTATCAATAAAAACAATATGACATTAAGGACACAAAGTTCCACCATTTGATTTGATGTTAAAGGTGCTGCTTTTTTTGTGGCAGCAAAGGACTAGAAGCAAAGTAAATGTCTTTTGACTGGGAAAAAGCTAAACACATTGTGGTTGCAAGAATGAAACAGAACATCCCTGTGCTGCGTGAAATGACAAACACAATGAATACATAAAAGCATGGAAAAACACATGAAATGATGAAAAATGACTAAGTAGAGCTAGAGTAACAATGTATACAAGGACGACAATAATGTAACTGGAAAGAACAACCATAACAAAACTGAACATCACAAAATTATACAAAACAAATTGGCCCCGAAGAAGAGTTCTGCTAAAGTATCTCTCCCTGACCCTGATCTTGTGTAGAGGTGGGAGTCCACAGATGTCCCAATAGAAAGTGATATTTGGGCAGTGTGTGTTGACTGGTTTGCTGAATTTTGTTTTCTCTTCTTTTTGAAAAACTTCTGTTATAAGGGCTCACTCTCTAAGAGAGGGCAGAAAACAAAAGTTATCAATAAAAATAGATTTTTATTTATTTTAAAGATACTGAAAAATGCTACAAAAAGATGCAAGTAAGAAGTGGCTGAAACCTAAACCAGGGTCTGTCAGAAGTTACCTGTTTACTTTATAAAAGTATTGCCCTTAATATGATGCTTACTATCCATTCTCATCAAAATATATGCTGAATTTTTTTCCCAGGGTGGGAACGAATATACTTTGTATATTGCCACTCAATTTTGAGATACCACTTGTGACCAAGAATCAGAGATCCCTTCCTCTATCTGGATATCCTACAGACATCTCAAAATCAACAGGTTAAAACAGAATTTGTGATCTTTCCTCAGAAGCTCTCCCCTCTTTCCAATTTCCTTTTCTTGTCCAGAGCACCACGATTCTCCCAGGCATCCAGGCCAGCGATGTCAAACATGCCCCAATCAGATTAAAATATAACTGGCAAATGGTAATAGAAGAATATAATAGAACATGGATGACATTAATATCCAGTTTTCTGAGTAAATACGCAGCCCTTAGGGACCCTTATGTATAGACTAGTGGCCCCTGTTTCTATTTGAGTTTTGACATCACTGACGCCAGCTCCCAAACCCTGTGTCATTTTTCACCTCCTCTCTTACAAAACTCATGCCACATATCCAATCTATTGAAAAGTATTATCTTTTCTACCTCCACAACACCTCTCATTTACATCCCCTCCTTTCCACTCATACTGCCACCACCTTGGTGCAGGCCCTTATCAACTCAGACCTGAACTACTACAATAAGCACATTGGTTGGTCTCCCTGCCTCAACCCTCTCCCAACTCTTGTCCATCCTCTACTCAGCTGCCAAAGTGAGTTTCCTAAAGTACAGGTCTCACCATGTCACTTCCTTAGTCAATAAAAACTAGTGGTTTCCTATTAACTCAAGGATCAAATAAAAAATCCTTTATTTAGCTTTGAAAATCCTTGACAACCTAGGCCTTTCCTCTCTTTCCAGTCATCTTACACTTTACTCCCCTCCACACAATCTACAAATCTATTACGTGGATATTCCTTGTAGACTACATTTCATCTCCCATCTACAATTCTCATGCCTGCAATGTTCTCATTCCTCACTTCTGCCTTCTGGATTCTCTGACTTCCTTTTACATTCATCCCACCTTTTGCAAAAGGTCTTTCCCAGTCACCCTTTCCCTTCCACTGCTAGTGCCTTCTCTCTGAAATTACCTTCCGATTTCACTACATATGTGTGTATGTGTATATACACACACACATATATATATATATATATACATACATATGTTGTATACACACAATTGTTTGCATATTGTCTCCTCCACCAAGATGTGAGTTCCCTGAAAGCAATGATTTTATTTTTGCCACTTTCTGAATTCCCAGAATTCAGCTCAATCCCTCGCAGGCAATAATTGCTCAATAAATGCTTGTTGACTGACTGACAAGATTTTCCCCATCTAAAGCTAACAGGGCCACATTCAAGCATAGCCACAGCAGCAGTAGTATGCATGGTAACAAACCTGACACTTCTCCAAATATTTAGCAATTATTTTTATTAGAGAACATGAGAGGCAGTCATGACAGAGTGAAGAGGATCAGCCTTCACAAAGTCTGGAACTAAAAGTCCTGTCTCTGATTTACTGTCAGAATAGGAAGTTAAGTAATTACTTAACTTTTCCTTCTTAGAAGAGAGTAGTAGTAATAAGTTCTGAATTCACGGACCTTTCGTTTTATCACAGCTAAGAAGCCACAGTACGACAAACAAATGATGTAGGTGGCACAAGTTCATCATTCATGCACAATACCTAAAGTATCTGTGATTTCCTGCAGTGAGTTCCCCTCCCACTGAAGCACTTTGCAAAGATTTCCTAGCACGTCTTTATGACTTGCTATGACCAAAAAAATTCACCACTCACTGACCAACCACCAAGTGTAAGCATTTCTGGACTTAGCCAACCTAGTCCTTAAACAAAAGTTACAAAGTGAAGCTGTAAAAGCATACTCAGAGCCTTTCCAACTCGAAGTTTTTTAAATATTAGAGCTTATACTCCACTAGAATAGCCTTTGAGTTCCCAGTGTCCCCTCTATGCCTGATGAAATACCAGAGGAGATAAATAATATAGCAACTTTAAATACTTTAACAATGTCACCAGATGGGATAAGAACTCACTGAAAAAAAACTGCTGGAAAAAATGGAAAATAGTGTGGTGGAAAATGGGCATAGACCAATGCCTGACACAGTACACCATAATAAAGTTCAAATTGGTACATGATCTAGGTATAAAGGCTGATACTATAAACAAATTAAGGGAGCAAGGGATAGTGCATTTGTCAGATTTATGGAGAATGGAGAAATTTATGACCAAACAAGATATTGAGAACATTGTGAAATACAAAATGGATAATTTTAAGTATATTAAGTTGAAAAGTTTTTTCACAAAGCTAATGCAACGAAGAGTAGGAGTAGGAGGAAAGCAGAAAACTGGGAAAGAATTTTTACAACTAGTGCCTGTGAAAAAGGACCCATTTCTAAAATATATAGTGAACTGAGTCAAATTTACAAGAATACAAGCCATTCCCCACTTGATAGTCAGAGGATATGAACAGGCAGTTTTCAGAAGAAGAAATTAAAGCTATCTATAGTCACATGAAAAAATGTTCTAAATAACTATTGATTTGAGAGATGCAAATCAAAACAACTCTGAGGTACCACATCACACCTGTCACGATTGGTTAACATGACAGAACAGGAAAATGATAAATGCTGGAGAAGACGTAGGAGAGCTGGAACACAGTTCATTGTTGGTGGAGCTGTGAGTCGATCCAAACATTCTGGAGGGCAATTTGGAACTATTCCAACATGCTATAAAAATGTGCATATCTTGACTCAGCAATAGCGCTTCTAGGTCTATATCCCAAAGAGATCATAAAACGAGAAAAGGACCCACGTGTACAAAAATATTTATAGCAGCTCTTTTCGTGGTGGCCAAGAACTGGAAATTGAGGGGATGCTCATCAACTGGGGAATGGCTGAATAAGTCATGGTATATGAATGTGGTGGAATACTGTTGTGCTGTAAGAAATGATGAACAGGTAGCCTTCAGAAAAACCTGGAAAGACTTATACATGAACTGATGCTGAGTGAAGTGAGCAGAATCAGAAGAATATCATACACCGTAACAGCCACTGTGTGCAAGGACTGTTTCTGATAGACTATGCCCTTAACAGCAATGCAAGGACCTAAAACATTTCCAAAGAATTCATGATGCAAAATGCCATCCACAACCAGAGAAAGAACTATGGAGAGGAAACACAGAATGAAGCAGACTATTTTCTCCTTTGTTATGTTTTTTTTTGTTTTGTTTTTCTCATGGTTTCTCCCATTCGCTTTAATTCTTTTACACAATATGAATAATGTGAAAACGTATTTAATAGGAATGTATGTATAGGACCCATATAAGATTTCAATGCTGTCTTGGGGAGGGAGGGGTAGATCTGGAACTTATGGAAGTGATTGTTGAAAACTGAAAACAAATAAATTAATAAATCTGGGGGAAAAATATCACCTGGAAAAAAATTAATACAGAAAACAAGACATGGGTTCTTGCCTGAGACGTTTCAAGTAAATAGTACACTTAAATGATATGTTCAGATGGGTCTGTTCTTTTTCTTTTTACATCACAACTCACCCAGGTCTTTTCATCCTATCTGCCTCTTATGTCCACCTGCAAATTCTCTAGAAGGGGCCCACCCACTCTTGTAACTGCATGGATACCAATGAAGTATGAGAACTGTTCATCAATTATCCTTTGCTTTAGCGTAGGTACATGACTGAGTCACCTCCTTTTCTGGTTATACCTCTCTGCCAAGACATCCTCTACAAATCACTTCTGCACAGTTCTTTCTGATTGAGGCACACACAAACACACACACACACACACACATGCATACATATACATATATATCTCAGAAATATATATATCAGATATATAACAGATAGATAGACAGATCTGATGATCTAATGAAGCTTTTTCTCCACTAACATACTCATCTTTGTTACAATTTAGATGGCTTACAATTTAACTTAGTTGTAGATTGTGGTATTCCATGACTAGGAGTCATTAAGTATTCACAGAAAAATTTTTGTTTTTCAGTCATTTCAGTCACAGCAAAGTTACTGGAACAGTTTGCTATTTCCTTCTCCAGTTCATCTTACAGATGAAAAAACTGAGGCAAACAGGGCTAAGTGACTTGCCCAGGGTTACAGAGCTAATAAATGTCTGAGGCAGCACTTGAACTCAGGAAGAAGAGTCTTTCTACCTCTAAGCCCAGAGCTCTCTCCACTGCACTACCTAGCCGCCCCTCACAGAACAACACAGAGAAAAAACCAGCCTGTGTTTCAAAAGCAAACATTTAAAGGAGTGGGGGACTATTAGTGCAAAACACTGCATAAGATGTAAGAGTTAATTGATAAGTCACTTAGTTTTGCTGAAGTAGGTTCTTTTTCTCTTTTCAATTCTTTTTCATGAGAGAGAGTTCTCCAGGAGGAGGACAGGACTGTATTATGAAATGTAGGTATTTTAAAAAGAAAAGACATCAATAATTTTTAAAAAGCAACTGTGCAACTGGAAACAAAATAGATATTCCACTGATTGTGGAATGGCTAAATAAACTGGTATGTGAATGTAATGGAATATATCCTATAAGAGACAATTAATATAGAGAAGTATAGAAAGACTTACATGAACATGGATACAAAGCAAAATAAGCAGAGCCAGGAAAATGATATACACAATGATTACAACAATGTACATGGAATGAATAATCACAAAATAATCAACAAAGAATTGCAAAATTAAGCCCAAAGAAAAAGACTCTCCCCACTCCTTTGTAGAAATGGGAGGATGGACAGGTGAGAGACCTCACATATAATGTCAATTTTTTTTTAATATATTGCCCTGTTTGCATGTTTTCTGCCCTATATTTATATCTAATGACTGTGAGCTCCTTGGGAGCAGGAACTATCATTTTCTGTTCTTTGTATCTTCAAAGCTTAGCACGGTGCCTGGCACACAGTAGGCACCTAATAAATGTTTGTTGACTGAGTAGGAGGAAGGACAAGGACACCGAAAGGCATCCAGACAATGAGAAACAAGTTACCAACAAAAATCTATTTCTTTTAAAGGACTATGCAATCCCTCTCCTCCTCTTCAATTCTAGGCCCAATTCATTATTTATCTAGTATCTATCTAGTTTAGTTTGTAACATAGTCTAGACAAAAGGAATTATTCACACACTTGTTTTTCCTAAGACAATTATGCCAATTTCTCTTGAGACATTATGGATCTTATTTATGAAACTCTGCAGCACTCTGGTGCTTGATGTGACCAGCACAATATCTCGAAACAGGAGCGTCTCTAATACATAATAATAACTCTAGAGAATCCCTCTTCCATGTGGAGTCTACGTGGGACATTCTCTGTGACAGTGGAAAGCATTTGTGTCCCTATTTTACTCTTCAAATGAAATGAAAGCTCAAAGAACCATCAAAGTTCTCATGGTTTTAACATGTTTTAAGGAATCATCATTTTAACATGCATTAAACATGTCAAACATTCATGAGGCATGTTGGTATTTATGTTCTACATAATGGAATGCTTTTTAAATAATCAACACGCAATCAACACGATGGTATACTGCATTCTCTACCTTTCTGTTGGCTATGCAAAAATATAGTTTGCTGAATAATCTTTGTGAAACAGCACAAGATCTGCAACGCCTAAGTGATTTTTCACCACTAGGTGGGGGTATAAGTTAAAGTCTGGTTTGGGGAACAATTGTTTAACTGAGTAAAAGGAAAAATTTTAAGAACAGCTTTAGATAACTGAAAGTACATTAACAGTAAGGAGATGGATGGATGGACGGACGGAAGGACATACATATAAATGTGTGTATATGTGTAAGCAAAGTGTATAGGTACATATCTATCTCTTAAACAATATTCACATTAACCCTCAAATGATGCTAAAAAAAACCCACAAGTGAACTGAACCACACTGAATAACCAGTCACTAAGGTAAAATACGTAGATGGACTCATGAGAAAATAATTGCTTTTACAAGGTACAGATTTTCACACAGAACTTTCTAATTCGTAATGTTATATGTCTACTGAGGTATAACACTGATAAACATCATAAAACTGATGAAAAATCTTCAGTATGTTTCGGAAACAGTTTCACAGCAAGTGCTCCGACACAGCCCGACCTCAAATGAACCGGACTTACAAAGCTCCGTGAACTTAGTTATGGAGAGCAGGGCTGGCAGCAGATCTGGATAAATCACTCCCGACCTGACCTCGGTAACTGACGGGGAGGGCAGCATTCGCACCCGGCCGCAGCGGCCCCGGGGAGGGCAGCATTCGCACCCGGCCCCAGCGGCCCCGGGGAGGGCAGCGTTCGCACCCGGCCGCAGCGGCCCCGGGGAGGGCAGCGTTCGCACCCGGCCCCAGCGGCCCCGGGGAGGGCAGCGTTCGCACCCAGCTCTCGCTCACTCCCAGTCCGGCGAACTCAGACCCCGGCCCCGACCCGCAGTCTCGCGGAAACCCGGCTAACAGGGGCGGCGCTTCCCGCGCCGGACCCTCGGACTCTGCGGAAGGGAACCTGGACTGGACTCCCGGAGGATTTCTGCGGAGATGGGGCCCGCCCTCCGGGCGGCCCGGCTCCGCCCCGGACTGCCCGCGCCCCCGCCTCGAGCGAGCTCCCCCAGAGCCGGCGGCCCCCCGCCCGCCCGCCCTCGCTGCCGCACTCACGCACCATGGCTGAGAGGCTCCGGCAGGCGCCCGGAGAGAACCGCGGCGACCGAAGGAGCGCGGGGAGAAGCCGGCCCCGGAGTCCCAGCGCCGCCGCCGACATAGGCTCGCACGGTGCGGCCCCGCCCCGAGGCGACCACCGAGCTGCCTGAGCCGCGGTGCCCGCAGCCCGGGCCCCAGCGCACGCGCAGCTCCGCAGCCCACCCTCCGGGAGCCCCAGGCTCTCCCGCTGCCGGGTCCGCCGCAGCTGAGCCCTGGCTTCTGGGCTGCTCCGGTCACGAGGCTCCGGCGGGCGGCGGGCCTGGCGGCGGGAGCTAAAGAAGGACCCTTCGGGGCCGGGACCATGCATGGAAATAACTTTATTGACAGCGGAGGAAGCACCAGCTCTCTCCAGCAACGAAGTCTGCGCTGTGGGGGGCAGCGCGGCCGGCTCCGGCCGTCCCGCTGCACCTGCGCAGTGCCCCCGCTGCCCGTCCCGAGCGGGAAGGAACGCTCCTCTTCTCGATGCACCCCTCGCTGGGCCCTAGAAAAATTACTTAAGGATTGGATTTAGGCTCATTAATGTGATCTAGGGTCCCGCCAAAAACGGGAATGGAGAGTTACTCAATGTCTACTGAACTACTTTGTGCACATTTATTATTCTCTTTATTCCGTATGTACTTTTATAAAATCATATACTATATACACTTACATAATTATATAGACATGCTTCTATAAAATTTATACATATATAGAATTACATGTTTAGATTGTATACCACATATACTGATAGAAAAACGTTATTCCGGATATTTGTCCTTATTCTCTGTCTGTATATAAAGAATCTATACTTTTTTACGTGGTATAAAATTTGGCAGAGTCTGTTTATTAGTGAAGACATTGTGCCTGACAGTTTAAATTCCTTATTTTAACTCCAAATTCTACGTAAAGTCATTCTTACCACAAAATTAAATTAAGCTAAAATAAAATGGTTCCCCAAATATTCAGCCAGACATTTTAGATAATTGCTTAATTTTTTCCTAATCTATACTCCCTTCTAAAAGTCCTTTCCTCCCTTTCCCTGTTCCCCTCCCGGTTTTAAATCTTAATCTTACAAGCCCTTCTAAATGTCCCTCCCTCCCTCTAGAAGACATGTACACCCTTTCAGATATATACATTGTTTCCTCTTCAATCCAGATCCAGTTAAGAGTAACATTCCAACGTTAGTAGCCTTCCACCCCATCTGCATCCTCTATATTACCTTTTCTTACCTTGTTTTAGTTTTTTAGAATCATGGGATCATACACAACTCAGCCCCAACCCTTCTTTCAAAATATTCTAGTAATGATGACAGTTTTAAGAATACTTATAACATTTTTGTATATAAGATGTAAAAAGTTTGACCTTAATGAGTGCCTTATAATTAGCCTAATGTTTTCCTTATATTTCTTCTGGATCTTTTATGTCGAATTTTCCATTGAGTTTTTTGTCACAAATACTTGAAAGTCATTTCATCAAACATTCATTTTTTTTTTTATTCAGAACTATACTCAACTTTGCTAGATAAATTATTCTTGGTCACAATCTCAGGTCTTATGAAATGTGTTCCAAGACTTAGTTGTTTTTTTTTGGGGGGGGGGGGAGTTGGTTTGTTTTGTTTTTACTGTAGAAGCTGCTAGGTCTTGTGAAATCCTGACTATTTACGCAGTATTTAAATTGGTTTTTTTCTTGTTGCTCTCAATATTTTCTCCCTAATTTGGGAGTTTTGAATCTTGTCTATAACATTCTTCTAAGTTTTCCTCCTGGGATCTCTTTCAGGTGAACAGTAGATTTTTTTTTCTATTTCTACTTTACCCTCTTGTTCTAGAATTAAAGGGCAATTTTCGTTAATAGTTTCTTGTAATATTGTATCCAGATTCGTTTTTTGATCATAAATTTCAGGTTGTCCAACAATTCTTATGTTTTATCTCTTGATCAGTTCTTTTTCTAATGAGATGTTTCAGATTCTCGTCAGTTTTTTTTTCTAGTTTTATTATTTCTTGCTGTCTTACAACATCATTCCTCTTGCCCAATTCTAGTTTTCAAGAAGTTATTTTCTTAAGATTTTGGACCTCTTTTTTCCAACTGGTTAACTTTATTTTCATAATTTTCTTGGATTGCTTTTTTTCCCTAATTTTTCCTTTATCTCTTTTGTTTTATTTTTTTTTAATTCCTTTGTAAGTTCTTCCAAGGACTCTTTTTGGGCTTGTAGCCATTTGACATTACTCTTTACGGTAGGAGTGGCCTTTTTTGCCATTAATCTTCCTCTGAAAATGAACCCAGATCTTAGTTTACACAATGGTTGATTGTTGTCCTTCATCTTTGAAGAGGACCAAAATGACATCATCATTGTAAAGTGAAATTTCAGTGTGTCCAACTGTGGCTGATCAGACCAATATGGGCTCATAATGCTCTACCACAGGTAGTCTGTATGAGTATTTGGGGTGGATATCCCAAATTGGCGTATCCTGTGTCTACTTTATGCTGTCTCAATTCTGCTTTGCTCAAAGAGCACAGCACCTCTTCTTATGTGGGCACACCAAGCTGAGCAGTCCTATGCCAGTATCTCTCATGTTGCACAGTCAAATCCAAAGTCCTAGAGAGACTTTGAGAGTGTCCTTGTATCGTTTTTTCTGGCCTGCCCCATGCAAGTTCTCCATAAAATAGTCTTTTTGGCAAACGTACATTTTGCTTATAAACAATGTGGCCAGCCCATTGAAGTTGTGGTCTCTGAAGCATAGTTTGAATACTTGGCAGTTCACCTCGAGTAAGGACTTCAGTGTCTGGTACCTTATCCTGCCTGGTGATCCTCAGAATCTTCCTAAGACAGTTCAAATGAAAGTAATTCAGTTTCCTGGCACGGTGCAGGTAGACTGTCCATGTTTCACAAGTATAAAACAATGCAAACAACAAGCAAATAGCAATTTGGTGTACAGCACTGCATTTGCTCATCTGGGTCACAACACTCGCAAACATCAAGACTGGTTTGATGAAAATGATGGGGAAATTCAGAAGATGCTAAATGAAAAACGAGAACTCCACAGGATTTACCAGCAAGATAGTTCATCCACCTCTAAGAAGGCAGCATTTAATTCCATCAGAAGCAAAGTACAAGCAAAGTTTAGAGAGATGCAGGATTCCTGGCTCAGTAAGAAGGCAGATGAAATTCAGTTTTATGCTGATAGTAACAATTCAAAGTGCTTTTATGATTCCCTGAAAGCTATTTATGGACCAAAAACCTATGGTGCATCACAACTACTCAGTGCTGATGGAGCCACATTGATTAGTGATAAGGACATGATTCTAGAGAGATAGGCTGAACACTTCCATAGTGTTCTCAACAGACTATCATCAATGTTGCGGTCACTGACCATTTACCTCAAGTTGAAGTCAATCCCTTCTTAGCTGAACTTCCAACTGAAGAAGAAATTTTGAGGGCCATTAGGCTCCTTTCAGGTGGCAAAGCACCTGGTGCTGATTCCATTCCAGCTGAGATTTACAAGGTAGGGGGACCATTGCTCATACAAAAGGTAACTGAAATTTTCCAAGTTATATGGCAAGAGTAGGTTACCCCCAAAGAGTTCAAGGATGTCCCTCTCTATAAGGGTAAAAGGAATAGATTGTCCTGTGACAATCACAGGGGGATCTCTGTCTTAAGTCATTGCTGGCAAAACTCTTGCTAGGGTCCTCCTTAATAGTTTACACCATAGTAGTTATAGGTATGGTCAGGTTCTTCTTCCTTTGCTTACTCATTTTTATTTTTGTTTTGTTTTTAGCAGCTAATTACTACTTAATATTATTATTATAATCAGACATTACCCACAATTCAAGATTAAAAACTAATTGTAATAAGTTGCTAAAAGAATATATACTTTTATAGAACTATGTCTATTGTATACTATATAAACTTATATAGACATAGTATACCAAATATTGATATACTTCTATACAATTATTTTATATATCCTTGCCAACTATGTGAGATACTTTTCACTTCCATTTCCCTTCCTTCTCCCTTCCTTTATCAGAACCACTCCCAGGTCTTTTATCTACTTAGATTCCCTCTAAGACTTCTGGTGATGATAGGGCTCCCTTAGAATGCGAGCAGTATATCCTTGTTTAGTCTTCTATGGTTTATTCATTGTTTACATTTTTAGGGACAGCAAGGTGGTGCAGTGGGTAAAGTGCCAGGTCTGAAGTCAGAAAGACATCTTCCTGAATTCCAATCTGGCCAGAGAAACTTGCTAGCTTTGTGACTCTGGGCAAGTCATTTAATCCTGTCTGCCTCAGTTCCTCAACTATAAAATGAGCTGAATGAAATGGTAAACCACTCTAGTATCTTTGCCAAGAAAACTCCAAGTGGGATCATAAAGAGTCTTAAAAAACTGAAGAACAAATTACTTTTTTATGTTTCTCTTAACTTTGGTGTTTACACTTCAAAGTTTCTCCACAGCTCTGGCCTATTTTTTAATCAGGAATGCTTAAAAGTCTTCTATTTCATTAAAGACACACTTTTTTCCCAGAAGCATTATATTTAGTTATGCTAAGTATGTTATTCTTGGTTGTAAACCTGTATCTCTTGCCTTCTAGAATATCATATTCCAAGCTCTCCATTCCTTATTAGTAGCAGCTGCTAAATTGTGTGATCCTGATTGTGGTTCCTTTATACTTGAATTCTGGCTTCTTTAAGAAGCTCTAGATTTTGGTTATAATGTTCCTGAGAGTTTTCATTTTGAGCTTTCTTTCAAGAAATGACTGATGGATTCTATTTCTACTTTACCCACTGGTTGTAAGCTTTTTCTTTTTTTCCAAGTAGTTTTCTTTTAAGATTTCTTGAAATATGTCTTGGTTCATTTTGGGGTCAAGACTTTTAAGTAGTCCAATGATTCTTATTTTTTCCCCTTGATCTTTTTTCCAAGTCAGTTGTTTCTCCTATCAGATACCTTAAATCAAGTATCAAATTGAAATAGAAATGGACGCCTCTCAGCCAAGTACTGATTTAGAAACTCACAAATTAATATTATTTATATTACAATGTATTTTTATTTTCTTAAACATTTCCCAATGACATTTTAATCTGGTTCAGGCTGCTCTGTGGAATTCTGCATTCTACAGACCAAGAGTTTAATACCTCTACCTCACAGTATCTTCTGATTTTTTCCAGTCTTTTGACTTTAATATTTATCATCTCATCTAGTCATTAGCTTCCATTTGGTCCATCCTAATTTTCAGAGAATTTGTTGTTTGGACAATGTTTTGTACCACTTGTGCCAAGCTATTAATTTCTTTTTCAATTCTTTCTTCCATAGCTCTCATTTCTTCCTACAATTTCTTTTAGTACTTTATTAAAATCATTTTAAACTCTTGCATTTCTTCCAGAAATTCTAATGAAATTTATTCCCAAGCTTTATTTTTTTTTTGAAGCTTTATGTTTATATATAATTTTGAAGTCATTCTCTTTTAGGTTTGTGTTTTAAGTATCCGTTACCATAATAGCTTTTTATATTGGAATCCTTTGGGGTTTGTTTTTTTTTTTGGCTCTTTCTTCCAGCCTACTTTCTGGCTTTGAACTTTATTGCTGTAATTCTGGAGGGACTGTCAAGGGTGGTCCTGCTGCTGCTTTCTTAGGGACAGTGAGTATTGTGTTATCCATACTCTCAGGGACACCTCAGGATGGGACCTGAAAGTTTTCAGTGGTGGAATCTAAAATAAAGTCTAATTACTGATCCCCTGGCCTGAACTATACAAATAGGTTTGTATCTGACCAACACTCAACTATTGCTAGACTCAGTCTTTATCAGTCATCTGGAAAGCTCTAATGGTTCAGAATTACAGATGTTCGACGATTCCTACTCTGATTATTCAACTGCAGTTTTTAGGCTGGGCTAAAAACTAAAATTGAGACTGCACTTGAGGCACAAGCCACAAAGCTGCTACTTGCTTCTAAACTTGCTTTTTCTTAGTATACTGGGTATGCAATCCTCATCCAGGTAAAGTCATCACTAGACAAAGATCCCTTCCATCAGCTCTGATCAGCCCTACTTTGCACTGGGTAGTAACAGAGCTACCATTTGGTACCTGTTCCCACACTCTGCATAGGATTTAGCCCCTCTGTGGTAGATCTGGAGCCCTTCTTAGCTAGAGTATACTGTCTTTCTCTGTTATGGAATCCTCTGCATAATGCACTCCCAGACAAACGTTTCTGCGTCCCTGTGCCAACCTGGTGTGGGAAAATAACTCAGTGACTTTCTTGGATTTCCCCATTAGTATACAGTATGATAATTTCTAGATGTTTGGAGGAGTTGGGGCGGGGGTAGGAAGCTCACCATTTCTTCCTACTTCTCTGCCACCCTGGCTCCACCTAACTTCATGTATTTTCACTGGCTGCCCCTCATGCCTGGAACTCATCTCTGCCTCCTAGCTTACTTTAAGTCTCAGCTAAAGCACCACCTTCTATAATGAACCTTTGTTTCCTACTTCTCCTTAATCTTAATGCCTTCCCTCTGGCACTATCTCAATTTGTCCTTTATATATAGTTTGGCCAGGGTTGTTTGCATGTTGTCTCCCCTATTATGACAACTCCTTGAGAGCAGGGACTGGTTTTTGCCCTTTTTTGGTATCCTCAGCACCTAGCACATAGTACATATTTAATAAATACCACCTGAACTAAATCATGCAGCACCTACCCAAGGTGTATTCAGACTCTCTTCGCTTGCTTTTCAGAAAAAATCTAACAAGCTACAATTCAATATATTCACTTCAATATATTCCACTGGAACGAGTTGTGCATTCAATTTTCATCTTCCAATGGAACTAACTTACTACATAACCATTCACTTAGAAAGCATTTGATGCTGAGTGTTGGGGAATGGACAGGGGGACCTGACCACCCTCCAGCACTTGTAATTATTGCCCCACAAACCTGGGACCTTCCACTGGTCCTTTTAACATCTCATGGACATTAGGGCAATATTGGCTATTATCTGTTATCATTTGTCTTACTACATGACAAGCCTATTTCCATTTCTGGTTATACAAATCTACAATATCTTTTATTTTGTAATGTTTCACTTTTTATTTTCTATTACACCACTTCTTACATGAGCTATCATTCCTATTTAAACTTAACACATCTCTCCATTTTCATTTGGTTCACTCGTTAATTCTGACAGTAATTGTGGTGTTCCATAATTCGAAGGCATATAACCAGAATATTGGTTGTCTAAAAGATGGGTATTGTGTGTCAAGGAGTAGCTTGTAAATCACTAGAAGCATTACGCATTTTCCCAAATGTAATCTTCCCTATTACTTAATTCTGGGCCTATTACTTCACTGTCCATCTGCAATGGCTGGCCAAGCTGTTTGTTCTAATATGCTATACAATAAATATTTAGGTGATGAATGAGGTAGACCATCTAATCGGAAAGGGTTAGCAGTTAATTGCAATTTCTATGTATACTTGAAAGAAATAAAGATGCTTTTCTCAAAATAATCCTGTAATTAAGATTTTTCACTACAATGACATACTCCAGAACTAATCCAAATCACTGGTTTTACCATGCACTCAAAAGAAAACCATAGGAAATAATTTTATGTAGGCTATGGTCAATGTTGCTGACCTCGAGTATTTATTATACCTCAAAGCCTTAAATAGTTTTCATATAACTAGTCATGCTAGATTGACTGCGGCAAGTAAACCTGGGAAATTGCCAATTACCACTATGCTTTCCTCCCTGAGGTTGCCTCCCACCTACTTGTGTATAAATTTGTATGTATCTAGTTACTTACAGTGTCAATATAACATGAGTTACTTGAGGGCAAGGATTGTTTTTGCCTTTTTTCCTAACCCCAGCTTAGTATTTTTTTATTTCTGTAATTGCTTTAAAAATTTTAGTTAATTGTAAGTGACACAAATAAGATATGCAGGGATGAGTTAAAAGAGGCAACATGGAAGGCAGTAGAAAGTATGCAGAGTCTGGTCAATGGGCCTGGGTTCAAATCCTGTCCAGTTCTAAATCTATGATTCTAAGTTATTGGCTCATCATCTTTGGCAAATGTATTATCCATTTTTAACCAAATTCATTAGGTTGCTAAACAAAAAATAAAGTTAGTTTGATCACCTGGAGAAAGGCAAGAGATGCATGACCTGAATAGCTGATAGCTCAAAGATATTGAAAGAACAAAGCAAGACCTCAGAATACTAGGCATTTAGCCTTATGAAGAAGTAAGGATGAGTCACACAAGATAAAAACAGCAAAAAGAATAAAACTCCAATTGTTGGACAGAGTACCTACTCCTACCTAAGCTAAACCATGAAACTAAAAACTACTAGCATTAGTATTAGCACAAACAAGTAATTATGCCTATTTCATTTACTTTATCATGCTTGGAGACCAGTAATAAACACGATCTGGCTGTACACATCAGATTTCTTTACTTCTGCCTTACCCAGAGAAATTCTTTATTTATTTGTCTGTAAATAAATAGTAAGAATTGATTTTGAGTAATGATCACAAAAGAAGTCACACAGTCAGGATCTAACTGATTTTACTCTTTATTGTTTCAGAAGGAGAGACATGAAACACTGCGCTGCTACTTGGGAAGTATCTTACCACAAAAGAACAGCTGTTAAGTCATGGACTTGGAAACTGTTGTGAAAGAGAAATTCAATAAACAGAAAACCTAAGTTCTTAGAAAGATAAATTTTCTAAAACTATGCCACAGAATTTTTGCTGCTGAAACACAACGCTGTCTGGAAATCTTTTCATTAGCTTATCATTTCAAAAGCTTTTTTATTCAATTTTCTCCCTTTTTCCTTCCTTCCCCTCCACTACCCATTGAGATGGCAAGAAAAATACAACCTGTTACAAATATGTACAGTCATGTAAAACAAATGTCAATCTTAACCATGTCCAAAAAAATGAATAAAATTTGCTTCAGTCTGTACTCTGAGTTCATCACTTCTCTATCTGAAAACAGACAGCACATTTTATCACATGTCCTCTGTAATTGTGGTTGGTCATTGGGTTATTCAGTCTTTCAAAGTTTATCATTTTTACAAATATTTCTGTTATGATATAAATTGTTCTCCTGCCTCTCTTCTCACTTCACTTTGAACCAGTTTAAACAGTTTTAAAAAATTCAAGGATTTTTGAACTCCTCCCCTTCTGCTTTTTTTACAGTACAATAATACTTCACATTCATATACCATAATTTGTTCAGCCATTCTCCAATTGAAGGGTATCCCCTGAATTTCCAATTCTTTGTCACCACAAAGGAAGCTACCATAAAATATATTTATACAAGTAGGTCTTTTTCCTCTTTCTCTTTCCTCTTTCTCTGATGTTTATGAGCCTTTAGGAAAGAGCTCCAAATTGCTTTCCAGAATAGTTACACTAGTTCACAGCTCCACCAACAGTGCATTAGTGTACCTCTTCTCCCATATCCCCTCCATTTGTCATTTTCCATTTCTGTCATCTTAGCCAATCAGGTGTGACATAACCTCAAAATTGCTTTAATTTGAATTTCTCTGTTAGTGATTTAGAGCATTTTTTAATATGGCAATTGATATACTAGATTTCTTCCCTCTGAAAATTATCTATTCATATCCTTTTGATAATTTATCAACTAGGGAATGGCTGTCATTCGTGCAAATCTGGCTCAGTTTCCTATGTAATTTAGGAAGGAGATCTTTACCAGAAAACTTGATGCAAAGATTGTTTCCCCCAGTTTCCTGCTTTTCTTCTGATTTTAGTTGCACTTGTTTTGTCTCTGCAAAATCTATTTAATTTTATACACTCAAAACCAGCCATTTTACCTCCTTATGAGCCTCTTGAACCACTCTTCTTTGATCATGTTTCCCTTATCCATAAATTCAAAAGGTAATTTCTTCCACACTCCACTACTTTGCTAATAACATGTCTAAATCATGTACCATTTTGAGCTTATTTTGGTATACAGTGTGAAATGATGGTCTACTCTATACCTAGTTTCTGCCACACTATTTTCCAGTTTTCCTAACATTTTTTGTCAAATAACTACATTCTTGCCCCAGCAGTTAGGATCTTTGGGTTTGTCAAACACTAGGTTACTATGCTCATTTTCTATTGTATACACAATAGTTTTTCACATTTAAAGCAGAGTTCTTTGAAATTATAAGTCCAAGCACTAAAAAACAAAAACAATTTTATTGAAATTTTTTAATGTTTATTGAAACACTAGTATACAACACTAGTGTATGATTTTTTTTTCTGCACATTCAGTAGCTCAAATGCAAAATTATTTTAACCTAAGTTAAAATATAATACATGGAAAACAATGGAATTTCAGCATAAGTTTCTGAAAGCAAAGACTGAAATTAATCTTTCCAATTTCATCTTTCAGCCCATTTATTACTCTGGATGCTCATGTTCTTGTCCTGGAATCAGCCATCGAATACTTTCAGTTCGAATAGTAGCATACATAATAAAACCAACTAGAAAGAACAAGGAAAATACAAGCAACCAATCCACACTTTTCACCAAAGTGCTGGGAAGGGGGCCTATTTGGTCATCTTCAGTCACTACCACATCACTCTTCGCTTCTATCCCTGAAAACAAAATCATTGAGTCAGTATTTGATGATAAAAAAATGCCCACAACTGAATTTTACCAAGGATTCAGCAGGATATACAAAATAGAACGCAACCTTTAAAAAATGCAGAATTCACACAGAATTCCCTTTCCTGTTTCTGTGGCTCTTGAAATTTCCACTAGAGTAACTTGGCCTTTCTCTCTATCACACAATTAAAGAATCAAACAATGCATAGATCTATTCAACTTCTCGCAGCTAAAAATATCATTTTTTTTGCTTTCTCAGCAAATATACAACATTTTTTTGAAAAGCATATTTGCCAGGAGATTTACTTATATTCCATTTCAGTAATATCACTATGCTAAGTACAGAATAAAATTTCTAGAGCTTGCACACTTTTCATTTGTACTCCTAAGGATAACTAAAAATATCAAAGACATTGTGGAGGGAATTTCTATATTGGGGGAAGGTCAAATTAGTTGACCTCTAAGGTACCCATGAATGAATCAATGAAAAAGCATTTATTAAGCACTTACTATGCAAAACAACATGCTAGGGATATAAAGAAAAAAAGGAAGAGAGCACCTGCTCACAAGGAGCTCATATTCTAATGAAGGAAACAACACATATAGAGCTCTGTTACAAATCCAAAAGATACTTTGTAGCAGCAAAAGCACATGGCAATGCATGCTCTAATGTCATTTCTACTGATGATGTTTCTAATGCTGAACCATGTGACAGTGAGAAGGACTGAAAAAACTGTTTCTGAAGTCTTCAAAAGCTGTGACTGCTGAAGAGGAAGGGGCTGCAGCACCTAGAAAAGCATTCACCAAGACATACCTTCATTGAGGTTACTTCCCTGCCTTTGGGGGCTAGGCTAGAAAATCTGGACTCATGGTCTTGGGGGTACTGCTATTCCTGGCCTCTTGGGAAAATGGTCTGAAACTGGTGTTGGCGGTGGCAAAGAAAGTATGCCCCTTCTTCACAAAGACTGCTTCCCCCAGTGATTGTTATCGGAGCTGGACTGGAAGCAAGAATGATGTTCCAAAGTTTTTGGGTCTTGCACTATCTCCACTGGAGTCTGAAGAGAGTTAGTAGTGGAGACAGTAGCCAGAGTCTGACTTGCCGGCACAAGGTCTCTCCTCAAGATAGCTTGCTGCTTCAGCTAGACTAGCCTGCCTGCTCTGAAGGATTATCTAATTTCACATTTGTGTTTTAAGTGTTTTCAAACTTCTGAACAGGTATGGGTTTTGTTTTGTTTTTTCCAAGTAAGCCCAAAAGTCAGGCTCCAGTAGTAGTCCAATAGTCTGTAAAATATTGAAAAAGCCTACAAACATTCTAATTACAAAGAGGGAAAACTCAGAATTTCATTCTTCAGTTACACATACGAAGTTCCAAGAATTTAACATATGTAGTACTCTTTTTAGAAAGAATTGAGGGAAATCAATGCAATAACTGACCATGATTCCAGAGGCTCAATAATGAAAAGGTCCCGAGAGGTGTTGAACTAATGTGCAGAATGAGATATACATTTTTGGACATGGTCAATATGGGAACTGGTTTTGCTTGATAGTGCTTATTTATTGCAAGAGTTGTTTTCTTTCTTTCATCCTTTGGGGGAAGGACATACCGAAAAAAGGAGCAGCAGAAATAAATATTTAATAACTGAAATTTTTTGTGAATTAGGGACTTTGTGGGAAATTGAGGAATTAAAATTTCCATTTGGCAGGGGGTAGGGGGGCAAGGAATCAAGACATTTTTCCTAAAGTCAGAATTGTTGAAATTTGTATGCCAAAATTTTGAAGGTCAGGTATAAAAATGAGGCCCTGGTATAATACACATAAAATATATGATAAAATGCCAAACACAATCATACCAAAGCTTATTAGGAGGTTTATGACATTCCTGATGATAAAAAATGTTTTAATTTTTTTCAAGGAAAATTTCAAATCTTAATCTACCACTTATGAAAGAATTACAGTTCCTCTTCCTTCCAAAGCTATGATCCTATCAGTAAACTCTTCACTCTGGATCAGTTCCCTTTCCATCTTCAGGACCCCACAGAACAGTGACAATACTCTCTAGGGGAACACTGTTTCTTTTCTCAGGCTTCTCTCACTTGCTGCTGACCATTTCCTCCTCACCCTCTCAGTTCCTCACCCTTATAATCATGTTTCCACACAAGCTATTCCCAAAAAAATAAATGGTTAAAGAATATGAACAGAAGTTTTCAAAGGAAGAAAACCAAACTATCAACAAATATATGAAAAGATGCTGCAAATCATAGAGAAATGCAAATTAAAACAATTCTAAGGTTCTCACCCATCAGATTGACAGAGATAACAAACATGCAGGGGAAACAAAGGACATTAATGAACACTGTTGGTAAAGCTGTGATTTGGTCTAGCAATTCTGGAAAGCAATTTGCAACTATACCTACAAAGTCACTAACCTGCATATACTCTGACCTAACAATATCACTATTTAGGCCTACACCCCAAAAAGATCAAAGAAAGAGGAAAAGGATCTTTGTATACAAAGTAGTTCTTTTTGTTGTGGCAAGAAACTGAAACCAAAAGGGTACCCATCAACTCAGGAATGACTGAACAAATTATGGTATATGAATATAATGGAATGTTACTATGCCTTAAGAAATTACTGGAGTTTCAGAGAAACTCGGGAAGAACTGTATGTACTAATACAACTGAAGTGAGCAGAACCAGGAAGATAATTTATTTACATAATAACAATTGTAAAAAGAAACAAACTTTACACAGTTTGAGAACTGTGACCAAGGCAATGACCAACCATGATTCCAGAGAACTGATGATTATCTCTGCCATCCACCCTCTAACAGGTGATGGATTTAAGATTCAGAATAACCACTCATTTTTGGATATGGACAATATGGGAATTCATTTTGCTGAACTGTGAATATTTATTACAGGGGTTTTTTTTCCTTTAAATGTGGATGGGAAAGATATAAACTGTATCTTCTGCCCTCCCCCACTAATAAATGAGATTTTAGAGAAGACCAGAAGGAATCAGACATGTGGTACAGCTTTGAAAGTTAAAAGGTAAATCTTTTATAATTTAAAAAAAAAGCAAAACTCTACGTAACAGAGATCTGTAGTTTCAAGTACAATCTTCCTCTACTCCATAACATGTATGAAAATGTTTGTTTTATTTGGTGCTTGTTAGGTTCAGAATTAAAATGAAAATGGAGGGAAAAAAGAACAAAAAAAAAAACCCATTTACACCCCTCTCTCTTCATTGAAGTAGAGAATCATAACTATAGAATAGACCACATATATGTTAGTCACTTTTCCTTAACTATTTTTTTCTCTCTTTTTTTTTAATTTTTATTACAAGGGGATGTTCAGGGCAGGGAAGGGATATAATAGAAATTATTGTGATATAATACCAAAAGGCATCAATAAAAATAAAAAATTTAAAATCTGGTTTCCAACCTAAAAGGCCACCATAAAGATAACGCCTTTTACAAGCAATTTTTGAAGTGTTCACTATGAACCAGGAATGGTACTTGGCAATTAAAATAAAAAATAAAATAAAATAGCCCCTGGCATAGAGCATGAAAAGGTAGAATAATTGAACAAATATCTCAATAAAATTCCCCCAAATTGAATAAACATATACTTTAATATTAATGACTTCAATACTAAGGTAAGTGTTGGAGTGGATGGCAAAAAAAAAACCAACATGAAGGAGTGTATGATTCAAAAAAATAGGAAATAGCTAAAGGCTTTGTTAATGATCTAGTAGCCTAACACCTATATATCATGAGTATTTTCTTCAGGAAGGGAAGTAGTGTAGCAGTAATATCATATAATGATTAACTGTGAATAATGTAACTATTCTCAGAAATACAATGATTCAAGACACCTCTGAAGGACTCATGATGAAAAATCTATCCATCCCCAAAGAAAGAACTGCTCAGAGTCTGAATACATAGAGAAGCATACTTTTTTACTTTCTCTATTTTTCTAAGACCTCCTCCTGCCCTGGTGAACACCCTGGGTGCTAAAGTGCTCCTGATCTAATCTGTCCCAGTATCTACAAACCTCATTCTAGCTCCCTATGCCAAGCCAGGCTTCATTCTGTGATTTTTTCTGCTGTAGGATATGGGGGCTCTATATTAGATCCATATTCCCAGAAACTTGTCTGTAAAAGAAGGATATTATAGGTACTGAAAATACAAGGGACTTGAAAAAAAATTTTGTAAGGGTTTTGAAAACTAAACATTTAGGAGAAATAACAAAGCTACAAACTTTTTTTAAAAAGGAAAAATAGTTGAGCAAAAGAGGAAAAAAACCATTAAAGTCATTAAAGATATTTATCTAGAGTATATTGTTCTTACCTACCTGTTTGATTAAAAATGAAGGCTTTTAGAGTTTCCAATGTCCGATCTGTATGATTAAATCTTGCCATTGGTTTAGCTCCTTGAAATAACAAGATGTTGGGAACAGCCACAGTGCCAAATCTAGTAGACAGACTATTTTTAAAAAGGAGTATATTACAAACATGAATAAGTAACATATTTTATGAATACAATCTCAAGTATTTGATGAAAATAAAAAGGGAGTTCAGGAAAAGACTTAGTGCAGCAGCATCAAACTCAAATAGAAACGGCAATACTAAAGCCTACATGAGGATCAGTATAGGTTCATACTAACTTAGAAAACCACATGTTAACATAATTTGCTTTTTACTGTATTTTCATTTATTTTAAGTATTTTCCAATTAAATTTTAACCTGAAGACACGCTCAGAAGTGTTGTGGGCAACATGTAGTCCATGGACCACATGTCTGCCCCTCTGGAGTAGTGGACAGAGGGTCTTTCTTGGTTGGCATGAGGAAGACCTGGGTTCAAGTCCTATGTCTGACACATATTAGTTGTGTGACAATTAAGACTGTAAGCTCCTTGAAGGCAGAAACTATTTTTCCCCTTCTCTGTGTGCCTAGTTTTAACATAGTACCTGGAACACAGTAGTTATATAATAAATGCTTGATGACCTGAGTATGAACAAATCACAAAATAATGGTTAATCTTTGTTGGTTGGAGGGACTGTCCTTACCTGGAGTTCCCTACCAAAACAAAATCACAGGTCTAGATCTACCTTCACCTCCAAAAAAAGAAGCAGAATTAATTTCCTCAATCAAAAGAAATTTATTCCATTCAATTTATAAATTTATAGGCTTTTTAAGGCATCAGCTATGCCCACATATATTCATCACCAAACTCACCACTATACCATTTTAACTGCTGAAGTCTTCAGTTACAAGAATTAATCCTTGTAGAAAACTTGTTATTTAAGAATTCAATAACTATAAGCAATTAGCAATGTACTAAATAGTATAGAACACCAAAGTCTTCACAAAGCAATGTTTTAGAACTTCAACATATAATTTTCCCAAGTACCATAATGTCATATTTTTATTTCCTCATCTGTAAGATAGGGCGATGAGACTAGATCAGTGGTATCAAATTCAATTAGAAACAGATTCCTGCAGGCCACATATTCATAAAACCACAAATTAACATTATCTATGTTTTATCATATTTTTATTTTTTGTTAAACATTTTCCAATTATATTTTAATCTGATTCAGACCTCACTTGAGAGTTTTGGTGGCCACATGGAGTTTGACACTTGTGAACTAGATAAAGCAAAGTCTCTTCCAACTCTTAAATCTATGATCTAAAAAAGTTTCAGAATCAAATTTTCTGACATATTTCCTGATCCTAATCATTAAGCACTTTGTTTTCTATCTCTCTCATGTATTTCTCTTGTATTGCTGTGCATTATAGTTGCATCTATTTTTCTTATCCACCTATTAGAAAAAGAAATCCACAAAGGCAAGGTATATGTCTTATCTAAATTTTATATCTCCCAATTCTAGCACAGTGCACTGATAAACAGTAAGCATTTAATGTTTGTTAAATATATTGTTAAAGATTTAGTTGTAAACATAAACAACTAATGCAGATTTTTTTAAAAGTTTCACCTTTTAAAGTCAAATATTCAAACTATATTTTTGTTTATTCTATTACCTGAAAAACCCCTTCTTTAGTCACAGTATAAGATAATCTGCCCAAGCTGAATAATAACACACTCAGAACTAGTACAGTACAAATTCGTAAGGTTTTACTTTACCTTCAAAATGCTTTATCATTACAGACCTTCAAGGCTTAGATTTGAAAGCACTTTGCAAAACTTAAAGAGCTATACAAATGTGAGCTTACCATCCCTGTGAAAGGCAATATGCTATAGTGAATAGAAAACCAGCCTGTAAATCAGGAAGACCTGCATTTAAGACTCATCTCTGCTCTCTCCTGGCTATATAACCTTAGAAAAATCATTAACTTCTGAGGGTATGCAGGCAATGAATTACAGAACAGGTGCTGATTTCTTTGGTAGAAGTTTCCTCATCAGGAGGTTCCCTATACTAATGAAATAACAGCTCTATTATAAAAAAAAAAAATCATTAATTTAGGGAAGAGACATTAATATTTGAACAAGTTTATTAGTCATATATTTTTATTCAATCAAAAATTCAATGAATATTAAGAGCAGTTTGAATATTTTATTTTTTTAAAAATCACAACAATATAAAATAAAGTTGAAATGTCACTGGGGAAAAAGAGCAAAATTAAAGATAATCTATGTAAAATCCTGCTGAGTAAACAAATATTTTATTAGATATCTCTCTACCTATAGTATCAAAATATTAACAAATATATTTTTAGCTTAAATTTTTCAAATATGAGATGCTACATTTTTAATTATTTCTCAAATTCAGACTTTAAAGGAAAGTAGGAAGATAATATACAAATAAGCAATTACAGCTTTGCAAGGCCTCAGAAAAAGACTAACCTCTTTTAATAAACAATTTCAATATAACAATCTTCAGTATCAAGATGACAAACAGCCTAACTCAGAGTCAATTTGACCTAGCTTCAAATTCCACCTCTGACACTCCTACAACTCTGGGAAAATATTTTATTTCATTTGCTCTAAGTTACTGATCTGCTTTGGTGGACAGCATTCTTCAGTCAGAAGTTTCCTTAATAATTCACAAATCCAAACCAAAAATACAAACTGATTCCCCACTATCCTTATGCTGGAACTCATACCCATTTCTTCTTTCTCTATTCTTAGCCATTTGATATCCTATATGTAATCATTATAACCAATTCTGGGGGGGGAGGAAGGGTACAAGAGTAAAGTACGAGATCGCTTATCTATAACTTCCTCTACTACTGCTGAACAGTCTGGAAGTTGCCTAAGGCACTGAGAGGTGAAAAGAGTCCAGAGTCACAGAGCAGGTCTGTATCAGAGGCAAGACTTAAACACATGTCTTCCTAACTCCAAAGCCAATTAGTTCTCTATCACTAACGCAGTCTTTCACAATCAATTTAATTCATCAACTATAAAAAGTATGTGATAAAAAAGTACCTGCTGTGCTGAGAAGCATCCAATGCCAAAAAATGGAGAGATGGAAATGCTCGTGGTAAAGAATTAAAATGTGGAGCCAGACTGGCAGAAAAGCGACACCAAGGGGTATAAAATAAGACTAATGTACAATCACTACTGTTTGGGTTTAAAAATTCCATCAGGTCCTGTGACAAGAGAAAACATATGCATTAAGGATTTGGTAAAAAGGGTGTGTTGCAGAGAGAGGGCAAATGATACAAAAATCTTCTTTTAAGTCTTCCTGCTACTCTCCTTTACCAATGCAGTTATTATGGAATTTTGCATAAACCCAACAATATCTATTTCCAAAAGACATGGCCATATATGCATCTACTTTCAGATTACATCATCCTAACCACCATAATTAACATTTACCTTATCAATTCTCAGAAATCAAGATACTATCTTAGCATTTGATCTCAGCTATTGTGGATGGAAATGGTGATCATCTTACTAATGATTCTGTTGAAGAACATTTAGTCCAGTCCAGGAGCCTGGTAATCATTCATATAAGACACAAGAGATTTCTCATATCCCATCAGTATCCACTATTCTTTCTTGGTCACTACACATGACAGCAAATAAAACTGAACTTCTCCTTGTCATAAAGCAGGTAGAGTATGGTATCACTACTGACCCTCACAGTGGAAAACAGAAGCCACAGCCTTCAGAATTTGAGTTTACTTCAATACATGCAGCTCTTAACTTTTCTAAAAACATCAAAGTAAAAAAATTCTTATATAAACTACCAGCTGACTTTCTCTGTAAAATTATAACCTCTCACATATTTAGCCTCACCAATAACTTTCATATGTTCTAAACAATTATCTTAGATAAGCTTACCCACCACTATTGTTAGAAACACGCTTGACACAGGAAGTTAAGTATCAAGGTAAATTTATTAAAGAAGAGTCCAAAGGACACGGTCCTACGATTCTGGCCAGAAGTGGACTCCACCCCTCTTTTGGAAAGGATGGAGTGCCGGATACAGAAGCTGTTAGTTCAGGGCAGATCCTCCCATCAGAGAACAGATTCTCCTCTAGATCACAGTCTACATGTTTTTTACCTTATTTCCTTGATATGTTTCCCCCCGCCCCCTTCTAACATACGAATTGTGCCTAATTTTGTGCTATCCCTCCCCCTAGGTGGAGAAGTTAACATGCATGAGGTTTATTAAGCAAACTCAGTGAAGAAAAGCTTTCTCCCAGGCACTGACCCCAACTGGTTTAAGTTTCAGGCTTGGTCCCCTTTACCAAGAACTTTATGGTTTTCTGAAGGCCACTATTTCCTGAAGTCTTGCAGTCTGCTGGCCTCCTTATCTCACTTATTTTAGTAACTTCAGCAACTAGTAACTCTGGAAACTTAACTCTTTGCAGTCTCTCACACCTCTGAAATAAATATTCTGATACCCTGTGAAAAGTAAAAAATTCCTTGCAGTTTTGTATAGTTATGATATATTTAGATGTTATTCCCCCAGGGGCTAAGTTGCACAAAACAATGTCTTATAAAAATGGAAAGAATTCAGGTCTTCACTAAAGACATTTTCTTATGTCTTGTTGTGATATGTGCTCATTCTTTGGCAGATCCTACACCAGGCTAAAAAAATGCTTCAAATACTGGATCAATGATGAACTATATCAGTACAGTACAGTACAGCTGATACAGAACATCATTAGATGGCTGGCTATCAGATAATTAATATTTCAACATAGTAATTCATGAAAACCATTTAGTATAATGTAAAGGGGTTATAATTATGGTTCTTTTGTAATACTGAATATTTCAAAAAATTCTGAGTAATAGTCAGCTTGGAAGAGAGCAGTATACTTATTCCCATTATAATTTTGACACTGACAACCTACCCATAACTTTGAACAGATGGCTCATGATACAGTGAAAGAGAGATGTGTCCAAGGATACTGAGGCAAATCCTAGCTTTGCCATTTAGCTGTGTCATATTGGGCAAGTTAATTAACCTCTCTAGGCCTCAGCTTTTTCTTTTTCAAAATAAAAGCATTAGATTTGACCTCTACCCTAATACAATACTATCTCCCCTTGTTCTGCTTTAAAGTGACCAGATTCAAGACAATAGG
>CM053769.1:419120015-419157158 GCA_028658325.1 Potorous gilbertii
AAGAACAATGCTTACCATCAGGTAAAGACATAGAAGTCAAGGCCTCTGTATCCCAGACATCTGAAATAGATATCCAATGGGCTCAGGCCATGGAAGAGCTCAAAAAGGATTTTGAAAATCAAGTTAGACAGGTGGAGGAAAAACTGGGAAGAGAAATGAGAGAGATGCAAGAAAAGCATGAAAAACGGATCAATACCTTGATAAAGGAGACCCAAAAAAATGCTGAAGAAAATAACACCTTGAAAAATAGGCTAACTCAATTGGCAAAAGAGGTTCAAAAAGCCAGTGAGGAGAAGAATGCTTTAAAAAGCAGAATTAGCCAAATGGAAAAGGAGGTTCAAAAGCTCACTGAAGAAAATAGTTCTATCAAAATTAGAATGGAACAGAGATGTAGGCTAGTGGCTTTATGAGAAACCAAGAAATCACAAAACAAAATCAAAAGAATGAAAAAAATGGAAGACTATGTGAAATATCTCATTGGAAAAACAACTGACCTGGAAAATAGATCCAGAAGAGACAATTTAAAAATTATGGGACTACCTGAAAGCCATGATTAAAAAAAAGAGCCTAGACATCATCTTTCATGAAATTATCAGGGAAAACTGCCCTGATATTCTAGAACCAGAGGGCAAAATAATTACTCAAGGAATCCACAGATCACCGCCTGAAAGAGATCCAAAAAGAGAAACTCCTAGGAACATTGTGGCCAAATTCCAGAGTTCCCAGGTCAAGGAGAAAATATTGCAAGCAGCTAGAAAGAAACAATTCAAGTATTGTGGAAATACAATCAGGATAACACAAGACCTAGCAGCTACTACATTAAGGGATCGAAGGGTGTGGAATATGATATTCCAGATGTCAAAGGAACTAGGTCTAAAACCAAGAATCCCCTACCCAGCAAAACTGAGTATAATACTTCAGGGGAAAATATGGTTTTTCAATGAAATAGAGGACTTTCAAGCATTCTTGATGAAAAGACCAGAGCTGAAAAGAAAAATAAAATTTTACATCTTTCTTTTTTCACTATTTTGTGGTGGTTTTTCTCTTCATTTACATTGTTGTGGTCATTGTGTATATTGTTTTCTCACCTCTACTCATTTCATTCTACATTAGTTTATGTAAGTCTTTCCACGTTTCTTATGTGTTTATATTTGGTATTTCTTCTAGCACAGTAATATTCCAATTCATTAATGTTCCAAAATTCAAACATTCCCTAGTCAATAGATATCTGTTTTGTTCTTTGCTACCATAAAAAGTTCTGTTATGAATATTTCTGTGTACAGTAAATGAAGCCTTTCTTTTTGTCAGTGACCTGCTTGGGGTACTTTTGGGGTCTCTGAGTCAAAGGGTATAGACATTTTAGCTACTTGCATAATTTCAATTTATTTTACAAATGGTTGTACTACTTCACAGCTCTATCAGCAGTACGTTATGTGGGTGTCTTTCCAGTATCCCTGCAACATTACTTATTTCCAGCTCCATCTGTTTTCATCTTTGCCAATTTGCTGGGTGTGGTGAAACTTTAGAATTATTTTGATTTGCATTTCTCTTATTATTAGTGTCTTGGAGAATTTTTTTTTGAAAATAAATTTTTATTGATGTCTTTTGTTTTTTCATATCATTGTACTTTCCCCCAGTACCTTTCCCCTTTCCAGAGAGCTATCTCATATAACAAATATTTTTTAAAGACAAAAAAAGAAATAGGGAAAAAAGTCAACATGACTATTTAATACATAGAAAAAGTCTGAAAATGTGTATAATTGTACAACATATGTGGACCTTCTTCCTCTGCAAAGGAGTGGGGTAAAGTTGTCTTCTCATACTTCTTCATTTGAATTATGCTTATTCTTTGTAATTTTGCA
This sequence comes from Potorous gilbertii, assembly GCA_028658325.1. Taxonomy (NCBI): domain Eukaryota; kingdom Metazoa; phylum Chordata; class Mammalia; order Diprotodontia; family Potoroidae; genus Potorous; species Potorous gilbertii. The sequence goes on from CM053769.1 coordinate 419,121,878, forward strand.
GCATTCACTTCTGATCTTTATATTTTTTTGGTGGTTCTTTCTATTTACATTGTTGTCATTACTATGTATATTTTTATTCTTGGCTCTGCTTACTTCACTCTGCATTAGTTCTTATAAATCTTTCTATGCTTCTCTGTATTTATATCACATTTGTCATTTTTTATAGCATAATTGTAATTCCACTGCATTCATGTGCCACAGTTCAATCATCCCCCAGTCAACAGGTGTCTATCTTTATTAGTGATTCTTTGATATTATGATATTACAAAAAGTGCTTCTGAAAATATTTTGACATAAACAAGAACTTTGTTTTTATCAATAGCCTCCTTGGGGTATAAGCCTAGTAATGGAATCTCTGGGTCAAAAGATACGGGCATTTTATTTGCACTGTATTTGAATATTTTCAAATTGTTTTCCAAAATGCGTGTACTGATTTGTAGCCCCACTAGTGAGGTGGTAGTGGATTCCTAGTCTATTACCATTTTTGCCAATTTGCTGAATGTGAAGTGAAACTTCAGAGCTGTTTTCCTTTGAATTCCCCTTATTATTAGTGATTTGGAGCATTCTTTAATACTGTTGCTAATAGTTTGTAATTCTCTTAAAAACTATTTTGAAAGATAATTTTTGATAGTTTATAAGGATTTGGTTTTCTGTCTGGAAGTTGTGGTCTCTGATGTGATTACTTTTAAAGGCTCTGTATTCACTTTGAAGACCAGACGAGGGCAAACTTGAATATGTGTTAATTATAGATGTGTTGAGTAGTCATTGTAATTTAAGCAGCTACTCTTAGCCCTTGCCGTTAGTACTAGAGCAATGAATTATAAAAAATGATACTGTATTTTGAAAATAGTAAAGAGCATAGTGTGCTATAATAAAAATAAAACATGGTGATCTGATGACATGATAACTAGCCATTGACATGCTTAGAATGCCTGGTCCCAAAGGTTCTTGGCATTTGTAAATGAGTTAGGATTTTCTGGTCATCTAGATATATATAAAGGATAAAAGCCCTGTAGTTGTCATATAAATTTGCTTTTAGGTGATTAGCAACTGCAGGGAGTATATATTGGAAAAATTTTAATGGGCATGGATTTAAAAAGATTAAAAGTGGCTAGCTTTTCACAGCAACATTTTGAGAAGGTAATACTATGGGAAGATGGTAATTAACATCTTAAAAGTTGGTAGTCTTTAAAAGTAGTAGACAGCTCTGAAACAGTTATCAGAATTGATTTGATGTTTACGTTTTGGCCTTATTTCGTATGTATAAAATATCTCTTTGATACTAGAAACCATATATAGAATATATATATGGCATTCTACTAGAAATTCTAAAACACAAAAAAGGATTGGTGAGACATTAAGTGTAAAATTCTATCCAAGGAACACCTACCTCATGCCTTGTAAAGCTTATTATGCATATTGTGTAGTTTAGCATATCTGTGTGTGCCAAATAAAATAGATATTTGTGCTTTGGCAGATACTATTATCCCATTCTTTTTTGTCCCCCTAGGAAACTGTTGTGGAATATGACATTACCTATTGTCCTGTCATTAGTTGAAAAGGTAGATTTTTATTACTGTTTTAGTGTATATATTAAATTTTTTCTTTTTAAAAAATTTTTATTAATTTTTTTCATATAGTCCACATAACCAAAATGTGATAGGTGTATAGAACACATGAGAGACATTATCAGTAACTTCCATAAGTTTGAGAAGTAATATGATTTTAGCCAGAATTTAAGAGAAGTCCCGTCATTTCCCTCCACTCCTCCATATTCCCTCTAGGCTCTCATGGTAGAATTCAGGCTGGTAGGTACATTGGTGAACTGTTATTCTGAGACTCCGGTGGGACTCTTAGGTTCTGTAGGACCCATCTGGAGCTCAGCAGCTGGAGTTTGGTGTATCAGTGTCTGTGTCCTCGAGGGAATGGTAGTATTCAGGAAGAAATGAAAGCTAAAAGCATTGTCATTTTTATTCATTTTACCCTACCTTGTTTATATACTACTCAAGATGTAGATCTGACGTGTACTTTCAAAAACATATGCGTTGGATAGACTTTGGGAAATGTAAAACAGGTGCCAGAAATGCAAATATGAAACCCAACTGCAGTGTGAAATGGTTGTGGTCATTATACTGTTGTTTAATAAAAATGGACTTTTAACTGCATCATTTTTTCTTAGTTGTGTTGTAAATCTTCTGTTTACAGGATTTAGTCTGAGTATTTAGTAGAAGTCCAGCAGTCATGAAGTATAATTTCCTCAGTGGTCTTTGTCTTGCCCTTTTACAGATGGTGTAAAATCAGGTGTGTAAAAAATAAAAAGCAGTTTGAGTTGACGTGAAAGATATTTCAGATTTATGCATCACAGATGATATTGTGTGATTAATGCATTCATTGCTTTTTATTGCTTTTTACAGATAATGTACTTGATGCATGGAAAATTATGTGGGTTAAATCTGTGCCAGGTTTTAGAGGCTATGAATATCAACAGATGTTATCATATGAGTACCACAATTATTGTAAGATCAAGAGATGTTTATGAAATGTATGGACATAAATTTCATTTATGTAAATTGCTATCTTTAATAAGAAACTTTAGTGTGAATGGTTTAAATTTGTAAGAAATTGTAGATGAGATTAGCTTGGTATAATGCAGTTACAAATTAGTTACCTTAAATTTAAGTGACAAGAAAAATAGTACTTGAGTTATACTGCTGAGGCACTGCATTGCTTGTGCTGCATAAGTTTGTTTAATGTGAATTTAAAATATTGGCCCATTATGTACAGAAAACAGTCTATTAATAGAGAACTTAAATAAAAATTAATTTCTTCCTTGCTCTTTTCAGTTCCATTTCAAATTCGTTCTATTGCTGACTTACACAGTCGGAGTTTTGGAAAAGGTTTAAGTCTATTTGAATCGAGTTATTTGCTCTTTTGTCTATTTCAGAACACCAACATAAATAACAGATGATTCAGCAAGATCCTCAGTGGTGAAAGACATCATCACTTTTTTTTAAGAGGCTGCAGGATGCCTTGTTTTTTCTACTCTAAAGCAGAGACTAGAACTCCCAAAGTAAACTCTTCGTTAGTAGGGATTGTTTCTTGTTTGTGTTTGTATCCTTACAGCTTAGTAGATATGGCCTTTGCTTTTCTTGTTCTCCAGTAGTAATAAATTACTAGCACTTTCTCTTGCCCCTTCAAGGAAAAAGTATTTTCTAAATGTTTGTTCTTCCTGTGGTAAGTCAGATAGATAAATATTAATCAGGTAGTAAATAAACATTTGTTAAATACCTACTATATACCAAGCACTGAGCTAAATACTGGGGATACAAAAAGAGGCAAAAGACAGTCCATCCCTGTACTTGAGCTCACAGTCTAGTGGTGGAGATAGCAAGCAAACACATAAGTGCAAACCATCTGTATAGAGGGCAAATGGAAAATACTTAAAAGAGGAAAGGCAATAGTATTAAAGAGGGTTATAAAATGTAGAGGATGGGATTTTAGGTGGGACATAAAAAAAGTCAGGGAAGCTCGAAAGTAGAAACAAAGAAGGAGAACATTCTAGGTACCAGAGGAAATGCCCAGAGGTTAGAGATGGAACGTCTTGTTTCATGGGACATCAAGGAGTCCAGTGCCCCTGGGCTGAACGGTACATGGCAGGAATCAAGGTGTAAGAAGACTGAAAGGATAGGAGGAGGCCAGTTTGTGAAGGACTTTGAATGCCAAACAGGATTTTGTGTTTGATGCTAGAGGTTTACTGGAGTTTTTTGAGTAAGGGTGTGTGTGACATGATCTGAACTGCACTTTAGGAGAGTCACTTTGGTGGCAAAATGGAGGATAGTTTGTAGTGGGGAAAGACCTAAGGCAGGTAGATCCACTAGTAGGCTATTGCAATATACTATAGCAGTCAATTTTTAGAAGTAGAGAAATTGAGATAGGGAAATAAAACCCAGGATTTCTTGATAACCACAATATTTCTTATATTATGTTACAGTGTTTAGAAGACTGTTTAGAAGATCTGCTATGTGTCCATATTGGATTCATATTGGATCACTTTTCACATGAGTGATCTCCTACCAAAAAAACCCAAACTATATTAATTTGGGAGTTACTCATGTACTGCTATTGAGTAATCATCTGTCCTTTACTTGTATTGTGAAACCAGTCCTGTCTAATCAGCAAACATTGCTAATGAATCTCCATTGTGTGACTGTACTGACAGCCAGCAAAGTATATATAACTGAGCCACCTTGCCATAATATTTTCAACCTGACTATGCAAATACAATGAGATAAGTAAACTAGGAGTATAGACATGCAGTAGATGCCTCAACCCAATCCATTTAACCCTGCATCCAAAAGCAACATATTGTCTTTGTGATCCCCTGTGCTGCTGCCATGTTATAACTAGTGCTGGTGTTGATGATGCAAAGGCAACACGTTCACTGTTTTACTGCTTACCAAAGGGCTTTCCTCACATGCCTTTTAGGTAAGCAGTAAAGATACTTACAGATGAGGAAACTTAGGCACAAAATAAGTGGAATGACTTAGAATGAGGATTTTAGTCAGGGTCTTCTGACACAAGGTCCAGTGTTCAAATGCAAAACCAAATGAAGTTGAGGTTTTTACACTGGTTGACTTGATAGACCTGAACCAAGTTTGCCATAAAATTACTTTGAAGGCCATATTGTTGGGGAGTCAGGATGTAGGAAAGAATTGCTGATAAAACAGTAAGATAAAAGCAGATACCAAAAAAGCATAGTACATAGAAGTGTATTCTAGGGGTGATCATGAAGGAGTTGAAAGGTTAATATGAGTTGAACTTATCAAGGAAAGCATCCTTCAGGAGGTAGGCTTAAAACTGGGCTTTAAGAGATAAATAAAATTTGGAGAGGTAGTGTTCTTGAGCAGAGAAACAGCATAAGTAAAAATGCATAGGGTAAAAACTGAGAGTATTGAAGCCAAAGGATAGTGAGGATATTGGTCTGACCGAAGTGGAGAATATTTATTGAGAATTATGGGAGTTATGATTGGATAGGTATGGTGGGATATACAAGAGATGGAAAGGGGCTTTGACAAGGGGGAAACTCTTCTGGGGAATTTTACCTTTTGGCAAATCTGCACTATAACCTCAAACTCAGCATTTCTAAAATGGAGTCCTTTCTGTTTCTGATCCAAACTGGTTTCTTCCTGTTTTTCCTGTTTTCATCATTGGGCTACTATTCTTCCAAGTTACTCTATTTTGAAACCTCAGAATCCTGTTGTATTTCCTCATTTAGTTATTAAGTCTGTTCTTGTATTATCAGTTATTCTTTTTGAAAAGTTGTGAACTGGTGGGATTCTGGGAGTGGGGTACAGGGATGTGAGTGGGAGATCTGGGAGATTGGGATGGGGATCTGAGGGACCCTGGGGGCAGGGATCTGTGGTGGTGAGGATGGGTCATGGGGATCTGGGGTGTGAGAGTGGGGATCCAGGGAGTAGATTGAGGAGATGGTGGATCTATTGAAGCTCTTACATGAAACATCTTGATTACATGAAACATCTTTTTCTTTTCCAGTGTCTGTTTCTTTTATCCTACTCTGGCCCCACATTGCCCAGACTTTCCCTGACTTGTCCTACATTTATGACTAAATTAGTCTCCTCATAGAATGCTTTCATAGTGTCACTACCCTGCTTAGAGTCCCTCAATGGCTCTTTTTTTTTTTTTTTAAGGAGAAAGTCCAGACTTCTTAACCTAATATTCAAGGCCCTTCACCGTTTGACCTCAGCCCATATTTTTAGCCTTATTTCCTACTCATCTGAACCCTCTTTTTGACTTACTTTACTTACTGTCTTCTGTATATATCTTGGCTCACATTGTTTCTGCTCTTTCCTCATTAGCAGCACAATTTATGCTTATTAGCACTTATTGTTGGCATCATTCATTTGGAGCTTAATAACAATACTTTAGGTCATCTTTTGTATTATTATTTTGTGGAGCTTCTTGAAGAAAGAAATCTAATACACACACACACACACACACACACACACACACATTTTGTCTCCCCCGCAGCATCCAGCATTGTACATAGAGTCAGCTGGTAAAAGCTGCCACCTAAATATTTGTAAGACTGTTAAATACCATAGACAATCCCTGTCAATGCCTTTCAGAGTAACGTCTTTGTTTTTTATATTTCAGTTTTCAGCAAATTATATAAAGACCTTTCTCTCCCACTGGTTTCTACTTTCCCATTTCTTAGAGCAGGGATTTGATTTTTAATATGTGGTCTGTGGCTAGTTTTCAAGGTGTGAATTTGGATAGGGAAAAATGACATTTGTTTCAGTATACTTTATTTCCTTTATAATCCTATGTATTTTATGTGTTTACAATTATTATTTTGAGAAGTGGTTCTTGACACAAACAAAGGCTAGACTCTTTTCTACTAGGGAAAAATTAAACATTCCATACATCTGATGACATTACATTAGGAGTAGAATTTTTAATTGTTAGTACTAAGTGCAAGACTTAGAACAAGTTAATTGATTATGCTTATAATGGAAGCCATCAGCCTTGGTGCAACTCTAGTATACTATTTAGTAGAAGGCTGTAGGACTCTCAGACTATTTTTGCCATGACATTTAACCTATACGAAATAAAGCTCTTTTCAAGTCTTATTGCCAGGCAGACCTCTTAGTGGAGTCCTGTAACTCTTACAAAAGTGTCATGTATAGGAACCTATTTCAGTTAAGCAGAATTACCTAGTACAGTCTTATCTTTAGATTCTATTAATTGTGGTTATTTTACTTAGCTTCCTTTTTCTTTTAATGTAGCATCATAGAAGCTCTGTTATGATCTTGCCATCCTTTGGCTGACTTCTTCGACATATGTTTATCTGAATGTACAGATTAAATCTAATGCATTTTGGGGAAATTATAACAGACTTAAAGAAGTATTGCTTTAAAGTCATTCTATAGACAGAGGTTTAATTGAGCTGAAGCACACTCTTGCAGTTTTGTGATTAGATGTTGAGAATGATGAGGTGTTTAAATTGATCAGATTTTCTCCAACCATAGCGTAGAGTAAATTCAAGATGTTGAATACAGTGTCGGAGTGGGACAGACACTTTAATGTCAGCTTTTAGATGATTTTATCCATTATCTTCCAAATAAGGAGAAGACAGCAACAGTAGTTAAGGAAATATTTGATAGCTCCTAAATCTATTTCTGTGTGAAATGTAGAATTTAGATGAGAGCTTTTCAGCACAACTTTCATTTTACCCAAGAGAAATGCTATTTGAAATCTAGTCCTAGGTTATTTTTCTACCTTTTTTTCTTTTTCTTTTTTTTTTAAAAGGAGGCTTTAAAAAGGATTTAAGGAAGGCTTTGTATTCTTTGGAGGTTTTCAGTGAAACTATCAACAGGACAGTTAGTCTCATAGGACCTGAGGAGATGCCATTCACTAAAATGAAACAAAAAAATTGGTGAATAATTCCTTCATAACCTGAAAGAGTTAATGTTAAGTTCTTAAGTGTTTCCTCCAGTTACTAAATACCTTTTAAGTTTGTTTGGAGGCTTAGAAATAGGTGGCTCTGAAAGAGCCTGTTAGCCACTGAGTATGAGGAACCAAATACAAAGAGATACTGGATAGTAAAGCATCCATGTGAAATTGAACGTGTCAGTGAGTAAGAGACTCTCTTGCAAAAACTGTACTCTCAACCCTCTGTTCCTCTTTTATTCTTTTTTAAAGCTGCCTGTTTTCACTAAGTTTAACTTTTGTAGGTTTGCTTACTCATTGCAAGGATCAGTCAGGTCTCTAAACAACCACACCAGCAATAACACTATTACATTTGTATGATGTCTTTTACTTTTCACTGGACCATTTTTGTTTCATTAATTTATTAAAGACCCAGAGTAAACTCCACTCTTAGTGCAGAACCACAGAATGTCTTCATGGCCATGTAGAGTAGATGAAGTTCTGATTTTTATAGTGTTACTTGAAAGTGTAAAAGAGAACTTTGTAGAATGCAATTTGCCTACCTTAGAAAAATGGAGGGGCTGTATTGATCCTAATAAATCAAGCCTTTTAAATTATCCCAGGAGGCAAGAAAAAAATGTAAATATGATTAGGCAGCACTAAGATGTAAGAACAGTAACTATGGTATGGAGAACATTTTCATAGAAATTTATTTCAGGTGAAGAAGGTTTTTCAACTTAGCATGAGTTTTTAAGTAGTAAATTAAATATTTTTAAAACCTCTATCACATTTCCACACATGCCAAGTAGTTTCCCTATTTTGGCATATTCTAGTAGGATAGAAACTATGACTTAAAACTCAGATTTCTATCTGTTCTGTATTTGTGTATCTTTTTTTGATTAATTTGGGCAGTTTAGAACATATTATTTTTTCCTGTTTATTATTATTATTTTTAATAACAGTAACAAGTAGTTTTCATTGGCTATAAAATTTAAATAGTGATAATATGCTGTAATCTCTTTTAAGATATTTGTCTGGTGAGAGTCATTTATTGTAAGTTTTCTTTAGGAAATTTTGCCATGATGAATGACCCCAAAGAGCTTTAAAAAACATGACTAATGACATTAAGTGAGTTGTGGAAAAACTGCTTCTCATTAATGAATTTGTGCTGTATCATTCTCAGTAATTGTTGTGTCTTTGTTTGGAGCACAGTACAGTTATCTAATATCGTGGCATGCTTATGAATCCTCACAAATGCTTTCTTTTCAAGTCCTAGTACATCACTTTTTTCCTTGCATTGATCAAAGGTTGGAAAACTTGTTTTATATGTGTAGCCAGGGTATTTCATAGCTGTCTTACATTCTTAATCTTTTGGCTATTTGGTTGAAATATATCCACGCCTTTTAAATATTGAAAACATAATATCCTTTAAACTACAACTGCAGAGTTAAAATGAATTTTATGTGAAATATTCAGTTGTGGACCACATCTTCAGCTTTTTATATGCCACAGTGGTCTTGTTTTTTCCTTTCCATTGTCTGATAGTGAGGTCATTTTCAGTCCTCTGAGAAATTCTATTCCCAGCCAGATGCGGCCCATATATTAAAAATAGCACCTGTGGCTAATATCACAGCAGCTTACCATAAATTTACATGGTAACTAGGATTATATCTGTCATGACTGCTAAAAAATGTCTAGATTTAATTTGATTTCCAGTATTGTAGAAGCTATCCAACATTTTGCTTCATAACTATATTTTAAAAGTTAAAAATCACTCCATTGTTAAGTTTTATAGCACTCCTAGTGCCCATTAAGTTGATTTGTTCAATGGAGGTCAGAGTAAAGCAACTTGGCTACATTAAGATCGGAAACCAACCCATTTGTGACAAATTTAGTCCTTGAGTGTGAATCTTCTCAACGTCTCTGCACTGATTGGATTCAGGTGTAGCTTATGTCAGTAGCATTTAACCTCAAAAGAATGAGCAACGTGATTTGCTTGTTATAAATTATAAAGTATTTTGCATTTGCTTGTTTTAATGTAACTGTTGACTATGTTGACCTGTGCTTGACTGCTATACTCTGCCTGAAAGAATTGATTTTGAAGTCTAGGCTAGGCTGGTAGGTGCTTTCACCCCCTCCCCCTTTTATATGGTCCTTACCAAAATTGCTTCATTTCCCATTATCCTTTGAGTCATCTCCCACATGTTATGATTTGTGCACCTGCATAGTTTTAAAATTATTTTGGGGTGTCATTTTATCATGTTATTCACTGACTTCCTAGCATTTATGAATATAATAAGTGATTCACTGTAAATCAAAATAATTTAACAAGGGTTGGATTATGAATTCCTACAGTATCTACCAGTTTGACATGTGTTGTTGCTAGAAGCTGGTAGTAAATTTCCATGCCATGAGAAAATTAATTCAGAGTCCAGAAGTGAATTTGAAGTGCTAGCTCAAATACCTGGAAATTTAACATTTTTTTCAACATACATTATTGATTAACATGTTCTTTAATTTGTACTTTTAATTGACTTAGCAACAATCTTATTTCTGAGTTAGGAAGTTGTAAGGTCAAGTTTTGGCATAGCAGTCAGGACACATTCCAGCTGCCTGGAACTAGATCTGTAAATGTGTGCTACCCTCTTTTTAGGTAGGGACACAGAGAGGGAAGAGGCAAGGTCTTTTCTGTTGATTTTTCAGATGGAAGTTTAAAAGATCCTTTTAACCTCTTAAGCAAAGACATGAAGGGATGTGTGTCCATGAGTGCATGGACTTGACTGGGGGAGCAGTTGTCATAACGATTTGAAATGGAAGAAATGTTAAATTCATGTTGCAGATTCTGTGTACCTAGTGAGCTCTCAGATAATAATGAACCTCATACTACTGGCAGTTAGAGAGTATTGCTGATGATAAATTCAGTGTCTTATAAAATAGTATCTTATACTTTAATATCTTATACTAGTAACCAATGATGAATTTAGATATTTCTTTCTCTACTTGCTTAGTAGTGATAGGAGAACTAGATGAGTGAGATATATGTTGAGTTTTTTGAAGGAAATGCACATGAGGAATACTCGGTATCCTCTGCTTTCAGTAACTTCTTGGAGGTCTTTGATGGAGGAAGATATATAATATATCTCTGGATTCTAGTCTCTTGCAACAGCATCAGGAGATGTAATATTCTTTCTCTATGAGAAAAATAGCATCAGAACTTCCTTAACCTGCTTCCTTTGGAAGTTAAACATGATTAGGACTTTCCTGAAAATGGTATAACAATGTTTTCCTCTGAATTTCCCAGTGTAGTTACATACTGATAAAGAATCGTAGATTCAAGGAAATACTTTCAAAAAGGAAAAGGAATTATGTGCTTGCTTCTGTCCTTCACTGAATGGATTTATTTTGGATCCAAGCTAGATTACTAAAGGGCCCAGAAGTGATCTCTTGTGAAGTTAGCCTTTGTAAATACAGCGATTAGAATGATGCATTTGTCAATATGTAACTATAACCTGTCTGAGAAAATCTGTTAGTTTTCAGAGACTGGCAGTTTTCTGCATTTCTCTTCAGCTTAGAACTAAAATGCTTAAATGATACTTGGGGTGAAACACAAAGCAGATTGCTATTTTGAACTACTAATGATGTTTTAACTCAGAGTTTTGTCTGTGTATGTAGACAAGGTTATATGATTTCGGCCTTTTGGAATAACATTGTCTCTAAGGGGAAGCAAAAAGCATTATTAGATCTTGTTTTAAGTTATCGAATTAGTCAGCTTGAATTGAACTTGGTTTAGTTATCGTTCCATTTTTGACATTTGAGTGAATTGTTAACCTTTTAAAGCACCTAAACTTACAGTTATTTAGAACTTTCACAAAGAACAAAACTATCCCTCTGCAGATTCTGGTTGCCATATTTTTTAGATTCACTTTTGAATGAGCATGTTATGCTGCTTTCAAAAGAATTTGACTCATTTTTCTTAAATAATAGATATATGACTTTCTCTTTATCTGATTGGATGAATAAATGATTTTGAAGGTGGATTATTTTGAAAAAGAAGAAAAAACCCCCACAAAATTACTTTGTAATAATTTTTTCAAAGCAACAAAACTATGGCCTAAATATTTCTCTGATATGATATTTTATGTCTATAATTAAGAATGGACTGACTTGCAAAAGTTGGGGAAAAAGAAAAGGAAAAGATTACAATGAACCTATTTAAAAATTAACCATTACTTGCCAAAAGCCCATCAGAGCCACATAGCGGACATCCGTTAATCCAGTGGTTAGCTGTTTCAGGCTTTAATGCACACTGTTTTACACGTTAACGGGTTTGAAGTTCCAGGCCAGAGCTGACCTTTCACATCTGCTCCTTTCACAGTAGGAATCTCCACTTACTGCATCCTGTCAGAATGGATTAGAGTGACAAAGCACAGGACTCACTTTGGCTGCAATTTAGTTTTTGATCAGAATTATTTCTTTCACAAACAATCACATTTGCTAAAATGTTACATCTGCTATGAAAACCACTGGCAGTTCCTCAGTTTATCAGTATGATGTGAGTATAATTTTTCATTTGTTTTTCATAAAATGGCAAACCAGCTTATGTTTTTTTGTGATGTATATGTGTATATATGTGTATTGGTTTCTGCCTTTCACTTTTTGGGGTTGGAAGGAAATTTGCTTATATCTTTAAATTAACATGAAGCTGACAGAAGACTTTTAGGGATTTGAGTGAAATTGTTTTTGTTGTGGAACACAATTGTTTATTTGGGAGCCAAGGCTCTAATATTATTTCCAAAAATTGTTACTGGTGGTTCGATGTTTTTCCACACAAGGAAATGTTTTTACTTTCTGGGTGTTTGTATAGTTTTCATTTGGTGAACTGGAATCTCTGTGTCTCTGTTTTACCCCATTCTCCTGTCTAATGATGTAAACATCTTTCTCTATTTATCCTGCTGCACATCACCAAAGCCATCACTGTCTTGAGATATTTGGGTTATAGAAAGCTTTAGAAATTTAGTCTCTTACTTCTTTTGAAAAGGAATTGTTTTATCAAATGGCAGTAGGATAGCAATTTATTAAAGTATTTCTTTAGTGAGAAGCTATAATATGGCATACTGTCTAAAAGTCATAATTGGGAAGATCTGGGTTCAAGTGTTGCCTTTGATACATGCTGACTGTGTGACTGGAAACTGTCTTTAACCTCAGGCGGCTCTAAATTAATGTTAGAGGTGAATAGATAACCACCATTTGTACAGACAATTTCTACCCTGAGAATTCCATATACTGGCAAAATCATAGACCACATCTCCTTAGGACAGCTAGGTGATTCAGTGGATACAGAGCCAGGCCTGGAGCCAGGAAAACTTGAATTCAAATGTGGCCTCAGATACTTACTAGCTGTGTGACCCTGGGCAAGTCACTTAACCCTGTTTGTGTTTGTTTCCTCATCTGTAAAATGAGCTGGAGAAGGAAATGGCACACCATTCCAGTATCTTTGCCAAGAAAACCCCAATTAGAGTCATGGAGAGTCAGACATGACTGAGAAAACTGAATAACAATAACATCTTGGCATACAGAATACATTTTATTTCCTGATCTTTAAGCAAAAAACGAATTCGTATTTGTCAGGCAGATTGGTCAAAGGGATTCTTTTTTCAAGAAGTAATTGTATTTAATGCATGTTGAGATCCGTTCCAACTATAGAACACATTCTAAATGGCATAGTCTATGCTGGGTGCTCTAAGTCTGCGCCCACAGAAAGTGAGCTCTGGCAGGAGAGGGTGGGTAACCTGCCCCTCACAACATTGTATTGACCATCGGGGGTACATTTTTCTATCTTTTGGATAGCCAAACTAGCAGAATTAGAATCAGGCCTAGAAAATGGCTTGCCTAAAGTCATACAAAATATTTGTCCTTTCTAAGAAAAGATGTTTTGAGACATGCCATAAGTTTGCTCAACTCTAGAGATGTTGTGTTGTGCCAGAGACTGAGTATGTGTTGTGTTCCCAATGCTAACCAAGTTAAGTTTGCTCTTTACTATTGACAGAATATTCCAGGTTCAGGTCAGTAGAGAGGTCATTCTGAATGAACTAAATCATCATTGCTGCTAGCCCAGCATGTACATGAGATGTTTTAGGCTGCTGTATCTGCGTACAAGGTGGATTTTGACAAGGGGTCAGTTATAAGGTTTTTTGTATAAGATTTTGTTAGCATCTTCATGTCATTCCATAAGATTTATCCTAAACAAAATTCCCCAGAGCTGCTGTAGAATCTGGACATATTTGCAGTCCAATACAGAAAGAGAAACATTTTGTTAGTGAAGCCTCTCCTTGGATTAGGTCTTTTGTACCAGAGCTTTGCCATAGTAGAACCTCAGGTGGACAGAGCTAAGAAATAAGAGCAAAACCCAAAAGATGTTTGAATTGATTTGTGCTTTGAAATGCTCGTGATAGCACCTTACGTTATAGAGTGACTAGATTTTTTTTACATTTATGTCAAAGAGGTAGGCTGGATGGGTGGTATGTTCCAGTGACAGCAAGGTAGGAAAATTGAAGCACAGAGAAGGTAAATGATTGGCTTGTGGTTATATTCCCAGATGTTACCATAGCCAGCACTAGAAAGAAACCCAGTCTTGATTTTCTAGTCCAGTGAATTGCACTGTGTTGCTGGTTCTATACATGTAGGCATGCTCTTTGAGGCTTTTATTACAATATTTTTACTGTTTTCCTTTGGTGGCTAGAACATTTATTTTAACTGGTCCAATTATCATTGTTCTTTGCACAGCAGAGTTTATTATTTTAAGTGACTTGATTGCTTTAACAGGTGCTCAGCAAGTGAGGGCTTCATTGTATTATTTAATGTTTTGGTTGGATGAAAAAATACATTAAAAAAAATAAAACCAGGATTTTTGTTTGATGCAGCACCTCCAAGTTATACCATTTCCACTGCCGTTTTTATCCATGAAACTCTTTACTAGAATGTGTTGGGTTAAGGGAATCAGAGTGCTATAAGGGAGAAACCTTACATTTTTACAAGTTTTTCTTTCTTTTGCTTAATTGAACAATCATGTAAAAACTACTAAAACAGAAATAAGAATTTTGAGTGATTCATTTTGCTCTAGAGAAAGAAAGCAAATCATAAGATTGCAGTTCTATATCAAGAATTTTTACTTTTTAAAAAAATTCCCTGGATTTTTCCTAGGCATATAACCTTCTGCTTCTCTCATGTAGTAGTTAAGTATTGAAGTTCAGAAGGAAAACTTTGAGGTACTGTATGATCCTCAGTAAAGTAATTTATTTTATTTGAACAATGAAGGAAAGATTTTTATTGATGGATTTTTAGAAAGATTTTCAGTGATAAGGTTTGAAACAGAGTTGTCTCCTTAATCCTCAGTTAAGCAGAACATTCAGTTAACTAGGACTGCCTTAGTCTTAGAGCATTTCACTTTATTGAAATGTTATTGAACTTATTTTCTTCTTTGGGGGACTATATATCATGATTGAAAATGTATAGAGTATTATTTAGAAATGAAGGTGATGTAAAAACAAAAGATAGCTATCTACTACATTTTTAAAAGAAAAAGTATAGGGTATATACATGATAGTTCAAAAAGATGTATTTGTAGAACATGCATCTTTCCCTTCAATTAAAACAAAGAAGGCTTTCTTGTTGATTGAATATAGTTTAAGTCTACCAACAGAGCTAGATGATCATATGATGAATTCTTTTATGAATTGAATGACAACAGCCTAATTCCTTTTTTAGGTTAAGTCTTAAGTTTTCATATCTTAGGTTTGCTGAAGGTAGGATATTCCTCTTGTGTGATCCAGGTTAATAAATCAGAAGAAGAAGTTGAATGATTCAGAGAAGGTCAATGCTTAGTGACAAATACTTGACAGATGATATTGCTGTTTAATGGAAAAAGGTGTGTCATTAGATGGTTCTACCCATGATGCTTAGTGTAACACATGATGATATAAGCTCTTTTGACTTTAAAGCAACATAAGTTGATTTTGAAGTGGTTCTAGAAATCTGAGAACTTGTTTGAGGAGTGTAGAATGTGTTGAAATAAATTTGCCACTTAAGTCTTGCTCTGAATAGAAAAAGTTTTTTTAGGAAAAAAAGTACTTCACCCCAACCCAAAACTTATTCCCATCAACAATTTGGAAATTCATCAGATTTTGCTGCAGATTCTCATAGGCTTTCAGCATAAGTTTTTTTCTTAGGGGATAATAAGTTGTTAAGTATAAGCTGCAAAATCTCATTTTTATGTTAGCTCTCTGCTTTTTGAAAAGAGATGCTTTATAATACATTTTTATACAATTCAGTCTCTAAGATTAAAAAAAAAACAACTTCATCTTGTGACAGAAATATGAACATTTACTACTGAGATTCCTGTGCAGATCCCATGGAAGAGACAGAGGGACTGCTGGTAATGTTGGCCTTGGTTTTGCACATTCAGGAAGAGTCATTGGAGCTGTGTGGGGATATTGCAGTAGACTTCAAAGTGGACAGTCCTGGGTAACAGATGTCTCTTGTTGGAGATCTGTGCCAGGTACACCCTTACATTCATTAAGTGGTGATTTAGTAATCCTGCTCTTTTCAGGGTAGAAATCTTACTTATTTTACACAGGTCTTTATGGGTAAAATAATTAGATATATTTGCCTGTGTAAGCAAACTGATAAATTTGTAATAAAGTGTATCGGACCGTTTACTTGGCAGGGACAGAGCAGCTTGTGAAAGCAGAGCAGTTTCCAATGGAGCATGCAGAGCTTTGAAAATTCTCAGCCATAGCAGAAAGTAGTATTTCAAATCACCCTTAAACAATTGTTTGTTTTCCTATTCCCAACCAAGTTTATAAAAATTTGGTCAGACAAGCATTTTGTTTTGATTTGGAATATTTTCAGTGAATTGTTATCTGCTGAATGCACATATGGTCCTGAGCTTTCTTACTGTGATTTATTTATTTATTTGAAGGCTGGATCCTGGAAGTACAGGGGCTTCTCACAGACCCAACCCCCTTACTGATTTGCACAGGAAGATTTACTTGCTCCGTTTCCGACCTGAGCTTGTTTGCCCCTCCTTAGGCGGTCAGGTGGCCCATACCTCCTCCTTGGTGCTCGCTCTGCTGATGCCAAACTTAGTGTGGCTTTTTGATCCCCCGTAGGCCTCTGTAGTTCAGACCTTCTCAGCTTGAGAGCCCTGCCAATCTCAGCCCCCTTGTAGCTGGGGTTACAGGTGTGGGCCACCACCGGTAGGCAGACATTCTTGTAACTTTAAGCCCTTCTATTACTTCCCCTAAAAAGGCCCTAGCCCCGCTCCCCCAGGGTTTTTGGTATTTGCATAGGTAAAAAGCACCTACTGTGTGCAAGGCACAGGGAATAAAGGACAAAGATAAGCCCTCCAGGAGCTTACTGTCCGCCTGGAGCGACACGGCAAGTACACCAGGAAAGCGGGTACAAAGTAGTGATGCCGAGTAGTTTCAGGGGGCCAAGAGTGCTGAGGGCTGTGGCTTGCTAGGAGGGCCTGGAGCTGAGTTCTGTAGGGAAGCCAGGCATCCTGTCAGGGAGAGATGAGGAGGGAGGGTGTTAAGGAGGGACCTAGCGGGTCGAGCAGCCGCAGGAAACTGGTTTTCTCAGTGAGGGTGTCGGCCACTTGCCTGTCAACTCTCTTCTCCCGACTCACACTGTTTCGTCTTGAGTTTTTGGCTCGGTTAGTCCGAACATTACTGATATTGAGGAATCAATTGCCTTCCTCTTCTGAGCGCGGAGACGCGCCCCGGGGGCATTTACGGCATTTGGCTCACGGGCTGTAAGGCTCTGAATTTGTCTTAAAGAATGACTTTTTAGTGACATCAGAAATGTGTAGTTTATAAAAACTACACCTGGGCCCGATTGCCTGGGATGAGTCCATGTGTGCATCCCTGCAAAGGATTTGGAAGATAGAATTCTTGGGTCATTTTTTGTCTCCTGGAGCCCTTGACGTTGTACCGCTACCTGTGTGTGCAAACTTCCTGACATTAGAAAGGCTCTGCCTTCGGCTGAAATGTAAGTTGGCTGCATTTGTTTTTCGTGTTCCTAAAATTAGGAAATGATATGACAATAAACAGAAATGCCCTCAGTGAAGAGAGAAGGGAAACTGTTGTTTATCTGGTCAGGTGGTTTAGATTAGCAGTGATGCTGTTCTGTATTATGTTACTTTAAATCATTGTGTCCCAACAGGACATAAATTATGAAGATTGTTACAGTATGTTTCATCCTATGTAAGATCAACAAATTGGAATAATTTTTATAGGAAAATCACAGGGATTTTGGCAAGGTTATTGAAGAATTTATTTTTACTTGAGTGCCTCATGTTATTTCTTAACATATAAAATGCTATTTGTATAATATATAAAATACAAATTTTAAAAAAAGGCAATAATTCTTTTCAGCAATTACTTTAAGTGGCAAAGTACTTCAGATATATCAGTGTTTGTGTGCTTTTTCTGTCAAAATGTTTTAGATAAATCCAGTACTGTTAGTTTCCTTGCTGATAGAACTGTAAACAAGTATTGCAGTTCTTGTAGGAAGAGATGTAGTCTTGCTTCATCAAGTAGATTTTCTAATAGACATAACCTGTGCTAATGAATTTATTACTCCAGTATGGATACTAATAGAAGTTTATTTTAGGTAAGAAGGAGTTAAAGAAAAACAACTTTTGCATAATTTAGTTTGTTGTTTTGATTTTCTCAATGAGCTATCTTAAATTATGATAATACTATATTAATATCAGCAATTCAAGTGGTTTTTGCATTTTGCACCTTAGACCAGGCATGTTAGGTTGTTTGGGAAAGAAGTGTTTTTCATGAAAGTTTGTTATTGTTAAGTCCTCTTCATTTCATTGCGGTTTTCCCAGTGGTCAATATATAGTTTACGTATTTTAAGGACACAGATATATGAATTGTCGTTCACAGTCAGTTGATAACTAACTTTATTATATGACTACATAAAATAGATTGTAGAGATTTTCCGAAACATTAAGTTAACTGTTTATCCTTTGGAGGATTGATGCAAGTTGAAAACCAGTTGATTTTGTAAAAATATAATGCCATCTGGGAGCTGCCTCTGCAGAGCATTTTATAAGTTCTAATGAATTTTGAAGACAATAGGTATAGTTTCTTAGGTTTACAAGTGAGATAATTGAGATGAAAGAGGCCAAGTGACTTGGTCAAAGCCACAGAGTCAGAAATCATAGAATTTTGAAGTTCTTGGTTTGCTGCAGTGTGATGGCCCCATTAGCTGATACTCTGGAGACTAAAGTAAAGCCATTGATAGTGAAGCTGGTGACTGAGTCAAAGCATGGTACACTTTTAAAGTTTTCTACTAGTCCAGAGCCCTGAGATTGTTCTTTTGTTAATGTTATTTAAAATAAAAATCTGTTTTCCATAGAGGTGAAGATGTTTTTCCTTAAGTCTCTTGACAGATTTGGAATAAATACTTAATATATTTGTGATTTGCTTCAGTTGAATCCAAGAATGTTTTAACAGGACCAGGGGTCTTTCTAAGTTCATAACCTGGGCACTTTGAAACACATAAATAAAAAAAAATTTTTTAAATTGCTGAGATGTGAGGTTTTTTTTTTTTGGGGGGGGCGGAACTAGCACCATCTTTTAAGTAGTATAATGTCATAGTAGTATAATGTTCTAGAGATGCATTGAAGTATTCTATTACCAGAGTCTTTTCATTAGATTGGCTTTGGTGATGTATTGGTTATCAAGGTAATATTGAAATATAAATCAAAATTATGTTTAGAAATGATTAAAAGAAGAAATGGGTCCCAGGTTAAGATATGAGAGAAGGATTAGTTGAAATGAGTTGAAAAAATTATATAGACCTCATCTTAAATCCATTGACTAGATTGTATTGTAAGTAGATGGAATTTATAGGAAATCTACATATGTGCTATGAATACAGATTTGATGTTGGAAGTCTGGGGCCAAATACTTACTACTTAATTTTCTTGACTATTTTTTTTCAATCCTTTGACTCAGTGTCTTTTTTATGATGAGGCTGAGGGGGATAGAGTATCTTTTCCTTCACTTTAATGCTGATCCAGTCTGAGAATAAGGCTCTCCGTATGGAGTTATACTCAAACCTTGAATTTTTCTGCAACAGGGCATGTCAGATAGAAACTATGTCCATATGACTATATTTGTAACATGTACTGGGGTATCCCTCATCATACACTATCCCCCCCTTTTTTTGTTTTTGTTTTTGTTGTTTTCTGGTAAACATCTCTTTGAACAATGTTTTTGTTCATTTTAGTGGCCTCAGGTTCAGTTTAGTCAAACTATAACAGAATGGAGAGGCAGCATGGAGTAGTAGACAGAGATCTGGCCTTAACTAGGAAGTCCTAGGTTCGTGTCCCATCTTTGACATCTGCTTTTTGTATGGACCAAGATGAATCACTTAACTTTTCAATACTGTAAACTAGTGGCATCGAACTCAAATGGAAAAAGATTCCTGCTGGCATATTGACTTAGAAAACCACAAATTAACCTTATCTGTGTTTTATTATATTTTTATTTAATTTGTCAAGTATTTCCCAGTTACATTTTAATTTGGTACCTGGCAAGCTTGAGTTTGACACTTCTGCTCTGTGAACACTATGTGCATTGTTGGGGGAGGGTGATCCAGGTTTACGGTTGGAGTGTTACAATTATTCTTGTTTTGCATGGTTTAATAATGTTTGATGATTGAATTAATGTTGTCATTTTAACTTATTCGTTTGAATGAGAAGCATAGGAACTCAGGAGCTGTGATGAATAGTAGCCTTATAGCTACCCCTAACCAATGTCATGTCTAAGATCCCTCTGAGAAACCCAAACCTGTTAGCATGAATGCAGATTGAGGTGAGTGAGCAAGCAGAGAGAGAAAAGAGATGAATTGTAGGTAGTGGTGGATGTACTTATGCTTGTGCCCATCACAAATGGAAAGCTAGTCAAATCCCTAAGGGATGACTATTTTAACAGGTTTTTAAATGTTATTTGGAGCAGAAAGTGGGTAGTAAGCTAGTGAAATTTTGTCAATATCAAGTCTAGCATTAACTGAAGGACTATGAATAACTTAGGGCTGAAATATGGGGCTATCAACTAGTGACTGATGATGCAAATGGAGAAATGTAGTAGAGAACTTGTTACTGCAGGAGAATTTAGAAATAAACAGTGCCTTCTTAGGAAAAAGACAATTTCATCTCTCACTTTCAATCTAAATGTCTGCTCGGCTGTTAAATACAACACTTAAGCTAATTTGTAGCAAAACGAGGAGGCCTTATGTTGAAGTGCATCAGTATGTGGCCATTTTGTATTCAGACTGTACTTCATGAAAAAAACGCAAAATATTATCAATGGGAATTCACTGTTATGGTAAATTACTAAGATTTCACTGCTTGGGGGAAAAAAATGGAAGAGGAATTGATAAAGTAATGAAAACATTCTCTACCGCAAGAGGAAATTATTTACTTTGTAAAACTTAAGTAAAATTTTATAAAAATTTTGATGAGAATTGTCATACTTGCCAATGTTGCCAAAAATGTAACTTTTTTTTTTTAAAGGAAAACTATATCAAGAGTCTGGGGATGGAGGGGAAGGGAGATTTTTAAGTAGTATTTCCAGTTTTGGAAGCTTGTATATTTGTGACCTTAGCCGAGGCAGAAGAGTTACTCTAGGATGGAAGGGGAGAACAGAAGGTTACAAGCATTTATTAAGTGCCTGTTATGCGTTGGGCACTGTGCCAAGTGTTTTATAAGTATCTCATTTGATCCTTGTTATAACATTGAGAGGTAGGGACTGTTATGATCCCCATTCTGCAGTTGAGGAAACTGAGGCAGACAAGTTAAGGTACTTTTCCAGGGTCTCATAGCTAGTAACTATGATATCAAATTTGAACTTAAGTTTTCCTGACTCCAGATCCAGCATTCTTATGTAGTATACCACCAGCTGCATAGAAGAGCCTTCTATGAAGATGAGGCAGCTTCCTTACCTTTTCCTTTGGCATTGGCTTTCCAGCCAATAGTGAAGGTTCTTCCGAATATCCTCTGTCTAAAACACTTGAGATTTTGAACCCAGTTAGAGATCAAGAAAGGGTATGATGTATCAGGGCCAAATATTTGATTAGGGATATACTCTCTTGTTTCCACTAACCTGCTGGAGAAGTTACCTCTGACAGTGTCTCTTATCCTTGTCTCAGACTTTCATTTGATGTATAGTTAAGATGATCACAAGTAAATGACTCCGTTTTTTAGTGGATTTGTACTTTCAAGATGCACATTTAGAAAAAAACAAAGTAACAAGTTTTCAAATAATTTTTGACTGAACCTTCCAAAAGTGAATTTCAGTGGTTTTCAAACTGGTTAGCTACAAGAGTCAGGAAAAAATTACCATTGTCAACCGTGGAAGTAGCATTGAATTATTGATGCTTTAGGTCATGATGAAAAAAATTCATGATAGAGTGAATGAGACTTAGGTTTGGTCTGCCCCTAATAATTCCCGTGTTTCCTAGCTGTTCTGAATTTTGTGGCATTGTCTACAAATTAAGATCTTATACTCTTCCAGAATTGATATTGTAGCTGTAAACAAAGAATGTATCTATGTTTAAGGTCATAGTGTGATATGTAATTTTGTTGTGGCTCAAAAATTTTCTGACTCTTGGTGCATAAAGAATGTTTATATGTTGGTAAGCCACTAGTACCAAGTAAAGGTCCTGTCATATGACACACATGTGCTTGGCAATGATCTTGCCCTGCAGACTGCTTAATAATTTTCATTATTTTTAATTAAAGTTGAAGAAGTGCAGACTCTAACTGAAATTAAGGTAGGTTGTGTTGCCGGAATCTGGTAATTACTTTAATTGATCATAAGATAGTTTCCTTGATCACCAATTAGACCAAATTGCCGATCATGTTTCAAGACGTGAAGAAATGCCCAGGCTGATTTATGTAATAGTGTTTTCATTTCTAATCAGACATAAATATCATTTCCTTCCATAGAGCAATTGTATTTTATAAAAGTAGGGTTATGGACCCTCAAACACAAAGGTGATTCATAAACAATAGAGTTCTAATTCATCAAATTAGTAAAGGAAGTATTTAGAGGCTTAATGGAGATTGCATTGGGGAAATGACTTTGGAGTAGTTGGTGCTCATTTTCTTAGGGGGAGATGTTCTTTTTTAGTGCATAATTAAATAGTCTATAATCAAAATATAAAAGACAGCAGTAGATTTAAAGAACTTATATCAAAGAAAACTGCTTTGCACATAATTCAAGATCGCAAAAATTGTGCAAGAAGTCTTAGAAATCTTCTGTGGTATTGCATTTTTATATTCAGGGTGCTGTTAAATATTTTTCAGATTTATACAGGCCTTTTTTTTGGTTCTGTTTTTGTGATAATTTCAAGTTTTGTGGTGTAATTATTCATATTGACAAAAATAAATCAAAAGGAATTTGAAAAAGAATGAAAGCTCCAGAGAAGAGTTGATTTGAGGTTCATGGAAAAACTTTTTAATTGCTGATGGTTTGGAGATTTCCAAATGACAAACTTCATTGGTCTGATTTACCATGATTGTAACACTAACATTCCTCAGAATGTCCATATGACTTAAAAAGTCGTACTTCATCATGCAATCATTGATTTATTCTTAAAATGTTTGTAATTTTCCATTGAGGAAAGACTGAAGCTATTATCAACCATTATATGTTCTTTGTTGACCATATGTGTGTTTGAAATGACTGGGGCACAATAGATCATGGACCATATACAAACTGTGCTTCAAGCTGGTATGAAAAATCCATCTCAACAGGTAGGCATATGTCAAGAAGTTACCATGAGCCAAAATATTTTAATATGAACCAGCTTACATGCATTGTGAACTATGCAAAATCATATTACGGTGGAGACTTTATTTGCATGTATTGTTCAGTTCACAGATTCAGGGAAGTATTTTTTACTTCTAAGGTAATGAACAATTGCTTTTTTTCAGGAACTTGACACTTTAATTTTGGCTACTCTTAAGTAGCCCTCAGACCTTGTTTTTCTCTCTTCCCTTTTACAGTTCTTTCTCTTGAGTGGTAGGTCAGCTTCACTGTAGAGTTTTTCACCAGTCCTTGTGTACTTTCAGGTTTTAGTTGGAGTTCTCTTCAACAAGAACATTTTTTCTCTTTTGCTGAACTTGATGTTTGAACATCTGCCCCTCCTTTCCTGACCCTTCCAGTCCCTTCAGGGCAGTCAGAAGTCTGACCACAAAGATTCCTGCTGCTTCATTTTCACTAAATTAAGTCTAATAAAAGTTATTTTATTTTAATTTGAAAGCTATGTATTGTTGAGGATGCTTTTCATTTGAGAATTGTTTATATTTCTATAATTGGTTTGTGCTGCTAAAGGGGAAGGTGACTCATAGGTAGCTTTTTGTTACCAGCACAGGTTAATTTTCTTTTCTGAAGTGTTAGGAGTGAATTCTCTTTTAATCAGTGAAATGTTTGTAATCACTGCCCAAGTGAAAATATTAAGTGAATATTGAAGAAGAATCTTTTAACTAGGGAAAACCCCAAGTTTGGGATGTCTCATGGTATCTTCATTTATTTTTTCATGTTACATTGGTTTTTTGTGTGTGTGTTTCGTGGGTTTTTGGGGGTTTTTTTTGGAAAATAGGCCCTACCCATGGGCAGTTGTTATTACCTTTAGCTAACTGTGCTGTGTCATGGAACAGGCTGCTGAGCAAAATCTTGCTTACATTTTTTATCCTACCTGTGCTGCCTTTGATAAGACATTTCACCTCTGTTGGCCTTGGTTTACTCATCTATAAAATCAAGGGGTTGGTCTAGATGACTTCTAAGGTCCCTTCCAACTTTAAATCCTTTCAGTGCTAAGTCTGATTTATCAATGTTTTGGAAAACCAAAAAGATTCAAAGCATATAGTTGGACTTTAAAGTATTTCATAATATTCCCTCAGATCAAGGAAGTTCAGGGAAAGAAAACATGACTTCTTATATTTCCTGTATATTTTTTTCCTTTGAAAATACCTGCTTTTACCCAAATTAATTGCCAGTAAAATTATTCTTAGTGACCAGTGTCTGCATGTCCATTGATGTTAATATTATAAGGGGAACAAAGGTTCTAGGATGATCCAGAGCCATGTTAGACCCTGTCCTCCTTGGAGGTCAAAAGCAATATCTATGTGATTGACCTTTTTACAGCTTCTTGTGCAGTTAGGCTTTTGCTAAATTCTTTTGACAGTGAATTTGTGATTAGATTGAAAACTGAATGGATCTTAATCTTTCAAATGATATGAATATAGAGCACTGAATATTTTAAATTGTTGCAAATTCAGCAACTAAAAACTGGTCTTCACATTTGATTTCATTGTTTCTCCTTGGCAAATGTCCTCCTCCCTCCCTTTTCAGTAAATTTCAGTAAATTTTAATTAAGTGTGGGTTTCTTCTGCTTGGATGTAACTTATTAAGTGGATGCTGTCAAAATTTCCTCGTTACTTAATGTGGAAAACCTTTAGGGCTTAAATGTTAATTAATAAAAATTAATGATAAGACTTTATTTTGAGATAATCTATCTTTTCAAATGACATGGAATAGGTATTGAAAATGTCATTTTTCTTACTTGTAATCTTTAATAGGTATGTTGGGTGATGTAAATGCATGCAGTTTTGTAACAAACGTGAAATTCTAAGAATACTACTAAAGACTTTTTTTTTCTTTATGGGTTGAATGAGGTGAAATATTTATGTGGATGTAAGAGGTACTGCTATGGGAATTTTACTGTAATGTGCCATCATATTTAAGTCTTACTAAATCTATCTGGCTTTCAGACATAGCAAGGACAAACTTCATTATTATTAAATCTCTCTTAACATTTTGAAAACAAACCTTTCCTCTCAAGTCAAATTTATTCTCTCCTTAGCAAGCATAATATATTTAGTTTTCACTTGATGCTGAGAAAAAATCAGCTGCTTCTTTCTCTTTGTGTCCTCTGTGATGAAGTCTGCGATTTTAGAAGTCCAACTCTCATCTCCTTGAATTTCTTCTGTACAAAGATCCAATTGCTTTTAAATAACAGCAGCCCTACATTGGCAGGAAGGCCCCAATTAGGCACTTAAGTGTCTTGAGCTAAGTAAACCCTTTTGTTTATGCATGGTTAAAATGTATTGGTGTAGGAGGAATGGGGACAGGTCCATTACCTTTTTCTTAAAGTAAGTTTTTATTTATATCTTTTTAATATTAACTACATTTCCCAATATATCCCCTCCATCTGTTTCCAGAGACCATTCTCTTACAACTATAATGAAGAGGGAAAAACACATGTCAGTAAAACTAAGTAATGTATTGAAAAATATCTGACATTATATGAGAAGTATTACACCCAGAGTCCACACCTTTTCAAAGAAGCAGGGAGATATGCTTTCTCCTATCTCTTCTTTTGGGTCAACATTGGCCACGTTTCTTTTGCGTCCCAGTTTTTTTTTTTTTTTTTTTTTTTTTTACTATTACTGTTCTTTGCATATACATTGTTGTGTATCTAGCTCTTAGTATAGTGCCTGTCACTTAGAGGGCCCTTAATAGTTATTGCCTGAATATAGTTATATTATGTGTATTGTTTTTCTTATTCTGTTTATTTTAAATCAGTTCGTATAACTCTTCCCATGCTTCTCTGTAGTCTTTAGTATAGTGTCTGGCACATGGCAAGCCCTTGATAAATGCTTATTGATTGATTATTCAGTGTTTTTTAATACTTTGTTGCATTCATATACCATATCTTGTTAGCCATTCCCCAGTAAACAGGCTTCTATTTTGCTTCCAGTTTTTTGATACCACAAAAAGTGCTGCTATAAAAATTTTGGTGTACATGGGGCCTCTTTGTCATTGTCCTCTTTGGGGAGCATACGTCAATTAGTGCAATGTCTATGTCGAAGGGTATGTGGATATATTAATTACTTTCTTTGCATAATTCTGAATTGCTTTCCTAAATGGTGGATAAATTGTGCAGCTCTACCAATAGCTCATTATTTTGTTCACCTTCCTTTCATTATTTCTAACTTTTGTTGTCTTTGCTGGGTGTGAGGTGAAACCTTAGAATTGTTTGAATTTTCATTTTTTACTATTAATGATTTAGAGTGTTCTTTTATATTGTTATTAATGGTTTGTAATTTTTCTTTTGAGAACTTTCTTGAGAAATTTCAGTTATTGGTTATCAGTGATTTGACATGATTTTTTTCTCCAGTCAATTGCTTTCCTAAGAAATTTCAAAAATTGATTTGTCTTTACATTGCTTAACTGTCCCCCCATAATCTTCCTCCCTGCCCTATTTCCTATCAAAGGCCATCCTTTGTGACAAAGAATTATTTCCTTTTTTATTGTTGTGGCATTAATTTTGTTTATGCCTTTCAATTTCATAAAATTAAAATCATCTGTTTTATCTTTGGAATTGCCTCTTTTCATCATATAGTTAAGAATTTACCCTCCACCCATAGCTGAACTAGTTTTATTCTAATCTTTTTATCTTTAATATCCAAGTCACATATACATTTTGAGTTCATTGTATTGTATGGTATAAGGTGACTGTTTAAAATTTAATTTCTGCCAGACTGCTTTTTATTTTATACCCAGCAAATTCTTGTCAAATAGACAGTTCTTTCCTTAATAAGTTGTCTTTTGTTTTATTGAACTTTAGACTTTTGAGTTAGTTATTTCCTACTTCCTTATCTAGTCTGTTACGTTTATCCACATTTAAAAAAAAACTAACTTAATAGCATATCATATATACCTTTATTTTTAAAAATTTTAATTTTGAACTTATAAAACAAGCATTTCATAACAGAATAAAAAAGATAATTGCACATGTCATTATTTTGTGCAATTCCATCCATACTTTTCTAAAGCCAAGGAGTGCATTATGTCTTATAGCATAGTAGTATTCCATCATGATCACCACAACTTGTTCAGCCACTCCCCAACTGACGGGCATCCCCACAATTTCCTGTCCTCTCCCGCCACACAGAGAGCTGCCGTAAATATTTTAAAACTTGTAAGTTCTTTTTCTTTTCCCGTAATCATCTTTGGAAATAGACCTTGCTGGGTCAGAGGTTTAGGCGGTTTGATAATTCTTTGGGCATAATCCAAGTTGGTTAGATCAGTTCACAGTTCCACCAGCAGTGAATTAGCGTCCACTTTTTTCCACATCTTCTTCAACATTTGTCTTTTCCCCTTCAATCATTTAGATAGGTGTGAAATGATCTACTTTTATAAATTTTAACTAGTACTGAATAGTTTACTATTACTGCCTTATAGTTTGATTTCTGGAAGTGCTTTCCCACTTTCATGCCTAGTTTTTTCATAATTTCTATTAATACTATAGACCTTCTGTTCTTCCAAATGAAGTTTAAATTTTTTGTTTAGCTTTGTCAGGTATCCCCTTGACAGTTTGGATTAGTACTAAGTCTATAAATTTACTTCAGCAGTACTGTCATTTTTATTATATTGGCCAGGTCTAGTCAGGAGAACTTACTATTCTCTAGTTATTTACCTTGTTTTTTATTTCTTTAAGGGCTATTTTATAATTATATCAATACAAATATTGAGTATACTTTGGTGGTTTAACTTCCAGATATTGTATGTATTTTGTAGATATTTTGAATGGAATTTTATTATTCCTTTATTAGAAATACTGCTAATTTTTATGAGTTTACTTTGCTACTTACTCTACTAAAGATGTTAATCATCTCATTTAACTTCTTTGCTGATTCCCTAGGATTTTCTCAGTAAATTATCATGCTGTCCACTAATGGGAATAGTGTTTTTGGATATTTTATTATTTTTTTCCTATTTACATGTAAAAACAGTTTTTAAAATTCATTTTTAGAATTTTGAGTTCCAAATTTTCTCCTTTCCTCCCTTCCTTCCTACCTGAAATAATAAGTAATTTGGGGCAGCTAGGTGGTGCAGTGGATAGAGCACCAGTGCAGGAGTCAGGAGAACCTGAGTTCAAATCTCACCTTAGACACTTGACACTCACTAGCTGTGACCTTGGGCAAGTCACTTAACCCCAGTTGCCTCATCCTGGGTCTTCTCCAGTTATCCTGATGAATATCTGGTCACTGGATTCAGATGACTCTGGAGGAGAAGTGAGGCTGATGACCTGCACAGCCCTCCCTCACTCAGAACAAAGTCAAGTGCAAGTCATGTCATCATTTCTCTGATGGCATGGTCTTCTTCGGCAACAAAGGATGAACACAAAAACAAGTAAGTAATTTGATGTAGGTTATGCATGTGCAGTCATGCAAAATACTTCCATATTAGTTCATGTTGTAACAGACCTAAAAAACACCACACAAAAAAATGAAAAATTGTGTGCTTCCATCTCCATTCACACTCCATCAGTTCTTTCTCTGGAGGTGGATAACGTCGTTCATTGTGGATCCTTTGGAATTGTCTTGGGTAAACGACTCACAGCTGAGCATCACGCAGCATTGCTGTTATTGTGCACAGTGTTCTCTTGGTTCTGCTCACTCCACGTTGTATCAGTTCATGGGAATTTTCTAGTTTTTTTATGAAATCATCCTGTTCATCATTTCTTGTAGCATAGCAGTATTCCATTACAGTCATATACCACAGCTTGTTCAACCATTCTTAATTGGGGACAGTTTTGTCTCCTCTTTGTCAATCTTTATAGTTTGGTTTTCTTTCTCTTGTGCTATTGCTAGTGCTAACTAGCCTTTCTAGAAATATCTCAGATAATAGTGGGAAAGTGGGAGAAGACAACACATACAAGGAAGCTGACAATGTGGTCACGGGAGAGGGATCCCCCGGGGACATAATAGAGAAAGCAGATTTAGGAACGGAGTCGTGAGGTGAATGGAAACATCGTGGTTTTCCTTCAGGTGGAGGTTCTGGAAGAAACCAGCCAATCAGAGAAAGAGTCTGCTGGGACAAAGTACACTTCCAGTGCAAGAAGTTCAGGGGGAGAATGAACTTCCAGAGTGAGGGGGGTTCTGTAGCACAGTAGAGGAAGCCCAGAGAATCAGGAGGGGAACATGGAGAAGAATGATGATGGGATGAAGGAGAATAAGTGCTCATTAATTGAAAAACACTTTAAAAAAATGGAGTCAGAAAATGATAGATGTAAGAAAAGAAGTCTTGTATACTTTTTTAAACCCTTTTAACTAAATTCCAGGGGCCAGCCTCATAAATAAATTCCAAGGGCCAGCCTCTCTCTTAAAAAATATAACCTCTAAATTTCATTTGTTATTTTTTTCCTTATTACTTGCACTTATTTTTATTTCTTATGCTTCTGTTATTTGGGGTGTTTTCAAGTTGAATATTCTGCTCATGCCTCCCCCTTCTCCTCCACATTGCCTTAAATGTCTTTTGTTGAATGTCTCTCTTTTATTGTAGATGCCTAAGCTCAGGTTTTCTTAGTATTCCATTTTGGGGTACACTTAAACTCCTTTGCTTTTTCATTTTGTTCTGCAAATTTCTTTTTGCTGAGAAATAATCTTGTGTTATTCAGATTTCTTTTTCATTATATCTGAAATTCTTTCCTTTACCTGCTTGCAGAATTTGATGTCATTGAAATTTTTAACTACTTCATGTCTTAGGTTTTAAAATAATGCATTTAGGGTTCTATATTCATTTCTAGTGTTTATTATCGATTTAATTTCTCTTGGAACGTTCTGAAATTTTTTGTTCTTGTTGGTACAGGAGTTCAAAAGGTCTCTATAGTTCATCAGGTGGTGGATCATTTTTATTTGTCTTAAAATATTTGTTAAGAGAGTACTAGAAACTTTTTTGAAGATTTAGTACTCATTCTTGTTTTTGTATCCTTAATTTATTTGTTCTCTGGGCTTTTTTTTAAAAGGGGTTTTCCTCCTCTAATCTTTAGTACTTTAGACTTCTTTTCTTACATCTATCATTTTCTGACTCCTTCCTCTTTGTCAATTGGTATTTTCCCAAGGTTAAGCCACAGACTTGTCTTAACCCTCTCACAAGTTGAAGGGTACAAAGTTTGATGGTTTAGCTCCCTAGCCTTAAGGGATCTTTGCGGGGATAGGATTGGAATTAGCCGGGTTTAGATCTCCTTTTATTTAGTCCCAGGACAGCCATGCATGCTGACTTCCCATCCCTGTTCCTGCCTTGACTCTCCCGTTTTTCTTTCTCATGACAGCAAAAATGTTATCTGCCATTTTTGCAGGATGTAGCAAGGGTGTTTGGGTACAGAATTCCTACACTCATATGGGTTTCAAAACTAGAGCAAGGCTTTCTGCAGAAGACTGCATGTTTTCATTGCTCTCCTTCCTTCTCCAGTGATTGGGTAGTATTGGTGTCTATTTCTTGTTACCAGGTGAAAGTATTCTGGAAGAGTACGTACCAGTGAGAATCCTAAGGAGGGCACCATGATGTGGGGCCTAGATGTTGATGGGGAAGGGCAGTCACTTGAAGGATTAGAATTCTCCTGTGTTGGGGTCTCTCCTTTTTGTCCTAAGAATTCAGCTGTAATTACTTTGTGTCTGGTACATAATTCTTTTTTCTGGAGGGTAGGGTGCAAAAGGGACTTGGAGAATGTGCCATTTTACTGGTCCCATCATTAAAATGATTTTAAAGGTAAACTTTTCGTACTTTCACACCCACATTATTAAGGGAGGTTGGTAGATAGATAGGAAGCATTCACTTTCACAACTGACATTTTGCATTTAAGTCTACTGGAAGGGCTTAATAGTTTGTCTGGTTTAATAATTGATGACTGAAAAAAAGTACCTGTAACCTATAGTGAAATAGTTCCTTTTATGTGTCTGACCAGGAAGTAAACTTGCACTGTTATAGATTTAAGGCACTATCAGATCCTGCTTGCTGTTGGAAAGTTGCTGCTATATTATTTTTGAGTGCCTCATTCTATAGACATTTAAAATATTCAGAAAAGTCATTGAGTGAGAATATAGTTTTTTTGGTTTGTAACTTTCATCAGTTAATAATCCCTCTTTGTCATTATAGATCCCATACCACCATAATCCTGAGAGAGGTAACTTGGTATTATCTGTGTTTCCTTCATATTTTTTTTTTGTGAGGATTCTGGTAATCTTTTTTTCTAGTTAAATTTCTGTTACCCACCTGATTCACTGTTGGAGAAAATGTGAATAGTCACTCATTTTTGTCTCTCCTTAGGCTTTTGGATTTATGTCCCGAGTTGCACTGCAAGCAGAAAAGATGAATCACCACCCTGAATGGTTCAATGTATATAACAAGGTCAGTTCATTGGTTTATTTTTTGGTGATTTGTAACTACATACTTTAAGTGATCAGTTTCTTTTGCATTCCTTTATTTTACCTTATATGGATCAGTTTTGTTTCTTTTTTAAAGTGTGTTTTAGTTTTAAAAGGAGAGATATCTATCTCCCTATCTCCCTATAATAAATCTGCATATGTAGATACATACATGTACACTTGCATGCACACACAATAAATATGAAATTATTTCCAAGAATCCAAATTCTGTTAGGTCCTTTGTCAGTAGGCATAGAGACTTTTTTCCAGGTAGTATCAAGACAAGTAAATGACTTGGTGGATGGAGTGTTACAGCTCAGGTCAGAGAGACCCAAGTGCTGTGAAGCCTGAAACACTTAACCTTGGACAAGTCACTTAACTTGTCTGTTTCCTCATCTGTAAAACGGGGATAATATTTGTACCTGCTTTCCAAGGTTGTTGTGAGGAAAAAATAGTATAAAGTAGTGTTTAAAGTGCTTAGCACAGTGTCTGTCACACAGTAGTCACTAGGTAAATAACTAGCTCTTCTCCTTTGCTGCTGCTCCTTTCTCCTCCTCTTTCTTCAAAGTTTGTAGTTCATGTCTATAATTTTGTTTTAGTAACCTTTTTACTTGTTCCTTTATTTTATGTTTTTCTTCTACTGGAATTAATATAAATCAAGTATAGTCAAATTAGGTCCCATTGTTAAATGTGAGTCTTTGATTTGCATGTATCTTTCCTATCTGAATTGTTTCTTGTAAGGCTAAATTCCTGAATAAGGGAGAAATTACATGATGCAGTTGATTTTAATTACCACGTAGAAGACACCTTGCATCAAGTGAAACTCAGGGTTATGATTAAAAGTACTTAAACCAAAAACTGTTTCCCTTCCTTTATGGTGTTTTCAACGACAAAGTCTTATCTTTTAAGATTTCCAAGGTGTTTTGTTTCCCCTTTGTAAAATGAGAGAAAATTTAGCATATAGGTGGATTGTATAGTGCGTACACACATATTCCCTAGGAGGCATAGTGGGTAGAGCACTGGACCTGGAGGCAGGAAGAACCAAGTTCAGATCTGGCCTCAGGTTCTTACTAAATCATAGTGCGACTTTGGACTTTATTTAACCTCTGTCTTCCTCAGTTTCATCAGCATATGAAATGGGGATCATATTAGCCCCACCTTCCAGGGTTGTTGAAATAAATGAGATAATATTTATAAATAATACCGTATACAAATATAATGTAGTATTATATAATAAATATAAATAAATCTTTTTCCTTCCCCATTCTCTTCCCATACCTCTTTACTTCCCTCTGGGGTCAGAATGTACTAAGGACAGACAGTCCATTCCTTTAGGAAGAGCAGTTTTGGTGGGCACGGGCCACAGCTGTTGGACCTTTGCAGGAGAGAGTTGGAGACCAAGTGGTGGAAAGTCAGTGAAGTTCATCTTTCTCAACTCTAGAATGCATCAAGAACTAGTTGATGAGTAGGTGAGGTAGGGAGAGGAGGAGGTCTGTGACTTGGTGTCTCTCTATCCCAGTAAGCCTGGCTTCTTACCCATTTCATGTTTGAGAATTAGTTGAGATCATTTGGACCCCAAGACCTCTAATCTTTCACTTTGCAAGACAAAAGGTGACTGGAGTAGTTGGGAGCGACGGATAGCATGGCAAGGCACAAGGCTGGGATCACTCTCTCTAGGCACCAGCCCATCTGGAACTTCTGAAAATCAGCTAAGAGGCCCCCTCCTCCCTGCCACTATGTGAGGGAAACTAGAAATAATCAGGTAGTCTTTTACCTCTGTGCCTATATCATACTACAGATTTACATGACAGAACTGCTACGGATCTCTGCTAGCTTCCTCTGGCTTCACTTTATTTAGATTTCACCATCTTTCTGGTCTTACTTTACTCACTCATCACTTCCCCAGCTTGTGCCCTCTGTTAGTCCTTTTGGGAAGAAGCCAGTCCTTGGGATCCGATCTTCCTGCCACTGACCCATTGGTGGGTTTTGTGCAAGTCCCTGACCCATATTTGTTTTAGATTCTATGGTCCATGTTTGAAGAACAGTTAGATGGGGATGCTCACATTGCTGCTTAACTAACGTGTCCTCTGGGTATGATAAGGGGTGTGTGTGTGTGTGTGTGTGTGTGTGTGTGTGTGTGTGTGTGTGTTTGTGTGTCTGTGTCTGTGTGTCTGTGTCTATACACAAACACACACACACACACACACGTGGGTGGGGGAAGATGGTAAGGAAGGAATTTTTCCTAACTTGTGGCCTGCTGCCGCTTATTTGGGACCCTGGCTACCACTCCTCTAGTGCATCTGCTTTCCTGATTCTGGGTATTCTCTAATCATATTGGGTTGCTGGGCTTGGGGGCTCATTGTATCAGCACTGACTACCAAAAGTAACCAGGAAGTTTGTCATCTCCAAAGGACCCAAGTGCTGAGTCACACATGATGACTTCCAGGTGGAAGAGTAGGCAAGGAATGATTTCCTCATAAACTATACACCCCATATTCACTAGTATATATATTTTGTTGGAATTACTCATGACAACCTGATACTGGGGTAGATTGTTCTCCTAGCTGCCTCTCTTAGTGGATAAAATTCTATTTCATTTATCAAGTATTCTGTTCCCCCCCCTTTTTTAGAGATGTGCTTTTATACATAAAAATAATTAAGATGCAACAATTTTTAATAACTTAATTCCCCTCAGTGGCCTAATTAAACTTAGAAGTCCGAAACCCTATTTAAGTAATTCATTTGTTTTTTCTTAAGAGGAATGGTTGAGACTGTGACCGCTAAAGTGACTTCACATGTGAGAAAGGGTTTTTATCCTAAGTCAATTGTCAGCAGCATTGGTAGGCTTCACATTATATTGGAATTTCCTTATTTGATTTTGTAGTGTTTAGGAACTATAGATATTTGCATATAAAGCACTTTTTTTAAAAAAGCTTCTTTGTCCTTTAAATTGTCATGTGAATATTTAATATTAAGTCAACAATCTATCCTGCTGAAAGATAGTAAAATATTTGAATTTTCTTTAATAAGTTGTTTTCTTTCCTTTAGGTCCAGATAACTCTTATTTCACATGACTGTGGTGGAATAACCAAGAGAGATATAAAACTGGCCCAGTTTATTGATAAAGCTGCTTCTTCAGTTTAACGTCTTGCAAACTACAGGCAAATAGTACCAAAATCCTGACTACAAAATATATTGATGACAATTTACATGACCAGTTAACTTTGAAATTTCTGATTTACCTTGTACTAAGATAATGATGTTTTACAATAAGGTCTTAAATATTAGAACTTTTGTCTGGATCAATTGTCAGTCAATCATTTTTAATACACACAGGTAAACCAGTACTATACATATTATAATATGTTGTAATGAAAAGTGAAAACTATTCTCTTGAATATCAGAAATAATTTTTGGAATGTTCAAATTACTGTATCTGAGCATTAAAAAAACTCAAGCCAGAAGTCTGACTTTTGCAAATACACTGGTATGCCAGAGAATATTATGTAAAATTTGAAAAGATTTATGAACTTT